>CM053581.1:572865102-573044499 GCA_028627135.1 Pseudochirops cupreus
CACCTTCCACACTTAGCGCTTAGCACTACTAAGTGCTAAGTATCCTGATAAACTAATTACTATTACATGGGAGGAGGCAGCAACAAGGGTGGATTTGCACTTTAGGAAAATCACTTGGGTGGCCAAATGGAAGATGGATTGGAGCAGAGAGAGGCTTGAGGCAAGCAGACCCACCAGAAGGCTCAGGGTGGTGGCAATAGCAGAGGAGAGAAGGAGCTGTATTTGAGAGATATTGCAAAGGTGAAATCAACAGGTTGGAAAATGGGGGCAGAGAGTAAGATTTGGTGAGAGAGTGAAGAGATGAAGATGATACCCAGGTTATTAGCCTGTTGGGGATAGGGAGGACAGTGGTATCCTTGGAGGTAACAGAGTAGAGTTTAGGGGGAAAGATAATGGGTTCAATTTTAGACATGTTGAGTTTAAACTGGCTACTGGAATCCAACTTGAGATGTCTGAAAGGCTGTTGGAAACGGGAGACTGGAGGTCAGCAGCGAGGTTGGGGCAGAAGAGGTAGAGTTGAGAATCATCAACATAGAAATGGTCGTTAAATCCATGGGGTCTGATGAGATCATCAAGTGAAGTAATACAGAGCAGAAAAGAAGGTCCAGGACAGCCCTGCGGGACACTGATGGTTAGAGGATGTGACCTAGATGAAGATCCAGGAGGATCTCAGGAGATTGAGAAGGACCAGACAGATCAGTAGGAGAAGAGCCAGGAGATATCAGTGTCCTAAAAGCCTAGAGAGTAGAGAGTATCAAGGAGGGGTGATAACAGTGTAATCATGGGGGTCATAATAGCACTTACCTCCCAGGGTTCTTGTGAGGATCAAATGAGATGATGTTTATAAATTACTTACCATGGTGCCCAGCACATAGTAGGTGGCATATTACTATGGTGGTGGTGATGATGATGATGATGATGATGAAGGGTGTCAAAGGCTGCAAAGAGGTTGAGAAGAATGAGGACTGAGAAAATGTCATTGGATTTGGCCATTGAAAGATCATTGGTGACTTGGGAGAGAGCAATTTCAGTGAAATGTTGGAGCTGGAAACTGGGTTATAAGGAATTTAGAAGAGTGATTGGAGAGACAACAGCTTATTAACACATGGAGAATTGTATAGTACGTAGAGGGCCGGTGTTGGGATCAGAAAGTCCTGGATTCAACTTTTGCCTCTGGTACATAAAAGTTATGTGACCATGGGAAAGGGATTTATCTTCTCTGCTCCTAGGCAGGTCTCTTAAGACTTTAATTTACAAATAAGTTGCTGACTTACATTGGTGGAGGGAGTACCATAAACATACATACATACATACATACATACATATGGGTATATACATGTATGTATGTATATATGTATGTAAGTGAAGGGCAAAGCGATACAGTACTAGAGCTGGCTTTGGAGTTTGGAAGACAGATTCAAGCAGTGAAATGAGAACATCTGTGTACACAAAACTGTTGTTTACAATTGCCTGAATATATACTGACCCAGAAAAACTCAAGAACAATGTTTTAAATAGATAACCTCCAAGCCATGTGAAATGGAAAACTCTCTAAATATAGAGACCTAGTGAGCTAAATCAAAACCAGATGGGGACTGGATGAAGTACCTATCATCTCCACCATCCCGTCTGCTGCTGCTGGAGTTGTTCTTGAAGATACCTCTAGTAAACCTTCAAAAGATGAGTGTGCACTCCTATTCATAAAAAACAAAGAAACCAAAGTAAACCAAACCAAAACCTAAACCCACCCAATCATTCTATTCTTCTCAAGAGTCTAGGAAACATTAAACCTAAAAGAACAAGACGGGGTAATGAGTTGTCCAAGGACTCTTCTTGGCTGAACTCCATTGAATATAATACGAGGAGACTGATACCACTACTCTATGTGTTCTTCTTAGTGCTAGTACTTTGTGCCAATCTTGACCCTGCATCTCCTCAACAGAGCTTATGGTTGTTCATCTGTGAACTGGTTGGATTCCCCAGTCAAAGACGAGAATATAATGCATATAAAGTACTTCTCCAGTGAAAGTGCTACCTGATGGTCAGTTATTGTTATTTTGCTCAGTTTTTCCTTTGACACGAAGGAGGAGGTGGTATGTTGGGAAATGATCCTGACTTTTTAAAAAAGGCATAAACATAAGTTAATAATTGGGAAATCTCAGCGATAATTTGAATAACATCTACATGACCGATGAGTTGGAAGGGCCCCCAGGAGCCATGTGGTAACAATCTCTACCTGAATAACACACCTAACAAGGAGTCATCCAGCATTGGCTAGAAGACCTCCAGGGATGGGGAGCTCATTGCCTTCTTTGATCACCCATTCTTGATCAGGACCAGCTCTGATCATCAGAAAGTTGTTACCCTCGGGCTAAATTTGTCTGACTGCAGCTTCCATCCTTTTCTGGGTAACATTAACTGATCCAAGTTTTATTGGATGATCATGAAAAATAGAGCATTTATTAAGCAATTACTATGCTCTAGGCACTGTCCTAAGCTCTGGGAATATAAATGCAAGCAGGCAAGATGGTCCATGACTTCAAGGAACTTACATTTTAATAGGAGAAGATAACTCATAAAAGGGCAACTGGAAAGGGACCTGTAGAAATAATTTAAAAGTAATTCATGTGCACATTCATAATACTTCATGTATTTGTATGCTTTTGGCAGTCAGCTTCTTTAACCTGACTTGGTGAATGTCTTTACTTGTGAGATGACCTTTTGTAAGCTCTCCACCAGACACGTTGTTGTAGATACCTTTGGGGGTAGAAACGCTTGTGTACAGACATTACCCATGTTCTCAAAGTTTCTGGGGCTTTTGGGTTTGGGAAACTTCTATTGAGAAGCCCTATTGCTCAGACAGAAGAGCAAGATGGTGAGCTATACTGGTGAGGAAGCAAGGAATGGGAGGATGAGGGTTGTCTTTCCAAAAGAAAGCAGAAGAAACATGCAAAATGGAGAATTTGTGGCATGGTGGAGGGTGCATAAAGCAAGGAAGAGGAGAGAGTAGACACCAGAAGACTGAGCAGAGTGGATCATGGATGCCCCCTCTGCTTTCCAGGAAGCCATTCTGGGAAAGTTCCCCAATTCCTTTACTTCCCATTCCTTCTCTAATAAGAAGCAATGAGGGGAAGGAGAAAAAGAAATTGAACCCTGGTGCTTCCATTCATATTGAATCTGCTGTGCTTTAATTTAATACTTTTAAAAAATACTTTATACTATTTGAAATTGCTATTACATTACATGACCATTTACAAATATTTTAGTACCGACCACTAAGAACATGATTTGAGATTGTGAGAGGAAAAGCTAATCCAAAAGGGAGAGGAAATTTTCCCCAACTAAGGATGAGATGAGGAGAGAGCTGCTGCTGCTGCTGCTGCATGTGTGTGTGTGTGTGTGTGTGTGTGTGTGTGTGTGTGTGTGTGTGTGAGAGAGAGAGAGAGAGAGAGAGAGAGAGAGAGAGGGTTTCTGGAATTTTAGTAATTTCTGATTATCCATACATTGAATTGCTTTTGAACCTGGAGAAATGCTTAATTAGGAGCTGAGCCAGTAGCAATGAGAAGCAGAACATAGTGTATTTATTCAGGAGATTATACCCTGCACAGGGCACCTAGCTAACAGCTTCAGGTGGCTCTCCTTAGATTAGGAGACTCAGCACAGTCTATTAAATAAAGCAACTGGCTTGGAGTCAGGAGGACTTCCAGGATCCTAGGATTGAGTCTACCTGGTTGAGTGACTTTGGACAAGTCTCTTAGTCTTTCTCAAGTTCAGTTTCCTTACCCATTAAATAAAGTTGAAGATGATAGTTGCAATACCTATCTCCCAGGGTTGTTATAAAGCTCAAGTGAGGCAGTATACCTAGAATGTTTTTCAAACTTTAAAAGAGAATAAAAACATAAATTTAGTGCTCTAAAGGACCCTCAGGGTTGGCTAGGTCAACTCTCACATTTGACAGTTGAGGAGAGTGGGACTCAGGGAGGCTGAGGGGATTTACCCAGTGGTACAAAGGTGGCAGAATCAGGATTTGAACCCACATCCTCTTGACTTTTATACTAACGCTTTTTCCATTGTGTGACATTCTGCAAATATGAGTTTATTATTATTATTCCAACTGTCTTCCCCATAAAGTATACAACAGAGGTTTTATTTTTACAAATTTAAGTATTTAATATTCATTGCAGATTGGAGTTTTTGGTTAGAATTATTTTACAGATGAAAAGCATCACATGCCCTCAGGTTAGCACAAGGTCACATTTAATAATGTTCTGGCAAAGAATAACAGACGTAGTTCCAAACTCCAAATGGTAGAGCTGCCATCATCTTTTTGGCTGACCTCTTCCCACCAAGCATTTGAAAATATATGTTTTCCTGATAGAGACCAGTACAAAGTGAGAAAAAGTCAAGAACTTTTTCCAACCCATCAGTACTTCAGAAATGTCTCTGGGTTTGTCTGAAATTTTTTTCAGAAAAAAATTGGTTTACTTCTGTAATCCTTTTTAACACCACAGGCTTATTACCATAATTTCTGAGTACTCAGAGATTAAGCTAAAGCAAAAACTTGGGATATTTTTAGGAAATGGTCTTCTGCAAATGATGTTTAGCCTATAATATCCAGGGTCTTTTTCTCTAAATTGATAATGAAATAGACTTGGTCTCTTGGAATGGAATTTTTGAACAATAGAGCATTCTGTCATTGCTGTCCAAGTGCTTAAAAACCCTTCCATTCCACTTAACATAATGATTATTTGCATATTTGAGGGGGTGCATTTAAACATAAATCACAGGAAGCTAATTACTTAAGAGAACAATCCTGCTGGAGTTGGTTGTTCTAGCAATCACTTTAGAAATGACTGAGATCCCCCACGACATTGGAATATCAGAAACATTGCTGAAGGTCAATCCATAATAATTCTGACAGTTTCCTCCAGAGCTTTGCTTCTAAAGATGCTCTTTAGAAACTGTAGGCTGTGTCTTTGTCCCACGACAAGACCAGTTTGTAAGGGACAATGGAGAACTGAAAAGAACCTCCTTTCCCATGTATGAGTGTGCCCCTTCCCATTCTGGGACTTTCCTCGGCAGAACCGGACAATTTCTCCCTTCCTCAGCAACCTTGTTTAGGTTGACTATGCTTACCGACACTGATAGAGCCGCAATACGGAGCTGGGGAGGAAGATTCTGGGCACACGCAGTAACTAAGTCCAGTGAGAAATATCCTGGTCGTTGAAATCTACAAGGCAGGAAGGTTTCGATCCTCAAGCTCACCTATAATCTGTGCACCATAAATGCGACCGGGAGTCAGCAGGGACTTTTTAATGACAGTGCTGTCTATAACGGGATCGTCAAGCAAGACATTGGCATAAATCATTGGCACATTGCAAACTGTCACTTCTGTCAGACTCTCGGTGATGTGATCTTTAGTCTTTCCAATCTATAGACTGGCATTTGGATCTGCTAAGCATCCAGCATTCCGCCTTGCATATTAAAGCCCTTTCCGCCCAGATCGAAATGCTGAAGTCATGCCTGCTTTAAAATATCTTGAAGCTATTTGCATAATACTCCCCCCCTCCCCCCCCTTCCATTGGAGCTTTGCTTTGGAGTTCGACTGTCTTCGTTGTTCTGGGGTTGCAGATTAAAAAAAAAAATCAGCCATTTATTCCTTATGACAAGTTCTCGGGGAAGATGATGGGGGGAGGGGAGGTGATACAAAATGTTTTTTTAAATGAGTCATTTTGGTGAGATTTTTTTTTCATTCTAAAATGACTTTAGTTTTGAAGTCTAAACCAAATTGAAAAAAAAAGATGCTGCTTGGGTAGGGGGATGGACTTGAAGCTCGGGAGGTGGACGTATAAAAATAATAGGCATGCCAGCAAGCATAATAATTTTGCCCTTGGCTAGATAAAATTAAATAAATCTGCATCTGCTCATAATCTGATTGAGAATTGGTTTGCTTCACTGTAACTTAATTTGGATATCTGGACTCAGCAGGGCTGCTGTTTTCACTGACTGAGATTCCCATAGGATTGGCCAGACTTTCAGGTAGTTACTCTCCAGTACTTTGAGAAACTGCCTTGAGAGGTAGTGAGTTTGCCTTCACTAGAGTTATTCAAGCAAAGGCTGGATGACTCCTTGGGGGGATGTCATAGAGGGGATTCTTGATCATCAGGTATAGGTTGCTAAATCTATTCAAATGAGATAATGCCTATAAAGGGTTTTTAAGATGTTTTTTTTTTTTAACAATTGAGAGAAAGTCATCTGAAAACCTTTCTGGAATAAGACTTCCCCTCCCCTTTCTCTCAAACTTTTATCATAAACAGTTGGCTGTAGTAGACTGTGAGAGGCAGAAAAATACAGGGGAAGGAAAGCTAGATTTGGTGTCAGAGAACATGGGTTCAAATCCCACTTTGCTACTTTCTACCTATACAACCTTGGGCAAGGTCCTTAAGCTCTCTGGGCCTCAGTATCCTCATCTGCAGAATGTGGCTATTAGATTAGATGACCTCTGAGAGCCCTTCCTGCTCTAGACCTCTGATTCTTTCCATTGGGATCTCATGATTGGCTGCAGAGTCGGGGTAGGCATGGTTAGTTTCATTTTGCCTTTTTCCAGTGGGTACACTTAGTGTCTGAACACCTTTAGGTACAAGACACAGCTTCCGCATCTGAGGAGCTTAGAATTGCTTGTATCGCCAAGTTAGCCCCATTGGCTACATGACTCCTTGGTATTCCTTCCCACTCCGGCTGAAGCCCATGGCCCATTTTATCAACACCGATCTTTCACCAATCATGTGGTACCGTGGTGAGTCATGGAATGTTGGAAAGCTAGAAAATAAGCAATCTCCAGAAGCCAATGGAAAGGTACAGAGTTGGGGGAGCAGACTACAGACAAGGATTCTCAGAGAACTAGAACAGAAGGATGTCGTTTAAGAAAGTCATAAGCAGAAAGATGAGCCAGTTACGTGGCCAGAGTATGAGATAACCTTAGTGTAGCCACCTACGTGCACCACTGGGGCCCCTGGGATTTCCTGAGAAATCAAGGCAAGTCCCCTGCATGGTGGGTAAAAGCTCTGTGGTTAATCTGCAAATGGAGGTTATGGGCTACAACACTGGTGGGACTGGGGAGCTGCCGCTGGGATAGTTGGGGCTAACTTTGCCCCATATGGATTGATCTGGGGACTCGCCTGTGGGACCTTTGGACAAGAAAATATAAAAACTATTTTCAGGACTTTGGCAGAGAGTTCCCAGGACCCCAAGGGACCTCTGCTTTTTATCTCCTTGCCAGTAGCTTTATCTGCTTTTATTCTCTGGAACTTATTTTTTAACTGCATGGGGACTTGTTTTTTACCAGGTAGATATTTGAATATGTTTATTATTAAGTGGGTTTATTTGAATCTCCAGCTCTGAGTGCTCCATTGTGCCAGGTGCACAGTATGACCTGAAGAGGGAATGTGGACAATGAGACACACAGGATGGGCCATCGTGAATGGCTGCTTCATTGGAGATGGCCATATCAATCAGAGAACTGGCACAGTCCTGTTCCTGCACTTGTCCCCACTTCCTGAACCTCTGTTTTCCCAGAGACTGGGGAGCCAGCTCTCCTCTTCATCCCATTCTCCAGTGCCATTTTTCTCCTTGCACCAAAGTTCTGTGAGAGAACCTTGACCCAATTTAGACCCTAAGTAGAGCACCTGGAAACATTCCAGACTGGAGCAGGTCTCCCCCAGGTAGCCACAGTCTCAAGCCCATTTACTAGGACATCTTGGGGAATTCCAAAGCTGCCCCAGGCACTCAGTTCACGGGCTTCCAGGGGCATCTGACTTGACTCTGCATGACATGTTGAGGTATGCCAAAGGCAAGAGCCCTCTTCATTCCATGAGCCATCCTCCATGGCATTGAAGACCCTGATTCTCCTAGGAAAACAAGGCATAGGCTTGGGAGTCCTTGGTGAAATAGATTTCCTTCTTCCTACTTGTCTTTGGAGCAACTAAGATTCTAACACTTTGGGTCCCTTGTATTTTGCTGTTGTTCATTTCCTTTGCTATAGCATCAGGACTTATCGCTCTTCTTGGAGTAGACATTTTGTTTTGTAAAAGACATTAGGTGTCTCTCTTGGAAGGCTGGGTCTGACAGAAAAGCGTCTTTGCTGATTAAGTTCCAAAGCTCCAGCTTCTGTATCAGCTACGATAAAGAGACAGAGACAGGGATAAAGAGAGAAAAACTGCATCACTGTCAGAAAAGAGGCTTGCGAACAGAATTCTTCCCGGGAAGACCTATATTTCCTAAACTCCTAAAGAGTTTAATAAGGCCCTATTTTGGGTTGAGTTAGAAATGGTCAGAAATTATGGGTCATTGTTATCTAACGATCACTAATGTTTTGTAGTTGTGGGGCAAACTGAGGATGCAAGATGCCATCCTGCATCTTCTCCAGTGACTCTGAAACCATCTCAGCTCCACTAGGTGTTTGTTTCATGGCTTTCCATGGTCAAGGAATTAGTGGCCTCGTGGTCAACCTCCTGATGAAGAGAACATCTGTCTTAGCAAGACCTGTACTCAAGGAGTCAACTTCTCTGGCCCACATTGTTAGCTTGGGGAGACCTACCCGAGCTTGTGCTGGGCTGGCATAGCCCTTGGGAACTCAGGATGACCCCTACCCTATAACAGCATCAGTAGGGGACTTTGGTGGAAGACTATTGATAGCCTAACTCTAATCTTAAATGCTTGAGCTGTCTTGTGTGCCTGTGGGTAGACAAAGCATTCAACTGCCAGGCTGTCCTAATGGAAACATCTACCAATAGTTCTTTAAGCACTGATAACAATTTTTCTAGAGTGTCACTGCACATAGAGTACAGGATTTGGTGAAGAAAAAGCCATTTTGAATCCTGCTCCTGATGCTTCCTTTCCTGCTTTCTGACTTTGTGCTCATCATTTAACCTGCCTCAGTCTCAATTTCACAGGCCTATGGTCAGGCTTAAAAGGGGTAATGAATGGAGGTTAATTTTTTTTAAAGTTAATACATATATAAGTAATAAATCTAAAGCATTTTAAAGTAACTTTGCAAAAAAGCCATCTATTAATTATTAGCTTATTATATGCTAGGCACCATGCTAAATTCAGGGGATACAAGAAAGGCAAAAATCGTGTCCTGTCCCCAAGGAGCTTACATTCTAATGGAAGAGACAACATGCAGCTGCCTATAGTTGGTATAGGGAAGAGAGGGCTGTACCTGGAACCAGGATGGCCTAAGGTCAAATTGGACAGCAGACATTTACCCCCTGTGCCACTCCGACTCCATTTAATCTCTGTCTACCTCAGTTTCCAGAGCTATAGAATAGGAATAATAATGGTGATACCTCCCAGGATTGTGGTGAGGATCATAAGAGATAATATTTTTAAAGTGCTTAGCACAATACCTGGCACACAGTAGGCATTTAATAAATGCTTATTTCCTTCCTTCCTTGTTCACCAGAATCTTCTTGTTCAGGTTCAGGTTGGATTTGATGGCCTAGGAGGTTGCTTTAACCTTTGAGCTTCCGTGAATAAAACAATATAAAATAAACTAATTTTGAGTGCATGTTTTAACTTTCCTGATTCAATAAGTAAAGGAATAAAGTGGCTAAAGAACTATCTCCCTGATGCTTTAGTGGCATTTATGTTTTCTTTGTCAACACCAATCTTCATGTCCAGGAAATCCATACTGCTGCTTTCCCTTACCATTGGACCATAGATCTAGAATCAGAAGAAACCTTTCTGACCATCTAATCCAGCCCCTTCATTTTATATAAGGAAATTGAGGTGTACAGAAGTGACCTGGCTAACCTGAGGTCATTTAGGTAATAAGGGTCAGAGGCAAGATTGGGACACAGATCATTGGTAAACATTGAAGTATTGTGCTTAGCTGCTAGTTAGATAGGGTGCAGTGGAGGAGGACAGATATGGGTTGGAGGAGGACAGGTATGGGGCTCCAATGCTACCACTGACACCTACTAGCTTCATGACTAGAGGTAAGTTGCTTATCATCTCTGAGGTTCAGGGCTTAACCCCTAAATCAGAGACTCTTCATTGGTGGAGGGAGTTCCCCTACCGGGATTTCCCTCTACTAAAAACATTCCAGCTCTATAAATATGTCCTAGAACTTGAGGGACTGTGGTTTCCTCAGGTGTGGGTCTTCATTCCATCAGAAAAGATAACAATAACCCCTCTGTGACTCAGTAGAAATTCCTTATGACTTGAAAAATTCATCCCCTGGCTGCCAAGCTGTTGCTGAGTGTCTTTGAATGCAGTTGGGCTAATCTCTGGGCAAGAGACATATAGTTCAGCCCCAGGCCATCATCAAAGCTTTTCCATTTTGGCAGGATCTTCTGTTGATAGAACCTTTAAGAGCCTCCAAGCCATGAGAAGTCATTTTCAAATACCAGAGATATCTTTGAGATTCTCCATGGTTTTCATTTGTTTATAAATTTTTCAAGGGGTTAATTATAACTTGTTTTCCTTTTTACTGATATTCCCTCAGCACTAAGAACAGTATCTGACTGCACATTTTGGATGCTCACTAAATGTCACTGATTTGTTCCTTTTGACATTTAGAAACTAGACAAAAAGACAAAAACACCAGAGGTGCTTTCTGGCTGCTCAGATCATGAATGATGTCATGTACCTTTGATTATGATTCTAACACTCCCTCTGGGAGCTATAGCTCCCCCACCTCCCAAACTTGGTATTTATAGGCTTGAAGGTTGAATCACCCAGAGGAGAGACTACTCTCACAGATTCAGTGTAGTCTGTGGGTCCCACACTTCCTAAAACTATAGCTCATGAGCCCCCACCAGTAAACTTGCCTTTAATAATCTGCTAATAGACACAATTCATTCAAAGCAAAGGCATTTTGTAAAATGGCTTAGGAAGAGCAGTAGATAAAAAAAATTCCCCATAAAAATTGGGTCATATGCTCACAAAGATAAATATAGCATCACAAACTGGTAATGAGGCACACGTGTAGGGAATGCACATGGCCAAGGCAACTGACAGTTCCTATACTATGTGTCCCTAATAATAACAATAATTAATAGTAACAACAGCTAACATTTATACAGCACTTACTATGTGCTAGGTACTATGCTAATTTCATTTTCATTTATTTTCTCATTTGATCCTCACAATAACCCTGAGGCCCATGTCCTTATGTTCCCCCTCTCTTGTTCATCTGATCTTCCTGGTCTGTATTTCTCCCTAGGAGGAGCCTCTATTGCCATGGCTGGCTCTCCCTTGAACTTTGGCTTTATTTTCTGCTGCCAGAGGTTCCATTGCCTCAGTATCTGTGTCAGTATGTGTATGTCTCCAGTTCCTGTCTCTAACTGCTTGATCCTCTTAGCTAAGTTGACTGTCTCCAGGTCTTAGCAGGTTTAGCTTTTTAAAGGATTCTACTCATTGGCCAATGCTCAGTCAGCCAGTGGCCAGCTGCCTTCCAATCTGGTAATCAGAGAACTTCACATTTTATCAAAGGATGTTGGGGCTCAAACATGTCTTTGCACTCTACTCGCATATTAATACAGCTGTTGATCTGTTTCTTCCTTTCTGTAATTACGTGGAAGGGGAGGGGAGAAAACAAATCCCCATCCCTTAATACATAAGGAAATCAAGTTCTAGGCAAAATTGCTTCCAAAGAGATGATTTCTTGCCCAAACTAAGTTTGTCCTATATCATTTACTATAAAAGTCCTTTCTTTTATATATGAATGTCAAGGAACTGACCTACCACTACTAGGAAATTTATCATGAGAAGTTTTTTCAGTAACCAAAATAGGTTATATGAGCCATGTAGGTGCTGTTCCAGTACTATTGAGACCAACAATCAATTAATCAGCAAGCACTGATTAAGCTCTTACTATATACCAGTCACTCTGCTAAATGCTAGGGATGCAAAGAAAGGCAAAAGTGGTTCCTGTCCACAAGGAGCTTACATTCTTATGGGGGAGACAATATGCAAACAAATAAATACAGACAAGACAGATACAGGGAATGTGTATGGTGGTTTTAGAGATGAAAACTAAGAAACTGGGGGATGGGCAAAATCCTGCCAATGGTGGCATTTGAGCTATCTTGAAGGAAGCCAAAGACTGGAAGAGAAGGAAGTGAGGAGGAAGACCATTCCAGCAAAGGCATGGAGGTGGGAAATGGATGTTGTGTGTGAGGAATGGCAAAGAGGCCAGTATGGCCAGATCAGAGAGTGAGTGGAGAGGAGTAAGGTATGAGATGGCTGAAAAAGGCGGGAAGGGGCCAGGTCACAAAAAACTGTAAATGCCACGTGACATATTTTATCTGTGAGTTAACAGGGAGTTTATTGAACAGAAGAGTCACAAGGGCAGACCTACACTTTAGGAAAATCACTTTGACAGTTGAGTGGAAAATGGATTAGAGTGGGGAGAGACCTGAGGCAGAAGGACCAACCAGAAGGCTATTGCTACAGTCCAGGGTGGTGATTGTGTGAATGAAGAGATGTCTGTAAGAGATATTGGGAAGGTTAGAATGACAAGTCTGGAAAAAGATTGGGTATGTGGGCTAAGTGAGAGTGAGGAATCAAGGCTGTGAGCCTGCATGACTGGAGGATGATGGTATCTTCAACAGCACCAGAGAAGCTGGGCAGGGGGGAGATAGTGAATTCTGCTTTGAACACTTTGAGTTCGAGATGCCCATGGGACCTGGAGTCCAAGATGCCTAATGGGCAGCTGGTGATGCAGGACAGAGGCTCAGAAGAGAGACTAGAGCTAGAAATATCGATTTGGGAATCATCTATCTCAAGGTGACAATTGAGCCTGTGAGAGCTGGTGAGAACATGGAGGGAGACAGTAGAGAGAGGAAAGAGGGGAAAGCCCAGGACAGAGCCTGGGGGGACACTCAGGAGCTGCAACATGGATGAAGATTTAGTAAAGGAGATGGAGAAGGAGCAGTCAGACAGTTGGTGGAGGGGACCAACAAGAGCAATGTCCTGAAAACCCAAAGAGGAGAGAGAGCGCTGATCACAGACATCTGTAAACAGTGGGATGGAAACCAGTGATGATAGAGTATGTTCTTGCAACCAAAGTCTTTTTGAAAATCAAGTTAGAGTTTATGGGGGTCTCAGGATCTAACATTCATTTAATCACTTTATTCATTTTTACTAAGTAACTATCATGTGGATAACTGAGAGGCAATATGGGATAGTGGGTAGAGAAGTGGCCCTTGGGTCAGGACAGCTTGGTTCAAGCCCCATACTTGACACATAGTGATTAAGTAACCCTTGGTTAACCATATAAGAGTATTGCCCTTAGTAGAGCAACTTACTTCAAAAGCTTTGTGATTTCTTTGGGGGCTAGTGTTTCCCATGGCTGAAGATGGTTCCCCCTCTGTGCCTTGTTGCAGCCAGAACTCTTTATCACTTAGTGGCTGATTTCTTGGTGATGAGCCTCCAAATTTATAGAAACAGGTCCTTAGACAATAGATGCTGTTCATGACCAGGACTATACTCAAACCCTTTGCTGAGCCAGGCTTCAAGAGTCAAGAGTCACTTCCACATCAGTGGGAGATAATGCTCTGCTTTGGCTCTAGGCTCTGTTAAAAATATGTTATGAAAAATAAGTGCTACAAGGACACTCTCAAGGTCTCTCTGAAGAACTTTGGAATCGATTATGAGACCTAGGAGACACTGACACAAGGCTGCCCAGCATGGCATGCCCCCATCAAGGAGTATGCTGTGCTCTATGAGCAAAGTGGAATTGTGGTAACTCAAAAGAAATGTGAGATGTGCAAATTTACGGACCTCTCTACTCTAAATATTCCTATGGACTATTTGTGCCTAACTGTGGTAGGGCCTTCCAAGCTCATACTGGCATGATCAGCTACAGTCAGACACCCTCTACTTTGTCCTCAACAAAGTGGTGTCATTTTGGTCCTCTCCAAGTATGGACAACAGCCATTAAAGATATGCTTGTCACTTAAAACCCACAGATATAATGACGACCATATTCTTCCTCTTTTTCTCTGGGCAGAGCAGTGGACTTCACCAGCTTCATCACTAGATTATTGCTGTCCCTGCGTTATTTCCTGCATGTTCCAAAAGTCATCGGCATTCTAAGCAGCAATCATTCACCCTAAAGCCTGGAAGAGGAGAAATGAATTAAATATTAAAGAAAAATCATTGAAGTCCCCCAGCTTGTCAGTTTTTAGGGGAGAGAGGGTCAGGGAGTAGAGTTGTGGGTTTTTAGTTAAGCCTCCTAGGGCTGCTGCCATTGAAATCAATGAGGTCAGAATGATGATCCTGGACATCTCTCTGGTGCATAAGAAATGGTCAAAAGATTTCAGAATATAAACCCATAAATGCCCAAGACAAGAGGTGTCAAATTCTGGCCTGTAACACACCCCTGTGCATCCTGGAACCAGAATAAAATGTAATTGGGAAATGTTGAACAAAATAAAAATGTGATAGAACATAGAAAATGTTATGGTGTGGTTTTCTAAGTCAATATGTAGCCTGCAGGGATCCTTATAGAAACTTTAGTTGCCCCACTTCTACCATTGCTAAAGGCTACCTAGAGCTAGAGATGGGAAGCCCAGCATTCCTAGAGGGGTTTTGTCTTCTCCAGTGCCCCCTATTAGAGTCCAGAGACCATTGTTACTGGGTCAGTTCCCTTCTAATAGCTTCCAACTTCACAGTCACAGAATTTCAGAGTCGAATGAAATTTCAACAGCCGTCCAGTGCAACCCAAACCCCTAAAGATTTCCCCCATAAAGGACTACCTGTTCTTTCCTAGAAGACATCCCAGTGAAGGGGAGAGGGGCCCAACTACTTTTCAAGGCAGCCCTTTCCACCTTTCACAGAATCACAGAATTGGAGGGTTAGAAGAGTCCTTGATGGCCAGATAGTCTCACTACCCCCCAGAGGAATCACTCTAGCGCTCCACAAGGGGCCCTCTCTTGTCTGCTTGAAGACCTCCATGGAGGGAAAGCCTGCCTCTCTTGGGGAAGCCTGTTTCACAACTTTGGTAGAAAACTTTCTGACATAAAGTTTCAATCTGTCTGCTGGCACTAAGCCTTCTCCGCCATAGCAGATTTTCAGGTACTTGAACGTAATTCTCATCTTGCCCTGAGCCTTCTGTTCTCCAAACTAAGTGTCCCCAATTCTTAAAACTGTCATTCATAGAGTATAAACTTCACCAATCTAAAAGGCGGCATGGTATGTGCATAGGATACTGGTTCCAAAGGCAGGCTGACCTGGGTTCAAATTCTGCCTCAGATATTTATTAGCTGTGTGAACTTTAGGCAAGCTACTTAAGCTCTCTTGGCCTCAATTTACTCATCTGTAAAATGAAAAGATTGGATTTGACTGTGCTTAAGGTCTCTTCTAGCATGAAATCTCCGATCTTGTGATTGAGGATCTTTTGAGCCATTCTGGGTTCTTTTCTCTGTCCTCTTTCCAGTATATCAGCCAGTGACTGCACCAGGATGGGTCTGTGGCAGTGGGAAATGTTGAGAAGGTAGAAACCCAGATATGGTCTGAACTGACAGAGGGATTGCTGCCTGAGCTGAGCTTCTCAATGCAGCCTAAGCCTCCCAAGTCACTATTGATCCGTGTTGAACTCACAGTTCACTAAAACCACCCACATCTTTGTCAGAAAAGCCGCTGTCCAGCTATCCCATCTTGTACTGAAGATTCTGATTTCTTGAACCTTCTTCCTGCTACAAAATAGAAAAATAGGAAGAAGAGGTTAAAGGTTTACCAGATGATGAGTCATTGCCTCTGTCAGTAAGAGCCCAGTGAGTCCTAAGTCAGTCTTCCCCAATGGCCAGATACACAATGGGGCCTCTTTATTACCCATGGACATAGATATTCAAATAACTTAATTAACGGGATCATTTTAAATACACTGTTTGAAATTAAGTCTGAAGTGGACTGTATGCACTCCTTTGCCTTCCTAATGTTCTGGTCCTATTAGATTTTAGTCTCTGCATGGAAGCCCCGGAGGAAGTGGGGAGGTGGCCTCTAACTTAATTGCCTCCACTCGATGATTGTACGTGTACTTCTAATCTCATTGTCTGAGGCTGGAAGATTGTAGGAGAGTGAGAACAATTTTAAAGCCTGGGGCAGGACATATGAATAGCTCTCAGGCTGGAAGCTGGCATAATAGATAATGTCCTGCTTACTTCCCTCTCTCGGTTTTGTTTTCTTTCAGGCCTGGTCACCTCTCAAACCTTACACTTGAACATTTTCAGATTCAAAAACATTCATTTTTGCTACTTTTCTAGTGATTCAGGTTCTCTCCTGATTATCCCTTTGAGCGTCTTAACTCATTTCACAGATTCATTTAAGATGGGTTCTGAGCTTGCAATTTGTAAATTTGTTTTAAATAATATTTTGATAACTGTATATCAACAATTTTTTGTAATCCTATGCATTTTTTGCACTTAAAAGCATTCTGAGAAGGGGTGCATTGGGTGGCCAGACTACCAAAGGGGACCCATGACACAAAAAAGGCTAAGAACCCTTGCTCCAAGAAGAGAATTAATGGAGGGACACTTTGCTCATATCCCCCTGCCCAGATGAGGCTTTAGAAACTCGGATGATGTCTGAGAGAGGGTAACTTCCAGAGGGCAACTTGGACCCTCACCTTTTGAAGTTTTCCCTATTCTCGTGACCTGATCTTTCCCATTCTTTTTCTTAGTGTCTCTAGCAATCTTCTTCTCTACCCTGTGACACTGGAGTATTTGTGTTGGCACTCTTTTGGTAACATCATTTTCCTAAAAGATGACGACTCCTTGGCCTCTTGACCTCTTCTCTGGTTCTTCTCAGTTTAGCAAATTTGCTAATTGTTTTTTCCAGTAGTATTTTGAGGACAACTGCTTAGCAACATGGCTCCTCTCATTTATCAAATATTTGGGGACATTTCACAGTGAGGGGCCTGACCTTATTTTGCCTATTTTTGATCTTGTACAAAAACCAAATGTGATTAAAACAAGACATGTCAACAAAAGAGTTAGAGGGAAATGGAAAGTGAGAAAAATCAGGCTCCATGGGGCATTTCAACCATGAAACTTGCCCTTCAAATAGATGTCAGCTCCCTCTGTATTGGTGATGAGCCTCTTGACACCATTGGGTTGAGTATGACTCAATGAGCTTGGAGTCAAAGGATCTGCGTTCAAATCTCTCTTCACATATTTACTCCTCCTGTGATCTTCGACAAGCCACACAATCTCTATGGGTCTCAGTTTCCTCATGTGTTAAGTAAGGGGGTTGGATTAAATTATTTCTAATCCAGTTCTAAATCTCACAAAGGTCCTTGGCAAGCCTACATGGTCTGTCACCAAGACAGGCTGTCACATGTGATCAACAATGACCTTGAAAAGTGACATAAAATACATTGAGGGCATGCTGGACCAGAAAAGATGTGGTCCAGTCACTTAGCAAGAGTTAGAGATGGCAAACCAAGAGTCCCATCATCAACCTGTGTCCTCCAAATATTAGGGAGCCAGAGAGAGTCCTCCAGCAGATTTGAGTGAATGAATCCTCCATGGAGGGTTTATAGAATGACATAGAAAAGAATTGCTCAAGAGGAGAGGGCACAGAAGGAACATGGAAACATAGATGTGAAGCCAGAGGGGACCTTAGAGGCCATTGGATCCAGTTACTTTCTTTTACAGATGAGGAAGAATGCAGAGAGGTTGGGTCACATGCCCACAGTCACACAGCTAGTCAGAAAGTTTGAAGCTTAAATCTCACCCCCTCTCTGCACCCCAATTTCAGCACTCTATCCACTGTGCCACTCAGATTCCCCAAATGTTGGACTTAGTGTTGGGGGAAGGGATTTTCTGCCAATAACATCATGGAAACAGAGTACTGGAATGTGCCAGCAACTCTTGTATTTAGGCAGTGTTTGGGGTGTTTTCCGTCCTGACCTTTTCTGGAAGATACCACAAGAGAAAAGAAAGAAACCTGGACATTGAGATGAAAAGACTATTCCATGCTAAAAACAACAGTTCCCAAAATGATAGCAGGAGGAGAAGAAAGTGAAGCCAGCTGAGATGGGGAACACCTCTTGTACAAGGGTAGAAAGCTGGAAAGGTCAGCACGTGATCTTGCCTCAAGTTTTGTTGGTCGTGTCAAAGTCTAACAGTATATTTCATAGATTTCTGACTTTCTGATTATTTCTGTCCTCGTTTGACACAGAGTAAAGTTAAGAGCATTTAGTTGACTTGAGACAGAGTCATAATAGAATTCTGGCATCTGGGAAAATGTCAGATATATATATATATATATATATATGCATAAATACATTCCTCTCAAGATGACCTCATTTTAGGGATGTGGCCTAAATTGAGAGGTGACCTAGAGTCAGTTAGATACGGTCTTTGTGTTTTCAGCCCGTCCAGATCCCTAGCCACCCTGAAACGAATTCTTTGCTAAGTCGGAGCTGAGCTGGAGAGGCACTGTGGGCCCCCATCCCAAGGCTGTGCCCAGACAAATGCTGACAGCCCATATCAGCCACTCACCACATTTCCACCCGGCAGCTCAAGCCCAGCTCTTCAACTTTGACCCCGGAAAAGAAGGTCAACACAGAAAAGAAATGCATGTCAGAGATGGTGTTGATGCCTGGGGAGGCTCATCAGCTGTTCTTTAGTTTTGGCCAAGAGGGTGCCCTCCCCCTCTCTCCCCACCCCCACCCCTCCCAAGAGGCTGGACTGGAAACCCAAGCATCTCTGAGCCAGGGAATGAGTTTTGGAGAGGCTTTGTTTGCTGGCAGCTAATGGAAGGAGACTTTGGTCTTTATCTGAGGAGAGCCTGAAATCAGAGCCACACTTCATTTCTTTTCCTTTGGTGGTGGTGATGGGGGTGGGGCTAGTGATTAAGACACCACTTAGGAAAGACATCCTGTGCCCATGAGCCAAACTGCATCACAGACAGACTTCACTGGGACATGTGGCCTATCTCAGACCCCGGTCTGGCTTCCTATCCTCCCTCCCTGCCCCCCCCCCCAAGTCTCCTGCCTCTTTGTCTGAGGCTGGGGATTAGGAAGCCACAAAAGGCATGTGCCCAGCTCCGATCCTGGTACCATCAGCACTGGGTGGGGAGTGAAGCAAGAGAGAATCGGTTCAGGCCAAGCAAGATGCTCGCCAGGGAAAACCAGAGGATAAAGAGGTCTAAATTGTTTGGAAAATTTAATGTGTACAGAGAGCTGATGTTTACAGAGTCCTCCAAGGATTGCCCAAAGAGCATGGTCCCCCATGGCACGGATCTCATGGCAATCCAATGAGAGAATGATGAGGGGGTATTTATTGCTGGTGTTCTCATCTCTGCTTTACAGCTGGGAAACTGAGGGATTCGACAGGTCACAGAGGCAGGATCAGACCCCCAGGTTCTCTTTAGCCTCCTTGCTGTGCCTGGGACACAACAGTTCATCTCCTTCCTGACTCTGGGGGTGGCCATGGGCTGCTCCCCACGACTGGAATTCTTTTTCTCTTCATTTCTGCCTCCCTGGTTTCCCCAGCTTCTTTTCAGGCTCAACTAAAACCTCCCCTTGTTCCAGAAGCCTCTGATTCCTCTTCATTCTAGAGCCTTCTCTCTTTGATTGTGTCCAGTTTTCCCTACATATTTGCCTCCCCAGCCCCACCCCCAATTAGACTCTGAACTCATCGCTGGCTGCTTATTGCCTCTCTTGGAATCCCACTGTGCCAGGTATACCGTAGGCAATTAACAAATGCTCGTTGACTTGATTTGACTCCAAGTCTAGCCTACTAGCCAAAGTCACATTGAGGTCTCCCTCCCTCAGAAGAATAGGGGGCAGGTAGGTGGCACAGTGAATAGAGCCCTGGAGTCAGGAGGACCTGAGTTCAAATCCATTCTCAAACATTTAACACAAAACTAGCCATGTGACCTTGGGCAAGTCACTTAATCCCAATTGCCCTACCTTTCCCCCTCCAAAAAGAAAAAAAAAAGGAATGTAAGATCCTCGAGGGCAGGGACTGTATCTTCCTTGTCTCCATTATCTGAAATTTGCGATTTTTTTTTGGTGGGGTGGAGTGAGAGTTAGGTGTGGGTGGGTATGAACCTGGGACTTCCTCTCCATGAGGAATTCCCCTCAGCAGCTGCTTCCACTAATTCAGATATGCACTTCACCTGTACTGAGAGTCTTCATAGTTGTTTGGGGCTCAGAGAGACATGGCTGACCCAGAGTAGCAAAGCCAAAAAGGATAAGAGGGAGGACTCGAACTCAGCTCTTCTCCCTGTGGATGACCTACCTTGTTGGCAGAACAAAGCTGATTTTGGTAGCAATGCTGGATGGAGCAGAGGCCAGATTACCACAGCCATCATCTTTCCATAGGGAAGAAGAGTCAGACCCAGGATGACTGACCCCAGACATCTTGGAGCAGGCAAAGTTTGCCTTTGACAAGCTCTACATGGCTCTGTTCTTACTATAGGATATTAGGTAGGTCACTTCAGCCATCTAGACCTTCATTTCCTCATCTGTAAAATGAGCAGGTTGACCTCTCCTATGACCTCGGTCAGTCCATGATCCAGACTTCCAAGGCTCTGGGGCCCAGGCCAGTCAGCCCTTGGGTCACCGAAGGTTCAGCTCTGCTGTGGATAAGTCTGGGCAAGTCAGAAAGAACTGAGGTCAAATCCTGCCTCAGATGCTTTCTCTGTGTGACCCGGGTGCATTTCTTAACCTTCTTTATCTCCAGTTTCCACATTTGTAAAATGAAGGTATTAGTGATGGCACCACCTCTCAAGGCTGATGTGTGTGTGGGGAGGGGGGAGAGCTGTGAGAATCTGAGCTTTTATTTTTTAAAATTTTATTTGCTGATTTTTTTTTACTGATTATTTACTGATCAGAGGCCAGCAACAGCAACTTTGCTCTGTGAATGACTAAGCTATTCTGAGGCATATGAACATTCCAGTCAACTAAAGGACTTTCGGAGGATTGGGCAAGTCACCTCTCGAGAAAGTACTGACCAGTGGAAGCATGGCAGTGTGTGTTACATGATGTCACAGTTACATCTGTCAAATGTTGGCCTCCTCTGGTGGGAGAGAGGGAGACCGCTCAGAACTCAAAATGTAACAAAAAAAAATCAAGAAAATGGGGGGAAAAAAGAATTAAGGGCAGTAGAATGAAAGCAAAAGACAACTCCCCAGGCAGAAAGCCTGAGGCTGAGTGGAGTCCATTCCCCAAAGTCTTCTCTCTCAAAGCATGGGAGTTGGAAAGGGCCGTCACTCATCAAAAGCAAAGACATTTGTAAAGAACTCAGCCTGGTACATAGTAAGTGTGCCACAATGCTGCCCCCTTCCCTTCTCTTCACATAGAAATCAACGAGTGCCAGATTTGAGAGCTGTAAAGTGGCTAGGGCTCCATCTCCTTAAGTCATGTGAGAAGGAAGATGCCATGGCCAGGGAATGCCAAACAGTGAGATCAATATCCAGGGTTCCCACTTCTTTCTACCACTTCTTATGATCCATTGAGTCAGACTAGCTTCTTTTTCATCTGTGTTATAACTACATAAAAACCTATGTGCCTTTGGTAGGTTTTTCTTGGCCAGCTACATGTTTATCTTTTACGATCATGTCTAGAGGGGTTTGAATGTTTTTATCTAGCTATAGAATATTGTGATTATTAATCTCAAGGTTTTCTTTGACTTTTAAGAAACAAGTGGAGAGGCATGAAGTCTGTTCTCTTAAAGGCATGTGCCGCCTCTCTCTCAGGCAGATGGAGAAATGCCACTGTGCTTGGCATCAGGAGAGTCTTGGGTCAAATCCTGCCACTGCCACCAGATTTTATTTGAGCTTCACAACAACCTGTGAAGTATATACTACAGGAAAGGTATCTTCATTTTATAGATGAGGAAACTGAGGCTCAGACTTTCCTATGACCCTAAAGATCTGAGCTCATCTATTACACCTCTATTACAGCAGTAAATAATTTGGGTGTACCTAGACCTTTTCCATTTTTGTGCAGTTTGTTGTCCTTTCTGTTTCCATCCTTGTATGTTCTGGGGATGACTGGATGTCTGGCTGAGCCTTCTTTAAGCTAGTTCTGTTCTCCTTTGCTTCTCTCATATTCATCTAGCCTCTTTCCTTGTAAGAATTTATAAGAGTAAGAATTTATAGTTTAACCCACTGTTTTCTTTAGCAGCCATTTCACTCCATTTGATAAAAGAGTCAAATATTTGTGAATTGAGGAACTTTGGGGGATCTTGTGGTCCCTGAATTTACATCCTTTTGGTCTCTTAATTTACATCCTTTAACTTCTAGAAGAAATTGTAGTTGGAGTCTATGTAATTTCTCTCTTCTACTTCTGAGATTTTTAAAAACTTGTTTAAATCAGGTTTAAATCTTTACAATTACATGTGATATCTTTTTCTCATGACTATTGTTTCTTCTTGTTTATTACAAATTCTAATCTAAGTACTTAATAGTACACAAACGTATAAAATGATACACAATATGGAGGTATAGAACATTATATGAAATTGTGTTATTGAAAACCAGAAGAGGCCATCTCTTTGAGTTGGTGGGGAAGAATCTTGTCAGCTGTTTTTTGTTAAGTGAGACATTCTGTAGTAAGACAGGCAGACTAACACAGGTGATTTATATCCCTATTTATCTTTCAGCTCTCTGTTAATTTTAGGGATAAATATAGAGGTAGTATGATTTTACATATTATTCTTCAACATATTAGGATGATCAATGACCTGGCTCTTCGTGAAAAGCTTTTGAAAGGACCTTGAGTGATTTAAAATCATATGCCTAGAATACCAGTTTCCCCACTTTGGGCGCCACGATTCTCTTTGAGGCACCCTCCCAACAGCAAAGAAAAATGAGCCACAATTCACCATGCCTTCTTTTTTTTCATGATGTCATGTAAAAAGTTCTGGATGTGGAGTTAGGTCTTGGGTTAAAATCTTGACTCTACCACTTTCACGAATTACGTGGCTGTAGCCAAGTGTCTTAACATCTCGGGACCTCAATCCCCTCATCTGCAAAATGAAGTGGGTTAGATCAGTTGATATGGGAAGCCTATTAGCCTGGTACAGTAGAAAGAGCCCTGATTTGGGGTCTGATAACCCAGGTTCAAATCTCAAATCAGACACTGAATATCTGTGTGATCTTGCACCATCAGCCAATCCACAAGCATGAATTAAACACTCACTACATGAAGTGATCGGTGCTAGGTGCTGTGGATACAAGAGAGAATTAAACAACCCTTCCCCAGGAGGATCTTCCATTGTAAAGGTGAAGACAAGGACATGGACACATATGGCAGGTGAAAGATGAAATGACTGAGGAAACAAAGGTTTGATCTTCTGAGCATATTGGAATATCCTAATCCCCCCTCCCCCCCCTCCCCTCATATCGAAGAAATACAAAGTGAATAATTGGAGAGTTAACAAGGTGCTTGGGGAGAGAAGTCATTTAACTTCCACAGTCCTGTTTCCCCATCTGTAAAATGGGAGGATTGGACCATCTATTCTGTAAGGTCCGTTCTAGCTCTAAACCTGTGATTGCTGCTGTAAACTTCAATTCCACACACAACGCTGGGCATCTGACAGAGGGAATAGGGCCCATTTTCACTCCAGTTAAGAGAAAAATCAACTTCAGACTGGGTTTGGAGAGTGCTCCCGTTCCCCCCAGTCCCGCCTGGCTTCATCCCCAGGCTTTGGCAGTTATCAGTTAACCCAAGACTGAAGGAACGATCCCAAGAGTGGCTTCTATTTGATTTGATTTTTTTTCTGGGAGAAAGTAGTCAACTTTACGTATAAATGCAAACAAAGCTTGGAGGCTTTGGACCTTCTGGAGAATTTGTGGAGACCTCCTGAGCAAATGAAGGGATTACAGCCCCCGCAAATATGTACACGGGCACCAATTCACCGTAAATACGGAGTATTGATCTCCAATAGGAATATGATGGATTGATTTGGAATGATGACATTCTAACCTGTTCTACTTAGGAAGGAAATGTCAAGGGGTGGGGCTGGGGGAGGGCTGAAGTCTGTCTGCTGACTGTAAGCCTGTTCATTCAGATGCAAAAGCCCCGGGATCTGGGCTTGGATTTACTTTCATCTCTGTGTTTAAAAAAAATACTCACCAGGTTTAAGCGCAGCCTTCCCACCTCCGAGCATTTGGGGAGGGCATGAATTCCTATGGCCTCCAAATCCAGAACAGGTCAGACTCACCAGAGCACAGGGAAGCTGGCTCTTTTTGTCCCCTGGTGTAAAGCCCACACTGAGCAGGTACTTCACTGGAGGGGACAGGAAGCTTGGCTCCCCTGGACAAAGCCACTTGAAAGGCTTTGGGCATTACCATACCCCCAGGGGCTGATTGTCATTCTAGAAAGTGACCTCTGCATCTCCCCCTCCTGCCTGGCTGCAGTGGTGTCACAGTGACCTGGTCAGCCGGGGTTCAAGTGTCATTGATGGGCTGATGATGGACAGGGCAGAATTCTCTGAATGGTAGGAATCTCCTTGACAGTTACTTAACCAGGCTCCCTGGGTGCAGGATCTAAAGGAGCCCTGGTCTTCTTCCCTGTATTTCCCTACATGCAGAGACACATCACTGGGTTTGCAGCTGGTAGCAACCCTAAGGAGGAGGCCAACACAAATTCCTCCTCAGTCCTGGGTTGAGGGTTCACATTCCACAACTGTTAGAGAAATTGCCTGAGCCACAGCAGGGCCTGAAATGATCAGAACCCAACATAATTCCTTTGGAAGAGGACGAATGGAAAATGAGTTTGGTTTTATTTCTCCCAACAGCTTGCCACCCTTGCTTTTTGATAAATGCCGAAAAAAGGTGATGTATGGTTCTATGGCCCCCTTTCAAGGCCTCCACAGACCCCAAGCACATTTGGATCTGTGTAATTTTAGAAATTACACAAATTTAAATGAAAGGTTCTCAAGGAAAGGAGGGTAGGGAACTTAGCTTTAATTTTGGGTGGTGTATGCACACTATGGATGACTTCCCCAAGCCAAAATGATGTCAGGGCCCCGGAGTGCAAAATCTGCCCACATCATGCAAGCAATGAAAATGATAAAAGGTTTGGAAACTGCAATTTATGAGGAAATGTTCAGGCAACTGGAATTATTTAACCTGAAGAGGGCGGTTACTGTTGATTCTTCAAGTACATGGAAAGTAAATCTGGGAAGATGAACCTCATTGCTTGTTGGCTCAGTGCCATCAAGAAGACTCTGAGGATGCTGGGAAACCAGTATGGGCAGGGTTTTTTTTCCTTTAATTTCCAGTTTGGCACTGACCCTCCTCTGTGCTTGAGTTGATAACAGTCAGATAGGGGAAAAGATACAACCCCGCTATCTTTTCTTTGGTCTTTCCACAGATTCCTGGTATTTTAAAGACTTTATTCTCTTAGATTTTCAATTCTTTGGAGTCTATAGTGTTACATGTCCCACAGCCATACAGAAACCCTGAAAAATATTACTGTTTTTTTAAAATGGCCTTTTGTTTCAGGGAGAAGTTTGAAGTCATCAAAAGAAAAAGTCAATTTCCCAAAGTCAATGCAGTCTACTCTGTTCCTGGAGAGCAGTGAGAAGAACTGTATTCACACCAATGTGGGGTGTGAACCTGCTGCCACATTATAAACAATGAAGGAAGGAAGTGATTTCCCACTCCCAGGTAGCAATATATGATGAACTTTCAATATGTTAATGGGGTATAAAATACTCCCACCCTTTTAAGAGGTATAAACACCTCTTAGATTGAGTCAAACTATGCCTTTGGGGGTTTTAAGTAGCTAAACCCTGAATGTTAAATCTCAGGGTTTTAGAATAGGAGAGATTTCAAGTGTAGAGCTGCCTATAGAGGAATTTCCTGAGAGGAAGCAGGAATTTCTTCTCTCTCCACATCAGTCATATAGCTTTGAAGGGAACTACAGCAAGTAGGAGAAGACATCTTGCCTCCAGTAGGGGAACAGAGCCACATACTCGAGATAGGAAGGAATAAAGAGAACTAGTGAAACTTCAGGGAATATAACCCTTGGCAGAAGAGAAACAAGTTGGGTTATGGAAAGGAGCAGACCCTGGGAACACAGGACAGTAACTCACCCAACAGAGATGCTGTCCACAAGGAGAGTTTCATGAGGCATCTATGAAGAGTCATAATTTCTAGATCCTTTAGTACCTGAAATTATGACTTGACTTTGCCACATGTTATATTCCTCATTACTACTGTATTTTGTGTTTGAACCTACTCTTCTATGGAAGAATGTGTGTTTGTGTGAGTGATTCTTATGTTTATAATTACTGTTCTTGCTTTGCTATCAGAGTAAATGTCTTTGTTAAAAGCCAGTCCAGTCTCTTGTATTATCATTATTAGGAAGCACATGGGTGGGGGCTCAAGAGCTAGAGTATCAAGAGAGAACAAGGTTCTCTCTACAACTCAAGGCAGTGGTCACTCTATGGGGCCTCAACCCATGAATGTGAGCGCATATTAGAAAAGTAGCCTAGAGAAGATGTTCAGTCATGTCCAACTTGTAGTGACCCCATTTAGGTTTTGTTTTTATGGCAAAGAAACTGGAGTGGTTTACCATTTTTCTTCTCCTTCTCCAGCTCATTTTACAGGTCAAGAAACAGAGGCAAACAGGGTTAAGTGACATGCCCAGCATCACATAGCTAGTAAGTATCTGAGGCTAGATTTGAACTCAGGTCTTCCTGACTCCAGACTCAGGTTTTCCTGACTCTGTCCACTGTACCACCTAGATGCCCCAGAGAGGATGCTACACTAATAAGGTATTATACAAGAGAAGTGAAGTAGAGCAAATAGTCAGAGAAATGAATGAGAAAAAGAAGTTGGCAAATTTGAGGGCTAACTGAAGGAGAGCCCTGGTGCTGCCTGAGTGGCCCTCAGCTTTTTAGGTAGACTCCTATTATTAAACTAAGGAAAGCATATGGACACCAGGCATGTGTCCCATGGGAGGGGATGTCTACACCAATGAGAGCCCAGACTCACTGAGGTGTTGAGTGTTTGCTGAGATTTCCAGAAGGTCTGTTGAGTGGTGTCAAGAAGGTTATAAGAAGTCACCTTGCATAGCAGATGGGTCTATGAGAAACCACAAAGGGGGTTTCTCCTCTTCACGAGGAGAAACCTTCCCAATGGAAAGTCCTAAATAACCATTTTATGACATCATTAGAGCACTTCCAGCTGCACTGAGGCTCTTCCATTTGTGGTGAGGAGATCAGAATCAGCTGAGTCCCTCTAATCAGAGCTGTAATTGGGCCCCTCAAACATCTCTCTAGCAAAGTTGCTACTGGCCTCTGAGGTCCCATCTAGCTCCAGAGACCAATCAATCAAATCCAACCTCCTGATCTGATGGTCCCACTATGGGCACCTCTGGCCCCAAGTCAATGAAACTTGAACCCATGAGGGGTTGGCTGAGAAGGAAAATGAATGCCAATGACCTTGGTGTTCCCCTGTCTCCATCACATAAATAAAACATAATAAAGGCCTAAAATCAGTCCGTCTTCCTCCACCCCCAGCCATTTGGAAGTTGACTTCCCATTTATGTTCACCTGACCCTTATTGGTGGGCACATGAGAAATTCTCCTAGCCACCTGTCCTAGCAGGGTGTGTCTTAGTGCAATTAATTAAATTCAGTTCAATTAAGAGAGACCACCCATACCTCCTCTCTCTCCTTCCCAGCTCTTCCCTGAGGAATGAATGAAAATATCCTTGGGCTCTGTGTCTTAAAACTCCCCAAACTCAGGCTACCCTGATTACTCACTCAACACACAGACCTAGAAATCACAACTCCAACCTGCACTGGGAATAGAGCCAATTCCTTGCCCATCGCACCTGGTCCCTTACAAGATAAACTTTCAAGCAAAGCAAAGGAGGTGATGGAAACATTCTATCTAAGAGGGAAAAAATGCTTTTATCTCAAGCAGACAAAATGCATAGACGGGAAGCAATTTAGATACCTAATTCTCCAATTTGATGTAGGAGTCATTGAACTTTTTTATCTGGCCTTGGCAACGATGGAAAACACATTCCTGCATAACTCCGGTGTATCAAAACAGATAAAGCTGAAATAGGATATAGACAGCTGAAATAGACAAAACGGGATTCTGCTCTCAGGGTGATTTCTGGAACAATCTCTCCATTTTGGTAAAAATGGAAGTGACAGTCTCAGTCTAAGGAGAAACCATTAGAGTTTAATTAAGAGCACAGGGAAATGACTGGAAACGTCTAATTTTGAATTTACT
The DNA here is from genome assembly GCA_028627135.1 of Pseudochirops cupreus. NCBI lineage: Eukaryota > Metazoa > Chordata > Mammalia > Diprotodontia > Pseudocheiridae > Pseudochirops > Pseudochirops cupreus. The sequence goes on from CM053581.1 coordinate 572,893,326, forward strand.
TGATAAAAGAATTCAAGCTCAATTTGAAAAAAAACAAACAAACCCCTATCATAGAGTGCTCAACTTCATGGCAGTCTTTGTTTCTTCCCTTCAGCAGAGCATACAACTAAACTGTTTTAGAGCACAGCCTAAAACAAAACCCACAGTTCCTAAATATGATGGTTGTCGTCCTTCAGGCTTGAAGAGGACCAAAATGCTATCACGATGTCAGGGTCTGGGTACAGAGTGTCAAAATTTGGCCCATTGGACTGAGATGAGCTCATAATACTATCACAGGTCAGGCACAAATGATCTGTGTGAACATCTGGAACAGAGATGGCTCTAAATTTGCATGTAGCATTTCTAAGAATCACTCAAAATAAATACCAAGAAGTATCAACCACAAAATGGATTTGATGCAATTAAATTCCTCTAAGCTCCTTCCCAACTGTAAGACTATCCTCCTATGATTCTGTAATTCACCTCACCTCTGCTCGGCTCATCTTGGCTCAATCAAATTCAGTAAGCACTTGCTACTCCTCAGCTCTGCAGAGCAGAGGCAGCATGAGGGGTGAGCTGGGTTCAAGTCCTGCTTCTGACAGATATATGCTGACTGTGTGACTGGGCAAGTCACTTCATCTCTTAATACGTTATAGAGTAGCATTGGTGGAGAGGGAGCTTCTCTATTGGGAGACCACGACACCCAAGGAAATCACAAGTTGACCCCTACTCTCATCTGAAATGTGCAAGGTGCCATGCCAGGCACTGATCACAAAGTGGATGAAAAGTGGTATGAAGCTGAGATATGGGGTACCCAAATATAGGACTCTAAGTGCATTGGTAATCAGCATTGGTAATTACAGCCCTGGAACTCTATCTGCTGAGCCAACTGGCTTCCCATTTATGACTATTAGAAGTACATGATTTGTTCCTTTTTATGTTAATTGGCTAGAATTGTGGTGGTTTTATGTGAATTGAACAAAGGACTTCCCACCTGAGGAGCTTTGTGCAATTCTGAGGAGATAGAGCCTACTAAATCCTAAGTACTCTACTTAATGGCCAAAGTCCTTCCTTTGATTATCTACTTAGTAAAACTGCAGATTCTCCCAGAATCTAACTGTATTATCCAGAACAATGTAAACAGGCTTCCATTAGGCTCTTTAAGCAGTTTGAGATGATAAAGTGAAGTAGGGAGGATTTAGATAAAGTCTTCTGGGTGCTGGCCGAGGACTGTGAATGCCGCTAAAGGATGCCAGGGAGTGGGGACAGCTAATTGTAATGAGCATTTTAGCATCTCCTCTCATGAAGTGACCGGGAAGACTGGCTGAATTCTGACTTTGTTCCCAAAGTTGGAAACTCTTGGTTGAAGTAGACCTCAACTAAGCATTATTTGACAATTATAAAGAATATCAACAACAAAAAAATCCTATCATAAGCTGGCTCAATGAGAATGCCTGCCCTTGTTCCAAGTACTGACCTTACTATGCACTTTGAGACAGAAGAAATCTAGGGATTATGCCACTGAACTCAGTTTTCCAAAGGCATTTCCAGAAGTATTACCAGGATGAGATGACTGGATCTTTTTCTGCGTGCCAGTATTTTGTGGGGAGGGCTTCTTCGGGGGCTTGGTCAGCCTCTCTGGGGAATGGCTACCTCCTCTTCTTGAATAACTGTATCCAACTGGGACAGTCCTCTGGGCTTTGGCTCCTGTTCATGTTGTTAATGAGGTTTCCTGTAACAAGGGGCCATGATAGATCAGGTAGGATTCTGAGGTTCCCAGACTGGTCCCTCCCCAGGTCATCTCTCTATAAGGCGCAAGGTCTCACAGTTTGAGGTATCCAGAATTCTAATGTAACATGGGTTGGGGGTGATCCCTTGGTTTTCCCCTGCCCTCTGGTATTAGCAGTGGGACAGGTTAGCTTCTAGCTTTCTCTTCCTTTAACCCTACAGGTGACATCATGTAAGCCAAGCCTTCCAGGGAGGGATGTAGGGTAGACCAGGTCCCTCTCCACCCCAGCATCATGGACTGCCTTTATGCCCATGTGGCATCTACAGCAAGAGACCCAACTGAGCACATTTGTACCTGGGTTCCTGCCAGCCTTTTCCACTGTTTATTTCTGGCTCTTAAGTGAATGAATCACTGTCCTGAGCCTGAGGTGTCTGGGCTTAGAGAATGTCCAGGCTGCTCAGCAGTGTGAGAAGGTGCTACCCAGGAAATGGAATGAGGAAATGTCTGTGAGAAGAGGAACAAGGGGCAGCAGGGGTGGGATGGAGGTAGGTAAAGTGAAGACAAAAGTTGGACTGGGATTAGAGGGGATCTATCATAGGCCATTTAATCCAAGCCCCTCATTTTACAAATGAGGAATGGAGGACAGAGAACAGGGAAATTAAGGGACTTGTCCAAGGGAGTCAGGAGCAAAGCTCCAACTTGAACTCAGGTCCTGTGACTCTGTTTGATCATCTTTTCACTTTTGTCTCTTTAACTCTCTCTTTTTACTGGTGGGGAAACTGAGGACCAGAAAGGGATTAGATTTGGCCAAGGTCACAGGCAGAAAGGAAGGATCAGACTGGAATTACAATGTATCCCAGCAGCCAATCCCATGTGCATGGCTAAGGACAGACTGGGAGTAGGTTCCATGTGCTGGTCTGACTATAGGAGACAGCAGGAGGAGCAGAATCAGGCCTATTACTGTTTACCACGTGGTGATTTGGATCCAGCTGTAAGAACTCCAGAGAAAAAGCAACTAGGTGGGGCAGGGACATCTCCCAACTGGGGGCCATGGGTTCATACAGACTTTGGCATAGTGTGTGTGTGTGTGTGTGTGTGTGTGTGTGTGTGTGTGTGTGTGTGTGTGCGTGCGCGCATAGTGATGAAGAGTCACATTCCAGAGTGTCAGCAGAATCCTCAGTTCTGTGACAGGGCAGGTGCCAGCAGCTCTGCCTACCACACAAACCCAGAGCTCTCTTGAAATACCCTCACTTGACCCAGTCATCCCCTCAAATTACTGTGCTATATCTCTCCTCCCAATCACAGTCAGACTCCAAAGCCAAGTTGCCTGTACTTCCCTTCCTCTCACTCCTCAGCCTGTTGTAAATTACCTCTCGAGTTTATCATTCAACTGAAATTGCTCTCTCCGAATCACCCAGCATCTTCCTTCCTCCCTTTCTCCCTCTTTCTTTCTTTCTCTTTCCCTTCCTTCCTTTCTTCCTCCCTCCCTTTCTTTCTCTCTTTTCTTCTTTCTGTCCTTTTCTGCTTCTCCTCGTTCCCCTCTTCCTCCTTCTCTTCCCCCTTCTCCTCCTCTTCTTCCCCCTCCCCCCTTCCTTTTCCTCCTCCCCCACCCCAGGCTAGAAGCAGAGGCGCCACAGCTCCCCAGGGGCTCAGTGTTCAAAAACCAGTAGGCACGATCTCCTGCAGTTCTGAGTTCTACCAAGAGCCACAGCATCCTCAGCCTCCCTGGTAACTGGGATTACCAATGTGAACCAGTGTACCTGACCTGTTAGGCATTTGTAAACAGGTGTTTGATAAGCACCTATCAGCAGATCTCAAGCAGAATTACTCCTTCCAGCCTCCAATCCTCTCTTTGCACCTTCCCTCTTTTGCTCAAGGATACCACCATTCTCATGTTGTTGCTGTTGTTCCAACAAACATTGTTTCACGGTAATTGTGTTCACACATCTTCAATCAACAAATATTAATTAAGCATTTTGCTTTCTAAGTGCGAAATGTTAAGGACACAAAGAAAAAAAAACAGAGAAGAATAACAGGGACCCCCTCTCCAAACAAGTCCTGTTTGCCTTTGTGACAAGTTCAAGTTCTTATTCTTTGCATGGGTTGGTAAATATCTCAGAGATATATCAAGTCCTTTATCCAAGACAGTTCATTTACAAGAGTTATATCCTTATCAATAAAATCACAGTTGAAATGAAAAAGAATCAGGTTAATCGCTCTCTCTAGCCCCATGCCAGGCTTTGCAGTCACCCAGGTTCATACTCCTCACTTGCACTATTCAGCCAGCCAAGTCTGGTCCCAGGTGCTCCACAGACCAAGGCTTTGGAGGCTCAGACAAGGTCGGTAGGAGGCCAGAAGCTATCATCAGGGGCTTTCTCTCCTCCCCAAACTGTATTAATTTAGGAGATTATGGAAATTCCTGAGAACAACTGATCAACCAGAGGCTTTGAAAAAAGCAAGCAAACAGTAGAGATCCAAAGGAAACTGACCAGGAAGAAGAAACACTGTTTATATCAAGGAAGCTTTAGATGGGAATGTTAACAATGATGCATTGCCAAGTTGCTACAAAAACTTAGAAGAAACATTATAAGGAAAGTGTTTAAGGAACATTCCTCTGAATCAGTTTCTCAATCACACAGTAGCCCAGTCACGGTATGAAAAATGCCTTATTGTGCAGAAAAGCTAAGACGGGTGGAAACAAGTGAAATCAGCATGTCCTCCTCAGGCACAAAAATTACGTGCTAACGATCATCCCTAAGCTTCTTTCTGGCTCCAAATCCTGTGAAATAAGACACAGCGCAAGGAAGCTAGGGTGAGGCCAAGAGGGTCAAATATGGCAGGAAGCATTGGAGGGCCCTGAAAACTGGCAAGAACTTGGGATAAAGAATCTGAGAGTGATCTAACATCGGAAAGTGTGCTAGTAATAAAGGTCGAACGCTGGTAGGAAATCAGCATTCAGGTAAAGTGAGGTTTAGGGTCAGGGTGGTCTAGTAGGAAGAGCTGGGTTTGAATCTTGCCTTCAACAATTCTGAGATAGTGTAATTTGGTGGGAAGATCTTGGATTTTAAGCATAGGGATTAGAGTTCAAATCTGAACCCTGATGACACCTAGCGTGACCTCAGACAAGTCATTTAACCTTGCTTGCCTCAGTCTCTTCATCTGTAAAATGGGAATTGATGACTGCCACAGTTCAAATCTATGACTCATTCAGAATACACAGCAGGAGCATTTCCCAGTCTAATGTTGGTGATTGATTCTTTTTTTCTTTCCTTTGTTTTTGTTTGAAACAAACCTGTGATTTCACTGGTGTTGGGAGCTCTGGATGAGGGGCTCTTTTTACCATCGCAGACTGGCAGCTTCTCTGCAGTTACAGTCTTAGAGCCTTGTCCAGGGTCACCCAGCTAAAATGGGTCTGAGGTAAGACTTGGAAAGTAGGATTTCTTGGCTCCAAAACCAGCTTTCTCTACACTCCACCACACAAATGGACTCTCAATTTGCCTGCTGCAATTCTTACATGAAAGTCCTAGTGATGCCTTCTTTCTTAATGGCAGGGAGGTATAGCTGTCTGACAAAATCATCTTTTGTGTGGAGGAGAGAAAAAGGAATCAGAAAAACTGATTACAATGAAGGAAAAAACTAAGAGGAAAGGCAAGGTCTGATCATGGACAATGCATTATTTTGGGAGTCAGGAAAACAATGGTTCAAGTTTTGCCTTGGACACATACCAACTCTGTGCCCCTGGCAAAGTCACTTAACCCCTTATTGTCTACAAGCAACTCTAGAACTATTTGTTTTTGAAAAATTTCACTTTGATTCTGAACTTAACCAATACCAAATAAAGTGGGCATTTCCATAGATGTGTGTAAGAGAACAGAAAAAGTGATTGTATGTGAAATGGTCCATCTTTATACAGAGAGTCTAAGACTGACTTACAAAGTTGCTGATCTGCATCTGTGGAAGCAGTTTCTTTGCTGGAAGTTCTCCATACGGAGGAAGTTGAAGGTCAGGACCAAAAAAAAAAAAAAGATACACAACCATAGCTGATTTTCAATTTAACTGAAATTTTTTTTTAATGACTAAGTTTGACTTAAAAAGCGTTAGTCCAGTGCCTACAACAGGCACTGTTCCAGGGACTGGGGACCCAAATCCCCAAACCCAAGCAGACTCTGCCCTTAAGAAACTTACACTCAAGAGCATACTGGAGCCAGTCTTAAGCAGCTGTAAGAGCCACTTGTTAAATTCCCAATGTGAGCCTTCTCACTTCAGAAATAGGTAATAGAGTTTCCTTTTTTTTTTTTTGATCATTGTCTAAACTTTAAGAAGTGATAGGGGAAATGTTAATAATGCAGAGTAAAAATAAAAGTATAAACAATTTTTTTGCATTTTTCTTTTATTTATTTATTTTTCGTTTCCAACATTCATTTCCACAAGATTTTGAGCTACAAATTTTCTCCCCATCTTTCACCTACCCCTACCCCGATAATGAGCGTACTGAACGATCCTTCCCCCAAACTGCTCTCTCTTATATCTTCCCCCACCCCACCCCCAACTTTCTAGTAGGAAAGATGGATTTCTATATCCCTTTATTTTCCAGTTGCATGTAAAAAATAATTTTCTTAACATTTGTTTTTAAAACTTTGATTTCCAGATTCTTTCCCTTCTTCCCTCTTCACCCACCCCCGCTGAGAAGACAAGCAATTCAATATAGGTCGTACATGTGTAGTTATGCAAAACGTTTCCATAGGAGTTATATTGTGAAAGACTAACTATATTTCCCTCCAAGTACATACAATTTTTTCCCCTCAAAGATCTGGTTGTTAAACATTTACCAGCACACCTTTGTTTGCATTCTAGCATGCACAAACACAAATAAGTGTAAAATGCAGACAAGGTAAATATGAAGTAATTGTGGAGGGGGCAGCACTAAAGAAACTGAGGCCCAGCAAAGGTTGGTGACTTGTCCAGGTTCTAAGGGATGGGATTTGAACCCAGGTCCTTTGACTTCAAATGCAGTGTGTCAAAAGTGGAGGGAAGGGGAAGAATGATGAAAGGCTTTATACAGGAGGTGACATTCTGTAGCAGACTCCAGGCTTCACAGTGCCCTTTCCCTCAAAATCAGGCATGCTAGAGGCTCACTAAGGCATGTTAAGATGCAAACGTGCCTGTTTCCATACTGTGTGTGGATGGACAGACCACACCTGTTTTTTCCTTTTGACTTGATTTCTCTGGGGATTTCATGCTTCAATTTTGAAACGGACCTAAAGTTATACCACTTGTATGATGGCGGCATAGTAAAATCTGATATGGTTTTTGTAGTAGGCAAAATATGGAAGGCATCAAGTGTAACTGGACCATTTGCCCTCCCTCTGTGGGCTGTCTTGTCTTGGTCAAGGGTCTGCTTTCAGTTGTGGGTCAGGTGAACTTCTTTTTCATTAAAACATGGTTTATTAATGCTCCTTTTTTGAGGGGGTAACATTTCTGTTACTTCCTAATAATATCTCCCTGTTCCAAACAGAGGCTATCCTTGTAATGAAGTATATGGATGCAAAACAATGGGGTATCGGACAGCCTGGGCAGCCTATTGTTCATTACCTGCGTGACTTGGGGCCAGTCTGACATTCTTCCTTACCTTTGTGAAACCTCCCTGGGTCTCAGTTTCCTCATCTGTAAAATAAAATGGGTTTGTTAGATTGCCTCGGGGGGGGGGGGGCTCCTTCCAGTGTTGACTCTGTGACACTGTGCCTTCTCTGAGCCTCAGTTTCCTTATCTGTAAAATGACAGAGCTGGATTAGAGCATCTCCAAGGTCCTTTTTCATATGAAGTGACCATAAGATGCTATGATCCCATGAACTTGCCAACAAGGGGGGAGGTGCTTGACACACTTATTCAGAGTGGAAAGAGAGAGAGTTTGGAGAAACTTCTCTTTCTTTATAAATGTTGCCCTTTCACCTCCTTCCTGCCACTCTCTCCCTCCAAATGTTCCTTCTGCCATTGCTGTGGCTGTGGCCTCTGGGAAATAACCCAAAGTCCTTGACAGATAGCAACACGACTCTTTGGAGACCTGGAACATTCCTGAAAAAGTTACAAGCTGAAACCAGTTGCACTGAGATATAAGATCTTTGGGAGGAAGAAGCTGCAAAAGGTATATGCAAGAAGCTCTCTCCCCCGCCCCCCCCCCCACTTCTTAGCCTAGGATGCTGCCAGCAGAAGCAGCACCCCCCCCCTTTCCCCATCCCCACCTTCAGCAGCCTTCAGAACAGCTCGTTCAGTACATAGGGCCCAGAGGGGGTTGGGAAATTCATATCCACACACCTGGTGCTGAAGGAAAGCTTGGTTATGCCCAGGAATGCTCAGTGATGATGCTTAGAAAACAGCTTCCTCCCTTACAAATATTACTCATCCAGGCCTTCGGTATCAGTGAGGGCTTGGATTACATGTCTCTGGAGGGCTGGGCTTGCAGGCTATGGCTGCCTGGGGACTCATCAAAGCTATACCATCAGATTCAAGGAATATTTGCTTGGGGTGTGTGTGTGTGTGTGTGTGTGTGTGTGTGTGTGTGTGTGTGTGTGTGTGTGTGTGTGTGTGTGTGCATGCATGTGTACGTGCTCAGTAATCTGCCTCCTTGGCATCCAGTGTGTGTTTTGACCGTTTTTCCTCATTCTTCAGTGTATCTTCAGACAGGACCCTCTCTGACAGTAGATGGAGGAAAACTTCAATTGCATGTTGATGAACTAGATTGCCTTCTTTCTTTCTTTCTTTCTTTCCTTTTCTTTCTTTCTTCCTTTTTTCTTTCTTTCTTTCTTTCTTTCTCTCTCTCTCTTTCTTTCTTTCTTTCTCTCTCTTTCTTTCTTTATTTTTCTTCCTTCCTTCCTTCCTTTCTTTCTCCCTTCGTTTCTTTCTTTCCCAGATTAAATCAGGACAAGCTACAGGGTTTTGAAAAAGGAGAGACTGATCTGTGCCACTTACTTCTGACCTTTCCTTCCTTTTCTTTTATCTGCAGCCTCTTTCACTCTCAGAGTCCCTTATGTGAGGATTTCCCCCCCCCCCATTCAATGCACTTTCCCCCCTTCAGTCTTTCTGCCATGCAAATGCCTTTCTGCCATGCAAATGTCTCTTAGCTGATTTGTCCTAAGCTCAGTTGGCTGCTTAATTCACACGGCCCCTTTTAATAAGCAAGAAGCAATAGAATCTGAATTAGGATTCAGAGCTTGCTCCAAAGTGCAGCATCCAGTTGGCGAATAGATAGTCCATTGAGCCACATTCCAATCCTTTCCCTGTATTCATGAATCCTGTTTTCACCAGCAATAACTCACAGACAGAAAGATGGGCTATAATTTCCCTGGAACTTAGCTTGAAATTCACCTGATTACTTAATTCTCATTTCTGTTTAGTTGGCCAGCATGTCATAGATAACTCATCTCTTTCAGTGTGGTCTTTGTGGAGAAAGCAGATTGTCTTGGACAGGGAAGAGGTTGATTCGAGGACTGTCCTTGTTGGAGGCATGTGATGGAATAGAAAGCACACTGAGTTAAGAGCCAGAGAACTTGGGTCCAAATCCTAGCACTGTCACTTAGCATCTGTGTGATCTAAGGCAAATGACTTAGCTTTACCTCAGTTTCCTTGTCTGTAAAATGACAGGGTTGCACCTCTAAGATCTCTCCTTACTCAGTTTATAAGCTATGAAAATTGGGGAAAACTTATAGGGAGTTATGATGGGAAGATAAGTTCAAATGATGCCTGTGTATGTGACCCTGGGCAGGTCACTTAATCTGTAAAAACATAACAGGACTTACCTCCCAGGGTTGTATAAGGATGACATTAGATTCTCACAGTGCTTTTCAAACTTTAAAGTGCTATCTAAATGAAAGCTGTTATTATCAAAACATGAAGTTCTCAGCCTGGCTCAGGGGTGGGGAACCTGTGGCCTCAAGGCCACATGTGGCCTTTTAGGTCCTCAAATGTGGCCCTTTGACTGAGTCCAAGTTTTACAGAATAAATCCCTTTATTAAGGGGATTTGTTCTGTGCAGTTTGGATTCAGTCAAAGGGCCACACTTGAGGACCTAGTGGGTCACATGTGGCTTGTAAAGCCTTCCACATGTGGCTCCTACCCACCTTTATAGTCTTATTTCTCTTTCACCCCTTTATGCCTCTCTGGCAAGCTTAGTGCTCCTCATCCATGGCACTTTGTTGTCCTCTCTTTGCTCAGATAGATCCCAGGGTCTGAGATATGGCAACCTCTCCACATCTCCCTCTAGAGACCTCCTTCCACTTCCTTTCCAGCTCAGCTCAGCCTCCCACACAAGACCTTTCAGCATACTCCTGATCGTCAACTCGCTCCCCCCAAAAGTTACTTCGAAATTGCTTATCTGTGTACTTATTGTATATTCCTTATAGAATGTAAACTCCCTGAAGGCAGGGCTGGTTTCCTCAGCACCCAGAACGATCCCTGGCACATAGTAGGTGCTGCATTAAGTTTGTTAAATTGAATTGTATTAACTGAAGAACTAGAAGGCTCTTGGGTGGTAGTTATAAGAGGCAAATTTAGGCTCAATGCCAGGACAAACTTCCTAACAGAGTTATCCAGCAGGAAGAAGGACTCGAGATAGGTTTCCCCTAATGGAAAACTTATCTTGACCACTTGTATGGGTATTTTATATTTTAGTTATGGATTGCACAAGATAACCTCCAAGGTCACATCCAGCTCTGAGGGTTCGTAAATTTGAGTTAGCAATGGATCTGGTTTCTCAGGACTCTCCACAATGGTTCTCAAAGCCAAATGTGTATGATCAATGTGCATCTCCCACCTCAGATTTGTTCTGTGAACCAAAGTCCAAATTTCAACTCTACCACATACTACCTATGGGATCTCAGGCAGATCTCTGAGCCTCAGTTTCCTCACCTGTGAAACAAGGCTGGCTTGGGCCAGATGATCTCTCCAATCATGCTGTCTAGCCCAGGTCTCACATCCTTTGATCCTACCACTGATGTACCCAACCCAGAGCTCTAATAATCCACTTAAGAGCCACAAGGTCACTTGGTCATCTTATGATGACAGCAGCAGCTTTGGCTCCTATAATTGTCCTACAGCCTGTGGCAGGTCAATGAAAAAATGTTCTTTAAACACTGAGAGGGTCTGATTGTGCAATACCTGAATCAGGGTCATTGATTATTCACACTGCCAGCCGCTCAAAGCTGGGGAAGTAATTAGGGCTTTGGGTGTGGATTATCCACTGAGAAAAGGTCAGATAACTCCAAACAATGCCAAGAAGCGGGAGCCACCAAGGACCCAGTGCTGCCGTAATCAGGTAAGAAATGCTGGAGCAGGGCTGGATAATGATGTGCTTATGCTGGGTCCTGCAGAATTTGATCGGTCTGTCATAGAAATCCAATGAAGCGTGAGTGATGGCTCCTTTTTCCCTGGAAGCTTTACCTCAGGTCCCTGATGCCCATCAAACAGGTTTGTCAGAGAAACAAGACTGAGAAGAATTTAAAAGGCAGAGCATCTTTCTCCCTCCCTCGTTAAATAAAGGGAAATTAGCAGCCATTTGTTTCTAGGAATTATGTGACTATCCCTCTGTTGGAAAGCATCTCTTTTGACTAAATTGCCCAGGCAGTTGGGTCTCCCAGTGGTAACTAGACAGCTCCTCCTCACCCTTTAGCTCCAGCCTGCCATTTATTTGCTGGCGAAACAGGAGCCAGGAGGAGAATTTGTTCTAATTCTAGACTGTTGGTGTTGGATACGACCTTGGAGATCATTTCTTTGAGCCCAGTAGGATGAGCTGTCCAAGGCTTTGTCCTAGGACACTATCATGGTGAGGGGGGTGAGGGGTGATGGGGGGGTGGAGATGAGATTGTTCACTCTCTCAGGACATTCTCTGGTCTATCATCCTCAGATCTTTCAATATTTTGTCATCCCTATGATTCTGTATGGAGCTACCTCTTAGGGCCCCCACTTCCCCCAGGATCTGCTTTCTCCTCCTGCCACTTCCTCATCTCATTGGGTCTTTCATCTTTCATCTTTTCAGCTCTCCCAAGCAAGGTCTATAATGGTAAGCCTGGACCTGGCAGGACAGGGTCTGAGCAAGGGGGAAAGGGAAGTGAATCTTCTTGGCCCTTCTTTCTTTCCTTCCTTTTCCATTCCCTCCCTCCCTCCCTCCCTTCCTTCCTTCCTTCCTTCATTCCTTCCTTCCTTCCTTCCTTCCTCTCTCACTGTTACTGCTTACCCCCCAGCACCAGCTTCTCCATTGAGTAAGTGATCTGACCTGGATACAGGAGCACCTAGGATTGAATCTTCCCCTCACACAGTTACTAGCTGCTACTACCTTGAGCCTCAGTTTTCTTATCTGTATTATGGGGATAGCCATGTTTGTAGTATTTGCCTCACAGGATTTTGTGAGGATCAAATGAGACCATGTCTAGAAAGTTCTCTACAAAATTTTAAAGGGTTATATTAATAATAGCAGTTCACTTAAAAAACCCACAAGAACTCCAGAAATGAGTTATTATCATTATACTCCAATGAATCTGTGAGTTCCACAGTGAGGTTTGCCCTCCAGTGATGTAGCTCATCCTCTGTTCTGCCTGCCTGGCCCTCCAGGGTGATTCCCTATGAGTCCTCTCCTAAATTTGTCACATGCAAGTAGTCCATTCAGAATGCCGAGGACCTTCCAATGGTATTATCTCCACATTAAGAGAGGATGCCTTAAAGATAGCTAGATGGTGTCAGAGTGCACAGAGCACCAGGCTTGGATTCAGGGAGTACTGAGTTCAAATCTAACCTTAGATACTTACTAGTTGTGTGACCTTGGACAAGTCTCTTAAACTGTCTGCCTCAGTTTCCTTTTTTAAGTCTTTTCCTTGTCTCTCTATGTCAGCCAGTGCCATGCAGAAGTGCCAGGGCTAGAGAGAGTTTTCATTCAAATTCCAATTGATCTATATAGCTTGTGGTCTTAGAAAGAGTTGCCTAATTCCCAGTGAGGGCAGGTGACTTGCCCAGGGTCACACAGCCAGTAATAGTCAGAGGCAGGATTTAAATGTGAGTTGGAGGACTCCAGGTCCATCACTCCATCCACAACAACATATCGCCTGACTGGTACTATATGAAAAGATTATACTGGAGTTCCTTGGGGCTAATCTGGGAATTTGGCTCCCATTTATAACAGTCATATTTTTAGGAAAATGCCTCTTGAGATTTTCACAATAGATGTTCAGTTGAATTATAGGAAAGAATTCAAATTAAGGACCAAGTGGACACCGAGTTGAATTTAACAACTTCATTCTCTTAATCCCTTAATTTTCACTTTATATTATTGCTTGAACTTTAAGGATTTTATTCTTATTATCCAAAGCTTTGAGAAAGAAATCCATCAACAAGCATTTAATCAGTGCTTTTGTGTCCCAAGCATACTTGGGACATGCTTATGTGTGCTAAGCATTGAGGAAACGTAGAAAGTGAGAATAGCACCTACTTTCTAGGAGTTTATAATCTAATGGAGGAGTCAGCCTGTATGTAAGTAGTATGTGCCCTAAAAGGAAACAGGTGTGTGTGCCTGGGAGGGAGAGCAACCAGAGAAGGCTCCTGGCAGAAGTGGATGCTTCAGCCAAGTCTGGAAGGCAGTCAAGGATTCTAAAACATGACGTGAAGAGGAGAAGCCTTGCAGGAATGGAGGACTGCCTGTCCAAAGACAAGAGAGAATGGGAGAGGGACATGTGTGAGGAACAGCAAGGGGCTCAATCGGGCTGGACTCCTGAGTGCATGGAGGGAGGTAGTGTGTGAAACTGAAATGATAGGAAGGGGCCAAGTGGGAAAGAGCTTTAAATGGCAAATAAAAGAGTCCTATTTCACCCCAGCTGTATTGGGGAGCTACTGGAGTCTTACAGTGTGTGTGTGTGTGTGTGTGTGTGTGTGTGTGTGTGTGTGTGTGTGTGTGTGTATGTGAGAGAGAGGGGGGGCGGAGGCAGACTTTAGGAAAATCACTCTGATCTGTGCAAATCACCCCCATTTAGCCTGCTACCATATCTTAGTAAGAATACTCAAGGAGTTCACCTTGACCCAGACTAACTTAGCCTGCCTTCTATTGATAAGCTAGTCTGCTTCCTTCCTCAGGGAGGGGGAGGCAGCTAGAGAAACTCAGAGGAGCAATCCTGGGGTTGGGTGGGGTGGGAGTGAGGGGTGGGTCTAAGGCATGGAAAATGAGGGAGCTGCCATCTCCACTTTCATTTGTGACCATAGGAAAATAAAGAGAGAAGCCCAGCCATTCTGAACTACAGGACAGCGACTGTGTGGTCAGACCACCCACCAGTGAGGAAGCTCATTGTTGGCTTTACTGAAATGGTCTAAACTACTGAGATCAAGGCTTGTCACCATTCCTCCTCCTGCTCGCTCTCTACTGCCTCTCCTACGGAGACCTCTGAGATTGGGTCCTAAACCTCTATTTTTTTTACAAGCTTTTTTTTTCCCTTGGTCTTCCTTTAGAGATGATTTTCTAAAATAAATATGATTAACCATTTCATTGCTGATCTAAGTGTTTCATTATTCAAATGCAATTTAGAAAAGATGATGGGGAGAAGAGACAGAAAGAAAGAAAGAAAGAACAGAGAGAGACAGAGAGACAGAGACAGACAGAGAAACAGGTTTCACAACTATGATTTATATTCTCCAGAACATTTTATTTTTCCTTTGACTGGAGGCTTGAGCTAAAAACAAAAGAGAATTGTTGATTCACATCTTTGTATCTTCCCAAAGTAGCACTTTCAGAATAGGGAGATAGAAAAGTGTGGAGCCACATTGTTCTAGCAGTTTTGATGGAGAGAAGGATGGGACAAGCTGAGATTTTCAGGAGAGATGATACCTCAGTCATGTTTTTTTCCCCACTGGCTTCCTGTACCTAGTCTGAAAGCAAACCCATTCTTTCAGAGGGGGTAAAGCTGAATGGGTGACTAGAAGAAAACTTCACCTGAGGGGAAGGCCTGGGAAAGAGTGGTATTGTCTACATGAGAATGGGGGCCAGTGAGAGGGAGTAAGTGATTAGCCTCCCTTACCAATCCAGCCTAGCCCCACTGCCAGACTTGGAGTAAAGGTGGAGTTTCATTCATACCCCAACTTATATAATAATTACAGGTGTTAAGAGTAAGAGTGACCATAGTGAGGAAGGTTTAAATATGTGAACAAAACGGTTTGTACCTGAGATGTCTTTGCAAGGTGGGATGTTCTATTTGAGTAGGTCTGGCAGAGACCATCTATGAGACTGACTAAGCAGGCAAGTGAGGCTGCTCCAGCATCTCAAGGCTACTCCCCTAGAATCCTGAGTGTCATAGTTGTAACAGTCAGTCTTGAGTGGGAGTTGGGGGAGGGAAGGGCACAGTGATGAGTGGGAGAAAGTGAGGCTATACTAGATTGACATGATGTTATCAGAATAATACAAACCCAAACTAATCCAACAAGCATTAATTAAATTAATCCTATGACAAAGAAGTAGGTATATCAGACAGGGAGCCATCCCTGTAGTCAGGAAGATCACTTGTGACTTACACTAACTCTGTAACCCCAGGCTAAAAGAGCCAGCATTTTGATCTCAGTAGGTTTGTTTCCCCAAGCCCTGACAACGCTCATTTGGGGGTTCCTTGGGAAGTTTTACAATTCCCTCTGCCGGTTGTCTTTTGCTGTATTCTGGTACTCCTGTTCTCCCCAGCTGTGGCCCCAGGTCTTGGAGCCTTTTCCTTCCCTTTCTCTCCTCTTGACCTAATAATCTAATCCTGCATCTGACTCTCAACTCACTTTGAGTTAGTTCTTCTGGTAGTCTGTGTTAATGTGGTCATGGGCTCCTCTCACAGATAACACACTTTCATTTTAATAAATTGTTTTGGAGATAAGACTCTTACTCAAATGAATCACACTAAGGGTGTCATTTTCTGGCCCCAAGGGGAGTCATAGGGAGCATTTCTGGGGGGAACAGACTGAGTCCTGTTGAGTCCCCCCCTTCAGAATACTGGACATATGGGCTCTGAATAAATGTTGGCTGATGACACAGATGATACCTCACCTTCAAACTCTCTTTTTTGTTTAGAAAAACTCTTTGAACTGAGAAGTATATTCAGCAGAACAAAGGAGTATGGAATTGTACTGAAAGCCCTGTCTAGGTAAAAGAAAATGCCTAAAATGGAGATTGTCAACTTGAATGTGACCTTTTGGCCTCATTTTCTTCCTTGGATATATTTTTATTGAAGTTGAAAAGCTTTTTCAGAGTAGTAAATGACCTTGAAAAAGCCTGGCCTCCACTTGTACATTTTTTTTTTCATCTCAGTGGTCAGATGGACACGGCTGATTAATATTTTTTCACACCCAATTCTCTGCTGTTTGTTTGGGCTTACCTAACTGCCTGTGTTAGCCTGTGCTGGCAGGGCTAACATTTCGTGCTCTCTTGGTAAGGAGGGTGTCATCCAGAGAATGAAGTCATGGTGGGGCTGGAGCCAAGTTATTGTAGTCAGCTTCCCCAGCACCACTCTGGGCCTGAACTGGAGGAAGCCCCAGGCTCTGAACTCCAGTGCCAAGCCATGGGATGTGTTTCTTCTTGGGGGCTCCTGAGCCAGCCTTAAGACTCTGTCTTGGCACTCAAGCATCTTTGCACAACGGCCTTGTCTATGGAAGGAGCAGAGGAGATTGAAAACCTGGAAACAAGGTTCGCACAAGGCAGTGTGGTATGGGGGGTGAGAAACAATCTTTACACTAGAGTTAGAGAGGTTGAGTTCAAATCCCACTTCTGATCTTTCCAACCTGTGTGACTAAATTCAGGTCCTTTCTGGGGTTCCCTGTCCTCATTTGTAAATCAATAAGCAAGCATTTATTAATTACCTACTGTGTGCCAGGCACTGAGCTAGGCACGGGGGACACAAGTGCAAAGAATGAAATTATTCTCATTTAACAATGAGTTTACTTTTTAACCAAAGAAGAGAAGGGCTCAACAAGACAGAGACAAAGGTGTGAAAGTATCAGGTAGCCCTGACCATTTACACTTTGGAAATTGGCAAACACTACAAATCAGGGTTTGATTTCTTGTTTTGCTGATTTCTAGACTTAAAGAAAGAGGTGGAGAAAATGTTAATGCAAGTTAAATGTTAAAGTGGGTCATGCTTTTCTGGGAGCTGGCTGTGAAACATTCACCAGCACACTTCTGCACCGAGGAGGGAAGGAGGGAGCAAATTCCAGGCATTCGAGATGGCCAAAGCAAAATCACGAGGGAAGAAGGAGTGTCAGGAGTGAGGACCGAAGGATGCCATTTTGAGTGGATTACACAGGGTGAGAAGAAGTGTAATGTCTAATGAGACTGAGAAGGAGTTTGTATTTGATCCTAGCACATAATAAGATATTAATAAATGTTTGTTGACGGATACTGATGATTGACTGATTGATTTATCCTAGAGGCACTAAGAAGCTGCAGGAGTAGGTTGAGTGGGGAAGTTATTGGTCAGATTTTCACTCTAAGGAAAATTACTTTGGCATTTGGTCAAACGGGGATGTATACTAGGTAGCCTGGGAGGTCCTACCCAGCTCTCACCCCAAGATACCAGGATCCTATCAGGGAGTGTGAAGGAAAAACCAGGAGAACAATGTACCTGTTATCTTCGATATTGCAAATGCACAGAACCCTCAAAGGAGTCATTGTGATGACTTGGTCCCAGAGAAGAGAACATGAAGCAAATTTCTCTCCTTAGGCAGGAAAATGGGCCCCTATGGGGGTAGAATGCGGCATACTCTGTCAGAATCAATCACTCTATTGGCTGGTCACCTCAGCTTCCCTGTTTTTCTTTGTTTCAAGATGGGCTTCAATTCCGGAAGGGGTCTGGGTCTGGGCGGAGATTGGGATACCTGCCAATGGGGGCTGGCCATAAAAACAAGACTTGTCAATGAAGCCTTATTCGTATTCATCGTATAATTGTATTATTAAATGTGAAAGCAATCCCATTTTTTCCTTTCTTTGTTTTTCGCAAGAGTAGCAAAATGCTACGAGGTTTTGCCCAGTCTCTGATGCATTTGTTTTGGCTGGCTCACAGACCAGGGAATGAACGTGGAGCCTGGATTTTGTGGCAATTTCGTAGTTCTGGATCTTTCAGTGACTTGTCAGCCTCATTCTATGAAGGTTCAGGCCTCAGGCTCTGTGTTCTGATGGTACGTGCTGATTTTTTTCCCCCTCCCTTAGAGGTTTCCCTGTGTGTGAAATGAGTCCTGTTTTATTTAAGCTCAGTTATCTTTAGGGTTTGAACTGATTTGAATCCCTCCCTCCTTATCTGTAAACACCTTTTGTTCAGTAGGCAAAGTTTACGGCAGCTACTGAGGTGAATTTTCCTACTGTTTGCATGCTCAGCCACCCAGGTATGCACAGACCTGACACCCCCAACCGGCCCAACAATCAGGAAGCCACAGACAGTTTTAAAGGGGGATTGCCAGGAGTCAGGCTATTTACAAAAAATTTACAGCAACATAGCTGCTGGGGAACGGAACTAGCCTAGACTTGTTCCCCATGTCACGAGGCTGGTGTGGGGCAGAGCAAGGAAGAATTCTAGAAAGGGTGCCACCCTGGAAGGAATTGCTATTCCTCCAGGGGTTATCTTCTGTGGTGAGCTAGAAATCATCTGTCACCTATTCATCACCACCACGTATGTGCCAGAAGGATAGCTCGGTGGTACCATGGATGGAGTGCCGGACCTGGAGTCAGGCTCATCTTCCCGAGCTCCAATTTATTCTCAGGCACTTAGTAGCTGTGTGATCCTGGACAAATTATATAGCCCTGTTGGCCTCAGTTTCCTCAGCTGTAAAATGAGCTTGAAGAGGAAATGGTAAATGACTCCAGCATCTTTGCCAAGAAAATCCCCAGTGGGGTCACTGAGTCAGGCTGACAGGCACAAACCTGTGTCAGGCTGAGAATGCCAAGGGCAGAAAGAAATGATTCTTGCCCCCACTGAGCCTGCAATCTGTTAGGGAGAAAGGTTTTATTTATTTTTCAATCAATAACCTGATTACCCAAGTTCACAGAATCATAGACTGAGAACCAAAAAATGAGGCCCATTTGGCCACGTCCCCGTTGGCTCTGGCGTTCAGAGCTTCCTGGCAGAGAGCTCCGTCTGGATGCCCTCAGACTCCTCACAAGTGGGCCCTGACTCCACTCTACCCACTGTGTCAAGCTGCCTCCCACAGCGAATAGCAGCAACGTATTAAGGTGACATGACCACGATCGTCCCTTAAAGCTCCCTCTCACTCTCACGGTGCAGCACATGCAATTAGGGCCTGTTCCCCCTTGGTCAATTTCCTCTCCAGTCCTCCCAGCCTTCTTTACTAATTCTACTACTGTTGAGCCATATTTCTCCACTTTGGGGGCATGTCTCTTCATAATAAGTAATAATACAGTGATAAGTAATAATTTGGTCATCCCCTACATTCAGTTTATCTTATCTCCTCTTCTGGCCATTTGGAAATATCTCTGATTTCATTGGAACGGCGTCCACTTTACTAATGTGGATTATGGCTGGAGTTTGCAGGTTGCTGTGGCCTTGTGGGCAGCCTCAGGGCTTGAGGGGGTCTGCACTTAGCCATTGTAGACACACCACCCTGCGCTCGGAGCCTTGTCCACTTAGAAGAACCTCCTGGAACCTCTGCCCCATCAGCACTTACACTGAGAGCCCAACGTGGGACATCTGAGGAATTAGGGGAGGCCTCCCTGCCAACATGTAACAAACTTTTGGTTGGTAGCCCTCTCTCTTCCTCGAATTTTCTAGAGAAAACTAAATAATTTTTCTTATCTTTTGTAAGTGTTTTGATCTGAACTTAGCAATCACCTAGAAAAATAGACACTCTAATAGACTATTAATAATAGCATAAAAAGATGCCATAGGTCACACACTGTAAACAACTCTCACGTACAAAAGCAAAGTGATTTCCATGTACTGGGCCGACCTGTTCTCAGGGCCTTCTCCCACAAATGACCTCAGTGACCCAGCCAGGCTAATCCATCTCCACCTCCCTGACGGCCCCTGTAAAGGCGGGCACAGAGTGGACCTCTCCCTGCCTCCCTTGCCAAGGATATTAGCAATGGCTACAGATGGGGAAGGAGGCTCTGAGCCTACCATGACTAGAGAATAAGCAAGGAGACCCATCCATGATGGCCAGGAATGTCTGCTTAGACTCTCTTCCCCCTCCTCTCATTTTCAGCTTCTTCCTTGGTTGAAGCCCTTGCCTCCACACTGATGAATCAGCCCTCATATTTCTCCTTTGCTCCAGACTCAAATTTCTAATGTCTTGGTAGGGAGCTCCATTTGGATACCCTCAACTCCAACATGTACCAAGCAGAACTTATCACCTGGCTCCTTGGCCACAGCCTTCTATATCTTTTATGTCCTTTGACGGCACCACCAGCCATCCTCCGGCCCAAACTTACAACCTTCAAATCCTCTTTTATTTTCCCTTCCACTTCAGCCCCTCCCACCCTCACAATTAATCAGTCTCTGGGTTCTGTGGGTCCAGTCTCTCAACTCATCCCCCTTCTTCATTCTATTCTCCCAGCCAGTGACTTCTACAATAGTCTCTGTACTAGTCTTCTTTCCTTTCCCTTCTCTGTCCTTCCATTTATCCCATCCATGTATTTATTTTTTGGTCTGGCTTTGTGATCTCATCTGGTATAGGGAACTCCCAGCAAGGAGATGCCCTCTCCCATTACAGACCAGCATCATCTTCAATGATAAGGAAGTTGTCTGGTGCATGGGGAGGTTCAGTGATTGCCTAAGGTCACACATTGAATAAGGGTTGGAGGCAGGATTTGAAACCTCTTCTATCTGATTCTGAGGCCAGCTGCCTCCTCACCAGGTCATGTCATGTTGTCTTCATTGCTTCCAGGCTAATCTTCATAAGTTTAACTGTGACCCAGCCCTGATGTGGGCTCTCCCCCTCCCCTATGCTCCCTCCCTCACCAAGTACCTTCCTTCAGGGACCAGAGCCAGAAGCAAGCTCAGCTAGTGTGACTCTGAAAAGCAGCCCTGGATTGGATCTGGTCTCACAGCAACCATCCCTAGAGACTCCACATCTCAAAGAGACATTAGAAATTATCTCTGTGGCAAGAACCCTGGGACCTGGGTCCCAACAGCATCTCTGTCACTCTCTATATGATCTTGGATGAATCATCCCCTTAAGCCTCAATTTCCTTTTCTGAGCAATGACGGGGTTGGACTAAGTGGCCTCAGAGGTTCTTTCCAGTGTTCAAGTCAATGTTTTAGTCCAATCCCTTCTTTTCACAGGAGAAGAGACCGAGCTTGTCTGAGGCTACCCAGGCAGTAGGTGCATGATTTGGGACTTGAACCGAGGTTTTCTGAACTGAAATTGCATAGCCTTTCATATCCCTCCTGCTGAGTTCCATCCCTTCATTGTTCATTTCTGTGCCATGGTGATCCTAGCAGTGGACCCTAATCAGGACAAGATGCCATGCACTCTGCTATGGCATGATTTGAGAGACAGTGCAAAAGTTGTGTGGCCTTCTCTGCCAACTTCCATTCCTCCCCTACAGCCAAGAACAGACTGTTCCTTCTACAGATTGTCCTCAGACCCACAGCCAACTATCATCACAGCACTCTCTCTGTGACAACATCAACACTCACATCTCTCCACACCAAGGCCAGTCTTAATCAGCCACTTCCTCTTACCTCAGCATCATTGGCCACTTAGGTCCTGGAAGGTCCCTCTCAGAACAATGATCAGTCACCCCACCCCACTCCCCACCCCACCAGCTGCCCCTGCAGTGCTGAGAGCCATGAAGACAGCCTCCCAGAATAGCCAGCTGCAGCACCCAGACCCTTTGCCCCTTCCGGGAAGTCCTCCACCTCATTCTCCAGCATCCCAATCACTCAACACCCTAAAGTGCCTCCTCATTGCTTAGTAAGCAATAAGTCTGACATCTATGATTGCCGGTATATCTCCTGCCTGATCTCCCAGAATTCCTCT
The DNA here is from genome assembly GCA_028627135.1 of Pseudochirops cupreus. Classification (NCBI taxonomy): domain Eukaryota; kingdom Metazoa; phylum Chordata; class Mammalia; order Diprotodontia; family Pseudocheiridae; genus Pseudochirops; species Pseudochirops cupreus. Next base: position 572,915,016 of record CM053581.1, read on the forward strand.
TCACCTACCGCAGATACCAGCCAAACTGGGTTCCTGGTGCTCCCCATATTTGCCCTGTCTTCTCCCACCTCCATAACTGTTCATGCCATTTCCTCCCCCTTGAATGCCTCCCACATCCAATTCCCATCCATCCCCTGAGATTCAGCTCAAACATCATCTGTTTCATGAAGCCAAGAATGATCCTTGACCTCTTGGACGTCCCACAGTTGGCCTTCAGGAAATGTTTTCTGAATCAAGAAGGATTAGGACTTCTGTCATTGCCTCTTCCCCCTTGGATTATTGGTAGTGAAATGACTGTAAACTTCTTGAGTTCAGAGACTGTTTCTTATTATCGATTATTTATATTAATGAGATGCATAGTTTGGGTGGAGAGCTGGATTGGGAGTCAGGAGGACCCAGATTTGAGTCCCACCCCTAGCTGTGTGATCATGGGCAAATCATTTACCTTCTCTTAGGATCTATTTCTCAATCTAGAAAGTGAGAGCATTGGATTTCATGATTTCTATAAGGATATAATGGAAACTCCACTTCAATTAAAGTAATCACAGAAGACCCAGGTGACTTAATCGAATCAAGCAATAGTTTTAGCTAGATGTTAAAAACACTTTGCTACAGTTCTACCACAAAGTATGAACAAGTCATTAATCAACATGAAACAATCTTAGAGCTTTGGACATCAGGTAAAGGCAAGTGAAATATCTTGTGATTGGCTGAGATGATTGGGTACATTCCACAAATAGTAGCCGGTCCATCAGTGAACTTTGGCAGTGAACTCAAAGTTTGAGAGGTGAAGATTTCAGAGTTGGAATAAGGCTTCTGAGAAGCAATGCTGGGGGGGAGGAAAGAATCCCCCCATCCACAATAAAAGGTCATGCCCTTTGAAACTATGGACCTGTAGCAGACAGTGAATCCAGCTGGGACCAGTAGGAGACAACAAATGCAGCCAGAAGCAGAACGATGCACCAAGGACAAAAGATAATCGCCCAAGGAAGAAGAGAAGAATTTTGACTATGCACTCAAGAAAGGACTTCAAGGCTATAAAGTACCAGGAGTTATGAATGACCTCTATGCCTTCTGTGTTTCCAGGAATATTCTGTGTCCCTTTCTTAAGAGTAAGAAATCAACAAAATGAGTACATTGAGCTCCGATTTGTAGCATTTGCTGATTTCTGAAGGGTAAATGCCCATACTGAGTTTAATGCCGGCTCTCTTGAGCCAGTTCGAACTGGCTCCAGCACACCCCTTTCATCCATCCCATCTGTGTGCCTCCCTTCCATCATGCTTTATATTTGAGTGAATTTTATCTATGTGCTTGTATGCTTTTGGGGAGAATATGATGCAGGGTGTTGGGAAAATGTTTGGTACTAACCGTTCTTACTAGACCATTCTAAATACCTATACTAAAAAGCTGCTAGCTCTCTTTGTGGTGGCAAAAAAACTGGAAATTAAGGGGATGTTCATCAATTGGGGAATGGCTAAACAAGTTGTGGTATATGAATGTAATGGAATACTATTGTGCTATAAGAAATGTATAAGGCTCTCACCTGGAGAGCCTTACACACACTGACGCTAAGTGAGAAGAGCAGAACCAGGAAAAATTTGAACACAATGACAGACACATCATATGTGTGACGACCAACTTTGATAACCTGGACTCTTCTCAGCAACGCATAGTTATAAGACAACTCTACAAGTCTCAGGGTAGAAGGAGATGTCTACATTCAGAGAAAGATCTAGACAGAACAGAGTGTAAATGGAGACTGAAGCAATCTACATACTATTGTTCTTTTTCGTGTTTGGTTTTGTTTTCTCTTTCCCATTGTTCACTCCATTGGTTACAACCCTTCTATACAACCAGACTATTGTACAATGTGAAAGTATTTGCAGATCCTATACTTGACTGTAAGCTGCCATGGGGGGGGGAGGGGGGAAAATTTGAAACTCAAGAGATTATGGAACTGAATCTTGTAAGCTAAAAGTAAATAAACAAATCAAATTTTTTAAAAAATAAAAGGAATAAAAAAATAAAATAAATTTAAAAAAATAAAAAGCTGCTAAAATCTACTGGCTGATTATTTGTTGGAGGCACACATGTGAGGGCTTATGACTGACAGTGATAGAGAACTGATCCCTCAAGTTTACCCCTAGAATCCTAAAAACAGAAGTGGGGACCCTAAACCTTGTGTACAAGTGTAAGTCTGAGGTCTAGCCCTCAAGTCCCCTTCTAGCTCTACATTTGTGGGATTTTTGATCCTATGAGTTAATATTATCACAATGCTTGGAAATTTTGAAAGCACTTTCTTCACAACAGTGCTGTGAATTGGGTGAGTGTTAGATTTGGAATCAGAGGTCCTGGGTTGAAATTTCAACTCTGCCTTGAGTGGGTCTCCTAACCTTTTGATGCCTTATTTGTAAAATGAGTGGGTTGGACTAGATGACCTTGGCATTTAGGGTTCATGTTTTTAATGGCAGTAAAGTCCTCTCTTCACGGGTTAAGTCCATTGGTCCACAGCCTCTGGTGGACAGACAATGTACTTTTCAAAGCTTGCCTGGAGCATATATGTGCCCTACTCTAGCTCTGGGTTGAAAAAGAAATCTTTTTTTTCCATCTAGGCCTTAAGTTTCAGCCTAGCAGTTGTTAAGTGCCTGGGGGCCACGGTCTTCATCGATTGAGTAGGCATGAGGACAAAACCTGGAGACTTCCATGAACTCCTGGGTATTTGTAGAATGTGGGAAAATCTTCAGATGATGGTCAAGTGGATGAGGACAAAGTGTTATTAATGATTCCCACAGATAATTGACAAAGAGTGCAGGAGATCAATAGGAGCACAGAAGATCGATCCCTCTTGAAAGTGTGTGCATCCTGGGTTTTATGTATTTAAAGTTGGTGAAATTGAGTTAGATTCTCACAATCTAATGGGTCAGGATCATATCATCTCTCCATGAAAGCAATCATCTCTGCTGCCCTGGATAAGGAGCATTTTTGGAGTCACCCGGCCAAGATGGAGGCTGGCATTTGCTTAAAAACTTTCCTGAGGCTGCTCCTGGGGGGGGGGGGGAATGGAGGAGGACTTCTTTGTTATTCTTTGACCTTGTAGTAAGCAAAGGGAAAGAAGAAGCGAAAATCAAACATCCCCTCTGAGCTCGAAAGAGCCAAATGCATATTAGAACAAGGGTGTGTTCTGCCTTAAGAGAGGCCCCCAACATGTCTCTAAAGCGGAGATTAGACATGCAGTAAATGCCCCCATTTTTGAATATTGACTACAAGAAAGCATTGGGAGTGGGGGGATATACAGAGGAAGAAGGAAGCGATAAAAACACCAATAGCTTTAATAAAAATCAGATGATGAGTCACCAGCTCCCTGCCATGGAAGCATCAGTGAATGTGGAGTCCTGCCTCAGACAGATTAATGTTATAGAAATACACCTCTATCTCTTCTTCATCTCTAACAGGGGGAGAATAACATCTGTGGACACTGGGTTGTCATGAGGATCAGTCCACAAGTCTACTATGCACTAGGTATCAGTCCCTGTCCTCAAGGAATTCACAGTCTAAACATCATGTGAACAACTGTGGGTGGATGAGAGATGAGCAATAGGGAGGTGAAATCCTAACACTGAGAAAGTCATCTTGAAGAATATGTGATCTTAGCTCAGGCTTGAAAGGACCCAGGGTAGCCAAGAGATAGAGGTAAAGAGAGAGAATGCCAGGTACAGGGGGGTAGCCCCTGAAAACATGGGTTGGGACCAGCATCACTGGATAGCATGATCCATGTGGAGGAGGGGGGAGTATAAGGTGTAAGAGGATTGGAAAGGTAGAAGGGAGCTACTTGGAAGGGCTTTGAATGCCAAACAGAGGAAATGATACTGGATCATGGCGATAATAAGGGAGCCTCTGGACTTTATTGAATAGGGTACACTTGAGTTTTAGGACATTCACTTTGACAGCTGAGGAGAGGATGGACCAGAGTAGGGAGAAACTTTTGAGAGGGAGACCAACTATAAGAGTACTGCAGTACTCTAGGTACAAGGTGATGAGAGCCTATGCCCCAAGGGTGGCAATAATAGGAGAGACAAGGGGACATAAAGGAGAAATGCATTACATAGGTAGACTCTATAGGGCTTGTACATCGATTGGATATGGGAGGGTGAGAGATGTCAAGGAGTGGAAGATGCCAACCAGGTTGCAAGCCTGGGTGACTGGGAGGATGGTGGTACCCTCTCCAGTCACAGGGAAGTTAGGAAATGGGAAGAGCTTAGATGAAGATGATAAATTCCATTTTTGACGTGTTAGGTTTAAGATGTCTGAAAGGCAGTTGGAGACACATGACCACAGGCCAGCAGAGAAGTAAGGGCTGGATAAGTAGATCTGAGAATCATCATTATCATAGAGATAACCATTGAATCCATGGGAGCTGATGAGATCATGTGAAATAGTCCAGAGTCCCCTCCCTTGAATCCCTTAGACCAATGAAATCATGGGTCCAGTTCAAAAAAATTAGTTTCACAAAGGAAGCACCAATAGAATGCTTTAGCAGAAGGCCAGATCATGCCCACCTGGAGGAGTTAGGGTCAGCGTCAGCAAAGGCTTCACAGCTGAACTTGGCTCTGAAGGATTCTGGCAGAGCTAGAGGAGGCAGAATCCCATTCAGAAGAAAGAGCACAAGCCAAGGAGAAGTAAAGTGGGTCACGTTGGTAGAAGAGCCAGTGGCCCTGTTTGACTAGAGTCAGGCCCTTCATGGTAGGGAATGGGAGAAAAGTTTGGGAAGGTTATTTGAGGTGAAGATTGTGGGAGGTTGTAGTCCAAGGAGTGCGGGCTTTATTTAGAAGGCAGTGGGGAGCTTTGGAAGGTTTTTTTGGGAAGGCATTGTGAATGAACAAAACTTTGAGAAGATGAAACAGATTAGTGAAAAAGTGATTATTTGTTTCATGAACATCTTCCTTTTTTAAAGGGATTACTTTTAGCTTTAGAGTTGTAAATACTTATTAATTTATTTTCACGACCAACAAAGCCATAATTAGCACCTGGGACAGACCACACAGAATGTGCCTGCCACCAGTGTTCTACAGTGGGCTAGTGTTTGGGGACTTAGGGCCCCCCAGAGGCTGGGAACAGGGAAAGGAATAGGGTAGAACAAGAAAGGGAAGACATCCCCGGGGGTAGGGAGGATCAGAGAAACCCACCAGCTAGCTGATCGTTTGAGTGTATTCTTCATACTTACAAGGCGTTAAGTTCAGTTGTTTTTATGTGGTTTAAGAACTGAAAATACCACCAGCGCCCCCTCTAAATTCCATCCCTCTGAGACAAGTTCCAATTGCCTTGTCCTGGTTGTGACTCCAGAGTTTGAGAATAAGAAAGGGAAGAGTTTCTTTTAGAATTTCAAAGCCTTCTTACAGAGAGGGAGCTTTTCCAGGGTTCAAAGTTGCCCATATCCTCACTTACTTTCCCCTACTGCACCTGCAAGGAGGTCGGTATAGGGCCACTTATCACTCCACTCCCATCAATGTATGATGAAAGAGAGAGTTTCTATTCCCTTCATTTTCATAAGTACCAATATCTAATTTTTCAAAAATAAAAACCTGCTAGGTCCTCGTGATTTATATATTTAAAATGGGCTCTAATGTATTACGACTCAGCACACGCAGCTTTCCCTTCCCCCCACCAACATCTGGATTCTGATTTGTGAGCCAATAAACCTCCTTGCTGCAGGTGGCATGCGCACTGCTGTCCAGAGGTGCAATACATCAACACAGCATTTCCAAACAGAGCGAAATAATGTATTCAATTAAGGGGGGAAATAAAACATCGAGCTTTTCTTATAATAAATCTTTGACTAAGCTTTCTACCTCATGTGTTTGCTGGGCAAAATAATGGACGTCATTGAGACTCAGGGTTACTGGGCACCGCTGAGGGAAACACGAAATTCTGTAGGCTTCAGCAGTCCTGTGAAGCCCCACAACATGGAAAGTGTACAAAGTAGAAGAGGCTGTAATATGTGACTAATGATCCCTCGTGGGATACCTCAGGAGCCTGGATTTCCTATTACGATTGCTAGATTCATTTAAGCCACAGGAGTTGAGAAGCCAGTAAGTGAAAAACACCTCGAACTTCATTAGATGTGGCTGTAATTGAAGCTCTAAAGGCCTTTTTTCTCCCCCTCTCCATCATTCTACATATTTCTGGAAATGGGGTACCAGAGTTCCCAATAAAAGCAGTCGACATCACGAATGAGGAATCAATCTCCGGTTCTTGGAAAATGCATTTGCACCTTGCCATGTGTTGCTAGGCCAGGTTGGGTCTGGATGGAAAACCTAATTTACCCCAGATTTCACCTCCCAAAGAAGAGCACGGGACAGGAGCCACCAGGCTGAGATCTGGATAGCCACTACTTATTGAGGTCATTGGGTCATGGATTTAGAGCTGGGATGGAGCTTAGCGGTCGTCACGTCCAGTCCTCTCAGGGAAACCGAGGCCAAGAGAAGGTGGGTGAGTTGTCCAGAGTCATGCTAGGAGTAAGTAGCAGAGATTAGATTTGAACCTCCATCCCCTGTGACCTTGAACAAGTGGCATCATCTCTCCAGGCTTCAACTTCATCCTCTGTAAGGTAAGGGGTTAGAGTGGATGGCCTCACTCTGGGTCTAGAATCCCCTGGCTCCATATTTCATTGACCCAGGATTATACCAATAGGTAGTCCTTTGTTCTTGAGGTTAGCACCTTCTCTCCACCGATTATGTCCAATTTATCCCATCTATATCATTCACAAATAGGTGTCTGTATGTCCTCTCTCCTCTTAGATGAGAAGCTCCTTGAGGGCAGGGACAGCCTTATCTTTCTTTGCATCCTTGTGCTGGCACACCGTAAGCACTTATTAAATCCTTATTGACTAACGTGGCTGGATTGGGCTTCATATACTAATTCGCTGTGTAGCCCTGGGCAAATCATCCAACCTTGTCTGGTCTCAATGTCCACGTGGGTTAAATGGAGATACAAGTAGCCCCTGCCTCCCCCAGGTGTTGAGAGGATCAAATAAGATGCTGTCTGTGAGGTGCCATCTAAATGTTGGCTACCATAATTTAGCTGGGCAGCCCCACCCCTGCCTCTCCATCCCCCTTCCTGGCCCTAATGATGGTTGCTGGGAGGGAGGCCCAGAGTCATGCCCACTGATGCCTCATGCTGTTTCTTGGCAGTGAGGCCTCCCCATAGGCATAGACCCTTCATTTCTGCTCTGGGCTTCAGGTCACAGGAACTTGAGGTCACAGATCCAGAGCTGGAGGGACCTTGGAGGTCACTTAGTCCTACCTTCTCATCTCATGGATACAGAGATCCATTGAGCCTAAACTTCTTACTTTACAGAGGAGCAAGTTGAGGTCCAGGAAAGGAGAAGGGACTCTACAAGTACAAACAGATAACCAAGACAAAGGCCCAGGCTCTTCAGCTTCCAGTTCAGGGTTTCTTTCCATTCTGTGCTTGAATGAAGATGGTACCTTGGTCAGAGCCTTTGGAGGTACCTCCTGTTTGTCCCCAGTTCTCCTCTGGGATCCCAGTACTTGACCATGTCTTTGTTGGGATTGCCCCATTGATATGAGCACTATCAGTGCCCAGAGACTCTCCCCAGCCATGCTAAGGTCAGTCAGTGTAAGCAGAGGCTGGCTGCCTGAGCCTCTGAGAATGGCAGGGCTTAGCCTAGTGGTCTGCTGGTAGTCTGCCATATTGTTCTTTCAAGGAAGGACCCAGCAGTTTAGAATTCACAGGACCCTTCTAGAAGCAGAGAATAGGGAAAATGGGCCAGTAATAAGAGGAACTGGCATCTGCATGGTGGGTTGAGGCTGGCAAAGCCCTTGGTGAATGTGATCTCATTGGAGCCTCACAATGGCTCTCTGAGGTTGGAGCCACAGGTGCCCTTCTGCCGGCTTTACAATTGAAGGAAGTGAGGTCAGGGAGGTGGTTTGGCTTGGCTGTGGTCACCCATTCATTCAAGTTCTACTGAAGGATCATACTATGCATAGAGCTAAATGGAGAGACCATAAGCTCACTGAGAACAGAGGTTGTTTTGTTGTTTGTCTGACATAGAGTAGGGGCTTAATTGTTGTTTGAAATAAAAAAATATAACATCTACACACACACATTTACACACATGTTCATGCACATATAGATGTGTTTATATGGACACCTACACATGCACAGTGAGCGTAGGGGCCCTGTACACTGGATAGAGCAATGGCCTCAGACCTACACTGGCCCCTGAGCCCACAGAACAAGGGCTAAAAGATGCAGAACAGAAGCTCTTCTACACTGGTCAGGGGAGTTTCCTCACTGGGAATCCCCAGCACCAACACACTGACAGGCATGGACCAACCCAGCCCTGTACATATTGTGGCGGGGGAGGGAGGGAAGCCATTGATACCTGGGGGTGGGGTGTCAGGAAATGTCTCTGAGCTGATCTTTGGAGGAAGCCAGAGAGTAGAAGAGGCAGTGCAGTGGATAGAGCTTGAGGCCTGGAGTCAGGAAGGTTCATCTCCATGAGTTCAAATCTGGCCTCAGACACCTGCTAGCTGTGTGACCCTGGGCAAGTCTCTTAACCTTGTCTGCCTCAGTTTCCTCATCTGTCAAAATGAGCTGGAGAAGGAAATGGCAAACTGCTCTAGTATCTTTGTCAAGAAAACCCCAAATGGGATCACAGCTGAAAACAAGTGAACAACAATCACAAGAAAAGACCAGAGCAGCTAGTAAGCGTTAGGGGCAGGATTCCAACCCAGGTCACTCCTGACTCCAGGGCCAGCTGGTTTTCTCCCATATCAAGGTGTGTGTCTATAGAATTAGTTCCCAGCTGACATTAAGCAGCCTAGAAAAATAAAAAGATCTAACATCTTTTTATTTTTTTCTTTCCTTTTTCTTCTTTTAAAAAGAAACCTGGGAAAGACCTTTCCAGAGGGGGCTTTACTAGGATGGTCCCCAAAGCCGCATCTGGAGGGGGCTCTAGTCTCAGCTCCCTTGTTCCCTCTGTGACATTGATATGTGTTGACCTTCGGACCAAAAAACTCCTCGGCATTGTACATATTGATGTGGGATTTTAAAGACGGCCCCAAAGGACCAGGCTTGCTCATTTGGAAACTAGATGATAAGGCCAATAAAACCGACACCCGTTCAAGGACCAAGGCTCAATGAGCAAAGACCCCTGGGGACCAGATGGTGACCCTCGGTCCTGGAAGGAGGCAGCTCAAGCTCCTCCCCAGACACACAATCTCCCCCTTGGACTTTTCAAAATAATTTTCTTATGCATACATGGCAAATCGTGTAGGACGCAGACTCAGATACTCCTGCAGGGGAAAGACTCTGTGGAGAAATGTCATTTGCTGGCCCCGGCCACGTGCATTTATAAATATTTTACAAGTGACGCTTTCAGACGAGTGACTTTTACTGCCCTATTAATGCAACTTGCAAATTTATAGCCTGGGCACTTGCAGCCTGTGAACGTCCAGCAGTCTGAGACTCGTGCCAGGGACGTGGTTTATGTTTTTAAGTTCTTTCTTCTGTTCTGGCCCGGGATCCTTGACAGCTAGGCCATGTGTGATAATTCAGCGTCCATGTGGTGTAAGCCTGCATAATACATCAATCCCCACGATCACTGATGCCATCATAAATATCACCACTGTAACAGGTTCCGTGTGATTAGAGGACACACACAGCTTCAGAACATCCCCATAGCACCCAGAATTATGGTTGTGATTAACAGTGATAATGGTCAAGTGGTGATGTGCTGCTGGCCAGGCTTTAGAACACAGGACTGAACCAAAACTCTAATCAAGAACAGACAAATGACCCCTGCTTCGGGAAATTATTATCACAATAATTTATTGTATTGGATCCAAACTGGTGATTTCATCAGCAAAGGGAATTCCTGGTGTGAAACTCCCTCCAGTGATACAGGCTGGCAAGTGCTCCACAACGTGGAATCTTGGGAGATCTGCCCAGGGCACCCAGAATTGAACGTGGTCTCACAAAGCCGGTAAATCTGTCAGAGGCAGGCACTGAACCCAGGTGTTCCTGACCCCAAGGTCAGCCCTCTGTGTAGCAGACCACACTGAGCCCTGCTCGGCTCATTTCCTTCAAAGCTCAGCCCAAGGGTTTCCTCTGATGTGGGGCCCCTCCACCTCCCTTTAGAGCCCCCTCTCCAGCCTCTCCACCTCATTTCTCATATATTTTGTAGATGCAAACTCACGTGTGTCCCCCTTGGCTCCAGTGATGATCTTGGCGGCACAGAGTGTTTTGTTTTTGTATTCCCAGCACAGTGCCTAGCACAGACCAGGCACTTAATAAATGCTTGTGGAATGATATATGTATGATTTACATCTGTAAGAGATCTTAGAAATAATGTAGTCCACGTTTCCCATTTTACAGTCATGAAAACCGAGGCCCACAGAGCTTGAGAGCCTTGCACAAGTTCCTAGGGGACACAGGTGGCAGAGCTGGCCCTTGGCCTCCAAGTAAAGCACTGGGCTGCTTGCTTAGTGACCTCCTGAGAACGCTTCAGGGACTCCCTAAAGTCTGGGCTGAAGTCTAGATGCTGCCAGAGGCAGGCAGGCTCTCGGCTTCATAGAAATCACATCAGACTCGGAGTCAGGGGCTGGGGTTCAGCTCCTGGCTTGGTTCCTCATTGGCTCCCCTCTATGGGCCTCAGTTTATTCCTCTGTAAAATTAGGGAGTTTTCCTTGATGTCTGAGCTCCAGATCTATGAGCTTCCCAGGCCTGTTGCTGACCCCTGCCCTGATCCCTTGTGTTGTGTTTGAAGCCCGGGTGTGACTGAGGTGGAACATTCTTCAGGGTTTCCCTGGTTTTGATGACCTGGAGCAGACTGGACTTGGCCTTGGCCAGTGCTGATGGAACCACGCAATGGGCCGGACTGTTGGAAGTCACAAGGAGAAAGGCCAGTGGGGACTAGCCCTTCCACAGCAGGCGCAAAGGGGCCAGCGCTGGACTTGGACAGGCCTGGACATGCATTTAAGACGCAGTTGCACGCAGGGCCTGGCTGAGACTGTGTCCCCACGTAGGTGGGGATGGGAGGGTGGGGAAGGCAGTACTGAGAAACATGGGGCACGGGAGGAAAAGCCCAGCCTTTGGAGTCAGAGGGCCCCGGCTCAGATCTCGGCCCGATAATTGCTGCAACATGAAGTTAGGTGAGACGGTTAGCCGCCAAGGGGAGCCTTGACTTCCTCCTTCAGGATCAGATGACCAATGGGCGAGGGCAGTGTAGATGGGAGACTTATGAAGGGGGCAGCTCTGGCTCAGGGTCGTTGGTGACTTTGCTCGGTCACTCCTCTCTCTCAGCTCCCTTTTCTCATCTGTAAAATGAAGGAAGATGGGACAGCAACATAAAAAGAAAGTAACAACAGCACAGAATGCAGCCCCAGTATCACGGTTGTGCTCCGTCCTGAGGAAGAGGCGAGAAAATGAATGAATGAATGAACAAATGAATGAAGGAATGAAATAATGAAGGAAGGAAGGAAGGAATGAGAGAAGCATTTGCAAACCCCTTTGTCTCCCCCCATCTCTCTGTCTGTCTCTCCCTGCTGTGTCTCTGTGTCTGTCTCTGTCTCTGTTTCCCTACAAGTGATGGCTCTCTATGCAAGAGATCAGAAAGAGCTCTCTTTGGAAATGAAAATCATATAAAGACCAAAGATATTTAAGACACTTTTTTAAATGGCGGGTTTGAGCTACTCGTCTGCCCTCGCAGCCCCCCCCTGAGAAGTCCAGGGTCCGGAGCCCACGTGTTGTCCGGCCCTGGGAGCACCAGCCTTTGGGGCGTCAGTGGGGTTGGGGAGGTGGGGATGGGGAAGGGCTGCTGAATGAAAGTCCTGGGGTTGGCAGGGGCCCCAAGCAGAAAGGAGACCAGGCCCTTCCTCACCAAGGCTTCAGTGTGGTCAGCCAGGGAAGGCCTTCCCCTGAGGTGCCTGGATGGAAAGGCCCTGCCTGCTTTTTTCCAGGCTCAGTCCCAGGGAGATACCCCCAAGGGGATGAATTCCCCTCAAGGGGCCTTCCTAGCTGTCTTTACATGTTCCAGTGAAATGGATGCGAACTGGGAGAAATCTCACACACACACAGGTACACACACTCAGGCACACCACAGACACACACACACTCACACATACAGACACACACACACTCACACATACAGACACACACATACTCTCACAAATACACACTGTCACACACACTGTCACAGACACACACTCTCTCTTACACGCACACTCTTACACACTCACACTCTCACACACTCTTACACACACATTCACACACAGATACACATACTCTCACATATTCTCTTACACATACACACACTCTCACTCTCATACATGCTCTCTTACTCACAGGTACACACACTCAGGCACACACACACTCTCTCACACACACTCTCACAAACACACACACTGTCACACACACTCTCAAAGACACACACACACACACACACATACTCTCACACACTCTCTTACACACACATTCACACACACACACACACATGCACACACGTACACAGGCATCGTTGGCAGCTCATTACATGGGGAAATACTTGGAGGATGGTCTGGACAAAGACAACCTGAACCTTAGATCAAAGGTACTCCATCTCCTGACCTCTCCTGGTCTTTCTTCCCCTCCCTCCCCTTCATTCCTCCAGCCCTCACTCTTCCTCTTCTTCCTTTTCTTCTTCTTTCTCTTTCTCTTTTCCCCTTCCCACCGGCATCCCTAGAGAGATAAAAACCTCTTTAGCCCCTGGCACCTTCTCAGTAGCCACAGCTTAAAGACCCAGAGTGAAGCATTGCTGTCTTTGGTTCCTGGGATTATTTAGTAGGCTCAATTGACTTAATTTTGTCTTCCAGCTATGAGGACAGGGGCCATTCAAACAATGCCATTAAACCTAAGAAAGGGAAAAGCAGAAGGAGACACCACTCTGCACAATGTACATGTGACCTGAAGAATTTGCCACTAGGCAAGCCCATCAATTCCTACTTGGAGGATGAATTTGAAAGGGTGAGGTCAAATGCTCATGTTGCTAATACCAAGATAAAAGAAGTGTGTGTGCATATTCTCCAGGGCCAGAGCAGATCTCCTGAAAGTAGGCAGTAAATTCTGACCTCCCCTGACAGGGAGAGCAGCCCAGAGCCCACAGGGTTCACAGGGAGAGGCTGGGTCCTCATCTCGAGAGCCAGAGGGCCCTTTTCCAGCACATCCCACCATCAGGGCTGCCAAATGGACTGCCCAAGAACCCTAAGAGAAGGATGCATGTGAAGAGGAATTGGGGAATGAGAGAAACGCTGATTAACTGGAGCATGAAAAGAGTCAATGTTCCCATAGACTCAAGATTGTCAAGATGAATCCTCTAAGATCACAAATCTCAGAGAAGATACTTATTCCAGCCACGACCCTCTAACCCAGCAGTTCTCAAACTGTGGGTCATGACCCCTTTGGGAGTCGAATGACCCTTTCACAGGGGTCACCTAAGACCATCGGAAAACACATATTTCCAGTGGTCTTAGGGACCGAAACATCGATCCTCTATCCATCTCCAGGCGGGTCTGCCCACATGCAGATACGCCCACATACCAGTATTAAAGGGTCGCAGCATTAGGAAGGTTGAGAACCACTGTCTAACCATTACACCACTCTCCCTCAAACCTACCCCAAGCACTGGCTGGCAAATCATTTCACCTCTCCAAAGCTCAGCCTCCTCATTTGTAAAGTAGGGGTGATAACAGTACCTGTGCCACCTACCTCACAGCGTTGGAGTGAACCTCATGTGAGGTGGGACTGAAGCTGTGTGCTGTAATGGTTAGAGGATCACGGCTAGAATATGCATCTTCTCCATGACTTATAATCTTCGGGGGCTGCCTAGAACCCTGAGGGGGGAGTGATTTGCCCAGGGTTTCACAGCCAACATGTCAGTCAACTCTTATATACCAGGCAGATGTGTCAAAGGTGGCACTTGACCACACGTCTTCTTGGTTCTGAGGCCAGCTAACATATCTGGCTGCCTCAGTATACCTGGAGATAAGGACAAATTACAGATATTACTAGCCCCATTTCACAGATAGGGAAATGAAGGTTCAGAGGTTAAAAGGACTTGCTCTAGGTCTGCTATGTGTCAGAGGCAGAAGTGAAGGTCATCCCTCCTGGCTCCAAATACTTTACTGTGTCCACCACAGCACAGCGCCTCTCAAACACTGCTTTGGAAACCTTGGAAAACCAAAGACAGAAACAGGACCTCGTGGTAAAGGAACCCCCTCCCCTCCCACCCCCTGGCCCAAACCCAGGACTCTGCCCCAAGAACCCCCTCCATTAGTGAACTACAGACTAAGCTTGCCCAGAACCAGACCTCTGCCTCCCTGCTCCCCCACAGCTCTCAACCATGTCGCCAGGTGGATGCATAGCCATCCCTTTTCCACCCCCCTCCTTTGTCTGTTGTCTGCCTTCTTTAGGCTGTAAGCTCCCTGAGGACAGGGACTGTCTCGTGTGGTTATATTTGTATCCTCTGTACTCAGGACAGTGCCTAACATACGGTAAGTGCTTGATAACATGATCTGTCTATTTACCTACGAATCTATTTGTGACTATCTATCCAACCATCCCTCTGCCCATCTCTCTCATCCATTTGTCTATCTTACTATCTTATTACTTATTTTCTGTTTATTCATCTATTTGTCTATATATCTATCTACACATCTATCCCTCCATCTATCTATTTATCCCTTTATCACCTGGGCCCCCAAACCCATTGGCGTGGGCTCTCTCCTAATTGCTAGAGACCAATGCCCTGAGCCTTCGTGAAGGATGGCACAGAGTTGGTGAAAGCAAGAGAGAAGAGAGATCTGTTCTTTTTCCTGTCAGTGGGCTCCTGAGTTTCTGTGGACTCTTCTGCTTTCCAGCTTTGAGAGATAAGATAGAAGATGCCAATCCCACTGCAGTTTCCTGAAGGATGAAAAAGGCTCTGAGAAGAAGCTGACATGAGAGGAGTTGGCCATCTCCATCACAACCCTATCCTGAGCTTGCTACACTAGAGACTAAAGGGAACTTTCCCTTTGGGCAAGATGTGGTTCTCTCTTTGTCTCTCTGTCTCTGTCTCTTTCTCTCTTTCACACACACACTCCCCCCCCCCACACACACCTCATCTCATTCCCAGTGGAAGAGCTCTTTTAATATTAATTGTCTGGCATATATTCTCCTATTTGTACTTCCTCTGATTTCTGTTTTGCTATCAATGTATATAAATGGGTTTTGTTGCTGTTTGCTATGGGCGATCACCATAAAACCAGTATTTGGTAGGAAGGGTGTCAAGCCTTGGATATAAAGCTTAACAAGATCCCTCTTTTCTTATTAAGAAACAAAGATCAGAAGTTTAAATTGAACCTAAAAATTATATCCCCTAGACTAACAACATTTAAGGAAATAGATGAATCCAATTCTAGCCTCCTCTCTCTGAGAATAGCGCAGTGGGAGCCAACCTCCTGCTTTCCCTCCTGGCAGGAATTTCAATGGCCCCTTGAGAAGGGGGGGGGGTGCCAGAGCCCCCCGCCTCCCTTTGAACCATACAGAATACCCCATGCTCCATGTGGGGGATAGTGTTACTACATATCTATCTACTCCTCCATCCATCCACTCGTGGTCCAATCCCCCTCTCTCTTTCTCCCTGTCTATCTCTCTGCATTCTCTGTTGCGAAGGCAGTGTCCCTGAGCAGGACGTGAGGGGAATCAGATGGTTTGGGCAGGGAGAGAAATGGAATTCCTCTTGAAGACTATAGAGTTTGGATCTCTTCATTCCTAGACTCATCACAAGAGTCTCCCATAGATCTGTAATGATAGCCCCCGCCGTGCATAATGGTGGGCAATTTCCTTTGGTTAGCAAAGAGAAAAATGAAAGCAGTCAACAAGTCCAGGGGCCCCTGATGCCCACCTAATATCTCTTGATGGGTCTCGTGATGGCAAACCCAGATAACCCGGGCTTCTCAAAGCCATGATGACTGCCCAGGCATAAATGAAATGCACATAATGGGGTGTTTCTTTCTGTCCCATACAATCTCAACCACTGTCCACAATTCACTGCAGCTGGCTCTTGGGCCTCTGAAAGCTGGAATGAGATATCCATCATAAACAGCCATTCCACTCAATACATTACCATTAGAAACAATCGCTCACTAGCTTTATTAAGATGGCCTCAGCCATGAGAAGCACTCAGCTCTTGGATTCACATTTCACTGTCTTGAGAAAGCTCATCTCCCCTCATTCCAACCTAAGCATTTGTATTAGAATAGCCACATTTTCACCTCTGCCTTAAAAGATTTTTTTAAACTTTTATAGCTGTGTGATCATTAAGTATATGGGAAAAAAATCACCTCAGCCTTACTCTCTGAAGGAAAGCAAAGCTATTTTACTGCTGTGTCGGAAAGCAGAGCTAGGAAATGATTACTGAAGACAGGACGGGGCAGGAAATAGTCTTCTGGGCGTGGGGTCATAAAGGCCTGCTTTCAAATCCCACTGTGCCAGCTATGTGACTCTAGGCAAGCAAGTCACTGATCCTCTCAGCCTCAGTTTTCCCCTGATGTAAGAACACCAGGGGATGTGAGATATAAGAACACTGGGAAGGTAGGAGAGGACCAGATTATGAAGGGGTAAGCTACCTCATAGATTTGTTGTGAGCAGCGAGTAAGGGAACACATGGAAAAGGAATTGTAGCTCCATAAATGTTAACTATTATACCTTTTTATAAGGGCATGCCCCATTGACTTCAACCAGGTTGAAAGTTGTAAGTAGCAGACACATTGAAATATAGAAGGAAGCTTTCTATGTGAACATAAATATTCTGAATCTTGGGAAGGGCTGAAGATTGAAGTTTGAGATGAAGGAGATGAAGCTGCCCCAGATCTCACAGACAGCTTCCCTGTGACGCCTTTGTCCTTCATCTCTATCAACCCTTCTGGGAAGTGTAACTGAGCTGAGCACCCCAAGTAAAGGTAGGAAGTCTCTTGCTAAGAACAGCCAACCCTAATCCAGAAAATACTGTCAACACTAGAAACAAGGCCTCTCCCATGCCAGGCTCTGAGGAGAAGACTCTGCCAATCCTAGGGGGAGGGTCATTGACCCTCTGGCTGAAAGGCATGCTGGGACCCGCAGTGGAACCAGAAGTTGTTTGGGGTTAAGACTACAGCTCCTTATCAGAGAGCCAGCAGATTGACCCACCGATCAGAGCTATTGCACCCTGGGAAGATCCCAGTGGCTGCGTAATTTACCTGGTTCAGCCTGGCAGCTACTAAGCCCACTAAGAGGCCAGCTTCCCAGCCAAGTGACCTGCTTGACCCAGCCTAGCAGCAGACTCACCCATCCATGAGATACAACATACCTTGCAAGGGACCAGCCCAACCCAGCAGCAGAATGACTCATTGGGGAAACTGTAAAACAATCATGTACAAACCAGAGAGAGGCAGGTTAAATTAGAGATAATCATCTGGGAGAAGACACCAGTACTAAAGAGGATCAGGAAAAGCTGGGATTTCAGCTGGGCCACGGAGGAAGCAAGAGAAGCCAAGAGGCAGATGTGAGGAGCCAGAATAGCCCAGACAGCCAGTGGAAACATGTGGAGTCAAGAGACAGAGAATCTTGTGCCTGTGTCCCTGGATCTCGAGTATGTGGTGGGGTGTAAGATGTAAGAACACTGGAAAGATAGGAGAGGACCAGATTATGAAGGACTTTACAAGCTAAAAAAGGATTCCATGCTGGATCCTGAATAGAGAGATCATATAGGGATAATGGGGAGCCACTGGGATTTATTGAATAGGGGAGCAACATGGTCAGATCACTTTGACAGCTGAGTTGAGGAAAGTCTGACCTGGGGAGGCTTGACCCAGGAAGACCCCCCAGCAGCTTTGCCATTGTCCAGGGGTGAGGGGATGAGGGCCTGCACCCGGGGGGGGGCAGGGTCAGAGGAGAGAAGATGGTGTATTCAAGAGATGGGAGGCAAGTGCTTTGGAGTGTTTAAGGCTTTGCAGTGATATGAGTAGTGGACATGATCATCCCTTCTGCTGTCCATAGAGCATGACCAGTGGTGGTTCATTGAGGAAAGTGGAAGATCAACAGCCATAGTAAGAATCCACATCTATCCAGTGTTTTAAGGTTTATGTGTATTATATCATTGGAGCCTCATAACTGGCCTTCCTGGGCCTCAGTTTCCTTATCTGTAAAATGAGAAGTTTGTACTAATGAACTTGGAGACCCCTCCCAGTTTTTAAATCTATGATTCTAAGAAGTAAATGCTATTATTATCTCAATTTACCAAAGAGAAAACTGAGCCTCATAGGGCCAAAAAGTGTCAGAGGCAGGTCTTCCTAAGTCCCAGCCCAGCATTCGCTCTGCCAGCCTACATGGCTTCTCTGTGGTACGTACCTGTCTGTGGAGAGGAAGGAGCAGAAGCAAGCCAAGCCGCTGACTGCTTCTCCTTTCTGTGTGCAGTACAGATGTGGCGGAGAAAATGTGCAGGGAGTGGTGACTCTGAAGAAACAGGGGCAGTGACCACCAATGGATTCTTTGGAGAAATGGGCTTGCATTCAGTGGTGACCAGGCAGGGCCTCAGAAGCCCAGCTCTCTGTGCCCAGGTAGCCACGAGGGCACCACACAGGCCTTTGCGGAGGACATGCAAATTCTCAGGTTTTATGCTCCCCTGGCAAGAGCTGGAGTGGGGGTGGGAAGGTGGGGTCAGGTTGACTGCAGGCTGTTGGGCATCTCAAGGTTTACAGACAAAGCTCTGCACCAGGTGAGCCTCACCAACAATTTCGCCAGAGCTGTGCATGCATCCCAGCATCCCAGCACAGTTCTGAGTCTCCACTGGCTTAACTGAGGGATGTGAAGCCCTGCTACCGTGAGCCGCCTGCTGGATGCAGGCTCTAGCTAACCAGGTGGCTGTTGTGGTTGTTATTTTTAGCAATATCTGCTATCAGTCACATTTGCTTATCGAAGGCCCCATAGGTGCTTTGCCCAACCTGAAGACATAAATAGTCCCCCATCGAGTTCAACAAGCATTTGAAAAAGCATCTACTATGAGCAAGAGTCCCTTTAAGGCTTGGGCCAGGAGTCACCTCCTACATACATGGGCCTGTTCTGGCTTCCCAGGCATCTGCTTACCACCCCTGCCACACCCCCTTCATTTCTGTCCTGGCTTTATATCTATTTTGAATTGACTTTTCGGGGTCCATATTGATTCCCTCCAGTGGGATGTGAGAGTAGGGACGTCTTGACCTTTTCCTCCTCAAAGCTTAGCTCAGGGCCTGAGCCTTAATAAACGTTTGTTGCATCATATTGCTAATTCTGTTTCCATATCATTGGTCCATCCACTTCTCCAGAACAACAAAGTGGTCCATAGTGCTAAAAGGGTGAAGAGGTCTTGGCTGGGCTCCCTGGAAGACCAGGCCAGTTCAGATGAGGGAATCAGGGGCATCTCACCCTTGACAACAGACCTGGGCATCTTCTCTGTGCTTCCTTTGTGTGTGATCTCACTGAACCTGCAAGCCGGAATCTTTCCCCAGACCACTGCTGTTTTCCTGGGCAAAGCTTTCTCAGGACAAGTTTGACGATGTTCCGATATCGGAAGCACCAGCCTAATGACAGATTTTAAGAGCGGTCGGATTTTGTATTGCATCGGAGGCAGCGCCGTGTTAATGATTGGACTTTCAAGTGGTTCCTATTTCCCATGATAGGAAGTCATGTAATATTCAATGAATTATGTTATATACTTTCAGCATGAGACTCCATTAGCAACATTAACATGCCAGGGGCCCTCTGCATCCCATCATACTCAGCAGGAATCGTGGGCACTGAATCTATCACTCACGCATTGCAAAGAAGACTATCTCCCTTAATTTATTTGTGTTGCTTTACCTCTGGACCTACTCAAGCACTTGCATTTTTCAAGGATTCTTTGCTGCCTTATCAGGGCCATGTTTCAAGACTTACATTTGCAGATATACATAAAGCTGAATTTGATCATAGGATAAGGGTGAATTAAATAAAGAGCATGATTCTTTCTTTCATGACAGCAATTCCAGGATACTTGGGAAAAGTCCTGCAAAAATATAAGTCAGGCTCATTTTGAGAGGCGATTTGATATAGTGAATGAGCATTTGGTTTGGAATCAGGAGGCTGCCTCAGACACTCACTAGCTGGGTGAGAGGGAGCAAGTGGCCTAACCCCTCTGTTCCTCAGTTTCTCCAGCTGTAAAATATCTGCTCTAGGTATATTTTACATGTGCTTTACAAGCTCTCAGGGTTATTGCGAGGATCAAATGAGATCGTGGATAGAAAGTGTTTTGCGATTATAAAATGCCATCCAAGTTAACACCACCATCATCTTCCTTCGGGTCCAGGGGGTCCAAAACTTTTTGATGTCATGGAACCTCTTAGCCGTCTGAAAAAATCTGTGGAAACACCAGCTCAGGATGGTGCTTTTAAATACATGAAATAAAATATATAGGAAAACAATTATATAGTTATCAACATATTAAAAACCAAAGCAGGTCACAGACCCAGGTCAACACCTCCTGTTTCAGTCTGCATCTAGCCCATTCTCCCGCCTTAGTGGGCATCTTACCTTACAGAAACCTTCAAAAGCAGATGCAAGCCTGGTGCAAACTCTTGCACAAGGTTATCCAGTCCCACTCCTTCCTTCATTCTACAGAAGAGGAAGCTGAACTCCAGAGGTAAAGGACTTGTCCCGTAGACCTCTAGAGCCTATTAGGCCTCCTGGATGGCCCTGCCTTGGCTAAGCCACAATACACCAGAGGCATCTTCCTTCTTTCCTTGGAAATGTTTCATTTTTGCTCTTCTTTTTCCCCATCATTCTTAATTCTCAGGGATTCTCCCACCCAATGGACTTTCCCTTGTAACAAATAAGTAGTTAAATAAGATAAAGGTAATTGGGAAAACTGTGGGATTTCTCCCTCCTAGCGATGCAACATTCCATTACACAAATCAGCAGGTTGCATGAGGCAGCTTTCAGCCCTTCCAGTAGGTCAGGTCAGACATCCATCGACTTTGAGCCCAGCACGATTCAGTGGCAGCTATGGGCCAATGCTGATCAGGCTGGCTTTCCAGACACAGAGCAGGGCATTGGTCCCCATTTGATTGCATGGATAATAACTCCAATTACCTTTTGGCCAATACTCTGGGCATCCAGAGTATTTTATTTTAGGAGAGAAGATCTAGGGGATACTTGTGCCTTCACGTGAAGGCACAAGTATCCCCTAGATCTTCTCTTCTAAAATGCCATGAGAACCTAGAGGTACACCCACTTGACTTGAAAGGAAATCCTTTCTACGACTGGGAGAAGGTCTGGAGGAGTTTGTGGTTTGGGGGACAATAGAAATTCCATGAGGTATAGTCACTTTGTGCTTGACTGGGGGGCAGGGGTCATGGGTCAGAAGATCAGACTCATACAATCCAATCTTAACTTGTTTTAGAAAAAACTTGTTTTAGAAGAAAAAAACACTGATAATTATATTTCAATGTGATTGGCTTCCTTTGTCAATGGATTTTATTCTATGAATTTAAAAACACAAGTCAGACAAGGGTTTCACCAGATTGCCAAAGGGGCCCAGGACCCAGGAACGTCAGTGCGCTTGGCCTTCTGTTTATGTTAGCTCCCCACACTTCACCACATAGCCTGGAGAGGTGCCCTGGAAGGGGCAGGCTGGTGTCCTGTGCCAACCTCAGAGCTGCTCAAGCACAGAACCTCAGGAGGGTGAGATAAAGGTTGGCATGAATCCAGAGAGCCCGGAGCTAGCAGTTCCTGGCATGTTCAAGGTCATGGCTTCTCTTCTGATCTCTGACTGTGGTTGTGGTTGTCAGAAGCCTTGGGTTTCCTTCCTTGGTGCCCCCACGAGGCCTCCTCCCTTAGCATTTTCCAGACAAACCAGCTTCAGCTTGATCCTGATTGTGGTGGTGTATTCCCTCTAGCTTCACAGCTGGGATCAGCTCCAAGGCCACCCTTGATACCACAATGGAGGAGAGAAGGAACCACTAACAGGAGTAATCAAGGTCCTCCCAAGGTCCATCAGATCCAAGGGCTGCTACTTGGTACCTGTGTAACTTTGGGGAACTCACTTGTCCTCAGTTTCTTCAGCAGTAAAATGAAGAAACGTGAGCTCTAAGGTCCCTCCCGTCCTAAAAATCTATGACTCTGCAATCTCTCTAAGCTGCCCCTGGGGCCTACATGGATCTCTGACAAGCACATTCCTTCCGAAAGACCTCGCTATGTTCCTGACCTTGATTCCAGGGATCCCCTTCAGACTTGACTTTGATGGATGTGACAAGTGTCCACATCTCCTTCTGGGTCACCTCAGAATCCTCTGGCCTCAATTCTGCCTGATCTCCTGTGGACCTGAGTTTTTGTTGGGAAGGATTGTGGGCCTTGAACAGACTTGCAACGCTTGAATTCCACTTTGAATTGTGAAGGCTACAGAGAAGAGAAATGGGCATGGAGTGGGGAGGTCAAAAAGTTGTGATGGGGAAGAGGAAGATAACCTTGTACAATGTCGATGTAATGATGAAAGGGGTGAGCTCCTCCCTGCCCCAAGCTACCTCATCCAAAGGCACCAGCCCCTCAGCTCTGTGCTAGAACGAGTGAGTGGAAACAACCTTGATTAAGTCCTCGCCATGTGCAAAGCAAGGCTCAGGATTCAAAGGGCTGCCAGAAATGGGGACCTCGCTCATTCTCTTGCATGACAACAAACATGGTGCAAGAATATTTATGTTGGGGTTGCGGAGGGACACTTGACGCACCGGTTCTCAAGCCTGTGAACAGCACAGAGGGATACCTGGGGATCAAACGAGTGATACGTGCAACGTGCCCTTGCTACATATGCACTGGTTATTCTTACTGTGGTTGTTCTTATTTTAATCTCTAATCAAAGCTGTAGCCCCCAGGAGGACACGGTCTTCCAGGCATGGCTGCAGAGCTTCCTCCAGCCCTGAGTTGTGAGTACATGTCTGCTTTTTGTTCTGTTTTAACCTGATGGATTGTAGGGGTTTATAGGGGCAATGTGACTTATTGGAAGAGTTCTGGGCTTAGAAGTAGGAATTGTTAGGAGCCCTGTTGGATGGAGGCTGGTGAAATCTCACCTCCTCTGGGAGCACAGGTAGATCAGCATATAAATTTCGAAGACAGATGGAAAGTGTGAGTTCTGGGGCTGGAGGCTGGTCATGGTCGCAAGTCGGATTTATTCCTGACTCCCAGTTCTAAGTGTAGTGGATGGAGTGCCAGACCAGGGCTCAGGAAGACTTAGGTCCCAGATCTGTCTCTGATATTGGCTGGCTGAGCAGCTACAGAGAAGCTACTAATCTCTGAGCCTCAGTTTCCTCATCTGCACAATGAGAATAATGCCTGTGGATCAAATCAGACAACGTTTGTAGAGCTCTTAGTGACGTCTGGCACTTGTCGATGTAGGTGCCTAATACTTGCTTGTTCCCTCCCTCCCCTTATCCTACCCATCTCCCAGCCTGGGGGCTCAAACAAGATTAAGCATATAAAAGTACCCTAAATGTTAGGTATTTCTCCTGTTCATTCAATCCCCTTCTTTCCCCAGCTCCACCAGCTTCCAGTGCAACTGTTACCAGAATTCAAACTGATTCCCTAGACCAGATATTCTTTTTTTTTTTGAGGGGGGAAGGCGAGGTAATTGGGGTTAAGTGACTTGCCCAAGGTCACATAGCTAGTTAAGTGTCAAGTGTCTGAGGTCAGATTTGAATTTAGGTCCTCCTTATATATTCTTAATCTTTAATCTCATGGATTCCTCTGAAGCTCAGGCACTCTTTCACATAGTAAATATATAAATAAATTAATAAATAAGCTAATTAAATAAATGAATGAAAACTATACACATAAATAAGCAAAATATAGAATCCATGCATGAAACACACAGGAGCACAAAGGAAACCAATGATACTGAAACACAAGAAAATAGACTTTTCAAAAGTTCGCGGACCCCAGGCTGAGAGCCTCGCCTCGGGCACCTACGTCCATCTGGAGATGCTTCAGTTTACTTGGGCTGTCGCTGGCTTCCCTTCTCCGCCCCTCCGCCTGTTTCTGGCACCTTTTTGTGAAGTTCTGGACTTGGGGAAGGAATTTGCTTCTGCCTTGTTTTCTACTTTTGGAGGAGGTCTGGGGGGGGGGGTGGTCTTTAGCTTTTTATTTGCCAGAGTTAGTATGGGCGAGCTAGACTTCTTCATGAATTCTTTAAAATCACACCACCCTCTTAACCAGAAGGTTGACATCACAATTCTTGTCCACCTGGACATACAACAGCAAAGCTGGGTCCATCAGACCCTTAGCATTTATTGCATCTGATTGTTTCTGGTTTACCAGCTACGCCGGAGAGAATGGGCTCCCACATCAGAGATCCAGGCTAAGCCTTCCAGACTTAAGCCCCACCTACAACAGAGACACTCTCTTTGGCCTCTTAAGTACTAATATCCAACTAGGCACTGTGGATGGCTTTGAACCACAGGAATTTTGCAATAAGATGTGAAATTAAAGAGAAATCATTTTCTTTGTCTATGAAATAGAGGTTCTGGGCTGCTTCAAGTGTGCTGTGGCTTTTATTAGAGAATACTTCCATGAGACGGTCACCACAGGTAGCTAATGAGCCCCATTAGACACATTTATATGGAACACCAAATGGTTCTCCAATGGGACTTCTGATCTGAGGCTGGAGAACCAATTAGGTAGTTTGGCTGCTAGCCTACCTCCCTCATGCTGCTGGAATTTTAGCAGGGACCTGATATTTAGATGTCTTCCAAATGTTTAATAATAACTAATGCTTACCTGTGCTTCCTATGTGCCAAGCACTGTGCTAAAGGTTTTACAGTTATTATCTCATTTAATCCTCACAGCAACACTGGGAGGTAGGTGCTATTACTACTGACATTTTACAGATGAGTAAACTGAGGTAAAAAGAGGTTAAGTGATTTGCCCAAGGTCTTATAGCTAGTCAGTATCTGAGGCTGGATTTGAACTCAGGTCCTTCCTGGCTCCACACCCAACACTCTATCCACTGGGCTACCTAGCTACCTCAGAGAGGCAGTGCATTGGAGTGGACAGGGCACAAGATGGTGGGAGCTGTCAGTTAAATCCCAATGACTCTGGTGTCCTTCAGTTTCTCTATCTATAAAGTGGGGAGGATAAATGCTTTAGCCACCGTCCTTCTCACAAGGAGACCGTGAGACTCAATTGGATTATTCATCAATAAATCTCCAAAGGGCTTGGAGCAGCTCAAGTTAGATGCAGTTAAGTGGAATGACGGGGGAGGTGTGGCACTGAGCTGGATACGATCCTTCCGTGGGGATGTGAGGAGGGCAAATGGATGTGTGGATGCTCGTACCATCCCCATGGAGGATAGCAGCATATGTGTCAATCAGCCTATGGTCGAGTATGCAGGAAATGCTTCCTTTGGAATGAGGACCCACCAACAGGACCAAGAGCTTTTAAGACAGAAAGTAAGAGTGTAAATAAAAGTGATTCTGACAAGCCTGGAAGCAATTCCAAGAAACCTTCACGTGGCCATGGATGCTTCACTCTCCATTACAGATTTCCTGTTCTGTCTATATCCTCAGTCTATGCCAGGAAAATGGTGGGAAACTCATTTTTTAAATCTTCCTCCTTCAGGTGGGGTCTGACCTTGCCAGAGCATCTCTGATCTGAACCCCTAGGGAGGCTGGGAGGTTTGGAGGGGAGGCAGGGGACAAGCATCCGAAGGAAGAGGGAACTTTCACAATGTGGCAGCCCTGAAAAGCTCTAATGCCCAAGATTAATTTTCTCTTCCCGAAGCACTTAAGACCCAGAGGGCCTGCTTACTTCCCCATTGCTGGCCTCAGCCAGAAGCTTACGGGAAGCTGTGAACTGCCCCATATTAATGCATCCTGGGTTTAATTTTTCATATTCTTCTTCAAACTGAGGGGTGTTTTTCTCTTTACAACAGGTTATTCCATAGGATAACCAGACTTCATCTCCCCCAATAGCTTTTCCACAAGACAGTCATTGTTCACACCAAAATGAGTGGGTTTAAAATCTGTGACAGCTTCACAATTTCAGACAAATGTAAAGATAACAGACATTCTTTGGGAACTCAAGTTCATGGCTCTGCTTTTAGTGAACAAGAGGGGAGATTCACACCCAAGTCGGCAATTATCTTTTGACTCTGGAAATGTTGGACACCCACTTTGGAGCCTCTTTGGCACACATCCAGAGAATGCATGTACCCACCTCCTTCCTGAGGACTGCATCAGATGACTGAGTCTTCCAAATCATAAGGCAAATGCCTTAGTCAGTGATGGATTATTTTTGTACCACACCCTAAAATAGGGAGAAGGGTTTTTCTTGGCCAGTTTACTTGGAGAAACAAGAAAACTGATAGTATCTCAGTTGATTGCAGTTGCTTTGGGGACCTAAAAGCTTTTGCAGTATGACAATAACACCCAAAGCAATGACCTGTATTGTAACCCATTGTGGGGTGGTGACCCATCTAGCCAGTAGGATGTGGTTACCATGAGTTTCCTGACCAGTCACTCCTCCTGAAGATCCTTACTTCTCAAGAATGTATAGAGTTCTCACAAGGTGCTAGCCAACATACCCACAAAGGCACATTGTTTCTAAAAGCGGAGAAAGGGTTTTTTGTATGGTGAGAAGCCTCCCATTTGTGGGATGAGGCAGGGTGGAGGGACAATGGGACCTGGAGCGAGCAAGACATGGGTTCTGTCCTGTCTTTTTAACACAGACTATGTGGTTCTGGGCGAGTCATTTTTAACATTTCAGTGCTCCAGGCAATTCTCTAAATTGCAGAAAAAGTGAGCAGCCAAAGTGGTGGAAGTTCCTTACTGAAAACTCACTATACTAATGAAATCACTGAAACGAAATCAGTTTTAGAAATTGGGATCAGAGGAGCTGGGCCTGGGATGAGGCCAGAACCACTCGTTTCGTGGCCCTCCTGGAATGCAGGCCTGACTGCCAGGAATTCTTCTCTCCAGGAGAACCCAGCTCTCATGTGAAACCTGGGGATGCCTCCTTCTTCCTGTGGGCCTCCCTCGATAAGATCCCCAAGGTTCAAGGTACTTTATGGATCTGCATTTGTTGAAAGAAGCAGTAGCTCTTCAACAGTATTTTTTGCTTTTTCAAGTTAGCTAACAACACCATTAGTTCAAAGACAAGGCATTTAATTTAACAGCTTAGTAAGACTAGTAGAAACAAAAGATTTCTGCCCCTTCATACAGGACACACTCTCCAACAAATACACAGATCCTCCATGGTGCTGGTGTACTTAGAGAATACACAGAGAGAGCTGAGATATGGGGGGGCACATGTGGCCAGGGCGTGCCCAGACTCAGATCTCTGACACTGATGTCTTATAGTCACGGCATCACGCTTCTCCCACTGGGCCTGCTTCCTGATGATGTTTCATGCATGCAGTCTGGCACGTGGATCCTCCTCCAGGAATTCAGTGCCTGCCAGGCTTGTTGGCATGGTTTGTCAGCTCCACAGGGCATTGCTTCTCACTGTCTCATGTGTTTGCTTTTGGATTGAGCTTGACTGGTCCCATGATAGCTGCAGGTTGCTTCTGGGTGTGGCTCCACTGTGCATGGAGGGGTGGTGCATCTTTCTGCTTTTAGATTCTGGCTTTAGCTGAAGTCGTCAGTGGAGGAGCTACTACTTCTCCATAAGAGTGGGCTCTATCATCTACTTGTAGAGGCTTAAGCTCTGACTTTTTTTTAGGGAGGCAGACCCTTCACACACCCAATATCAGATGACAGAAAAACCTGTTCTCAGAGCCTTTCAGGAGACCTTTGCTTCTGGGAACAGGAGCTCCTATGAAACACAGCCAAAAACCTAAGTGGCACCCGAACACGGTGTCTTCTCTTTTCCTGATCACTTGGGGAAGTTTGCTGTTCCAAGACATTATCTAACATAGGGCTAGAAAAGCCTTGTTGTTTCTGCTTAATTTCTGTTAGTTATATTGGACCCCTTCAGGAAGCTACCATTTCAACAGACTATAAAAAATTCTCTGAACCTGGGGTCCCTTTGGTTTTTCAACTTCAAGATTAGTTTTGTTCTCCTGTGCAAATGAATGGAGCTAGGTGAGGCAAAGGACAACCATTTCTAAGTGATGATACTTAGAAGAATGAATTCCACCTGAATCCTTCATTCCAAATCCCCTTTATTTCTATGTATAAGCAGCCGGCAGCATATAGCCGATACAGAATGGAGAGGTGAATTGCTAGAAGATTTCTGGGGATTATATAGACTCACAGAAATTCTGAGTTGAAAGAAACCTCCTAGGCCAGTGGTTCTCAACCTTCCTAATGCCATGACCCTTTAATACAGTTCCTCATGTTGTGGTGACCCCCAACCATAAAATTATTTCTGTTGCTATTTCATAACTGTAATTTTGCTACTGTTATGAATTGTAATGTAAATATCTGATATGCAGGATCTATTTTCATTGTTACAAATTGAACATAACCCACAGGTTGAGCACCACTGTCCTAGACCATCTAGTCTACCTGGTGCCTGAAAGAAAGCATCCTATCTCCAGTGGGACTGAGACTTAGCTTAAAGATCTCAAGTGAAGTCTTAAAGTGAGGAGAAACCCACTTGCTACTCTAGCTGCTCCACTCTGGGATGCCTCTCCTTGTTTGCATAAACTGTCTGCCATACTTGAAATTCTCTATTCCTCATCACCTCTGGAAATCCTTGGCTCCATCCAGGTTTCTGCTCAAGTGCCATCTTCTACATGTGGCCCCTTTTCATCCTTTGAATTGTTGCCGCTCCTCTCCCACTCAAATGTCTTTCTATTGATTTTGTATGGAGTTGGTATTTCCTGTCTGTGTTCATGTTATTATAAGCTCCTTGAGGACAAGGACTATTTTCAGTTTTGTCTTCCTCTCTCCAGTGTGTGGTACATGACAAGTGCCTAACAAATACTTGTTGAATTGAATGAGAAGAAAGACCTGGGTGAAATGATTTGTCATCATAGTATTATGGACCCCCAAAATTATGTATAAGTATATGGAAAAATGTGTTCTGAGGTGCAACCTAGACTACCTGGACCATTTCCCCTCCTGCTGCGGAGAGCTGCTCAGAAGCTAGCTTCTCCTGTTCTGAGTGTCCTGTCAATGGCCTTAAGTTTTGGGCACCATCTTAATTCACAGCCCTTTATTTGGTACAGTGGATAGAGTGCTGGGTGTAGAATCAGGAAGACCTGAGTTCAAATACACACTAGCTATGTGACCCTACATGAGTCATTTAACCCTGTTTGCCTCAGTTTCCTCATCTATGAGATGAGCTGGAGAAGGAGGTGGCAAACCACCTCCCATGGGTGGTCACAAACCACCTCCCAAATGAGGTCACAAAGAGTGAAACATGATTGAAACAATTAAAGAACAACAAAAACCTTCTACTGGCTCACCCTAGTGTTACGTCCTCACATCATTACTGTATTTGGGGATTCTAGGGACCAAATACATACATTCAAGCCGTCAGCAAAGGGGGCACTTTGTGCTGCTCTGCAGACATGCTCACTGGTGCTCACTTTTCCCCAAAGCTGACATGGTTGCCTTGCCAATGGTCCTCAGTGCTGGGTATATGGGTCTGAGGCTAGAGAGACCCAGAGATTGAAAAGAATGACTATAGTGTGCTCATGCAAAGTGATGGAAACAGAGAGAGAAGAGCAGGATTCAGGCTATCCAGCCATAAGAGGGAAAATGACCAAGAATGAATGGACAAACAAAGAGTCCTGTTGGGGACATAGAGGGAGAGATGGGAAAGTTAGCATATTTTGTGATGAGAAATACATCAATAGAAATATTTATTAACAAGTTTAATTGGTTGAATTGATGTTCAATCTTTAATTTACAATTAATTATTTTAGATGAGAAAAAAGGCTTGTGGGGATGGAATGAAATTAGACCATCTTTCTAACAACAATGATAGTATTTATGTAACACTTTAGGGTTTGCAAAGTACTTTCACATATGTTCTCTCATTTTATCCTCACAGTGACTCAGAGAGATGTGTGCTATTATCATTCCTATCTTACAGATGAGGAAAGTGAGGCTGTAAAGTGATTTCCCCGGGATTCCACAGCTAGTGGATAGCCTGGACTATCTCAGGACTGTAGGGATCCCTCTCTCTGGAATTTTTCAAACAAAGGTCTGATGACCACTTGTGGGTGATGTTGCAGGGGGCTTTCTTTTTCAGACCTCAGAGGTTACTTTTCCAATTCTGAGATTTCTGTTCAGAGTTGTTA
The DNA here is from genome assembly GCA_028627135.1 of Pseudochirops cupreus. Lineage (NCBI taxonomy): Eukaryota > Metazoa > Chordata > Mammalia > Diprotodontia > Pseudocheiridae > Pseudochirops > Pseudochirops cupreus. The sequence continues at coordinate 572,945,338 of CM053581.1, forward strand.
AATGTCTTGTCCAGATCACATGGCTACTAAAGTGACTGCGAACCAAGGTCCCATGACTGTCTCAGCATCCTTTCACACTGGCACTGGGTAGGGAGTAATAGATCTAAGATTTTTTTTTAAATAGAAGGTAGTACAATGGGTAAAATATTGGACTTGGAGCCAGGAAGATAGGAGTTCAAGTATACATACATACGTGTGTATATGTGTATATACATATACACATACACATACACATACATATACATATATATACACATACACATACACATACATATACACATACACATACACATACACATACATATACATATACATATACACATACATATACATACTAGCTCTCATCATTGTCATCATCCTCACCTTATGTCCCCACCACTATTTAGTTTAGAGATGGGTGGCCCTCTAGAAGTCAACTCCTTCATCCAACATCCAACTTCTTCATTTTACAGCTGAGGAAACTGAGGCCTAAAGAGGTTAATTTGCTCGAGGACACACAGGTATCAAGTGATAAAAATCCGAAGCATTTTCCTAAATACATGTATCTATAACTGCAAATAGAAACAGCTATATATGAATATATATATATATATATATATATATATATATGTTTAAATAGCCCCTTCAAGCCAACTCTCTCACTCTTTCATTAATACTCACGATTTCTTGCCATAAAATAGACAAACACCCATTAAGTGCTTTCAGTTCCTGCACTTGGGTTTTCAGTCCTGAAACTTACAGAGAACTACTATGTTAATTGAATGACCCCACTGGAAACCATGTGGCTTCCCAGAACACATTTTATTTATATATATAACTTGTATTTGCATCAAGAGTTCACCAAGGTTCCCCATTTTGCAAAGCCATAATTCACGCCTTAAATGGAACCCATCGCAACGAAGGTTAACAATACAGCATTTTAATATAACGGGAGTGAATCTTTCTGGGGAAACAACAAATACCTCTTATTTGTCATGTTTTATGATTATATCTATCAATAATAGAGGAAATGGATGCTGGTCATCCCACCCAGAAAAGGGGTGAGAGCTGCAAGAAACAGCCTCGTGCCTCTATCGCTCACTGGTCACAACGTTATTTATGGGTGTCAGAAGCCGACTTTCATTTACATGTTTCCAAATAACGATGTTGAATGCCCACAGCAGGAATGGTGGCTTCCTCGGGATTTTATGATGGCTTCCTGATTTGTGGCTACTTATAGCAATCACATGAAGGCAGCAAATCACAAAAACATCAGAAAATGTGCTGATGAAGAATGCCTGTATTAAGTCCATACAGGTGAACTTTAATCAGTTTCAGCAATAATGAAGGAAGGTCATGTGAGTGGGTGAAAGAGTTGGCATGGGGGGGGGGGATCACTGGGATAACCTCAAAAACCTCTATTTCCTGACTAATGGGAGGCTCTTAAGTGGCATTTGGAGGAGGATATCAGAATGTCACAATGCACTATCTTCCAAGGTCTCTTATCAACTAACTCATGCTTGAAAATAATTTGTAATGAACATTTAAAAGCAGTCGAGAAAGTAGAGATTGCAAGCTGGAAGGAAATTTAGAGATCCTTGGGACTAACCCATTCCTTATACGGATGAAGAAAACAAGACCCATGGAGGCCAAGTTATTTGCTTGAGGTCACATAGACAGTGTGCAGGATTCACACTCAAGTCCTCCTCCAGTTCCAGATCTGCTGGTCTTCCCCACGTTCCCCACCACAGACCTCTCTTTTGCTTGTAAGTTCCAGCCCCAGTCCCATGATTCTGAGTAGAGCCTTGGGAGGAAATTTAAACTTAGATTCTTCTCCAATTGAATAAACACTTTTCAAGCATTTATGGCGCAACTGACCCAGTGCTAGAAACTGGGAAGATGGACAAAAATGATACAGTCCTTGCCTTGGAGAAACTTTCATTCTATTGGGGGATGAATTCTTCACTTCATAAACTCAGAAAGAAAATGATTCAAAATAATTCATTTGCTAATGAGAATCATCATGAGCAACTAGGAAAGGCACTTACCCTCTCAGTAGTCCAGGCAAATAGCAGAGCAACTCTTGGTGGGTATGGGTAGAGAAAGTTTCCATCCTGGAATTTTGATGCAACAAGGAAATCACAGTGGACCAAAAATAAATATATCTTTCTCTGGAATGGTACTGAATCACTTTTATGGGGAAATCAACTTTAAGCAGAAAAGGATGGGAAGAATTTGAAGCTATTTTTGCAATTATGAAGCCATGTGAAGAGAGAAGTTAGAGCTACTTCCAGACCAATGGGACATCCTAGGTGAAACATTAACCTTTACCCCAGTGAGCCTCAATGAGTGAGTGATTGAGTCCAAGACAGAGAAATTGAGTGAACGAAGTATTTCAGGTTGGGTGGAAGGCAGAGGGCAGTGGATTGACCAATGGACAGAAGCCTAGAGGAGTTTGTGAAGGTCCAAGGACTATGGTTATTGCCTCTGGAAACAGCGTGCTATTGGGTTCTGAGGTTTTGCCATTCTCCAGTTTTGTCTCGTAGGCTTTATGTCTTTATCTGGAGTCAATGACACATGTGACTGGTGTACAGAGTAATCAGCTAACAATTGTTAGGACACCTACCATGTACAAGACGCTATGTTAGGCTCTGGGGACACAGACAAAAATAGGGTTCTCCGAATCCTATTCAATGCTGTCTTCCTGTATAGGGAGGCATACTGCATAGACTTCCGGTTCAGATCCATCCTGCCTCATTGGCTTCAGCTCTGGACAATCACTGAGTTTCCTCATCCGTTCGGCTTGCTGGGAAACTCAAGTGCCTTAAATCACTTAGTACACATGAGCCAATTATTACCCCTTCCCCTTCACAATGACGCCAGCCATGGTAGAAAATGAAAACTGAGGATGAGTGTCTTGGGGCTCTCCAGGGTGCTGAGGCCGCCAAACCACAGAAACCCAAGAGCCCAGGGCAGGGGGCCATGGGAGCAGGAAATGTCTTCACTTTCCGGATGAGATCAGTTTCTTTGCAGAAACATTTTGTCTGCTGACTTTGAGTTTGCTTTGTTTTGTTTTTCTTTTGGTTGCTTAATTGGCATTAGGCACATATTAGGCACTTAAAAATACTTCCGTTACATGAAAATTCTCTCTTCTGGGAGACTTAGTTACCTTTTAAGCCAACCACAGCTTTGGGCTCAAATAAGCGTTTCATTTCCAATGCATTGTGCCACCAGATCTGCAACTCCTTCAAGCTGGTACTAAATTGGAGTTGCTGTTGCCAGGTTCCAGAAGAGCCTTGGGGGCATGGCTCTGTAGCTCCCCACCCCCAAGTTGGTTTCCCTCTGCTAGCAGGAAAGCAGGAGAAAACAAGGAAAGGCCAGAAGCAATTTCCTGAAGTCCATTTCTGTTATAGGGCAGGGGGACAGTGAGTGGAATTTCTCGGAGGTTTCAGCACCACTTCTCCTACACCAGAGGCAAAGGTAGAGGACCCTTTCAAAATGCATCTGGCCACAGAGAGAGGACTTGAAGCATAGTGGGCAGAGGACGACTGGCTTTGGAGCTTGGCTTTTCCCTGCCTGTGGCACTACTAGGCAAGTGCCCATGGGTGCCACTCAGATGGTAAGTTATAGAGATGCCAGTCTACATGGATGAACTCAAGACAACCTTACCCCTATCCAACCTCCAAAAAGACAAAAGAAAAACATTAGCATTCAAATAGTAAGTACCTCCTAAGTTCAGATACTGTTGGGTGCTGGAAATACACAGACAAAAATGAAATATTTCCCTGCTTTGAAGAGTTCCCCTAGGCTGATTTCCTAACTCCCTCTCCTAGGCCTCAAATGGTTTCCAAACCATGACAGTGTTGACACTTGGACCATCCTCCTCAGACCTCTCCCACCATATTGGATTCAGCTCCTGGGACTCAGCTTGTGACCTTTGGCTTACCTTGTCAGGGCCCAGGCCTCCCCACCGCTGTCATGATTTCTCAGCCAGGCTGATACTGGTGTACTGCTGCCTGTTTCTCCTTCTTCCACTAGAATGTAAACTCCTTAAGGCCAGGGATTCTCTTGTTGGCCTGTACGTTCATCCCCCATCACTTAGCATGATGCCTGGCACTTAATGAATGCCTTTTCTGTCAAGAATTTTACTTTTCAGTGAGAGGGTACAAGATGAACATGAATAAGTATAATACCAGGTAGAAGGCAAAGGAGAGCCTCGGACAAAGGACTCTAAGGATATCTGGCCAGAGGGAGACCTTTCAGTTTGGGGAGTCCAGGAGGCCTTCACAGACGAGGCAGTATCTAGGCGAGGCTTAAAGAAAGAAAGATTCTTTCTCTTTCTCTCTCTTTTTTTTTTTTGGCTTTTTGGAGAGCAGTTGGGGTTAAGTGACTTGCCCAAGGTCACATGGCTAGTTTTTGGGTTAAGTGTCTGAGGTCAGATTTGAACTCAGGTCCTCCTGACTCCAGGACCAGTGCTCTATTCACTGTACCACCCAGCCACCCCAGAAAGAGATTCTCAAAGACAGAGGTGAGGAGGACAGTGAACCCTCCAATGCAGGGGTGGCTGGCTTTTGTGACTGCAGAGATAGGCAATGGCAGCTTGAGTTTGGGGCACAGTATGAGTCCAGATTGAGTCGGCAACATGGGAAGGATGAATTGGAAAAGGGAAAGGCTGGACTGAGTGTCCTTCGTGACCTTGAGGAGGTTGCTTTATTTCTGAGGGCCTCCATTTTCTCAGTTCCATCATTTTGCCAAACGCATTGGGGTAATCAATTGATCGGACACTCTTTATAGGAATATGTTTTTGCCTTTATTTGTCGCTCCAATACTCAGCACAGTACTTGTCAATAGAAGGTGCTTAATGCTTATTGAGTGACTTATCAACCCCCTAGTACATTTATAAAATGAGAGCCTTGGCCTAAAAGAGTTCTAAGATCATTTCCAGTTCTTGGGGTCTTAGTGTCCTCCAAAAATGGGGGAGCTGGACCACAAGGCCTCTGGCATCTAAACCTACGATCGATCCAGCTATATTTAAAAAAAGCTCATGAAATAACAAAGTGGAAGAAGTTATATACCAAGAGTGAGGGATGTGGAGAAAGGACCTAAACATGGTACTGGTACTTGAAAAATATGAAAGACCAAGAGGCAGGCCTCCAGCACGAAGGGTGGATTTTCTATGGATGCTTTATGGGAGAGCACAGAAAGAACAGCATGGCATGAGAAGGCTGGACGGATGGTGACCTGCCTCAGTGGAGGGACTCCCCACACGAGTGAGATCGAAGGTCAAGTGAAGCATTGAAATGTCCTTCATCTGGCATTCTAATACACGTGAGTCTCATGACAACTTAAGAGCTTCATTGAGAAATACAAAATATCCTAGAAAGCAATATAAAAAAGAAAAACCCTTTGGAAAAAACCACTATTAATAAGAATTTCCCCTCCATCTAAAACCCCATCCACCCAAAGAGAGAGCTGCTATTTCCGAGTCCTCCTCCGTGGCTCCCTAGGAGAGTCCTGCTATTGGACCCTCAGACTCGAAGCTGGGTTTGACATACAGCCCAGCTGTGGGTGTGGGCTGCCAAAGACATGGACTGAGGCACACGAAAACCAGTTCTTGTGGAGGTCAGGAGGAGAGCATCTCCTAGGAGGAGCCATTGAAAGACCTGGAATTTTTAACCTGGAGGTGAGAAAAGGGGAGAGTGGAGCAGGGGAGATGATGGAGATTGTCCCACAGTTATACAGGCAGAGAGGACACAATTGGGGCTGGCAGCCTGTTAACCCCACCACAACATGACACAAGGAGCCTGGGTGTAGACCGACAAGGAAGAGAGAGATAGAACTATTTGTACTATCACAAAGAGAGAAGCGGAGGGGACATGAGAAAAACAAGAATGAAGGGTGAAAGGGCAGAGGGAGAAAATTCTGCAAACGCAGGCCTTGCATGGTCCCAGGAGGCAGAAAGTGTGTGAGAAAGGGAAGCCCTTGGCTATCCTCCCAGAACACTTATGTTCACACGCACACACACACACACAGATAGCTACAGGCACAGCACATAGTCCTCCTTTGAAAGCTCCCAATGTGGCTACCTACATGCATTTAAAAGCAGAAACAAAGACTCAGCTGCACAGGTAAGTCGTGTGACTGTCCATATACTGAAGTCATAGGAAGGAAGAGACAGAGCAAGCTCTTTTAGGAAGGCTCCTTTCGGGCTAGCATCTCCAGTCCATCTGGGACTTTTTGTCCTACTCATTGACGGGAAACCCACACATGGTGCCCTTTTCTAAGAGTTACATTTACCTTTCACTTTGAGGTTTACAAAGTGCTTTCTCCTTTAGGGCAACACCAATGTCCTTCTACTTGGCACTGGTGCTGATCCTTTGCACCCCCTAGTTGGCACCAAATAATGCTTTTAAAGTGGAATTAAATAGAATGATCCATCAAGAGAGGCTGTGTGTGCATCTGTAGTCCCATTTGACAGATGGGGAAACTAAGGTTTGTAAAGTTTGAATGACTTGCTTACACAGCTAGTTAAGTGTCCCAGCAAGGCGTCAGACTCAAATTCCCAAACTTCTGATCTAGGGCTTATTCTACCAGACTGTGTTGTGTCTCTCAGAGCATAGACTGAGAGAAATACGGAAGAGGAGTATAGGTAGTGTCCTCAGTGTTGATATAAAATGAACATCTTACAATGGGGTGGGCATCCAGGTTTCATCTGTTTCCTTCAAATTGACTACTTTATGCAGTAAATAGATATTTCACAGAAATTGTGCCAAGTCTTTTCCCAAAGAAGCCACTATTGTGTGTTACCAAAGATGACTTTCCTTCTAGAATGGTGTAAAGGTTCTATGGGAGAGGTATAACTAGCAAAGGAGGTGGGCTGGTTGTGCAAGGAATGGCAGATGGACCATCCAGGGGCTGAACTTTCACCATAGCCAGGACTGCCTCATTTTTAGTGAGTCCCCCCTGGATAATTTAAAGAAGGAACACGTGCTCTAGAAGAGAATTGGCAGCATTGCAAATCGTACCACTGGAAGGAGAATCCTTGTGGATGAGCTCACCGACCCAGGCAATTAGTAAAGCATTCACATCTGTTGCAAACCCTCACAGAAGGAGGAAAACCAGCTTAAGGAAGAGGGATGCCAATACACTAGAAACGAATGGAGGATGGGGCAGAGGGCGTGACTCTGAAGTGTCTCCAAAGTTCCCCAGCTAAGCACCATCGAACTCAGCAGAGCACAGGTCCTGGATAAATGCTTGTCGATTGGCTGATTGATTGATTAAGCAATTGACTGATGGGTTTCCTGAGTCAATTGCTGTGTTAAAATTGTTTCAATTTCCTAAAGTAGTTCCCCAAATTCTGCCCTATTGAAGTCCAGCCTTGAAACTCAATCTTCATGTATGTTGTCATAAAAATCTGCCTGGTTTTCCATGGAAGTAAATGAATGGTTTTTAATTCATTACACAGCTCCCTCCATCCTATTTTGTGGTGCCTGTTCAGACAAGAGGATTTAGAGCCAGAAAGGGATCTTAGAAATCATCACGGCAGTTTTCAACCTGTGGGTCACGACCCCTTTGGGGGTCGAACAACCCTTTCACAGGGGTCGCCTAAGACCATCAGAAAACACATATTTCTGATGGTCTTAGGAACCGAGACACCGCTCCTCTATCTGTCTCCAGGCCCGAATTCAGATACACCCACATACTAGTATTAAAGGGTCGCGGCATTAGGAAGGTTGAGAACCACTGAATCTAATGCAACCCCTTTGTCCTGAAGAGGGGAGCCTGGGGCTGGCCCTGGATCCCACTGGATGCTGCAGGCCCACATTCTCTGATTCCAATCCATTGTCCTTCCCACAGTCTGCTTCTTAGAGTCACTGTGTCTTTGGTGACTTCAGAAATTCATAATTTATGGAATTGCTACAGATCGTCTCTCCACTGAACCAGGATGTAATCCCTCCACCTGCCTTATTAGGCGGATTCATGAGTTGCAATGGCCAAAACATCTTGTGGCCATCCCAATGGTGCGATATCAGTGCTGCTGCCGCCTGGATAAGTCCAGCTTGAGAAGCCTTTCTGGCTTGGTAGGACTGCCCACAACCTTCATGCACTGGCAGAATTCTTGTGATCCCTTTACACGCTCTTTCTATACAAATTGATGACCTTTATGAACTTGTTTTTCCATCTCCATCTTTAATGCTTCTGCACAGATTGTCCTGTTTAACTACCAGGTGGGACTGCTGCTACTAGCCTAATTCTATGCACAGGAAAAATCAGGTACTAGGAAGTCCTATGTTCACCTTGGCTGTTGTGTACACCATCCAACAACCAAGGGAGCCCTGGCAAAATGCCAGGCTCTCCATGGATCCTATAAAACTTGTCATCTCCATGCCCCACCCCTACCTCTCTATGGGTGGCAGGATCGGCATCCCTTGTCTAAGGATTGTGGGCAGCAAAGATTTATCTAATCAGGAGACCTTTAGGGACCAAGAGACTCCAACCTCCTCAAATGGTCCATCCTAAAAATGTAAACATTGCAATATGGAGTCAGCTACAGAAGTGAAAAGACAAGCCTATCCACTGTATGCAGTGTATTTACCAAAATTATCATTACCAAAAAACCCAAAAAAACCAAAAAAGGATCAAATCAAACTTCTCTACTGTTCACTGTAAAGCTTTGCCTAGACGTGGGCAGTCCTTAACCAGTGTAACACTGTCATAACAACCAACTCTTTAAAGCCCAAGGCATGATACAATGGCCCCCACAATTCATCTGGTTCCCTCCTCTTTATCTTTCTGGAATTTATTTTTGGTGAAAATTTTGAGTTCAGACATAATTGCTCTGAGCCCTGAGGTAGGAAAATGCCTAACATTTAAGGCAAAAGCTATACTCTTTGCCTTGGTCTCTGGTTAACTTCTTGACTCCGTGGTTGAGGCAAAATCGGTTTACCAGAAATGTTTGCCTGAGGAAGCAATAGGCAATATTAGTGTCTGTGACCCAGGCACAAGGCGGGCAAAGTGGAGAAAAAGTTGCCTTTTCCTGGGACTTCCCTCAGCCCAGATCTGCTCCAAGATGTCTGGTGAGCTGCTCCCCCTCCTCCATAGCACTGGTCTTGGCAACTGCTCTGTCCTGCCTTTGAGCCTCAAAGGTATGCACAACCCCATGCTGGTTCCAAGCCTTGCTTCCAGATCTCAGACTCATTAAGGTCTCACACAATGGTTTTGATTATTTCCAGGAGGTTGGTGTCAGTGATCCCAAAGGTCCCGCTAAAGTCTCTCCCAGTTTCAAATCTATGATCTGATGTCCACTGCTTTAGGAGGCAGGTGCCCTATGGGAAGGAAACTGAGTCAGGTATACTTAGGGAAAGCGATACCAACTATCCACCCACAGCCCTAGAGCTAGCTGATTGGTGAGGAGAGATTGTTAATACATGGAGTGCTTGCAGGGAGATTGAAACCCCCTGGGGGACTTCAGCTGAAGCATGTTCTAAGTACTGCCCTGCCACCTTTAGAAAATGATGAGTAAGTAACCGAGAAAACCCCATTGCTTGTGAGAGAGTTCTGGCTTCTAGAACTTCACAGCATGAGTGAGAAAAGCTACTGCAGAGCAGTGTCATGCACACATGAGAGTTGCAGCCCAGACTCTCAGACAGGACCACACAGACCACTGTGTTCTGCTGCAGTGTCTGAGCTTGCTCCCTAACTAACCTGTTAGGTTTATATCTCTCTTTCTTGGTCAGCCTGTTCAGAATCAGTATAAAGGAAGGATATCCTGTGTCATGTTTCTGGGTCTCCCCTGGTAGGAGGCGAGGAGGCTACTGGGAAAGGATCTTTCTCATCTGTGTCTGTTTTTGGATAATGGAAGGTAATGGAAGAACTGGGTCTGAGCTTAGATTGCTAGGAAAACCACCTTGCCAAAGACTGAGATATTGTATTATCTCTATTAAGGGGTAACACTCAGGTAAGAAAAGAATGCTGTCCCCTTAGGACAGTAATGGGAGTAGAGAGGATAAAAAGCTGAGCTTGGAACCCAGAAGTCTTGAGTTCAAATTCCACTTGAGATTGTGACTTTGCATAATGTTTCTGGGCCTTAGTTTTCTTATCTATAAGTTGAAGAAGTTAGACTGAGTGACCTCTAAAGTTACCTAAACTGATGACAATCCCATGACCTGCATAGTTAGGGATTTGGTGGTTGATTCTATGGGATTGGCACAGGGAGTGAAAAAAACAAATCTGACCTTTCTATAGTACCTTAGATACATTGTCACATTTGAGTCTCACAAATAACATACAGGTCTTATTATTGTCATTGTACATATGGGAAAACTGAGGCCAAGGAAGCTCAAGGGACTTGCTCCTGGTCAAAAAGCTAACAAGTATCAAAGAAGGGATTCTAAGCCAGACCTCCAGTGTCCTTATTGCTCTAAAACACTGAGGATTCAGAGCTGGATGTCAGGCACCATGACCCACTTGGTAGAACAAGAGATGTTCCCTGTGAAGCAGAATGAATGTTTTCTGGCCCCTCAAGTCTATTCTGTGTCTGGATTTTAAAAAAAATCATTTCTTTTAAGGAATATATCATGGGGTTGGTTTTCTTATTCAACCATCACTTTTTTTTTATTTTGTTGTTCTGTTCAATCCATTTACATTTAAGTTATGAATTAGATTTCTATTTCTCTCTGTCTTTAATGCTGTTTGCCCCCCAAATTACGACTTTTCTTCTTTCTCTGTAACAACAGCAGTATGTCTCTTCGGGTATTTTAGCTTAATCTATTTTAAGGCCCTCCTTTATCATCTTCCCCCCCCCCCCCCATAACCTACCCTCCAGCTGGTTATGCTTTCCTTTGGTTTGGGCCTTTCCTTTTTTCTTGCTTGTTTTTATCTAGTCACTCAATTCTTCTCCTCTCAGTTAAGTAGTCGAACAGAATCTATATGTTCTACCAAGTGGCTGTTTCTCCTGTTCCTCCAGTATTGGTTTCTAGGCCTGAGGCAGCTGCTCTGATATTCCCCCAAATCTCATGAGCCATAGGGGAAGGCTTTAGCTTTGCCGGAGCAGTGGGACCTCATTGTTGCACAGATCCACATTCTTCCCAAGCATTGGGCATGGGTGGGGCAGCCTTGCCATAGGCCACCTGAGGGTCAGTGAATGGGCCTTGTTGGAGGGGTGTGTATGTGTGTGTGTGTTTTTCTCTGTGTGCATGTGCTTAGATGTCCTGGGCTAAATTCAGGGGTTTTCAGAGGGCCCTTGGAACTGCATCCTGCTTTCCCTAGTTGCTTCCTCCCCTTATCGGATCCCTGAAATTCTCTCTTAATCCTATTTCCTGAAGTCCTTCCTGGTCTTGCTTCTGTAGGCCCATATTCCATTTATCCCTGCATTCTCCTGCCAGTTGACTCACCTGGATCCCAGGCGCTGTTTCCCTACCCTGATGTTGCCCAAGGTGAGGCCCACACCCAGATCTAGCAAAGCCCGCCCTGGGTGGACCCCACTGGAAGAGAGGGTTTGCCTCCTGAGAGCTGGGATGGGATGGGAGCAACTGCATTGTCAGTAAGGCAAAATCATAAACCCAGTCAGCTCATGTAAAGATGAGCAAAGTTATTGCGTTCCAGGATATCGTTCAGTCATTTCAGTCATGTCTGACTCTGTGACCCCATCTGGGGTTTTCTTGGCAAAGACTTCTTGTAGTGGTTGGCCATTTCCTTCTCTAGCTCATTTGACAGATCAGGAAACCGAGGCAAATAGGGTTAATTGAACTGTCCGGGGTCTTACAACTACTAAGTGTCCGAGGCTAGATTTGAACTCAGGAAGATGAGTCTTCCTGACTTCAGGCTGGGCATTCTGTTCAGCTCTCTAATTAGCTGTGATTTCAGCACAAATGATGAGGGAAGTAGGAGGATCTATGTATATATGTGTATGTAAATATATATTATATGTATGTATATGTGTATCTATCTACACACATATATTAAATACTAACTAGTTAAATACAGGTCAGTTAGGGACAGACTAAGGAGGGGGCTAGCAGTTTTGGGCAGGGTTGGGAAAGACTTCAGGTAGACAGTGGTGCTTGGGCACGTCTGTGAAGTGGCAGTGAGGAGGGACACCTGCCTATCATGATGATGAACAACACCAAAGCAGGGGATCAGAGATGGCCATCTGGTGGGTAGTAGTGGCAACCACACTGGCATCCCCAGGATGGCTGCTAGCACAGGTTCTTAGTCTAGGAAAGAGAGCTGTTTAAGGGGTCAACACTCTTTTTTAATTACATTCACTAGTTCAGGAGAAAAGTCAGCACTCTGAACCTCAGAGAAAATACAAGCAGAGAAATAAAGACCAACAGACAGAGCTCTGACTGACTGAATTAACTATACACTTTATATACCACCCTAGATTGAGAGAGCCTTTACATCTGAGCAGTCATGGAGCTCTGAACACATGGCCACTCATAACTTGACCAAGGAATCACAAGATCTTTCTCATAAGTGAGCCCCCAAAGTAAAATACCAACTCAGGGTATATATATAGACTTCTCAGAACCAGAAGGCATCACAACCCTCTTGACTCAGTGCCTAATTAGAAATGAGCAAAAGGTGTGAAAGCCTTCCTACAAGCAAGCCTCCCCCAAGCAAGCTTTCCTTAATGGGCTCCACCAGAGGCCTATTAATGGGGGGGGGGGAGGGAAGATCTTACATCCCATTAACAATATACTTGTCCACAGAGTACAGGAAAGGGAGGAATTCCCAGTGAGGCTGGAAAGGTAGGTTTGATCCAGATTGTGTGGGACTTTAAAGGCTCAGTAGAGGGGCAGACTGTTAATCCTAGGGGTGATGGGGAGCCACAGGAGGTGGTTGAGTCCCTACTCTGGGCCTTGCCATTGGCCCTGCAGCTGAGACACACACTCCCCCTTGCCTCTCCAGCCCCTTGAAGGTGGGCTTCTGTTTGTGTTCTTGGGCTTACCACATAATTAGTGCTTAGTTCATAAAGGCTTTTAAACTTCTCCCATTATTCCCACAGCTGTCAAATGGATATTCCTAAAGTACAGCTCAGTTCTGCATTTCTTCTCAAGAAGCTTCAGTGTCTCCTGTTGCCTTTAAGATCAACGAGGAGACCTTCTGTTTACCACCCAGTACCTTTGGCAATCTGCATCCACTCTCTATCTCCAAGCTGGTTCTGGGAGCTCTCCATTCTCTGTAACTTTCTCTGCCTCTGCCTTTCCAGAGGCTGCTCCCATGCCTGGATGCTCATCTTCCTTGGATGCCTTCCCTCCCTTTAAGCTTCAGCTCAGGGGCCCTTCTTTCAACAGACTTTCCTTGATTCCCCATTAGTAAAAGTGCATTTTAAGATTGATCAATTAATCAGCATTTACTAAGAACCTTCTATGTGCCAGGCACCATAGATATTTTTGGATACAGGGGTTTTTCCGGCTATTGATGGCCTTACCTCCGGTATTACTTTAGCTTTGGATGTTATCTATCTCCCTGGTAGAGTGTAAGCTCCTCGAGGGGTACGACCATCTTAGTCTTGTCTTTATGTGTTGATTGAATTACCATGAGCTACCAAGGATGGAAGATCCCCTCTTTCTTCACGCCTTCAAACAGTCATACTTCTAGGCTCTGCTCTCACTAACGCTGGTTATGACCTCTTGAAGTGTCCTAGTACAGAAGGTAGATGTCCGTGGCAGACAACATTCACCCCACTGTGGCTAGACTAGTGATGAGCCTCCCTTAGGTGAGCAGTGCTTGGATGACAGACAGATGGATTCAGTCGTGGGGTGGATACTTTCCTTTCCACTTAGCAGGACCTGCCATTGGGGGGCATAGCCTTGGAGGGCATGTGCTCTGTGTGTGCTGTCAATCTCCTAGGGAGAAGGTGAGAAAAAGAATGGTCGCTACCACTCTACTAAATCTGGAGGCTGGTCTGCATCTCCCTGGGCCTCTGGGAGCAGCTATTCCTCTAAGTTTGCAGGCCCTGTTCAAAGGCTTCTTGTGGCTTCTAGTAAAGGGGAATCTGTCTCTCAGGGATTGACGCCATCCTGATCTTCTCACAACTTCATCAGCTGGACCTGTCTCAGATGAACAGGATGGTTGGAAAGGGAAAATGAAAACATTTTTATACCCAAGGAATTCTTCAATGAGCCCTGGCTGGATGGTCCTGTAATGGCCTGGAACATTAGCAGGCTCATTTAGGAAGGAAGGGTTCTTGAGAATCATTAGACTGGCAAAACTTCCCAGAGAGTCCTCAGCCCCCTCACTGCTGCTGTTTTGGCTGTTAATCAGCCCTCTGATGTGGTTAAGGTTAGGGTTGCTTGAGACCCCAAAATACCAACACGCCCAGTGTTGCTGAATGAATTCGACTCGTCTTCTCTCAGCCAAAGAAAAGCAAAGTTTATTAAAAGTTTGCCTGTATTGGACACAGAGCAAGTCTGTGCTAGAAAATTCTATGGTGCTCTCACACACATGGGGGCAAGAAGGGGTCTTATATACAGAAAGGTTGTGGGAGGAATCTAGGGGTGGTCTGGAGGAAGAGTCTGGGGAGGGTCTTCAGGAGGAGTCAATGAGGTCAAGGAGTGATTAAGGGTGGGAAGTTGCTGGAGGCTACCTGGAGCCAACAGACAATGATGGGCTAGGCCAGTTCAAGGGTGGATTGATATTTTGATAGGCTCAAGGGTGGGAAGTACATGGACAAAGGAGGGCTAGGCTAGTAAGAGTAAGAGAAAGGCTTGTGGCCTCAGGCATAGCTCATCAAGTGGGAAGATTCAATCAGAGTTCCAGGGGGTTCCTAGAGCCTGTACCTGAAAGATTCAAGGAGAGCTCAAAGGGGTTCACCTCCTCTTCCTCTTCCCTTGATGCTCTCTGTACCTTGTTGGTGAGGTAACATCAGGCCCTGCTTAAGGAGAATTAGTATGCCCACTCTCCCAAACCCATAAGAACCAAACAGAAACGAAAAAAGGAGAAAGATGGAGGATGTCTGATTTCTTTGTATAAAACCAGATTTAGACTGGGAATGGATGTTGAAGGCTATATGATTTAACCCCTTCATTTCACAAATGAGAGCTATGAGGCCCCCAGACTTTTAGTAACTTCCTTAAGAGCCACAGGCAGTAGGTGTCAGAGCAAGGGTGGAGCCCTGTTCCTCTGGCTCCAGTTCCAGGGTTCCTTCTCCCAAGACCTGCCACCTCCCTCAGCTATGTCCCTGCTGGAGGTCCCTCCTCTGTTGTTCCCTTTTTCCTAGCAGAATATAAGAAGATGCTGCTTCTGGGTTTACAGTTCCATTTATTATCCCTTTAAACTCAGTATCATCAGTTTAGAGACCATAAAATGAGATCTGATTTTTCTACTTGGTGCCTGTTATGGAAGCAGCTCCTTCATCCAAGGGACGATCATGTTTTCGGCAGAGGAAGTACTTAATGAAGGTGGATTAAAGAAGCCCAAGCTCATTCCCAACATTCTCCTTCCAGTCTAACTGGATTAGTAATTATTTCCTCAATTCAATGCTATCTCCTCAATCAAAGCAGATTCCTCCAAGCATGGAATGCAGTCCTCCTTCTCTCTCTCAGCCTTTAGGATCAGAGCTGGAAGGGACACTAGAGGTCTTATCATCTAGGCCAGCCCCCCTGCCTTAGCCCTCCCCCAGCTTCCTTTATTCAGATGAGAAAAATGAAGCCCTGGAAGGTCATGTCTCCTGCCCAAGGACACACAGGTGGTAGCTAGCAGACCCAGAATTCACATCCAGATCCTCTGACTCCCTATCCATTGGGCCATACTGCCTCAGCTCTGCTACCACCCACTCTATGAAGCCTTTCTACCCTTCCCAAATCCTTATATTCTCTCCCTGCTCACATTTCCTAGAACACTTTTTGGGGATCTCTTTCTGCCTCCATCTGTCTATGGACATATCCTGTCTTCACCTATAGATTGTAAACTCTTTGAGAATCAGTCTGCATTTTCAGTGCTGAGCACAGTGCCTTTATTTGAATCTAAATGGTTTCCTTATAAGCCTATGTAGTTTCTGTGCACTTACAAACATGATTCCACGGAGGGAGCCAAAGGCTTCACCAGACTGCTCAAGGGGGAACAGGCCCCCCCAAAAGGCTGAGAGCTCCTGGGGTTCTGATGGACCTGGCTGCGCTGCGAGCTGGGTTCAGATCCTGCCTCTCATGTATTAGCTGTATGACGACTCACAAGGCACCTCTGAGCCTCAGGTCATTCTTTAAGACCATTTCCTGAGAAATAGAAAGCCTGGGACCCGAATGGGAGAAAAGGGCGCCCTCCTTGACAAAAACATAACTCTTAGATTTATTCACCTGATTTCTACCGGGTATTCTGATTGTTTAGGTAGAACGCTCCCTTATTGGCCCTAAGTTAATTTGGAAAAAGCAATGGGTTGGTCAAGTGGTAGGGGAAGAGAAACAGAGGAGTCACCCTGGGCTGCCCTGGGGAAGCCCCCTTTAGCAGGCAGATACTCAGAAGGAGACATTTTCCAGGGCTGGCACAGGAATTGTACAGGAAGAGAGGGTGTGGTTGGCTGAGGATCAGCTCCTGTGAAGGGGGGCAACCCCAGCATCTGTGGATCTATGAAATGAAGCTCATTTGGAAAGAGCCTTAGAAACAGGGACACATGACTCACTTTGGCTGACATTCAAATAGCACATTATGGTTTGCAGAGTGCTCTGCAAACATCATCTCCTTTCAAACTCACAACAGCCTAGGGAGGTAGGTGCTATTATTATCCCCATTATACAGATGAGGAAACTGAGGCTAAGAGGTTAAATCATTGGCTCATAAAGGAAGGGAAGAGGCATTTATCATTAAATATCTACTACTTGCCAGGCACTATGGTTTCTGAATATTATCTCACCACAACTGATCCCCACTTTACAGATGGGGAAACGGAGGCAGACAGAGGTGAAATGACTTGCCCAAGGTCACACAGCTAGCACATGTCTGAGTCCACACGTGGATTCAGGTCTTCCTGACTCGAGGTTCAGGGTTCTCTCTACTGCACCACACAGTTGTCATAGTGTCTGGCAATAAATAGCTGAGGTCAGGTTTGAACACCAGTCTCCTTGCCTCCATATCTAGCACTCTGTCCATTAAGCCAGACCACTTCCCTAATGAGAAGTTCTGCATCTGAAGGGGAAAGTAATGAGGTTCCTGAGAATGTAATCTCCTTTGTGGCAGAGTGAGGCTCCTTCTCTCTGGGTGAGACAGAGTTTCATTTATTATCCTTTTTAACTTCATATTATTAGTTTAGAGAACATAAAGTGAGATTTGATTTCCTTCTTGGTGCTTGTTACAGCAGAGCTTAGAAGCTTCAGAAAGAAGAATCTATTTCTTTCTCTCTCCCTTTTATCTCTCTTTCTGTCTCACAATCAATTCCAGCAGCTTTAACAGTAACCAATAAAAATGACAGAGTCTACAAAGCCTGGGCTGAGTGAATCCATCATGAACCCATGTCTGGGAGAGGTTTCCTACATAGGGCAGATAGGTTTCTTGCAGAAAGTCTATTTTATACAACTACCCATTTATATCTGGATTCCTGGCTGTCCTATGATTTAAGATTATCCCAACAGTTTCCCTTTTGCCAAGAAGGATGTTTTCCAAATGAGCAGCAGGGTGGACACTGACCATCACATCCATTTCTGGCATAAAGAGTTGTTGGACTTTTTTTTAAAACAAAGCCAGTCTTCCTTGTCAGAAGGGAACAGGGGAGCTATATTTGGAGGGTTGATTCTGGGGACAGTGAGACAAGGAAAGAGGCCTGTGTCAGAACAGTAGAAGGAAGAAGATTCTACTCTATGAGAGTCACCATGAACCATAATTTATTATTGACTCTCTTCCCTCTTTAGCAGGAAACCACAGCTGCTTCTCTCTTTTATCAGAAAAGCCGTTCTCATCTCTGTTGCTGGTTCTCACTATTCGTTCCCCCTCCCATTGAATGAATTTCAGATGCAAGTGTGCCCTTCCTACCTCATCTGGTTCTCTACTTCTGCTTCCGGACTCCCAATCCCCTTTGAAGGAAGTCCACTTGTGGCTTTGCATGTTTGTTATCAGTGAAGCTTTTACTGTGTCAAGAAGTAAGAAATAGCTAACAAAATATCCTTGTTCCTCCTCATCTCCTCTACCCACTCATGGCTGGGCGTTTGTCTAAGCTCTGCAGCGTTGTTTGGTTTTGCTCTGTCTCCAAATATTTATTAGGCCCTTTTTATTCTGTTCAGTTGAATTAAAGTGTGGAGATACAAAGATGGCTGGGTCAGAGACCCTACTCACCAGAAGCTTCCAGTCTATGGAAGAGGAAGGCCATCTACCCAAATATCACAATAGGAGGGAGTGCCAGAGAGATCCAGGCCAAATGCCGTGAGAGAGAATCGAGGAGGGCGGGAGGTGCTCGTGGGGGACCAGTGTTGGTAGCTGGGGAATGTTAAGCAATATTGTGATGCCTGTTCTCAAGTGACTTGTGACATGAAGCTGATGAAATGTGTAGCAAGTACAGTTCCGGCATTTGAGAGGCAGCCAGGGACACTGGACAGTGAGCCAGCCTCAAAGTCAAAAAGACTTCGGGTTCAAGGGCCGCCACTGAAACTTACTAGCTGTTTGAAGTCACTTTACCTCTGCTGGCCTCAGATGACCATCAGCGACTGTTCTGCACACTACATACCTCTCTTCTACCAGACAAAGTGGTAGGGAAGGTTTAGACCTACCTTGGCAGAAGAAGTTCCACCTGAGTTCCTATAAGGATGAGTCCCAGGTTCTGTCCCTATCCTTTTAGCATCTGGTCTAGGAAAATGAGAGTCTTTTTCAGTGGGACCTTAATCAAGCACACACTGGAGTCTCCATCTAGATTGCAAGCTGTCTATGATTTAGCAGAAGTCCTGGAGATTTGTCTCAAGCTCACATAAGCTAATTAATTGCTGATGAAGGTCAAGGCAGTGATTTGAAAACACTCAGGTCTACTTTCTTGTTATTATCCCACATTGCCTTTCATTTAGTTGGATACACCAATGAGAAAAACAATGCGAAATGAGGACTAGATTCGAAGTTTTTTTAAAAAATGGGAAAAAAGAACAATGGGTCCCAGTGTTGGTTCTTTGATTAAATAGCTGTGTGGCTCTGAACCAATCTCTGAGCCTCAGGGTCGCCATGTGTAAGAGGAAGGGGCAGAGAAGACAACCTCTTAGGCTCCTTCTAGCTTGAGTGTTTATGATCCTATGATCTATGATCTCTGGTCTATGATTGGGGAGCAAAGATAATAGTATAAACTTTCCCACAGACTTGGTATGTGACCTCAGGCAAATCTACGGGGAGAAAATTCAAGTCAACAAATGGAAAACACATTTTTAGATGTTGTCTGTCTTTTGTGGTTGATAAAATGCTCTATTTCATGTGACTGCTTTATTACTCAATTTCTTCTGGCTCATCCTCCCTGCATTCCTTCTGGAGCAATGTCTTTGTCTTGGGACAAGCTGCATAACAGGGGGCTTTTTTTTTTACTTTCAGTTTCCAAGCATCTTAGACAATCTCCCTAAACCATGGGAACTCAATAAGTGGTTCATGATGAAAATTTCCCACTTTTTAAGAATTCGAATCACAGAACTTTGGAGCTGGAAGGGATCTTATACACCACATACAATAATCTCCTCAATTTACCGATAAGGAAACTGAGGAATTGGTACTAACATATTATGTCTCTTGAATCTCTCAACCCAGGATAGACCTCTGCATAGACCATGCTGCCTTTTAAAGTCAGCCTTCACTCCTGTGCCTTGGTGGCTCTTCTGTTTCCAATTCTTAGGGACTGCATGGGTTGAATTTTACATCATTAGGTAGGATAGGTATCATTAGCATGTAATGGTTAGGAGGCATGTACACTCTTCCTAACCAGAGAAGCTGACTAGTCTGCTTCTTTGGAGATGTTTAAAGAGGAATAGCTGTTTTTCTGTTCCATTTATTCTTTCCATAAACACTTATTAAGTGCTGCCTGTGTGCAGAGCACTTTCCTAAGCACTGGGGGAGATAAGAAAGTAGGATGATACATTTCTTGTACTCACAGAGCTTCCAGCCAAAGCTGAGAGGAGAAGCAAACATAAATGGCAATAGAGTACAATGATACACGGTGAGGAGTTCAAGGGTTTCCTGAGTGATGTGTGAGGTCTGAACGCCAAAGCTGTTGGTGGGGACAAGGAACCTTGGTGGGGAAGACAGCCCTTGAGTTCAGTTCTAAAGCAATTAATTGGAAATGGGGTAGGGAGGAACACCTTCCAGACCCAAGAACAGGGAGGCTGGAGAGTGCAGAGAGAGGAGAAGACTTGGAACAGGATGGCAGGGTCCTATAACAGCAGCATTGGGAGTGTTACAAGTCAAAATGAGCTGAGGCTGACAGGAATTCAAGACATTGTAGGGATGGGAAGAAGCTTGTTAAAACTCTCTTGGAGCCATAAGAGAAATCAAAGAATAAACATGATGGTTTAGAAATGACAAGATGAGGATGAGGAAGGCCTACTTGATTTCTGCTCTCTTGGTTCCAGTGTGTCCTTCCTTTAATTTTTTGTATGCTTTTTTTTTGTGTGTATATGTAGATGAGCCTTTTATTTAGTGTTTCAGAACACAATTTTTAAAAGTATTTTTATGTTTCTATGAATTCCTTATATTCATAATTTATTTATTTATATTTAGTCTTCAAAATTCATTTCCACAAGATTTTGAGTTACAAATTTTCTCCCTATCTCTCCCCCACCTCCACCCCAAGATGGCAATCATACTGAATAGCCCTTCCCCCAATCTGCCGTCTCTTATATCCTCCTATTTTCCCCTTACTTTCTTGTGAGACAAGATGAATTTCAATACCCCATTGTTTCTATATCTTATTTCCCAGTTGCATATAAAAATAATTTTGTAACATTTGTTTTTAAAATTTTGAGTTTCAGAATCTCTCCCTTCTCCCCTCCTCACCCATCCCCACTGGGAAGACAAGCAATTCAATATAGGTTATACATATATAGTTATGCAAAACATTTCCATAATGGTTGTATTGTGAAAGACTAACTATATTTTCTTCCATACTATCCTGCCCCCATTTATTTTAATTTCTCCTTTGACCCTGTCCCTTTTCAAAAGTGTTTGCTTCTAAGTACCTTCTCCCCCAATCTGCCCTCTCTTCTATTATCCCCCCTCTTAGCCCCTTCCCCCCTACTTTCCTGTAGGGTAAGATACCCAATTGAGTGTGTATGTTATTCCCTCCTTAAGCCAAATTCAATGACAGTAAGGTTGGCTCATTCCCTTTCACCTTCCTTTTGTACACATTTTTAAGTTCTAAATTTGCTTCTGCATTCCTTGGGTACACACATTTGCCTTCTTTGATTTTTCTCTCTTTTCTTCCTTATCAAAATAATTTCTGTTTGGATTTTTGGAATGTCATTGGGAATATTTTAGAACTGGAATCTTACCTATTCTTTCTCTGAACCTTTCAAGATCTGTTCTAAAATGTAGAGAACGACAATTGAAGAGGATCAGAGATGAAACATGCCACATCCATCTCCTGATAGAGAGGCAATGGAGTTGAAACCCAGAATGACACATGGCCAGAGTAGAAATTTGTTTTGCTTACTTCTCCATGTTTGTTAGGGAAGCTTGGTGGCACAGTGGATAGAGTATTGGACCTGGCCTCAGAAAGACCTGGATTCAAATCTGGTCTCTGACACTTCCTAGCTGTGTGACCCATGGCAAGTCATTTAACCCTGTCTGCCTCAGTTTCTTCATCTGTAAAATGAGCTGGAGAAGGGAATAGGAAATCACTGTAATGTTAATGGGATATAAGATCTTCCCTACCCATTAATAGGCCTCATGTGGAGCCATTAAGGGAAGCTTGATTAGGGGAGGCTTGTTGTTCAAGAAGGCCCACACCTTTTGCTACTTTATAATTAGGCGGTGGGTCAGGAGGGTTGTGATGCCCTCTGACCCTGAAGAAGGGTATATATAGTTTGAAGTTAGCACTTTGCTTTGGGGCTCATTCATTGGAAGAGTATTTTTGTGATTTTATCAGATGAGACTCTGAATTAAGGAGCCCCCTGGCTTTGAAAACCCATATGCTGGTGCTTCTCTCTTTGGTAATTATGTATAAGTTGCCTTGGTCAGATAGTTGGCTCTCTCTGTTGGTCTGTGCTAATTTCTCAGACATTTAGAAGCCCTGTCTGTTGGTCTTTATTCATCTGCTTGTATTTTCTCTATTTTTTTTTGGTTTGGATTTTCCCTAAAGTTCAGAGTACTGACTTTTCCCCTAAACTAATGAATATAATTAAAAAAGATTGTTGACACCTTGAACATCTGTCTTTCCTAGTAAAGCAGATCTAAGAACTTGTTCTAGCAGCCATCCTGGGTATACCAGTGTGGTTGCTGCTACAATCACTCCCATAAATTTGTCAAGAAAACCCCAAATGGGGTCATGAAGAGTTGGGTACATCTGAAACAACTGAACAACAGCACATATCTGTTATGAGAATTTTCTTTTTCTTCTTTTTTTAAAACTATTCAGTGAAGGAGAGGTTAGAAAAGGAGAGAAAATAAATGCTTATGAATGATGAAAATACTGAAATTAAATTTAAGAAAGAAAAAAAAATATAGAATGTGGGTCAGATCATGTCTGGCTTTCCCTTCCTCTCACACGTTCTAAGATGCCGCAGTCATTTCCTCCTAAAGTTCCCATCATTTCTGGTTCTGTAACTTCCTCCTTCTTGGTCAGAATTAGGTTCAGGAGAATAGTTCCTTCTTGTTACTTCCTTCACTTCTCAAAGAGTTAAATTATTTAAAAAAAAAGTAAAGATTTTGTGTAAGTTTCTTTGCCTTTGGCAGAGAGTCAAGCAAATGTCTGGACAACGTAAGCATCCCATCATTTTTAGATCACACTGACATCCCAGGTTTGTCATCTATTTTCATTCATATATTTCTTCTTCTGTACTGGCAGCCTGTAGTAATCCTTCCATGACTGCTCCTTTTTTCTCCATTGACCTTACTTAAATGCTCTGCACTAGGCTCTCTTCAGTCTCTTCTTGAATCTCCTACTATGAACATATCAAAAAAGTCAAGAAAGGCCCCTCCCTGTTCCCTTTATCTATTTTGTACCTTTTGAATGAGGCTAATACCCATCTGGTGTGAGAAGCTGTGGATGGGCTCTGTCATCAGCACCAATGGAAAGAGCATTTTTGATATTATAAGGCCACTGAATTCTTGAAGTTGAAGCAGACCTCTCCGTAGGAATTTCCCCCTGGTCACCAAGTCCTTTCCATCAAATCTCAGTGATTTTAGGAAGGCAATTTTGCTTCTGCATTCAGGTCTCCAGTTTATCCTGTTCTTTACCCCTTCTTTGTACATTTCTGCATAGACATCAGAGACATGTGAATTTTTCCCCACCATCTTCTTGGATATTTTCTCCTGTGGCTAGTCTTCTTGCATTGTGCCTGCTCCTCTCTGATGAATACCTTGGCTGATAAAGGCACCTGCTTCTCCCTCTCTCTCCTTCCCTTGTCCCGTTTAAAGCCCTTTTGATCAGATTTGCAGAACTCCAGGCAATTATATCATTTGGTGCACTCCACCTAATGTCAGTAGTCACTTCCGAGAGAGTACTTTCTGTAGGGGGGCAGCAGAAGCCCAGCAGCTGGGACTTGAGAAGTAAGGAAGTGTGGAAGCATCAGTTCTAGCCAACTTTTAAACATGAAGTTCAGTAACGAAAGAGATCTGATAATATCTGAATGGGATGCATAGGGTCAAGGGAAGGCTTTTGGAGGAATAAGGAGACCACAGCATGTTTGTGGACAGAGGGGAAGGATCCAGATAAATGAAAGAGATGACTTCTAGAGCTAAGTCCTGAAGAAGGAAGAAGGGAACATTCAAGGACATAGGAGGAGAGATCAACTTCAGTGAGGAGAAGTAATAACTCTTTTCCTGTGAGCCTAGGGGAGGAACATGCTGCTAAGAAGGAATGGAGGATGAGGATGAGCTAATACTACAGAGTCTCATTCTTCTCAGAGAAAGAGGAGGTTAGTTCATATGTTCTGAGTGTGGGGATGGGGCCAGAGCGATGAGGATGAGAGAGGAATGAGGGAGGGAATCAATAAAACCATAGAGAAGGATTGTGGAGCAGCAGCAAAGGTCCTTTGGAGATCAAGGGACTAATCTGTTGTGGTTGCAGTCAGATAGATTTTTCCAAATGATACTAAGCAATCCTGATACAGGAATGAAGAAATCCAAGGATGGGGGTTGCCTAGAGATTTGCAGGAGGTTGTAGGCAAGACATTCCTTAATGCACAGGTCTGTAGAGAGTCCTAGAGACAGAAGGAACCTCAAATATCACTTAGCTCAATGCATATAACAGAGCCATGAGTCCCCACCTCTATAAGAAAGGCAGGAACCTGCTGCATGCCAGTTACCGTGTATTTTACAAATACTATCTCACCTGACCTTCCCAACAACCCTGGGAGGTAAATGGAGGAAACGGCTCACAGGTCACATAGCTAATAAATGTCTGAGGCTGGATTTGAACTCATCTTTCTGATTCTAATCCCTGAAATCTATTCTGTACCACATAGTGGTCTCACTAAGTGGTCATCTAGCTCCTGCCTGAAAATCTTCAGGGTTCAGAAATGCCCAACTTCCTGGATTACCCACCTCCCCTTCAAGCAACTGCCTTCCTGTCCTGTCCCTGTCCTTTGGGGAACAATAGGAGTCAGTCCTCCTGTCACATGAGATCTTCAAATGTTTGAAGCCAGGACAGCATGATTTGGATCCCTGCATCATCCTGGCTATGTCTTCTGACTGTTGTAGAGTCTCAGTGTCCTTCCCAAAATGGGAGTATGCAGAAGTAGACACAATACTCCAGAAGGAGTGTGATCATGGCAGTGTATAATGGCATCTCCCTTGCTCTGGACTCTATACGTGGATTAATGCAACCCAACCATATGTTGACTTTGCTGACTGCTGCACCACACTGTTGACTCATCTTGACCAAAATTCATCAGTGACAAGAATTGTTGCACCAGCTATCTCATCCTGTACTTCTGCAAGCTGATTTTACACCTGTACAGGATGTTTCATTTATTCATTAACATTTCACCCTGACCCCAGGTTCTCCTCTGAGCCTGAGGTCAGTGGGAAGATGACCCAGTGCTTCAAGGCACCATTAGTGTAGCACCAGCACTGGTGAGTCCTACCAAGCTGGCAAGGCTTCAGATGTGGCCTCAGGGATCCACGTTGGTGTGCATCTGGCCTGGAAGGGGCAGCCCAACTAAATTTGCTGAGGCTCCTCACCAAGAGGTTATGGGTACTGCATTGTTTGGTTCTACCACTTTATGAAGATCAGATCTGTGAACATAATGGAATCTTAAATGAGGACTTCCCTCTAGTCTTTTGTTGTCACTTTTCAGTCCTGTCCAGGTCTCATTTTTTCAATACTCCAGCTCATTTTAGAGATGAGCAACTGAGACAAACAGGGTTAAGTGACTTGTCTGGGGCCACACAGCTGGTAAGTGTCTGGGGCCAGATTTGAACGCAGTCTTCCTGACTCCCGGCCTAGCTCCGTCTCGTCCCAGCCCCTATCATCTGTAAACTAAGGGGTGGGGGTGGGATTTGGACTCCAGCAGCTCGAGGGTCCCTTTAGGAGCCTGAATCGTGAAGGTTCTGCTACGTGCACACGTCGCTTCCTCCAGTGGAATTCATTCCTGTGCCTAATCCCCTAATACTGGGCCCGGTTCTCAGAAGGGCTCCGGTGTGCCAGGCGGGGCGGGGAGCCGGTCACACCAACACAAAGACCGGCCAGTCCCTGCGCTCACCGGGAAGCGGAACGGGAGCGAGGAGGGCCCGGACACGGGGGGCGCGGGGAGAATCCCGAGGTGGGGAGGGCGTGCTGTGAGACGTCCGAGCCCCCAGCCCCGGGTCCGAAGGGCACCGGCGGCCGGGGCTGGAGAAATGCTAACGGAGGTGGAGGGCGGCCGACCCCTCTCAACACCCGGGTCTGGGGTGGGGGGGGCGGAATCACCGCTCGCATCATTGGAGCCCTCGAGCCTCGGACCCTTGGGTGGGAGAAGCTCCGCCTCGAGCAGCCTCCGGCCGTACTTTCCACACCCTCGTTTCCCACCGGGGTGGAGAGAGGTCTTACCCATCCCTCGTAGGACGGGTGGGGGGCGGGGCCGGAGGACAAGGCCGGCCCTCAAGTCACGCATACCAGGCCCAAATGCGGACGGCTCCCGGAAGTGGGGGAGGGGCGCAGAACCGTTCTTGCGCTCTGATTGGTCAGTCTTTTCAAGCGGGCGGACTCTGCCCACCCCTTTCCCCACGTTCCCGTAGGTAAATAACACCGAAACAAGGCAATGGGCGGGGACAAACAATTCAAGAGCCAATCACGAAGGGCTCTTTAAAGATCGCCCTGCGGATAGGATTCTCAGGGAAGACTGGCGGAAGTTCTGAATTCGGTGCTATTCGACGACCTGAATGGGGCCGCCATAATTGTTTTGGGTACGTGAATCTCCCTAGCGGGATGGGTTTGAGAGGTCCCAGGAGCACCTCACGAACTAGACAGACGGGAGGCTGGGCGCTCCGGCGCGGTTGGAGTTTGATACCCTCAGCTCGCAGACTGTCCTGGCCTATCACTGGCGGGATGGTCCGAAAAGGCTTTGCGTAGTGGGCGTGGTCCGCAGCGGTGGCTGGGGCCGCGCAGGCGCCACGCGTCCTTTCTCCATCCTAGGCACCTCCCACTCCCGCCTGAAGGGCGGGGCTGGGGCGGGAGCTGGGGCTGCGCAGGCGCAGTGCGCCCGGCCTCTGTCTCGGGCCCCTCCCCTCCCTTCCGGGAGGGCGGGGCTCGGGCGGGGGCCGGGCCGGCGGCGAGTCCAGCGGTTGCGGGCCAGCCGGGGCGTCAGGGACTTCCTCGTCGGGAGGCAGCTCAGGCCAGGCGAGCCGGCGAGCGCGCTCTCCGTCCGTCCAGTCCGACCATGCTCCAGGCCGGCAGCGCGTCTTCTCCCGGAGCCGTCCCCGACGACGTGCGGAGCCTGCTGGCAGGTGAGACCATGGGGGCGGGGGGCGTACGGCGAGCCGCGGGGGTCACGCGCCGCCGCTCGGAGCCGCTGCGTGCCTGCCGTGCCGTGGGGACGGTGCGCTGGGCGCCGGGCCGGTGCGAGGCCACGGCTCGGGGGCAGGCCCCGCCTCTGGAGGAGGAGCGCGGGGCGGGGAGCCGGGCCGGCCCCGGGGCTCACCTGTCAGCGCCGGAGCCCTTTAGGGAAACCTAGATGATCCTTGGGCCGGGACCCCGGTGGCTCGTCCCCGCCCGTGCCTGGGGAAGGGGCAACTGAAGCTGGGGAAGAGCGCATCGGGGGCGTCTGGATCTGGGGCTGGAAGGAAGCTCAAGTGATCCAAGCCCTTCCTTTTACAGGGGGGGAAACTGAGGCCGAAGGTGACGTGGCTTCCTCCCGAGTCCGAGCCCCACCGGTCCGGCCCTGCCCTTTCCCAGAAGGGAAACTGAGGCACGGGAGACACCCCCCCCCCCGGAGACCCCTCCCAGCTAAGCCCTGGGGCCCCTTGGGCGTCCCTCCCCCCATGAGGAGGCGACCCCCCCCGCCCCCCCGCCGCGGACAGCGGCTTCAGCCGGTGAAAGGAGAGGGCCCCCGCCCCACCTCAGTTTAGCTTCCCTGGAAGTTTTCCTACCGGCCCCGCGAGCTGATGGTTGTTGCTGCTGCTTGTGCGTGTTATTTGGGACGGGCCGGGCCACGGGGTGGCTGTCTGATAGAGTGGGAGGTGCGGGCAGGGAGGAGGGAGGAGGGAAAAGGGAGGGAGAAAGAGAAGGGAGGAGGGAGGAAGAACCGGGAGGAAGAAGAAGAGAAGGGAAGGAGGAGAAAGAGAAGGAAAGAGAGGAGGAGGGAGGGAGGGAGGGAGAAAGGAGGAATGGGAAGGAGGAAGAGAGGAAAGAGGTAAGGAAAAGGTAAGGAAAGAATGAAGGAGGAGATAGGGAGGGAAGGAGACAGAAAAGGAGGAAGGAGGGTGGGGAGAAAGGGAGAGGAAGGAGGGAAGGAGGAAGAATGAGATGAAGCGGGAGGGAGGGGACTTAGGCCCTTTAAAAAAAGGAGTAAACTCTAAGATTTCATAGATTAGATTTCGTGCAGGGACATAAAGGGATCTTGAGCATTGTCTTTATTTCCGTGCTTGGCAGAATAAGGCACCCCAGAACATGAGGTACCTGGGGCGGGCAGAGCCTGGGCCGTGTGTGACTGGTAGCCTGGCACACCCCTCTGAGGGCCCCAAGCCCAGACACCCTGGCTCCAGGGCTCTTGTCCCCATGGTTAACCCCCCCTGGGGTGGAATGGTGGGACTGATCTATTTGTGGGCAGTTATCTCAGCTCTTCCCAGATCAGACCTTGGTTTCCCGATTGTTCTGCAGCGTGTCCTGGAAGATTTCAATTTTGAGCTTCCCACTGTATTTGGGGGGTAGGTAGTGGACCACTGGAGAGGAGGGCGCAGCCCACCTTGCCAGGGCAAGTGTGGCCTGTCTCATTCTGGACACCTTTTGAGCCTCCTGGTGGCCTGTGTTTTGTGGGGGCCTCACTCCTGTGAAATGGGAGGGAGAGATCAGTGGTCTAACACTTGCCATGAGCTAGGAGCCCCGACCTTCCCCATGGGGCAGGAAAGGCCCAAGGAAGCCCCAGAAAGAGCTTCTTGGCTCAGGTCATCTGAACCTTTTCATGTTTCTGTTGCCTGTGGATCGGCTGGCCATGGTTGGTGGCATAGATGCCAAGGCTCCAAGCAGAGAAGTCCGACTGCTGGGGCCTTACCAATGCCAGCAGCACTTCGACTGGGTGTAGGGTCCCAGGAGTCTTTTTTCTTTGTATTGATGAAATGAGATAATATTTGGAAATAGCTTAGCGCAGTGCCTGACTCACAGTAGGTGCTTCATAATGCCTCTTCCTTCCCTGGTCCCCCGTGGATTTGTCTCTAAAAGGACCCGAGTGGTTCTCCCAGAAGGCCTGTGGGCTGTCCTGCTGATTGGCCAGGCATCTTTAGTAATGGCTCAGTCATTCAAATGTCCATAGTATATGAAAGAGCCTAAAAATCAGTATGTCCCTAGATGTGCAGGCCTGACAGGGTTTGAAATACTTGGGTTTTGTTTTGTTTAACTAGGATTTAATTCATTGTTTTGAATCAGGCAGCATTCCTGTGACTATTTGTCTGTATAAAAGAACTAGAAATTGGTGGGGGGTTTTAAAAGTCTGATCAAGTGTTGGGATTAATCTAAGAGATTATTAGCACTTTGGGAAGAGTTTATCTGAAAGTGTCAATTTGGGGAGCAAGGATGGGATTCATGAGCCAGGGTCCCGCCAGCCTGCCCCAGTTTGGGGCTATTTCCCCTAATAAGAAAGTTGTCAGGCAGAATGATTGGTTGGTGAGAACAATTTCCTTCCTGTGGAATTTGGTGGCAGCAGTTGGAGCTGTGGGGCCCAGGCAACCTGGTAGTTCAGGGTTTCAGCCAATATTCTCAGGCCTTAGAATGAGCTCTGGTGGTATCCTGGGCACTGGCTGTGGCCTGGAGGCAGAGCCATTGGATAGGGCAGGGAGCATGTGGTGGTGGTGGTTATACACTAGCAGCTCTGGTTCATTGACTGCTGCAGTGTGAGGGCACATGGGACCCCACTTTCACTGGGAACGAGGCTGTGCGTGTCTTCAAGGAGCTCATTTTAGAATACAGTTCTAATTTGAATCCTCTCATTAAGATCAACTGGGGCCAAGAGACACCCGAGTGAAGGAAGTTAACCCAACACTCCATGTTAGGATTCTTTTTTGCCCACCGTGTTTCTGGCCCTATTCAGAACCTGCTCGAGTAGTAAATCAAATGTTTGTCATCGACCTACATAGTGTAGTGTTTATACGGCTGCTAAGGCTCTTTCCGTGTCCCCAAAGCTATTGGCTATCTTTTAATTAAAGAAACCAAACCAAGAAACGATTCTGGCTCATTTTCTTCACTTAAGGCGATTTCTGTTCTTGGAAGCCAGTGCTGAAAACCATGTGCTTAAAAAGATGCTGAACTTTACAGAGGGATCTGTTTGGCTTTGGTTGGTTTGCCTTCTTTATATCTGTCAATTAAACCTCAGAATCTTAAAGCTACTTTTTTTCTTCTGAAAACTAATGAATTATTCATTTAAGGTAGAAGAATAGGAATGGTTTATGGCATTTGCTGTTAGGATAAGTAAAATTCCAACTATAGGTTAGCTTTACGTTTTCTCTATAATAAATGAAGAGATAGGATAATTAAAATCCAAGGACAATCCCAAATCACATGTAGATCATTCTTCTCATATCCAGAAATCCATTGGAGTTTCACTTCTGTTTAGCCCTTGATGTATACACCTTCTGGCCCAGTTACAGCTAAAGTGGATGAAATGTGTAGGGCCAGACCAGGCCTGGGCAAGGCAAAGAGAGACAAGACCCAGCAACTCAAATTCCCTCAGGTCAGCTGCTTAGGGCGAGATTTTGCCCATTGATTAGGACCTGTCCTCCAAAATTTGAAAAACTAAGGGAAAGTAGTTGCCCTGGAATCCTGTTTTCAGTGGAAGGTGCTTTATCACAGTATAGGAGTTGTGGTGATGGTGGCTGGGCTGCAGAGCCAAAGCCAGCTGGAGCTGTGGCCACCACACAGCTGCTGGGCTTAGCGTTGGCATCCGGTGGTGACCCTGCCCTGGCTCCTGAGGCACCTGCCAAGAGGATCTGTGGGAGGCCAAACAGCACCCAGGTGAGGGGCCCCATTGCCCCACTGCAGAGGGGGACCTCACCCCAGAGCAGCCCTGCCCAAGCTCATTTTGTGGTCACTATATTGGTTTCATTTTCCCTCTAAAATTAGTTTCAGCTTTTTTTTTTTTTTTAGTTCCCCATAACCCTGTTCTGGGGCACTGTCTGAGTATGTAAAGGGAAGACTGCCACCTACTGAGTCACCAGGAGTCACCTCCTTTAGCACCTGGATTTTCCTGACAAAGCAGGCCTGACTAGGCCTGGCCCAGCTGGCATCAGAACTGAGGAGATCCTGCCTGGTAGCATGGGGGTGATGGGGAGAACCTGACCTGCAGGCGGGCTGGCAGCCCCTCCGATATTCCCTTTGTGTAGCCAAGGGCCCTCGTCCCAGTGAGTCTCTGTCCTGGGAACATTTGTGGGCCCGGCTTTTTGTTGCTGCCGCCTTTGGATTCAAGATGGATTTTGTGACCCTCATCCCTAGGAGCCTCTTAATTGTTACTGATCATTTTCAGAGTTCCTGTTCTCAAATGGCTTTTATTCTTGTTGAAAGGAAATCCAAACATGCCCAACAGTGAGTATTGTCCGAACGTTTCTAGGTAGTCTCTACAGATACCAGTATTTAAAGAAGAAACGCAGAGGTATTCTTTGAAGAAAAGCCTCCAGTGATGCAAAACCCAGTTCAGTTGGCTCATAAATTTGAGATTAAGTGTCATCTATGGGTGATAAAAATGGCATAGGCTAGGTTTTATATACCCATCATTCACTTAGTTTGTCTTTTTCAATTAAAGCCAAGTCTATCTTTTTCATCTCAGTGAGTTTACATTTCTTTTCCAGTCCTGAGCCAGCACGTTGCAATAGACACTCCAGGACGGTGAGAGCCCATTTTAGGCTTCTGGCTGGTTCCTTGTGGTTTGTTTGAACGTGGTTTGTGACAAGGCCCTGATTTTTATTAATGCTCGGCTATTCGAGGCTCCCTCCTCATTCTGGCTACGGAGCAGTGCAGAATTTTGTTTACACTCTATTTTCTGAACAAAATAGACACTAATTTAGCATCCAGAACCAATTTCGAGGAAATTGTCAGATCGTTTGCTTCTGAGTGATTCAGGTTTATCCTTTTACAGTTGTTATCCTGCTTATGCTTGTATGTTGAGAGAGAGGGCCTAACCCCAAACTGAAGCCTCTACCACACAGAAGATGTAAAAATTCTTGATGATCAAAGCAAAGGCTTGAGCATTGATTAGTTCAATCAATCATTGTTTTCAATTAGCTGTTTTCCAGCTCAGGGTATCTGGTTCCATTGATCTTCCAGGGCCCACTTCTACCAATTTGCCTGTTCTCAGTGATAGGTTTCTAATGGGCAAACCTGTCTTTTTCTTCTAACCCTTGCTCAAATGCTAGGCTGGGATCCCTCCCTAGACAGTTTGGAGACCATACTTCCCCATGAATACCAAGTGAAAATATGTCCCCAGTTCAAAAAGTGAGAGGAATGTAGAATGAAGTAGTCAGGGACACGTGGGGTATTGTGTGATCCATCAGTGTTCACACTTAGCCCATGGATACTAGGATGGGCCGAGGGTCCAAATGTTCACATCCTTTCATGGTCATCTCCTCATTGGACAAAGGCATTTGGGGGTGGGGAAGAAGACTGGTGGCTGGAAGTTTAACTCTGGTGCTTGCATTAGTCACAGAGTCAGCAAACTGTAATTTGGGAGGGGGGCAGAATCCTCACTGAAACCTCTGCATGGTTGATTGCACTGTTGGGACCCCCACCCACACACACACTCACAGAAAAGCTGGTAGCTTTTCCTATCATTGTTAGTCTGTTGAAAGGGGCTGTCACGTTTTGGCCAGTTCAGCCTTGCTTTGGGGTGTGATTTTGGCCATTCCTCGGCTTAGTCACCCTAGAAATGCCAGTAGGAGGAGAGAAAGAACCTTATTGGGTGGTTCAGGCAGTTGCCCCCCCCCCCCTTTCTGTCTGACCCCTGGCCCAGACTCCCTTCTGGCTTCTCTTTACCCCTATGCCCCAGAGGTAGTTATATGGTCCTCCTTGGTGCCTGCCTCTCACCCCGTTTGTTCCTTAGGCAGGAGGATAGCTGGGGTGGGGAGTTGTTCTCTCACAAGGATGCTCAGAGGAGGCCTGGCTTGGTTAGTCTCCAATGGCCTTCCTGGCCCGGTCTTTAGCATTGTCCTTTCTGCAATGACCCCAGCTGCCGTCAGGGTGATCCATTGGAACATTTTGCATATTGTGGTTCTTGTTGGTATCACTGGAAGATTGTCCCCACTGGAGCCTGGCCTCTCCTTCCTCTTTGCTTACTGTGGCTCCCTGAGCCTTATCTTTCACAGCTGGGAGCTGTGGCCAGAGGCTGGCAGAAGTGGGGGGAGGGGTAATCTAGGGACCAGAGTGACACCCCCCCCCCCCAACCACTGATGAGCTCAGTATCCAAGAAAACCCGATGTTATCTGTGCTAAAATACAGACCAGGCTGGAGGAAAATCTTCAAGCCCCTCATCCCACATAACCAGCCACCCAGTCTTGCTGGCTGCCTTCTGAAATATATATATATCCTTTGCCGTTCACCAGCGCCAGCAGGTCCCACCCCCCACCCCGCCATGGGTCTGATCA
The DNA here is from genome assembly GCA_028627135.1 of Pseudochirops cupreus. Classification (NCBI taxonomy): domain Eukaryota; kingdom Metazoa; phylum Chordata; class Mammalia; order Diprotodontia; family Pseudocheiridae; genus Pseudochirops; species Pseudochirops cupreus. The sequence goes on from CM053581.1 coordinate 572,978,683, forward strand.
CAGCCTCCCCATTGTTGGTGGGGGATTCTAAGGAAGCCCCCAAGGGTGCCATGGAGAGGAGTCTCCACGAGCCCCAAGCCGGAGTCCGGCAGAGAGGAGGAAGAGGAAGAGGAGAAGGGGAAGGGTGGGGTGAGCTGGAGGATGGAGGAAGGGCTGCCCATGGGCAGCCTGGCTGTGATAGCATAGCAGCCCGGGGCTCGGCCCCTCTGGGGTCCCTCCGTGAGCCCTGGGGGGCCAGACTGCTTAGACTTTGAAATGGCATCGAAGGTGGGGGGGTGTGGGGGGAGGTTCAGGCTCCCTCTCCCCTCAAAGCTGGTGCCCGGCGTGAGTGCAAGTGCTGAGCGTCTCCCCTTGTTACCCTCCCCCCTATCCTCCCCTCCCCCACATCCAACCCCCAGCGCACCCTTTAGCCCTCCATCATCCGAGCCCGCATCTCAGCGGCTCCATCTTCCCCATCACCTCCCCTCCCCCCAGCACGTTGCTCCATCTTCCAAGAGTTTGGAGGGCTGGATTTTGTAATGGAATATCCCCGCCTTCTTAGTTTATTAGAGAACTAAAATGACTTTTTGAAGAAATAACTTTTGGGCTGTAATTTGTTCTGTTATCGCTCGGGGAGATGCCGAGTGGAGTCGATTTGTTTAAACTTGGGTTGCGTAATGAAAATGTAAAATAGGCAATTAAATACTTGAGGAAGGGGAATTAAAGACAAATTCGGAGTGAAAATGACGTTAAGCCGGCTGTTCCCTGCTCGTCCTTCTGTGGCGCGGCCGGCCAAGGGAAGACTAGAAAAACGGAAAGTGGGCTTTGCCATTTTTCCTAGACATCGCGTATTGCGCGCAATTGGGGGACTCTGTGGAAAGCCCGTGGGTTGGGTTTGTTTTTTAATAGAAGTCATTGTTTAAATGCTTCGAGGTTGCGTGGACGCTGGGTGTAAAATTGAGACAGCTGAGTGAATAAAGAGTAGTGGGTGGGTTTTAGGGGGAAAAATGAAACCTGTTCCTCAAAGTTGCTTTGGTCTTCATTTAGAATTTTTATATCTGCTTTCTGAAGGCAAAATAAATGCCGTAGTTGGGAACGATCAAGTTCGGAACATCTTCCCTCCCCTCGATGTGCACAGCCCCTCGGGACAAAGCTTTCTTGCCTGTTCTGTGTTTCCTTCCGTGTTGGTGTTATACACTGACATTTATCTAACACTGCCTCAGGTGACTGATGGGCTTCCAGCGAAGGCATTTTTTTTTTAAATGAATTAGAAGATCTCGCTTTTATTCTTTTATTTGTAACTTTGTGGGATGATAGGATCTCCCTCACTAACTTTCCAGAAGGTGTAATTATTTTTTTCATCTGTTCAAGGTGCTTATTGAAATAGGTAATTGAAAATTATGATTTGAACTGGAAATCAGATTCACTTATATTTTTGGCACATGTGAGGTTGGGTGGCTTGAATTCTTTTGACTAGACATGAGATCAATACTGTTTGGAAAAGATCTTCTCATCAGTGGGAATCTGGTGATAACAGTAAACTTCACCAGGCTATCTTTTCAAAGGGAAGTGTTGTAAAGAGAATATAAAGATGGCTGGACACCTGCTACTGCCATTAAGGACTAGTTCAGTGAGTTCCAGCCCTTATTGTAATGACACAGGAGTATGTTTGCAATTATGATCTCCCAGGGCACTTTGAAATTCCAAAAACAGTATTCATATAAGTTTTTTTAAAATCCAGGCTACTCAGAAAACAATGGAAATAAAGCAATAAAAAGCAGAATAAAAACTGAGGTGGATGTACCTTTGATAGAGAACTAAATGCCAAAATAGTCTTGAAATTTATTGGGTTTTTCCTCCCTAGGAAAATGAGGCAATGGTGAGAGGCATAGGAAATGACAATGCTTAACTCCTTGTTCACTCGATTTTTCAGTAATGGAATGATCCATTTGTATGCCTTTCTTGTTCCTTTTTTAAATAAAGTGGTGGTGGTGGTGGGGGCTCACACAGATCTTGAAAGTGATGACTGATTTGGAGGGTGAGGTGGGAGGGGGTTCACTTGGAAGTCTTAGCAGGAAAAATGGAGGCCTGTTTTCTAGAGGGATAAAGGGAATGTCATCACTTTAAAAACCTGAAAAAATTAAAGTCGAACGTGCATCTGAAATTGGGTGTGGGGAGGAGACGGTCTAATCTTTTTTATACGATATTATGGATACTTTGTGCACACAGGAACTTATACAGTCCCTCTAACAGGAGTAAAAACTCTCTACTTGATTTTATACATATGATCACATAAAGCATCTATTTTCTGGGGTATCTTAGTTTATTAAAACTAGTGTGTTTCTTCCCAGCTTAATGATGTTCAGCATCAAAACCATCTTTGCTGTTCTAAGCATAAACAGAGCAGACAAATCGTGGTAGCTAAGTAGAAAGCACATTTGTCCAGCTTGGTATTTGAAACATATTTCAGCTGTTATGGTTGGAATTGAAAAATAACGTTAACAAATGGTACTGATATTGGCGCTCAGACGGAGGAACAGTCCTTGTCCTGGGCTTCAGAAAATGATTTGCTCTTATAATTTGTATCTGTTTTCTTTTGTTGCCTGGTTTAGATCTTGAGACATTTGTAGCAGAAACACTCAGAGGGGAAAATTTATCCAAGAAAGCAAAGGAAAAGAGAGAATCCCTTATTAAGAAGATAAAAGATGTAAAGTCTGCGTAAGTGACTTGACTTTTATTAATAATTTCTCCCTTACAAACAACTTTGTAATTATCATTTTAATAAGAAATTGGATCGCTGTGTATTAAAATTATGTTCTCATTGAATTGGTAGTAAGTATTTAGGAGGAAAAAAAATCCACTGGTAATAATACTTGAAGTGGAAATAAAGAGATTTGTTTCTGCTTGTCAAAAAGTAGCCTTTGAGATATATTCTTGATTGTATGTCACGAAAATAAGGCGGAGATTGCTGTTTAAGCACTGTTAGCATCTGATGATGGCGTGGTGCCTGTGGAACAAATTGAGCCTTGTGGATGCACAATGTCGTTTTCTTCAGCATTGGAGAGTGTCTTATTATTCTTAAGGCTTGAAATTGTTATACATGTAGCCCCAAGTGAAAGTGTGTTAAAGGCTTTTCTTTAAAAGCAATATTTGTAGCTCTTAAAGAGAAACAGCTGCAATTGTGTTTAATTTTGTTGATGAATCGACCTAGCCTGTAACTTCACAAATATTGGGTGCATTTAGTTACTCCAGATGAAGGGCATTAAGGAAATAAAGCAGTGTGAATTTGCGAAACCATTTGAAAAAAATGAGAACTGAGCATTTGGCCCTGATGAGTTAGTTCTTGAAGCCTCATTTTGATCAGTCTTCGGTTTTCAAACATAACGTTTTCTGTTTGCTTTTGTTTTGCAGCTATCCCCAGGAATTGCAAGACAAAGGTACATTTTAAATAGGTTGCTTCGTTTGTTGAAAGTTTTCAAACATGTTTCTCTGTTGCCTTTTTCTCTTTGATCAAGTTAAATATTGACGTTTAATAGTTCGAGTCAGAATTTGAATTTTCATTTTGTACATTGACAGACCTTCCAGGACGAGGGTGTTAGCTCCCCCTGCCGAGAAAAAAAATTAAAAACCTCGTCTCCAGGATTTACTCTGGGCACAGCTGTTCTACAGAGACTCGAGCGATTTAATAACGTTTTTAAGGCTTATGTTACTCAAAGCATATTACAGGAGAAATGTGGTAGGAAAGGTAATCTAGCTGATGCCACACATTGAATATAAAATAGAAATCAAAAATGGCCCGATGCTCCTTAAAAACTCAGTGGATGTTTGATAGAGAGAGGATGAGTTTGTTTAGCCAGATATGTTTATATTCTGTTAATTGAAATTTAATATTTTTAGTACTTTCTTTTATTAAGAAATTATTTTGAATGGCTTCTTTCAATAGAATGGTTTAAAAGCTATGAAAAATTAGAATTTTTGAAAAATGTGAATAACTGAGCATAATGGCCATTTTCAGATTTCAGAAAGAGACTTCAGCCTCAATATGAATTTCATGTTACTTGAAACAAAACCTGGATTATGTCTCCCAGGCCAGGTTTTCTATTAGGACTGAGCTGGGGCTGATCTAGCTGCAGGTTCAGGAAGTGGAGCCTTCACCACCGCTCCTCCCTTGCTGAAGCCGCCTGTTCAGTAACCAGACCTGCAGCGGCCCTGATTTCCATGATGCAAATTTGCGAGGTCATGACCTGCAGCCTGTGGATGCTGGTATGAGGGTCACAGTGTGAGGTCAGCAAAGCCTATGTGAAGCTGGAGTGAGGGTCTGGGGGGAAGTAGCTTGGTACCTTTTAGATCGGGCCAGCAGATACCACAGCCTAATTCATGTCTGTGCCATCTGAGGCTAAGAGGGCACTGCCAGTCTGAGTAAACGGAGCACTTGGAGATGTAATCAAACAGGTGAAATGAAACCACAGACTCTGCTCATTTTAAAGTATTGAAAGAAGCATGTTTGGCATCCCAGGATTTGAGGGTCCCAGGTAACATTTTTCTTTTTCTCTCTTTTTTTAAAAAATAATTGAGGCATTCTCTCTTAAGTAAACACTTATTCTCTCCTCCTCCCCCCTTGCCCCCGTGCCCACAATCTCTACCTTCACTCTATAGTGAGTCCTAATCATTTTCAAGGAAAACATATTCCTGTACTATAGCTTAATTAGTTCAGTATTACATTAATTTAAACTGCCTTGCCTTTTATAAAACTGTTTCTTTGTCTTTTTTTTATTTGGGGATAATGTTAGAGATAGCACATTCCCCCCCCCCCCATTCCCCTTTAAAGAGACAATAGAAAGATGCGCCTGACTTTTGGTCTAGCAATGCTTTCTGCTTATTACTCGACTATATTGAACTCTTTTATTGTAACCTAATTGCAAGCACATTTAAGAAGTGAAAAATATAAGGTAAGCAGGCCGGACAGTGGGAAACCATGCTGTTAATTGCGAATGATTCCATATCAGTGATTTGAGAACTTTCCCTTTTCCTGTTCTCTTTTTGGGCCTGTTCCTGTATGTCAGTATTAAAATTCCGTTTCTAAGAGGCATCTGTGCAGTCTTTAAAGAGAACAGAAATTTATTTGGTAGAATTTGAGAAATAAGCCCACTCTGATAAAAGATCAAACTGTTTGCTTCTGTAAAGCTATTTATAGAGCATACTTCTGTACAAGGTTCTGTTGGGTCCCCTCATCCCTGTCAGTGCCCATTAAAAAGCTAAGTGAAGGGTCTGCCATGGAGACACTGGGAAAGCCTAAGGCTCTCATCTCTCTAGTTGGGGCGGGAGGGGGGGGGGTGAGGAACCTGTGACCTTAAGGCTATATGTGGCCTTCTAGGTCCTTAAGTGCAGCCTTTTGATGGAATTTAAAATTTGGATTCAGTCAGAATGCCACAGTTAAGAACCTAGGCCTTAAGCTCCCAGGCACTCCACCCCTTTGTTAAATCATGAATAAGTTAACATTTGGGTGCAGGCCTAAGAGTTGGTAAATGTAGAAGATAGAATTATGACTGTGTTTGTGTGAGTGAGTGTGACAAAGAAGGGGAGGAGGGAACGAGAGAGGAGAGATAGAGACACAGAGAAGGACAGACAGATAGATACACACACACACACACACACACACACAAACACACACACACACACACACACACACACACACACACACACACACACACACACACACGAGGAGGGGGAGCAACGTCCCCCCCCCCCCAGAAGCTTTCTGCTGCACCTTTCATCCCAGGGCAGAGTTCTGCTGTTCTCTCTGGCTGAGACCTGTCTCTCCTGTGGGTTCACTTGGGTCACCTTGAAGTAACCTGAGGCAGTCTCCCCAGTCCATGGTCACCGTGCCATAATGGCAATCCTTGGGGGCCTCTGTGTTTTTTCTCCTTTCGGCAGTGGTTGAATACAAGAAATGGCTGTAATCAACAATACATCAAGGAGAATTTATGATGGGCCTGCTTGTGCCCGCCCCAGTGCTGGGTGCACTTATTCTGTTCCTAGTCTTTATTGAAAAAACAACTTCCCAAGCACCCAGACAGATATTACTCAAATAAAAAGTGTAATTTTCGAGGATGGTCATTTCTAATGTAAATATTTCTGTAATTATTAGTGTTTTTAGAGCAAGTAGAACTCCCATCCTTAAAAAAGCGTTCATGCACATACCCTTGAAAGTATGGAGTTTGCATTTTGGGAGGGTGGACGAGGCCTAAAACGAATAAATCAGCATAATTGTCAAAGCCTGAAGCTGAAGAGGAGTTTTCCTTTCCAAACTGGAGTAGCAGGAACTTGTGTGTGTTGATTCCCTTGGGCCCTGAGTGCTGGAGCTTGACTCTTAACTTTTCCCCTGCAAAGTGGGGATAATCACAGCACCTCCCTGCCAGGGACATTGTGAGAATCAAATGAGACAGTAATCTTAAAGTGATCTGCAAACTTCGGGGCTCTGTCTGAATGGTGGCTGTGATTTGCACTGGGCTCCGAAGAACAGGCCCCAGAATAGCTTCGCTGCAGCTAACACTGTTTCTGAGAGGCCTCTGAGGAGCTGGAAGAAGGGATCAGATGGGACAACTGCTTGAAACTCTCCTGTTTCATATTCTCCTGAGAGCACTTAAGTCCTGACCTGCACCTCCACACGTCTAGCCGAGGAACCTCATCCTTGGGGTAGCACGGAGATTTGGGGCAAAAATACCAAATTACTCCCTCTACTATTTTCTGTTATGTGATTTGAATTGAGATCACTAGAACGCATTCCTAGTTTACCTTGTTCCTATCAACCACTTTACAGATCTTTCACCCCTTTTAGGCTGGAAAGATTTTTATTTTAGATTTTAGGCCCCTTCTTTCTTAAAACACTTCTGACCTCTGAGAATGACAGAGCATCTTAATGAGTAGGGCTGGGGTTTAGCAGACAAGATAGTAAATGGCTTAAATGCATTGCACTTGAAAAAAATGATTAGTTTTAATGAAATGTAACAAGAATTCTTGCTTTAATTCCCTAACTTAAACGTAACATATACAAGACTGGTTGTTACAAAAGAGACAACTTGAGGTGACCATTAGTTTCACAAAAGGATTCACTGAAGCCTCAGTTAAACAGCAGGCTTTCCAAGTGGTTTAGCAGAGTTAAAGAGCATTGATCTTTGAATCCCGAAACCTTGCCTCCATGACTTCAGTTATGACCTTGAGCCAGTCATATTCTTTAGACCTTGCCTTACTCATCTGTAAGTATGGAGGGTCAGAAGATGGGTTATCTCCTCTGTTAGAATTCTGATTTCTAAGTAGGATTTCATTTAGAAAAATGAACTTGACACATTTGAGGAACCTATCCATTGCCTAATGAGAGTCACTCCACATTATAATAAGTGATAGAATCTCAGAGGATTGTTCTAAAACATTTTCTTTAACCTAGATTTTGGTGAATTAATATGTACAATTTTCAAAGTGTGTTGGTTTCGATGACCTGTAGAAGCCGACTAAAAATGAGTGGAACTTCCACCTCCCAAACTAGCTTTCCCTTTGTCCTTGGACAGCAACACATACATCCCTTGTCCTTAGGAGGACGATGATGGCCCAGCGTGCAGAGTCAGTAAGGAAAGGCAATGCAATGTTTAGATGACAAATGCTTCTCTCATGGCCTCCTCTCGATCAGGCGGGCATGTGGGCCTGCCCTCCTGTGCTATCATATACCAGGTAGTGCTTCTGAAGTTTATTGATGGCCAGAACAAATGGCTTTTATGGGAGGCAAGAAGGAGCCCCTTTTTTATTTAGGCTGCAGTGGGCTGAGGCCTCTAGACAGGCCGAGGAGCTCCTGGAATTTAGGAAGGGTCCTGTCCTTCTTTCTCCTATTCCTCCTACACGATGGACTTTAAGCTGGACGTTGGCTCCAGGATGAAATCTCACTGGTTGTTTTTTTTCCTTCTAGTTCATGTACAGACGCCATAAGCATGTCTGAGGTTATGGGACCCCTTGGCAGTAGCGGGGAGTCTATTTTAAAGGGAATGCTTGAGACACAGCGTTCTGATTTTTTTGGCTTTCTTTCACTTAAGTGGAAGTATTGCCTTTTGATATTCAGGTTTGTTGCTATAAAGAAGCTATCATGTAATAAAAGAATGACTGAGAGGAGGAGCCTCTTTGTGATGACCAGAGCCCGGAAAAGTTTTAGGACTTCAAGTAATAGCCTGTAACAGGTGTGAGGTTACAGGCCTGCGACCATCTTGTTCAGTTGTATTTTAGGATCTGGAGACACAGCTAAATGAACCAAACACACAGAATGAGAGATTAAGATCTCCAGAGTCTCATTTGTGACTCACATAAGTAATTTTACCTCTTCCAAGTTGGATTTTTTTTCATAAACTGTAAACTGGAGAAAATGACCATTTATTATTTTATAGTTAATATTTCGTTTCAGAAAAAAATTAGTATTACACTGTAAAAAATAAAGGGTAAATTCTTTTCCCACCATACCCTTTAGGTACTAGTAAAAGACATCTAATTTAATTTTGTGATAGGCTTAGAATATTGGCCGGCATATCTGGGCCCTTCTTGGTGCTATTTGAATGTACAGAAATCAAGAAATTAAATAGGGCTTTGAACCCAAATAACATGCCTTTAAAAATTATTTTCCAAAGAAAGAGTCTTACATGAGTTAATGCAAAACACCATATTCCTCCGTCCCATAGAAGCTGCTGCTGAAATTACAGAAAGCAGAGAACGGAGGCAGTGTCTTTTAGCCAGTTAACTTTGTATCGTTAATTAAACTTTTGAAAGTTGTAGGATAAATCAAATGCTTTTCTAGGGAAACAAGAAACAGTATTAATGAGCAACAAGCCCGTAATTATCCTTGTGAGTACATAACAGGGACACATTCATGTCTTTTCTTTGTGCAATAACTTTTACAAAGAAGTATTTTTAAACTGATCATTAATTTTATGACCGCAGAAATGAGATGCAGAATTTATGCTGTTGTCATTGGCCCAGGCTCAAGGCAGCACTGACATTATGTGTGATTGTAATAGAAGGGCTGCCGACTAATGATTCTATAGACATTTCGTTTGAGCACGATTTTCCTTTAGATGTCTGATTAGGCGGTAATGCTTTCAATTACGTCCGTAAATTGTATTGGATACTTTTACCTGATGCCCATTGTCGGTTGGGAGCTCAGTTTCCTATTACATAAATACAAGTTGAACATTTTCCTTTTAATTTATGTATGTCTTTACAGGTATATTTCCAAATACTGAGAATCCCCAGAGGGAAGGAATGCTTTACACTGCTCAACAGCGACCCCTCTGCTTAAGCTTCTGTGTAGCCTCAGTGAACTTTAAAGGAGCCACCAGGGCTTGGACTGGTTTGGGGCCAGTAGGAAGGTGTGAAGTAGAGAGACCTCAGGGCCTGGGTGCCACGCTGGAAACACAGGCTGCCTTCTCCTTTCAGTGAGTGGGGAAAAGATGTTCTCCTGCCTTATTGACCTCCGAGTTCATCCCCACTGAACTAAGAAGTGAAGACAAACCTGATTGATGTCCCTAAGTGACTTTGTTCTTGATTATAAATCTCTGTAGAAACCCCTTATGGTTTAAATGAACTTCATGATATAGAATAGGTGAGTTACAGACAGTTTCAACCTTAAATAGAGATTGTAAAGCTTAAAACATAATGAGCAACATGTCTGGTCACTGACGTATAATTGTTTTTCCTAAAATAAAATATAGTAACATGGAATTTCTCATGTTGTTTATTTAGCAGAGTCATCTTAGATCGTGAGGATAAAATATGGTGGCACGCATCAAGTGTTTTGTAAATTCTCGAGTGTGCCCTAAGCTTGGGTTATGATGGCTCTGCTGTTTGAAAACCTACACTTGAAAAGATGCCCTTTGGATTCGCTAGAAATATCTGTTGGACGTTTTTTCTGTTCACCCTCAACTTCATATTCAGTTTTGTTTATTGTAACAGAAACGTGTTATTAAAAAGCATTGTCCAGACATAAACGTGTTTTAGCCTGTTATGCATCTCCATGTTCGCTGTAGGATATATCCTCATATGCATAAAATAGGAATGGTCCTCAGAATGTGGTGTCAGAGATCACCGGAGCATGACTCGAATCGGTAAAGCCTCGTGTAGATGTCAGCTCTTACCAAAAGGACCTTCAGTTCTATCAACACACACACATCTATTGTTTTGCAGAGCACCGTGCAGTTCTTATTATGCCAAACCTAAATGAACTGTCTTTGGAAATTTCTTCTGAATAACCCTTCAAAGTGGTATGGAGTAGTTCCTTTCTTCCCCCAGAAGGTCGTGGTGATGCGACCAGAGTGTATCCGTATCTCTTATTCGACTTGACTTTCCCCTGACCTCGACTGATGGTAGAAATCTTTTCGTGTTTGGAAGATAAAGATTAGAACACCTTGTGTAAAGGTGATTCCCTTTAAAGCTGCCATGACCTGGCAGGGGGACTGAGAATTGTCCAGCGAGAGGATTCTGAGTTGAGGAGGTCTTCCAAAGAGAGTTGGGGGCTAGAGCCCCCCTAGAACCTGAGGAGGAAGAACTGGGATCAGATGAGATCACGTCTGAAAGTCTCCTGCCAGACTTAGTGTTTTGTATAAATTGTGTCAGTTACTGTTATTAATTACCACTTCTCCAATGAATGTGGTTCTGTGCTTGAAGTTTATCATCATCTTTATGGATTTCTGCATTTTTTAGCACATTTGAAAGGAGTACGATCCTATTCTCATAACAGTCCTACATAAGGATTACAAACTTGAATGTTTGTCAAGTGCTTGGGGTAGCTGAAAAGAGAGATCCTCAGAAATAAAAACGTGAAGAATTACCTTTATTCCTTGAAATTCCACAGGAAGGTGGCCAAGACATCCTTGTGTTTATAGTGGTGTAACTGGCGAGGGGCTATTGCTAAGGCCTTGGCTAGAGTGTGGACCAGGATGATCGATGCCCAGCAGAATGGCTACATCCAGAGAATTAAAGATGAACATCGAAGCTTCAGTTACTTTGACCCAGAAGCCTTGAGAGAGGACTTTGCAAATAATAATTATATAGTGCAGATGTGACAGGACATGCATAGCCACTGCTGTAGACAGCCCTCCTTGGCCTGTGCTCGCCTCGGGGCTATGGAGGGCAGACTGGCCCATCCCTTCCTTTGGCAGGATCCAGAGTGATGTTCTAGTTGCCCAGGAGAGTGAGACTTGGGATGAAACCTGCCACGCTTTTGTGTCTCTTATGTTAACTCTGTCCTTGGTCCCAAGCAGCCGTGCTATCACATACAGGAGTGATCTGATCTGTATGTGTCCTCCGGAGTCCCTCCTGTGCTGTAGACCAGAGTATAATCATGTACTTCACTGTAGCTTTTTACTCAATATGAATTGAAGTCCAAATCTTCAGACATAAAATTGCCAAGATGAATTTGTTGATAAAAGATAATTTTTTGAAGCTTGTGACAGAGACCAAGAGGAGAAAACCAAGGGGGAAAACTGGCCAGAAAAAAAGTTTTTAAAAATTATTGAAAGCAAAGCAAAGGCTGATAGGTATATATGTGACAAGCTTATTTGAGTTTTATTTTTGTAAGTTGTTAAAAAAGCATTTACCCTGAAGGTTGATGAGGCCTGTAATGCAGCTAGGGCCATCTTATTGTCTTATATCCTTCTATGCTCTTATGATAACTTGATGTTCAGATTGTTTCAAACGATCTGTTTTACCCTGCCATTTTGTTATTGTCTGTTATTGAGTTAGGGAAATGGTATCTAGAGCTTGGAAGTTTGGCTGAATCCCTTTCCAGGTATCTCTGGCATTTTTGTATGCATTTTGTGTGTGCATGCGTGCATGCATGTGTGTGTGTGTGTGTGTGTGTGTGTACATGTTTGCAGTAACAGATTTCGTAATTTGTGGGAGAATATCCTTTCAGAACAGATATAAACAGGTTATCTTTTTGTTGTTTTTGTTGTTCTGGAAAGATCTGAGTTGAGCTGAATGTAAATCACGATAGGGTTGAGCTTTGACTCATTTTGAAAGCCCAGCTTGCTATATTCCCTAACATAATTTAAGATTCTTTTGTCAGAGCAGCCTTGTTTTAAATTGACACTTGTAAAAGGCCTTTCTTTAATTCTTTTATAGTTGATGGAGAAGATGGAGAAGAATATGATGATCCTTTCCCAGGGCCTCCGGATACGCTCTCCCAAACATCCGACCGCTGCGAGAAAGACGATGAGGCACCGTCCGATGGTAGGTGACCGTTTCCCACAGTTTACCTTTCTTGGGAGCTGCCATGTCTAGGGTGATGTCCTTGTTGGAAAGGGAGGATGTGGGCCTCTGCAGCCAGCTGGGGGTTTGTCTACCTTTCCAAGAACCTTTAAAGAACTGAAGAGCTCTCTCTAGTGGTTCTGGCAGCATACTGACCTCATCTCAACGAAGCAGGAGTTTAACTGAAATACCCCTTTTCTCGGAAATCCTTCTTCGATACGTTTGAGAAGACTCAGAACATTTTTGTGAATATCTTTAGTAGCCCATTGTTGGTTAATTTAATATTATCAGATTCTTGCTTAATTTTATTATGCTTCTTAATGGCTTGCTGTATTATTTATTTTATAAATAATGAAACAGTTTGCTTGATTGATGTTTTTCCTGCAAACTTCATGCAAAATGGGTTCATAAAATATTAAATTAATTATTTCTACAGTGCCTTCTCACATTGAGACAGGCTTTCATTCAGTGCTTCTTCTGTATACATTTTTTTTCTAAATTTGTTGCTTTGAAAAAAAGACAAAAGTTGTTTTGATATTTTATATTTAATCAGTGATAGCAGTTAATTATCTGCATATGTGCAGAATTATTGAATATCGTGAATTATGAAATTTTTTTTGTTGTAGTCTGCTTTTTCTTTTGAAAACAGACACAAGCTATGTCTTCACCATACAGAACCTGAAAAGGGTGATCTATAGCTATAAATTAGGCATGTGTATCGATAAATTAGCCATGCATATTAATTTGTGGCACTGAAAGTTTCATATAGACATAGGCATGATTTATGCCTTATGCCATGATGTGATGATCAAACCGTGCAGATCCATCTCTAAGTACAATTGCTGCATGAAAATATGCTTCCCGCAACAGAGCACTCCACATTTTGTTATCCAGATTATTCCCTTTGGAAGCATAAATTGCTTTTATGAGGTATAAAATTATGTCTATTGCAGAACAGGGATAAGTCAAGTACATGCATAAGTGATACACATTCTAACCGCTGATTCAGAATAACAGTCTTTTTTTATACTCAGAACTCTGCGCCGCGTGTAGCAATGATAATCATGCTCGTTTTATGTTGGATTCTGTGTTTTGGCAAACCTCGAGCTTCTCTTTTTAAGGAAAAAGACAATGTTTTTTTTTGTTGTTGTTGTTTTTGCTTCCCTGTTTTAAAAGATGCTGCTTTCTTTCTCTACTGCCGCGGCGAGCGTTAACTTACATAACCTAGTATTCAGAGGTGTCTTTCTAATGGAGAAGGTTTTGCAGTGGACAAGATGTTATTTTCAGATAAAAATAGAAATTCTTTTTATTTACTTAGTTCAGTTTTTTGGCTTATAAAGTAAAACCTTTTTGCTTTCAAGCAAGCATAATTTTGTCTGAAACTATAAATGTGATTTATTCATAGTCCGTGGAAAAATGGTTTGAATTTTGTAAAGCAGACTTTGAAGATAATTTCAAGATCTTCCTTAAAACAGAACAGTAAAAAACAAAGAGCCTCAGCAATCTAAATATCCACATGACTGAGAAATCATTCAGTGAATTTTGTTAGGAAGACTAAGCAGTTATTAAATTATGATCATGTAGTAACAAAACAAATTAACTACATTCTTCCTTTCTTATAAGTCATCAAACTATAATATTTAGGATGTTTCTAGGGCTAGGTAGGTAGGGAATACATGCATAGTCTCAAGAGAAAAGGCATTAAAATTCGATGCCTGATTCTACATAGCGATGGGACACTTTATGTTGTTTTTTGAAAAATATTTGCCTAATTTTAATGAGTATTCGAGTAAAATATTTCAATGTTTAGAGCCTGCAGACTTAAGTTTTACGCTTATTTATTTCACAAGTAGTTTAACAACATTGTTTATAGGGTTAATTTTTTTTGAGGCTTTATTTTTCTGAATTAAAACCAAAAAAACTCCCAAGAAACCAGCCCCATTGCTCAGACTCCTCGTCGCCAGTTATAAAATATCATTTAGCTGCGCGCGTTCCTCTTTCTGGGTCTTTACTTTTTTATTTGCATTGTATTCCTGGCTGAATCATTTTCCTTCATCATGTGACCTCAGCCTAATGATGTATTAATTACTAAAAAGATAATGCTTTTAACAATCAGTATAACCAAATTAGCCCAGGTCACCCAAAGGCCTTTTGTCAGATCCGATTGTTGTTTTGTCCTTTTGACTTTTACCTTATGGTAGGCACTCACAAAGTATCTAAACTTTGATGGATTATAAACTCTGAGCATGATATGTATTTTTCATAATGCTAATGTAATTTTCAAGGTACTGAAAAGGTCAAACCTGCACATCTCTGTGTGCATTCTAAGTCTGTCTTTCCCTTTAATATTTCTTTTTCTCTGTTCCTCTGGTTCAAAAGTTCACTCAGTTCCCAAATGGCCACCTAATTTTCCAGTTATTCCCTCAAGCCATATGTGTTTTGGTTTCTTTATGGTTTATTAGGTACTGTAGGAAAGTAGCATAAGTTATATCTTCTAATGAAATTCAAGCACACTTCAGTGATGTTTCGACTTGATTGCTAGTAGCAATTAAATCACAGCAAAGGAGAATAATGCATAATCTCACAAAGTCCAGACACCCCACAGAAGCGGGAAGGGGCCTAAACAACAACAAACCTTCCGGCCGGCCCTGCCAGACGGGCCCTCTGCAGCCGCTTTCTTTATTGGCCGAGGGCCTGATTGATAGCAAAATCATAACTTGCTGCATGCTAACAGGCAGAGTTCACTTGTAGGTTATTGTGAGCTGATAAAGGGTTAGATGGAGTTTTGATTTTCGCATTGGACCTTGGAGCTCGAGATTAATGGAATTTCAATGAGAGGCTGGAGTAGCCACAGCTTTGTCAGAAAAACAGATGGAGATTCTATAGTCATGTCTGCTCATTAATACCAGTTGCTTGAAAGGTGTGCTACTTACTTCTCTATATAAAAGAGTTGAGATAATTGATTTTTGAGTGGTGCGTTTTAAAAAAACAACCCCACACCTTATTGATGTGTAGGTTTGGTGTAACCTCGCTGGTGACAAATTTGTGTGTGGCTTGCGGCATTTAACAGTGTAACAGTTTTTTTTCTATCCATATTTGGAAACATTTTTTTTTTCCTGATGGGAAATAAATTTTAAATTCAACAGTAAAAATAAATAAAATACTTCGGAAGAAAAAGCATTTTTTATTTGTAAGTGATGATAAAAATAATGCTGAATTTTCATTTGGTAAAGACAGTTTAAGAAGGAAATATTTAAATCATTTGAAAGTTCATTTTTATTGTATGTTTTAATTTGAGAATTATTCAAGAAAAATAATCTAGCAGATTGGCTTCTTAAATTTTGATGCCATTGTGAGCCCGAGTATATTAGAGTATTAATGTGAATTAGGCCAGTTGTCATCAGATAAAATTATATAGAGAATGGAGCTCCATATCCTGTGTTAAAGGTACTTTCCCTTTCAAGTATGTTAACACAATTACCATAGGGGTCACTGGGGTAGATGGAGTGGGCAGCACTGGGGAAACTAACGTGTGATGATTTCCCCTTCTTGGGTAATTTCCTACTCTTTGGTCATTTTTCACATTTAAAAATTATTTCTCCTTCTTGAAGAGTATAAGCTTTTTGAAATAATTTGAGATAATAGGAAAAGAACACTTTCAATTCCAGTCCTATCGTGCATTTCAAAGTCTCCCTGTTAAAGGGAAGGGATGCAGGCATGAGGGCGAGGACCCCAGCGAGTCCGCTCTTCCTGTCCGTGAAAGGTCAAAAGAACCTTTGAGGGCATTTGTTGCAAATCCGATTCAGTCCTAGGTCCTGATCATACGATGGATGAGGACCTGGAAACCTCTAGGGAGAAGAATTTAGGAGGGTGAAAAGAAAACCAGAGCCTCAGATAGCTGTGGCTAGTGCCACTACCCTATTTTTCTTAGCAAAAAAGGTGATAGAAAAATCAGCTTGTGTTAAGAAATAGGAGGTTAGGAACTGAGAAAGCTTAGTGGCAGAAGCAGCCAAGATCCTCCGGTTGTTATTGATCATGCCGAGCTTTTTCCCTCTGGTGTACAGAGCCGGTGTATGGAAATTTGGATTTAAAACCAGATAAATCGCTGGGTGATTTTTCACTCTATAAAAAGGTTTTGTTTTGTTTTGGTTTTTTGCTTTACGAAATCACCCCCAGGATTCCTTTAAATCGTGAGTTCTCATAGTCTGCCTAAATTATGCATAGATTTGAAAACATTCCACATATAAGCAACCTTTGAGGAACATATCTGTTTTATAAAATGAGGTGTAGAGCCATCCATTTCTTCCAGAAATCAGTTGGCCTACTCTCCACTGGGTTCTGATGGAGTATGAAACAATGTTTTAAAGCACGAAGTGCCCTCAAATAGGAATCCTTTTCCAGACTCACAAATAATCTCCTACCTTGGTTAGACATCGTCTAGCATCGTGAGATTCTTCTGATAATGAAAGCTCTAATTTTGAATATTTCTCATGTTATTCTGAAGGCTGTGGGTTGGCTCGAAGGTTACACATACTTAGCTTTGGCAGCACCTGTTACAGTAAACCTTTTTTAAACCTTCCTTTTTTCTATTTGAACCAGTGAATGGATAGGCTTGTGTTTCTCTTATAGTAGAATTGAACACAGAATGACAACATTTATTTAGTAGTCCTGTTATATTGGATTCTTTGGCCAGGGAGTTGTTGGGGTTCCTCCAAAATACAGATGACACATTCCTCACCCTCAAAAGCTGAATAGTCTCACCAGGGATATGGTGCCAAACATAGAACTCCGAATGACCATTATAAAGCGAGAGACAACAAATACAGGAGAATCCTACCACAAGCAATTATTGAGCACCTTTTGTGTACACTAGATGTTCTTCTAAGGAAGCCAGTGGCACATCTAACCTCATCTGTGCCCTCATAGTGCTTATAATTGAGTTGGAAAGATAGGACTTATTTCAATAAACATTGAATTATTTTCAATACTTTTTCCCTTAAATAAAAGAAACTTAGTAGTACAAAGCTACATTGGACAAGTCCCCAACGTTTTATATAAAGTACACAATCATTCTAATGATTATTTGTCTACAGCCCTGTAAATAGTTTGTTTTTTCTACATGTGAATTGACTGAATTGAGGTGGGATTATGAGATCATGTGCTGTGGTGCGATGTGGGTAGGGAGCTTGTTCAGGAGTCAGAGAGAGGTGGCACGCTATCCTGCCTCTGACATGTCCTGTCTGGCACCTTGGCAGGCCTCTGTTGGTAGAACGAGCTTCCACACTGGGAGTTCTCTTTGATGAAATCACAAGTTTAGACCAGAAGAAAAAAAATAGTGTGATTACCAGGGGACCTCTTGGTCAAGTGAGTCATAGTCAGGTCTTAAGTCATCAACCAAATGTTTGATGGAAAAGCCGGGGAGAGGAATAGCAAGAACAGCGGTCTAGGAGTTAGAAGACCTGGCTTCTAATCCTGACAAACCATGTGTGTATGCCAACAGGCCTTGAGTGGTTCTGGCCCTAGGCATGTATATCTACCCAGTCAGTCAACAGCTCTTTATTAAGCGCTTGGTATGCTAGGCCCTATGCTCAATGCCAAGGATATGAAGAAAGGTAAAAATGCTGTCCTTGCCCTCAAGGAGTTCCCAGTCTAATGGCGGAAAACCACATGCAAACAACCATGTAGAAACAGGATAAATTGAGAATAATTAACAGAGGGAAGGCACTAAGATGGAGGCCTGGGAAAAGCTTCTGGAAGAAGGTTGGACTTTCACTGAGCCCCTAAGGAAGCCAGGCAGTAGAGATGAGGAGGGAGAGCGTTCCAGGCATGGGGCACCGCCAGAGGAAATACTTGGAGTCGGGAGATGTCTGGTGCCTCTGTCTTTGCTCTGAAACGAAGTGTGTCCTCTAGATAGTTATGGTCTCATTCTGCGACTAAGGTGGCACCAGATAACAGGAATTCGAAGGCCAAGATAAAGAATTTGGAAGCATCCAGAAGCAATTGTGTGTTCCCAAGCAGGGAAGTAGCATAACCCATGCTCTTTTAGGGAGACGGATTTGGTGACAGCCTCCAGGATTGATGGGAGGAGAAGCCACAGTTTAGGAGGCTGCTGTGTGTAACCTACACCCTGTGTGAGATGGGGGGGGGGGAATGGTAGGGACGATTTGGGGGAAAACATAAATCTAGAGAAGACTCGAAGAGAACATGAAAGGGTCCCTCTGAAGCTTGAGGCTGGGTGGATGGGAGATTCGGCAGACCAGGGCCGAAGTTTGGAGCTGGCCTGGGTTTGTGTGTGTGGATCAGCAGACAGCTGTGCCTGGCTTGGCCCTCCCTGCACTCTGACCTCAGCACCTCCTATGGGTTCACAGGTCGTCTCTAGGCTGGTGATTCCCATAACTCTTTGTCTAGTCTGAGAATCTCTGGAGCCCCAACGCCATGTTCCCAGCTTGCCCATTGGACATTTCAGCATTGGATGTCATTGGCCCCAAACTGAGCTCGTTGTATTTATTTTTATAAATGCTTAGAAATCAATTAAAGCATTTATTTTTTTTCTTCTTTCCATCCTTTCCCAGTTCCTCAGAGTTCAGTCATGTATGTGCACAATTTTGCAGTCTCCTTGACCCCACACTCACCCCACAAATGGCCGGTGAGCCACCAGAACCCATTGTTTCTGTCTGTACAGCCTCTCCTGCCTAGGTCCCCTCTCTCCATTAGCCCAGCTACTACTCTGTAAGCCAGCATTGACCTTGCCTGCACTTGTGCAGGGAACTGTCCTGGGACCCTCTGCCACAGGTCTCTCCTCTTCTGGGTCTGTTGTGATTTCCATAAAGCACAGGTCTGTCACTCCACGGCACTCCTCTACTCCATAGCTGAAGTGACACCTGTTACATTTAGGATCACATATAGACTCCTCTGGGTGGTGTTTAAAGCTCTTCCCAACCTGCCCCTTCCTTCCACTCTCCTCTTTTAACCCATTATGCCCTTCCACACACTCCGTGGTTCAGTCCTGCTGGCCAGCTTGGACCTGGGCCCTCCTCACTCAGAGGCCAGCCCTTTATCCACTGTGCCATGTTGTCTGTACACAGTAGGTGTTTAATAAATGTTTGTTGGTTGATTGACTAGGGTTTGGATTGTTGTATGGTTTCAACAATTCCATTAAAAAATATTTTGCAGGTGCCTTCTCTATGAGGCATTGTCCTTGACTCTGGTTTGGCATCTGTGAGTGACTCAGTTGAAGACAACAATGGGCCATATTTTCGCTTGGACTTAGTCTGTGTTTCTAGACCTTAGTTTCTCTCCTTTGAGGAAGTGGTGAGAGAATGAGGCTCAGGCTACTCCCACGAATCCTGTTTTTTACCTGAAGAACTTGTGTGTCCCCATGCGTTGTGAGTCCCCATGTGTTGTGTGTATTGTGCCTTCAGGGGTGGTCATTCTGTCCCTGACTTCGAGGGCAGAGTGAGAGATTACAGTGGTTTGGAGAGAATTTTTCTTGCCTAGGAAGGAGAGGAGGAAGAGAGGAAGAGAGGTCAGTGGTAAAGTCAGAGAGGATTTAGGGCAGTCTCTGAGTCATGGCACTCTGGGTTGAGTGCTCCAGAAGGAGCTTACAGGTGAGGGGCCATCAGGACCGACATGCATGAACTTCACCAGCTCTGCCATCCCATCGTGATGGCTCTTATTCGGTGGGGAAAAGCAGGAGGAGCCACTGGTGTGAGGACAGGGCTGACTTTGTGGCTTTAGGAAGGAGGGATGCTGGGTAGTCTTTGCACAGAAGCAAAAGGAAAAAAATGAGTGAAGGTGGATAGTTAGAATCTGAAAGTCCCTGGGACTTGTGATCTGGGCTCCTGGTGTCCGATCCCTCCTGACATGTGCCAAAGATGATTTTTCTTTGAGGAAGGCACAAGACTTAGCAAGGGTGAAGGAGGAATTATTCCCATGGGAAAGATACAGTGATATCAATGAGACAGTAGGACTAGATGAATTAGAAACTGGGTGATTGGCTGGACTCTGTTGGTTCAGTGTCAGTTTGGCAGTAGGTGTCCAGTGGGGTGCCTCAGGGATCTTTCCTTGTCCTAGAGTTGTTTAGCATTTTTTATCAGACTTGGATAAAGGCACACATGGTATTCTCATCACATTTGCAGTTGACACCAGACTGGGACAGGTAGCTAAGACACTGGATGGCAGAGACAAAATTCAAAAATCCCTTGACAGGCTCTAGACTCCTGGGATACATCTAGTAGCTGAATTCAGTAGGAAGAAACATAAAGCCTTATGCTTGGGCTTGGGAAATCACCATAGCTTGTACAGGGTTGCGGAGGGGTGGTCAGACAGCCTTCTGAAAATGATCTGGGGGTTTTAATGGACTGCAAGCTGAATGGGAATTGACCTTGGAGGGTGAGAGCCATTTCTAGAAAACTTAATGCATGCCCACCCAAGTTAGCAGTCTTGGGCTACACTGATTCCTGGGAATTAGGGGATAGTCTCTCTGGAGGCCCCATCTGCAATGCTGTGTGCCGTTCTGGGGGTCCTGGGTTAAGAGCATTGATAAGCTGCAGTGTCCAGGAGATGGCAGCTGGGATGGCCCAAGGCCTCGAGTCCATGTTGTATGTGGATAGTCAGAGGAACTGGGGATGTTGAGCCTGAAAAAGAGAAGACTCAGCAGTGAGGGGGTGGTTGGAGAACTGTCTTCAGGCAGAGACACTTGTTCTGTCCCCTGAGCAGTGGGAGAAGGTATAGAGAGGTCAGACTCGGCCCAAAGATTCTGGGCCATTTGAGCTTGTCCTAAGGGATGGGCTGCCTCAGGCAATCACCAGGGATGGACTGAGTGCTTGCCAGAGGCCCCCTGATTTCATGTGTATTGCCCTTTTCCCTTTCTGGATTTTTCTGTGGAATGTTCTTTGATTATTTAAGGGGAAATTCTAGTTGATTGAATTTGGAACAAGAATGTGCTTAACCTTTTTACTAATACAATATGTAATTGTCTGAACCAAGCTTAAAAAAATCCACATGACCCTTTTGGGAATTTGTTCTAAATGGGATTTGTGTACAGGTTAAATCCCATTACATTGAACTCCATGGGGCTAACCATAGTCTCTGGTTTGATTGAATGAAGCTTGAAGTAAGTGCTTCCCTCCAGGGGGCTAGACCATTCCCATTATTTTCTCTTGCCTGTGGAGTGCATAGATAACATGGCCAAGGGGTGGTGATAACCCTGGGAAGTTGGGGCCCAGTCCCTTGCTGGCTGCTGAGACTGGGGTGCCAGATGGGAGTTTTCCCCTTTGCTTCCCAAGCACCAGGGTGCCTGTACCCTTATGCTGGCTGTGCCCTTGAGCTGAGGGTTCAGGGCTTGGGAGATGTGGTTCCATCCTTTTTCTTGTCTTACTCACTTATCTTCTGTCCCACCACTACACTCTGCCTGGTGGGAGTGGATCTTCTCCAGGACCATGTGTGGTTTGGTGCTAAGAGGGTGGCCAGAATTAGGGAAAGGGCACAAACGGGATATAACATGCTTATGTGTGTTTGTTGGGGGGGTGGGGGAAGCAGAGAGGAGTTTTTAGCTGGGACTTCATTGAGTGCAAATAAGGCAGGAGCCCCACCAGCCCTGGGGGGGCAGGTATGGGAGCTCTGTGTTCTGGGCTGTTGAAGGGGCTTTCTCAATACCCTCCTCCTGAGGGCTTTTGAGAGATCTCAGAAGCCCCCAGCAATGCCTGCCTTACCCTCCTCAGGTGGGAGGTTCCTGGCAGAAAGGAGGCCAAACCTGTGTATGCTCTTCTCCCTCTTTGGGAGAACTTTAGTCCTAGCTCTTGCTAGGACTTTATATGCCTGGGAGTGAACCCTCTCTGACTGCCTTTCTCCACCCACCTGGGCAAAAACCTTGGGGGTCTCATTGAATGAAGACAAGGGGAAGGGGGCCAAAGAGGGAGGCAATGAGAATGTCTCATTGAGTCGTGGACTTCAGGCCTTTGAGATTGTCTGGTTCAACCCTCTCATTTTAGCACCAAGGGGCTAACCCACTTGCTCAGAGTGGCCTTGTTGGTCTGCCGCCGAACTTCAGCCAGGCCCAGGCCCCTCCCTGCTCCTTCTGTGCTCCTTGTGGGGTGTGGGGTCCCACAACCCTTGTTGCTCTGGCTGCCCAGGGGCCATTTCTTTGATGTCTAGGCTACCTGGCTGAGCTTTCCAGTAGCAAATGATTGTCTCAGAGATTAAGCCATGTGTGTCTAAGTGCTTTTTATGCACATTAACTTAATGAGTTCAATTCTCCCCATCCTATTGGCAAAGGCTCATTCCCGAGGCAAGAGGAAAAGGTTTCTTTGCTCCACTTCTCCCTCTTGCCCTTTTCACCTGGGCTTATGACTAGTGAAAGGGAAAAGAAGTTAGCCACCCTTGAAGCGGGGCTCCCAGGGGCATCTCTGTTTGTGTGGCAGGTGGTGATGAGGGGACAGGTGGGACTGAAGAGGCCTGGCTCTGGAAGGAATCCTTCCCTGGGATATTCCCTGGCCCTGCCTCTGGGCAGATGTGCTTAAAAACTAGAAGGGCCAGGTGCAGCAATTGGTGCCAAAGCTTGCTGTTCCTTTGAGGCATTCTTAAATTCTGGACCTTCTAGGGTTTTAGAGGAAGGCCCTGGATTTGAGGGGCCTAGGGGTCGTGATCCCCTCTGCACACATACACAATTAGTGTAGCAGTGGAGAGAAGAAGGCAGAGGCACAAGGCAGGGCGGTGGGGGACAGGAGGGAAAACAAAGCTTCCAAATTGCTCCTTAAATAGACGGGCACCCGACTTTGTCTCAGTGTGACCATGCGCTGACTGTGTGAAGGCCAGAGGCGACTCCTGTAGAGCAGGGTGGGGCGTCTGCCTCCAATGGAACAACTCTTCCCCTCCAACAGGGCTCTTTCCCAAAATATCGACGA
The DNA here is from genome assembly GCA_028627135.1 of Pseudochirops cupreus. Classification (NCBI taxonomy): domain Eukaryota; kingdom Metazoa; phylum Chordata; class Mammalia; order Diprotodontia; family Pseudocheiridae; genus Pseudochirops; species Pseudochirops cupreus. Next base: position 573,001,845 of record CM053581.1, read on the forward strand.
GATTAATATGTTAATTAAAGTCAGAGGATCACAGGCCTGGCTTTAATATCACTGTCGCATGTGTATATTTTTACAGTTGCTGTGCATCTGGCAAAAAAGGTCATTTCCTCACATTCTCAGCTCAATGGAAATCTTGTAATTTCACCATCTTTAAATTATGTGTCTGGGTGCGAGTGTGAATGAGAGAGAGAGAGAGTGTGTGTGTGTGTGTGTGTGTGTGTGTGTGTGTGTGTGTGTGTGTGTGTAAACACACATGTGTCCCTGCTGTCAGTTGGGGATGGGATTTCACTGTGTATCTGTTATCGTGAAGCTCTTTGTGCTCCTGACAGTCTATCCAGATGGTCAGTTTTTTTCTAGTATGTATATGTTTATAGTCCTAGGGACAAGGATCTGGTCTAGACACGTGTGTGTGTGTGTGTGTGTGTGTGTGTGTGTGTGTGTGTGTATGAGTGTGTGTGAGAGAGAGAGAGATTTCATTGGAAGAAGGTCCTCCTAGATGAGGAGAAGCCCTCCACTAGTACAGATAGGCACTACCTGCTCAGCATTTTACTAATGATGAGAGTTCCCTCTGACCAGTAGTTCAGTCTGGGTCAGACGCAGGCCTCACACCCAGACTTCCTGGCTCGGTGGCCCTCCATTTGTTTATCAGAGGACATTTCATTTTATGATCCTTTCGTTTTATGGTATAAAACAGGTGACAAACCTTAGTATTTAAAAGCTGAGGCTCGGGTTGCCTAGAGAACAGTGAGCGTCAGGAGCTAATAGTTCAGTGGGTCTTTCAGGTGAAACGCCCTGTTGCACGTGTGCTCAGAGTGAGATCTCCCCAGCCTTGGTTTGGAATTATATTGGACAAAGTTACTCATTCTCCATAGAAAAGGTATCTCTTTTTTTTGACCCTTGGCCTTCTGTGTGTGTCCCCTGGGCCTAACATGGTGCTTGGCACACAGACAGCTGGTTAGTAAGAGTTTTTCATTCATTCATCTGAGCCACTGTTAAAGCAGGAATCGTGAAGATCTGGGCTTGGGGGACATGAAGACTGACAGCTCCCTCTTAGCATCTGTGGTTAATCCAGGAAGAGCCGGGTGTATCCTGGCACATGCCCAAGACTTAGGGGAGTGGACGTCAGAGGGCCCAGAGAAGGAAGAGGTGCCATGGATTCGAATTCTACAAAGTTAACCCAGGACGGAAGGGAGGTTCTAGGATGAGATGCTGGAGATGCAGCAAGGCACAAATGTATGAGCAGGTGAAGGGGACTGGTGTGGGTGCAGAGGGGACTGAATGGCCCCATGGGACTCACATGTATACATATCTGTGTGTATACATATACACATGCATACATACACACACACACTCACACATGTATATACAAGCAAGTACACACCTATGTGTATGTATCTTTATCTGTATATGATGGGCGCAAAGGCAGGCTGCAGAGATTGGATCTAGAAGTGTGCCATGGTTCTGAAGAATGTCGGGACAAGCTGAGGTTGGCATGGCTGGAGGACGGGCTCTTTTTTAATTTAAGCTGTGGCTTTTCTTGTCCTTTTTGATCTTTCTGTGCCTTTGGACCCTTTGCCACATTCCACTGTTAGTTACTGTCCTCCCTTAATTGCCCATCGCCATCTCTGCCCTGGCTCCACTCTCCTTTGCTCTCTTCCCATCTGTCTTGGTGATCTCAAAAGCTCCCACAGGGTCAGTTATTGCCTCTGTCCAGACAGCTTCCAAATCCACGTGGATGTGTCTTTGCTCCTCTGTCCCCTGAAGCCCATCTGATGCCAGGCCATCTTGTCCCTTCTGCCACCTGTAGCTCTTCTGTCTGTCTGTCCCTTTCCAGTAGGTTATGGTGGGACTATCGCGCCTGCCTCCTGGTTGGTGTCCCTGCATCCCATCTCCTCACCTCTCAAAGCTTCCTCTGAAATGATCTTCCTAAAACACAAGCCTGGTCACAGACTCAGCAGCTCAGCTTGCATTTTGTAAGGGCTTGCTGTGTTCAAGGCTTTGAAGAGACAATGACAAAAGAAAGCTGTCCCTGCCCTTGAGAAGGCCCAGTGAGACAGTATGTGCCCACGGCGGTGTGTATAGAAAGATATAAATTAGAGAAGAGATATTGGAGGGGCGGGGAGAGGTACCAACACCTGGGAGATTCATGTAGAAACAAAGGTGATGCTTGAGGGGAGTTGGGAGGGTACCCAGGAGTTGATTCTGAGTGGTAGGTGGAGGAGGGTATGCATGTTAGGCTCAAAGGACAGCAGATGAAAAGCTTAGCCACAGGAGACCAAGGACCATGTACAACAAAGAGGAGGGTCAGTTTGACTGGATTGTAATATGTGTGAAGGGGAATAAAGTGCAAGGAGAGGGGGGAGGTGGCTGGAGTCAGGTCATAAAGGGCTTCAGATGCCAAGCAGAGGGTTTATGTTTGCTCTTGGTGGTCCTCAGGATCCACTGAAGTTTACTGAGCAGGGGAGAGGCCAGGCTGGCACTTTAGGTAGACCATCCTGATAGAATAGTCTAATAGTTTATAATGGGAGATGGGTGCTCAGGAGAGAGACTAGGGCTGGGAGTCCTCAAAAGTAGAAATGCTAAGACCTCTGGGAGCTGACCAGAGAAGGGCCTAGAACCAAAGTTAGGGGTTTCTCTGTAGGCCTGCTACAAAGGCAATCCACCAGCCAAGGTGGCCCAGGAGCCATCAAGGTTCTCCTTATTTCCCTGTCCAGGGAGGGCTTCTTGGACAAGCAACTGGAGGCAGGCTTTGGGGGTTGATGCATGGGGTTGACACCCATGAGTGAATGAAGCGATAGAGGTGAGGCCACCTGAAGATGCCCTGCGCCAAGTGCTCAGGCTGACCATCATGGTCAGAGGACATGCTGCTGCTTCTTTAGGTCATTCATCCCTTGACGGTGGAGGAGGAACAGAAGGTGACATGTTGGAGTTATTGGCTTGACTGAGAGTTCTGCTTGAAGGGCAGAACTGAGGCAGAGGCCAGTAGGGGAGGGAGCCTGCGGAGTGGATTCATTTTCGCATTCTTTGCATTTAGTTTTGACGATGTGATGAAGAACACACATAATGAAAGTGACTTTAGAGGTCCTGTATTTCTGTCCTCTCGCTAAGAGAGAGATCCAAATGACCTCCGTGGGGGCCAGAGCTAGTTAGCTGCAGAATGAGGTCTCCTTACTCTCCTGGGTTGAAGAGTGCTGCTGTTCCCAAGGCTTTTGTTGACTGAGGGTCTTGGGCTGTCTCGATCTGTGCAGCCAGAAACAACAAGGACCTGCTGATAGATTGGATAGGGGAGGGGATGAGAGAGTGAGGAGGGGAGAATGACTCCCATGGGACCTCGGAGGAGGGGGTGCCTTTGACAGTGACAGGTCCTTGGATCTGAGTTCGACACTTCCTTCACTGCATCACTCAGGACCCCCACTAGTGAGCCACTGAAATTCCTGAGCAGAGGAGGGGTGGGGCTGTGTGTGTGTGTGTGTGTGTGTGTGTGTGTGTGTGTGTGTGTGTGTGGAAAGAGTTTGGCAGGGGCTTGGAGGGGAGAATGGGTGCTGCTGAGGTGCTGTAGGTGGGTATAGGTGAGGATGGGTACAAAGGTGTTGGCAGCAGGGCTGCAGAGGGAGGGGATGGGTGCCAGGGATGGTGCCAAGACAGCCCCAAGGATGGAGGAGGCGGCAGAGCTGCTTCTTGCCCAGGCTGTTATTGACACCTCCCTGCATCCTGGCCACCACCTGCTCTGTGTTACCTGTTGGATTATTTGTAATCTGATTCTTCTGAGCTGATGGTGCTCCCAAGTAAGTCCCCCACATGAGCACAGCACTGCATGGGGGGATCCAGAGCAAAGGTGAGATGGTCATGCCCTCGTGGAGCTTAGGGTCCACATTGACATGGACAGCCCAGGGCAGTCTGTCGGCTGTGATCCAGGCCGAGTGAGTGGGGGCCCCTACCTCAGTGGACCCAGAGCTAGAAGGGCCCCTGGGGCTTTCTAGTGTAGCTTGCAGCCACCTCCTCCAATCCGCCACAGCTTCCTCTCCAACTGTGCTTACTGTCCAAGATAACTCATGTGGATGGGCTGCCCACCCGGGCCTGGGGTCCAAGGGGCTCAGGAGGCGTTGCCAGGGAGGTCGCTGGACCCCATGACACAATTGATGTCCTGTCTGTGTCTAAGATCCAGGCATCTCACACTAGAGGGGCATGGCAGCACCATGGCGGCCCAAGGTCTTGGTCCTGTCCCTGAGGCCCAGTTAGTTGCCTCTGGGCCGTTCCTATCACTTCTCTTTCTTTCCTAATACTGGTTTGTTTCTGCTCAGGCACTAGTCTCAGCATGTCCCAAGGCAGGCAGGGTCCCCTTTAGAGAGCCAAATTGGGAATTTTCCCAAAGGGGATGGAAAAGCTCTGTGTTGCAAATACTGTCATTGATTGATTATTAATTGGTTGTTAATATTGTAAGTTACTGTGATATCATGCCAGGAAGCAATATTAGGAAATTTGTAACTGACTGGTTTTATGTTATTTGAATCATCTAGAAAATTTTGGAAACCAGTGTCTGTGGAATATATTAAGCCACCAGGTGACCAGAACATTGGCAGGCTGGTCTGATACCCTACAGTAAGGGACATTTTCTCTAGAGCTTTTAAACGTACTTGAACCAGAGTCACTCAGCTTCTCTTGGACTCTTGGATCCACATGATGGCAGATTTAGAACAGTTAATGATTCAGAAATCATTAAATCCAGGGGTCTTTACCCTTTTTTTGGTGTCGTGGGCCCCTTTATGAGTCAGTCTAATGAAGTCTATAGACCCCTCTTAGAACAATGTTTTGAAATGCATAAAAGGAAGCCAGTGATGGCAAAATACAACTGTTAAAAAAAAAAGTTCACATTCCCTAGGTTAAGAACCTCTGATCTAATCCAGCAAATAGAATTATAGGGGAGGAAACTGACCAACGTCTTGCAAGCTGTGAGTGTCCGAGGTAGGGTGTGAATTTGGGTTCTGTGGCTCCAGATCATTCCTTTTCCTCATGCTACGCCCTTGGCCATCTTTGTCCAGCCTCTCCCTGGCTCTTCTAGTTCGGGAGCTCCAGCAAACCTTCAGTAACCTTAACAAGATCAGTCAATCAATAAGCATTTATTAAGCACCTACTGTATGCCGGGCACAGTGTTAGACGTTGGCATTACAGCTACAGAGAATGGAACAGTCTGCCCACCATGAGCCTAAATTCGAATGGAGGAGGTAACAGGTAATAATAAAAAAATAGCGTTTATACAGTGCTTTGAGGTTTGCAAAATACAGATATTTTAGCCTCATTTTTATATTTTATCTCTCATTTTATCCTCACAACATCCTTGGGAGATAGGTTCTATGATTATCCCAATTTTACAGATGAGGACTATGTATAGATGTTTATATACATGTTTACATATGTAAACATCTATCACACACACATTGGTTAAAATTTGTTGGTTAAATTGGTCCAATACAAGGTAATTTGGGGGAAAGGGCCCTAGCAGTTGGACAGATGAGGACAGGCCTCATGCAGGTGATGGTGTTGGAAGTGTCTTAAAGGAAGAGTGAGACTCGAGGTGGAGGTAAGAAGAGGGGGTGCACCCTAGGTATGGGAGATGGTCAGAGCAAAGTCAGAGGGTCAGCATGTTGTGAGTGAGCAACAAAGAGGCTGTTCGGTAGAATTACAGAGGGCAGCTGGGGGAGTCTGGAGAAGTAGGGTGGAACCATGTTGTGTAGGGCTCTGAAAGCTCAGTAGAGGAGTTCATAATTTAGAGGCTAGTGGTCTTCTAGAGCAGTGGTTCTCAACCTTCCTAATGCCGTGACCCTTTAGTACTCGTATATGGGAGTATCTGCATGTGGGTGGACCTGCCTGGAGATGGACAGAGGAGCAGCGTCTCGGTTCCTAAGACCATATATGTGTTTTCTGATGGTCTTAGGTGACCCCTGTGAAAGGGTCGTTTGACCCCTCCCAAAGGGGTCGTGACCCACAGGTTGAGAACCGCTGTTCTAGAGTGACTGTGTACATCAAGTGTAGGCAAGAATTGAATTTTCAGACATGCATTTCATAGCCATTTCGTTGATGTTCTTTGCTTGACTCTGCCTGCCTGTTTTGAGGAAATACTTTTCTTGGGTGGAGTAAGGGCATGAATTAGTGGGTAATGATGGAAATGGAAAAAATACCTCAACAGCACATTATAGATACATAGGAAAAGAAAACCAGAACAAAGTGTAGTAGGAGATACAAAGGGGGATTTTATTATCAACTTGTTAAATGTACTGTGTCCTCTTAAAACCATATGAAGCATGTTCACAGGTGTTTTAAAAAATAGAATCCCATTTCTTGTTCTTTGTATCTTGAGAGGTTTATGTTTGTTGTTAATTATTAAGCTCTGAGTGAAAAAGAAAATGTAAAATGAGTACCCCAAGTTGTAGCAAGCAAATTCGTTCTTCTATTTTTAGCTTCGTGATGAGTGTCTTTGAACTTAGCTTTATGGGGCCTTGGGTGATGGACAGTCTGTCTGTGGGCTGGCCTGAAAACCTTTCCACCTTGTAGGGAGGGCAGAACCTGGGCAGCACCAGCAGAGTCTCGGAGAGCCCAGGGTCTCCTCCGTTAAAGGAAGATGTCCTTGAAGGCATCAGTAGACACTGCAGTTAGAAACACAAATACTCCCATCTGAATTTTGTTGTGTAGATGTGGATTTTCATATGTTAGGTTTTCTTGAAATGAATTCAGTCTGTACTTTGATGTGTGATATTTTTATAGTAAAATCATATTAAAGTTGTTTATTCTCTTTTTGTTATGTATTTGAAATTTTGACAGCAACATCTGCTCATTAGCAGTCCTTCCCTGTCAGAGCCAAAATGTCTTAGGATTATTGTTGGCAGATTTCTTTACAGGTGTGAAATTTAGATTTGAAATATAATATAGTGACCCTTATTGTGCTAAAGCTAATTTTTTTTCCTGATATGCATTTCAATTTTCAAAATCATACCTTTTAAAAATTTCCCCCTATGCCTTCGGGATGCAGAGATCCATCCCTTCCTTGTTGACGTCATTTTTCTCTCTGTCTCTTTTTTCTCTCTACTTTCTCATTATTTTCATCTTCCCTTTCTTTTATCTTGCCATTTCTATCTAGTTTTCATCTATTATTAAAAATCCATTAGGTAGCCATTATACTTCATATTTTTATTAATCTATTTGCATATGGGAACCTAGGTGGTCGGTGTCCAGCAACCTGGACACTTAGGTGAACTAGCTGGTAGAAAGAAAATCATTGTCGTCTGTTTATTTCAGGAAGTGAAGGCTTAACAGCTGTTTATCCCAAAATGGTGATGGGAAAAACGTGTCCAAGGAAGCCAGAATGGCCATGGGTAGCCTAAATTCCCTCTCCATGTTCCAGCAAAGCTGTTAAGGGATCCTTGTTAAAATTGAGCTCTGTATGGGAAATGGTCTAGCAGTGCACTGGGGGATGCACATGATTCCAGAGCAGAGGCGGCCATCAATCAGTGCAGGTGTCCAGGCACCGGCCAGGGACTGAGCGCGTACCCAGAGACTCCTAGGAGCAAGCCGCACCCTGATCCTCTGACACTAGCCGGGAAATCCATCAGAGTAGATTTCAGTGGACATTGATCAAATTTGTGGAGGTGATTGGACTCATCTTTCAACAGGGGCTTTCTGGGTTTTCAGATCTTAGGGAATCAGGGTTGTAGGGCCAGAAGGGATCTCAGAGTCTGTGTGTCATCCGTACCCCTACCCGCCTTTCTTTTACAGATAAGGGAGCCACATTTCTATTAGGAAAGCTGCTTTTATCTCTAGCTTTTATTTGCCTAAATAAACTGGACTGAAAACTTGATTTCTTAACCAGATAAATTTACTAATGAAACAGATCGATTTTGTGGCTCATAAAATACCTAAACTCAATCTAGATTGTTGTTCACCAACAATGAATTGTACTAGTCAACACCCTTTTTTATTTCAAACTTTCCTTTTTTCAGCTATTTTACAGAAAGGTTACCAAGCTTTTTTGATATTAAGATGGAAACTTCAGCTCTTTTGACCTATGCATCACAAAATGATACAGAATAACTACATATTCTCAGAAACAATAATACAGTATGGAAGATTAGTAATAGCCCAAATCTCAGCAAACATTTTTTCCAGTTATTGCTCAATAAATGGCACCTCTGTATTTGAACAGTGCAGCAAAAACTGATCGTGAATTTCTTACAGTTGCATATATTTAACTACATATTTTTCATTCTTTTCTACTATTTAATTTTAACTGAATATTTTGTGGATTGGATTTCAGTAGTGCCATGAACATCATTGGTGATTAATTAATGTTGAATTGAATTACAGGATGGAAGTGGGAAAAGTATTACAGATTGGGGAAAATGTAGTTCATTTGGGCCTTCATATGTTTTCAAATGCACATTACAATGCATGAGATGTGGTTTTCTCTTCAACATACTAACGTACAAGAAAAAGCAAATTATTCTTTAGGTCATGAAATAGTCCTTGGGAATCATCTTTTCACCATGAATTTAAATCCACTGAAGGATTAATTTTTTGAAAAACATGCAAAAGGCTAAGAACTCAGTCACCAAATGCAAAGCGAAGGGGAAAAAAAGGTCTCGGAATTTTCAGAGTGGCGCTATGACACAAAACCTTGGGTGCCGAGGACTTGTGGCGGATGGCCAGTTGCAGCTCTCTGTCCCTCAACTTCTGTCTCTTTCCTGCAACAAACAATCAGCCCAAATGTTTACTTGAAACCCGTTCTCTCTGGTTCTTATTTGTCATATTCTTTGTTTGCTCTTTTCCTTCCTTCTAGCGTGTTGGAACCATTTGAACCATGAATATCCACTTGTATGGTATTTAGGACCTGGTATTAAAATGTCACGGGAAGGATGTAGCAAGTTGGTGATAATTGATTTACCCCCATCCTACTGAACCTCCCGCTTTTCTTCACTTTGTCCTCCCTTGGGCAATAATCACAGGGTCGAGCTGCCAATCTGGAGACTTCATTTTTTCCAGCAGCGCCATCTGGCTCCTTGGCACCAGAAGTTAAATTGGGTCTTGGGGGCTCAGACTGAGTTTGTTATGTTGTTAGACAGTTGATGGGCGTCTCTCGCTGCCAGATCCTAATTTTCTTGTAACTGACTGTTGATTTTTATGTAGAGATTTATGAAATTTTGTCTATTCTCAGATTATGGCCGAATTTTAACAGGAGAAAGATAGAATGAGCAGCATGCATTTGGTTCTACTTTCTTCATTCCCACAGCCCGATTCCCTTTCAATGCTTGGTAGCCTTTTCTTTTAGAAGACATGAATTTTATGTGAATTATAGAGGTTGTCCTATACTGCTTATTTTCTTTTAAACATGTGTGTGTGTGTGTGTGTGTGTGTGTGTGTGTGTGTGTGTGTGTGTGCCTGCACATGTGACTTTTCTCATTTTTGTGCTTTTAAAATCCTGGTTAATATATCTATGGATTTCTGAATATCCACAGTGGGGAAATGGCTGCTTTCATACTTCCTTTACACCAAGAAGGAAACTTATCCTACTTTGGCCATCAAGTGACATAGATAAACATCCAGCTACACACAGCAGCAATCTGTCGGTGCTTTTTTTTTTTAGAGGGACATTTCTGGGCTTGTTTTGTCTTTCATTTTGCAATCTAGTCATATTTGGTGGAATCCATAAACAATTTAAAAGATTTGTGGATGGTACATTTGATGGAGCCTCATCTCCCAAATCACCAGAAACTGTCATCTGCGAGTTAAAACAGTTTCCTTCGTATATTGTATGGTAATCGAAAAATCATCTTATTGATTGCAGATGGAGATTGGAAAAATCATAAGTGAATTCAAAGATTATCTTGCCCCCCACAAAAAAACCCCAAATGTAATTTCAGCATTCATAATTTCCCCCTAAAAAAGTTTCTTTAGTTCAGAAAAGTATTCATTTGATTTCATTTGATCAATTAAGCTGTAGCATGTTTTTATTCCCTCTTCATTGCCTAATTGAATAGAAATTAATACTTATTTAATGCATCATAATAATCTTCCATTAGGTATCTGTACCAAGTTTTCAGAGTAACTTACCCATGTGAAAGTGTATTTTCCCAGAGTCCAAGCTTCTAATTAGGTGAAATATATAATGCATCATCCTTTTTGGAGTCATTGTCTCTTACCAATATATTAGAAATATTTATTTTGAATCATTTTTATTATTGGTATGTGAGTTAGGAATGTTTTCTAATAACTACATGATTTTAATGTAAAAATACCATCTCAGCCGTGTTCTATATAGCAACTGAAAATGTCTTACATTCAAATTTTAGAATGATCTTAGAGTAGTTGAACAGAACAGACTTGGTTGCGATTCTGTTCCATTATGCAGGAGTTCAAGGCTTTTTTTGGTATGTGGTTTGGTTTAAAGTATAGATAGCAGAAGAAGCAATAAATGCCACCCTGTTAAGAGAGCTAGATCAGATGTCAACGAAATGATTCATATGCCAACTGGAAGAGTTAACATGCATTTTATCCTACTGTCTAGCAGGAGGAGGTAGGCTATAGAAAAATGAATTCTTCACTAAATAATTTACAACAATTATATCAAATTTTAATAACTTGAGCTAAGAAGACATACGTTGTGATTCATGCGTTCACAATCATCCACGTGAGAGATTAATTGTGCTATCTTTAAACAGAAATGTTCTCCTACAAATGTTTTTTAATTGGCAAATCATGATTAGTTTTATGTTTTTAAAGTAGCATCCGATCAGCTTTTTAGTTGTAACTCAGTGGGCAGATAAAATATTAGAGCTAATCTGTTGTCTGGGATGCCAGGTCATTAGAATTTGTGCTTCATATCAAAAAATACCCAGAATTGTTTGTTGCCTTCATCTTAACTCAAATATGTAAAGGGGATACTGTAGCATTTTTCTTTGGAATCACAGAGAGTTCAGTGACCTTTCTGTGGCAAATTATGTAGAAAGAAAATATTTATATTCATTTAAAATAGCCTCCATGAAGAAATAGTCTCATTACCCTGTTTGATCAATTTCTTGTAGCCTGAGCTGTAGCAGGCTGCGGTTGCCATTGGTTGATGGGATGCGTTGAGTAGTGGCTAATGGTGATGGTGCTCATCAGGACAGGGTTCAGCCAGCGGTCAGCAACAAATAATTCTGGACTGTTTCTAAGTTGGTGGCTGGTGGAATTTGCTTCTTGCCCGGAGCCAGCGGCATTGCTGAGCTTGGCTATTTGATTAGAAGAGAAGCATATTTGCTTCTTAGCAACTGGGCATTTGCACGACCCGTAGAGCTCTGCTGCCTCCAAAGGTTTTCCTTTTGTGACGGTAGAATAATACCTCATTGTTGATTGACGGACAAAAGAAGTCGTGGGCCAGCTGGCTGGGGGTTTGCTTCTCCACGGCTTCAACCTGATCCATAATTTCATAAAAATGCGAACAATAAGTACAGTATGAATGTTTGTTGAAATGGTGGCTGTATTAGCATTTAAAGATGCATTTTGACAAATAGGTTAGCAATGCTTGAATGCCACTGGATACTGTTGTTTTTTTGCCCAGTAGGTCCAATGATAGAAAATCAATTTTGCTCCTTGTCTTACGTTGATCCATTGATACTGACTTGTTCTTAGCATCTTTCAATAAAAAATAGCGACAGTAGTACATTCCTTAACAATGTTAGAAGTAAAATGAAGGTTTTAGTTGGAATTTTTGCAATTTTTGAAATACCAGAATGAATGGAGGTAGCCTAAGAAGTCTGAAACTTTGGATTCTAATAAAGTGTTTATATGGAATTTGGCGCACATCATTTCCCACAGGAAATGAGTCTGCAGAAGAAAACGTGTGTCTTCAATGGAAGGCAAAGCTATTTATAACCCAGCAGTTAAGAAACCAGTGAGAAAAGAGAGATTCGGGAAGGAGATGGTCTGGGGTTTATGATCCTAGGGGGCCAGGGCAGGAAAAAGCAAATGTTTTTTATGGTTTTATAGCTTTTCTCACTCACACTGTATGTCCTGGTCTTTAGCAGCAAAAATTCAGAGAAAGCCTCATACTGCAGTGATTTGGGCTCAGACAACGCTGATTTAATTGTTGCATTTTAAATAATTGTTGCCTCTTTCAACTGTCGTACTTTTTTTTGGTAATCTAATCTGAGTAGTCATTGCAAAAAAGCAAAACAAAAAACCACAACCACCGCCCTGTATTGCCAGTATATTTTAAAGCTTAAATTTTATTTTTTTATCTATGTTACTAGAGTAATTCTTGATGCTAAATTGAAATTGTATAAGTAATATTAGAATTCAGAGGTCAAAATTATAGTCAGTTACATTTCTGAATATTCAGGTTTTTTAACTGCTTTTTTCAATTTAGGGGAAATTGGGCTTTTTTTTTCCCCCCCATTTCTGAATCCCAAGAGAAGCTAATGGCAGATAACAACATTTTGGTGATTTAAAACAAACAAAAAAGTGCTTTGGCATGAATTTTGCAGTAAAAATCTCGAGGCGTGTTTTGGGATTTAGGGAGAGTTAAAGCAAGTGCAGACATTAACACAGACATAAAGTGTGCATGGGCAGATATACTCATTTCACAATAAAAGGACCTTAGGGCATATCGCTATGCATAATATGACCATTACTATATTTACTTACTAATAAATAGTTACCTCAGTGGCAACCTAGGGTCCAAAAAAGAAAAAAGGGTGAGGCTGAGTGATTTGATACGGTCAGGCTGTAACATACCTGCTCAAATCAGACAGCTGTCCTTTGACAGTCTATGGCAATCTCCTTGTAACTGCTCTCTCTTTAAAAGAAAGGAAGAAATAGCAAACCAGGATTCTAAGAAGCCGTGGAAAAAGCTTTTAAGGATGGTTTCGATTTGTTTAAAAATGCAGATACTTGGGGATAGGACAAGCCAAAGTCTAGACTCTGCACTGCAGCATTTGGGGTTTTTTTTATCTAAAATATGATGACCAGATACAGATTTGTGCTGCTGACCTTTACTCACAAGTTAAATTGTGGGAGTTTTAGGCAATAAGGACAATGTTCTCAAAATTACCACTCTCTCTTGTTAAAAAGACAAAGAAGATCTACTTTAAAAATTCTCGTCTCTCATGCAATAACATTATTTGCGTTTATTAATTTTTATATAATCTCAAAATGTCTTTAAAATGTTTTTTTAATAGACAGAAGAGTTTTTGTTGTTGTTATGCCATTATAAAACTTACCAGTGGTGGGGAGAGTAGTTTGTGAACCAGAGCTTTGTCCTTGTATATGCATTACAGACTTTGTATCTTTGGGCACGGGGCAGAGTCGAACTAGACTGTCCTTAAGGAAGCAAGCTGCTTATAAAATTCCGAGTCTGCAGATTTCTTTGTTGTTGGTTCACCTGTGGGAGCAGTGGGGGGGAACAACCAGGGCTTTCTGAAGCTATTTTTCCTCGAAGGAGAAAAAAAAATTATTGTCTTTTCACGAGAAATTTCTGTGTTCTTGTGGCTCGCTTTGATTAGGCCTTGTTCTTTTCTATGGAAAATACAGAAGACTAAAACTTTTAGTGGCGTTAATGGCGAATTGTCACTGATTTGTATGTTGCCTTTTCCGAGCATTAAGGTATATTGCAAATTATACTTATTTAAACATCATTTCATTCCCCATTAAAATGTAGTGGGATAACATAGCAATTTTTTAACGAGCTGCACCAATAGTTCACTGTAGTTTGAGGATGGAAATTACAAAGCATATTGTGTACAGGGGAGGTAATGGGAGAATCTATGTGGGTGAGGTGCAATTACTCTGGAAATGGTCTAGTACTGTGGTGTTGATCACTATTATTGCCAATTTAAGTGTGGAGTCCTAATTAATAAATAGTGAGGAACTCTATGCCTGATTTCTCAGCATGCTGCCCTTAAAACATCCTAGTTATAGATTCAACAGAACATTTCTCACTTCATATATGTCTCATCATAGATTTTTTAAATTGAATTTTGGGAATGGGAGGAATTTTGGAGGTTATACCATTTAAAGCCCTTGTTTTATGGGCAAGGACTCTAAATCTGAGAATGCTCAACGGACTTGCTCAGATTTCGGGAGGGGTCAAGATGAGAGTAGAGCTTGGGTCTCCTGAGGCCTGGCCAAGGAGGGCACTTCCCACTACAGTGAGCTGCGGCAGTCATATGTGTGTGTGTACGTGTGTGTACATATGTGTGTGTGTATTCTGTATATACATCTGTATACAGAATACATACACGCTTTTTTTTTTAAACCATATTACCCCTTCTGTTTTCTTCCCACTTACTGGACTCAGATTTATCATACTTAGATAATCCTAAAACCTGAAAGTTGCATGAACACTAACCTGGTTTTTAAGTAATTTTTCAACCTCAGTTATTCCCAACTCTTCCCTTTCTTTCATCCCCTTCCCCTATCTGTTGCCAAGTCTTGTCAGTTCTGCCTACTCCTCCGCACCCATGGCCACCGCCTGGTTCAGGTCCTCATCCCTTCTCTCTTGCCTCAGCTTTTGCAGGACCTTCTGAATTGCTCTCCTTGCCTCACATGTCTCCCCCTCTGCACCCCTCCCTCACCCCAGCTATGGAATTGATTTTCCTCAAGTGTAAGTCTGTTCACCTGCTCGAGAAGCTCCAGTAGTTCCTTGTTGGGCATTTACAGCTGTCCTCAGTCTGTCTCCTTCTTCCCTGTCTGCAGGATTACCGCCTGTTGCTACCTCATGCACTCTGCACACCAGCCAGCCCTCCATCTCTTTCTGTGTCTTGCCTTTGCACAGCCTCGCCATCCACGTGCGATACCTGCATCTTCCTCTACAGCTTTATTCAGACTCCGCACCCTGGCCTGCACCCGAAGGCCTGCCCTGCTCTTCCCCTTCCCGGTGCCTGGCCCCCGAAGTTGCTCCGTATTCACCCTGCCTCACTTAGGTCCAGTTAACTTACAAGTCATGCCGTCCCCTTCCTGGTGTCACAGTCCTCTCCCCTCCGAGAGGGGAGGACAAGCGGCCGCAGCAGAATTCTGGGTTTTATTTCTCCCCCTTGAGGTTACTCTGTGTCATTTTGTATTTTAGTCACACTGGTTGTATCTTCCCCATAGAATGGCAGTTCCTCGAGGACACGGAGGGTTCTGTGGTCCTTGCGGCCACAGTGCTTTCATCAGCGCCTCGAGGATAGCAGATGCTTGGTGAACGTTTATTACCTTTGCTCGTTTGGGAGACCGCCCTATGACGAAGTTGTTTTTGATAATTTAGTGCCTAAACCGCCCTGTACGAGCTGACTTTATGAAAAGTTGTGCTGTGTCGCTGCCAGGGTCATAGTGACAGGTAAGAGCGTTTAACACGTGCACTCAGAAGACTGTTTTTATTGGCTTTGGCGGTATTTTTATGAATAATATTTAGGTTCTTTAATTTTAAAATTCGGAAAATTGGAGGGAGGGCAAAATGAGGAAGAACAGCACCTGGAATACGCGGATGTATGTGTGCTATCTTTGTTCACCTATAAAAGACATGTACTGCATGTATAACCAAGTATTTGGGGAGATCGTAAAGAACGGGATCCTTGTCTTTCGATAGCGGACGTGCATGAAACGAGAGAACGAGAACGTTTGATGATGTGGTGCAGATGCTGTGGGGTGCGGTCCCACCTAGCACCTACCTACAGGAAGCTGAAATCACTGGATGTTTTTCCCTCCTCATACAGAAACAGAATAATAAGAAAACAAGCTTTTACGAGCTTTCTCAGAAGTTTCGTGATGCACAGTCAGCCTGGTCTTGGTTATCATGCGGCGCCTCTGGAGCAGAGCAGTTGGGTCTCGGACACGGTAGGGACGCGGTGAGGGAGGAGCAGCCTCCGGCACGGGCTCTGTGAGGCGGGGGCCCCGGGGAGAGAGGGTGGCTGCACTGCTGGGTGGCCAGAAGCCCTCTGGTGGGTCAGCCCTTTCCTCTTTCTCAGCCGCGTTTAGGTCACCTGGCTGCAGGTGAACAAGAGGGCTGGACTAAGACGGCGCTCACAGCTCAGCCTGGGGAGGCGGCATCCGGAGCTGGGAGGCCGGCTGTCACCTACGCAGATTGTCTGTGCTGGACGAACACAATTCTTTTCCGCCTCTTTGATTATTTTAATATTTGTTGGCACTTTTTGGTGGTAAACTTAAATAATAGAGAGTGAAAATCAAAGGAAACCAGTGAAAAGTTGGGAAGATTTTGAAATGACTAAGGAAGGTTCTGTTTTATACACATGCACATTTTTCTTATTTGTGTTCTCTTCTCATTTCTGTGGATTGTGAGATTAATTGTATTATTTTTTTATGCTTTCTGAGGTATAACACTTACACTTAGCAGAACAAACTTGTTAGTCTCATATGTATTTCATAAATATGCATCCTCTTTAGGTGACCCATGATTTCCTGGGGTTATCTGATGATTCCCTTTCATTGTAGTAGTAGCTTCTTGAGGGTCAAGATGGTTTCAGGTTGGTTTTTGGGAGTGCCTTCCCCAGAACACATTGTCAGTGTTTTCACAAGTTGATTGTGTTGAACTGCACTGTGGAGCTTTGTCGATAAGCAGTTACCTTGGGAGGTGTCCCCTCCTTGAAGTTCGTGAAGGGCTCAGAGTTTTTGAGCTAGAAGGGGGTTCATCTGTTTTGCTGGAGCAAAGTCGGAGGCTCTGAGAGGTTTCAGGGACTTACTTGGCCTCTCACAACCAGTGAGCGAGAGGCGTCACTGGGTCCCGCACTCGCATTTCCTCAGTACCAGCTCCGTGTTTTCCATCACACTCTGCTAACTAATCCTGCAGTTTAGTATGTAGTTGAAAGAGTGTGGATCAAATCTTTAATTTCTTTACTTTAGATAGAGCCTATCATATGCAAGGTCAAAAGAAGGTAGTGTGTGTGTGTGTGTGTGTGTGTGTGTGTGTGTGCTTGTGTGTGTGCGTGCGTGTGTATGTGTGTGTGTGTGTATGTGTGTGTGTGTGTGTATGTGTATGTGAGTGTGTGTGTGTGTGAGTGTATGTGTGTGAGTGTGTATGTATATTCCATTCAACAGGCACACCATTTCTTCTTCTAAAATTGTCCAGAGGCCCTCTAGGCCCTCCCGTGAGCTGGTGAGTGGCTGGCATCCCCCAGGAAGTAAGTGGCAGAGAAGGGATTTATACCCAGCTCCTTTGAGTCCAGAGCCCAGTCTGTTGCATCTGCTCCTGCCTTTGCATTCTTGTCTGTAAAAATCTTTGTCTGCTTTGGTGTTTCACTGGCTTGCCTTTCACTTTCTTCTAAACTGTCTGCCCTGTGGCTTCCAGTGACGGTGCTCCCTCCAAAGTCGCCGGTGATCTCTCAGTTGCCAAATATAATGTTCTTGACCAGGTCTCTTACTTGGTCTTTCTGCTGGGCTGATACTCTAAAGATTAGTAAGCCAGAGCATGCCAATCTCCTTTCTTTTCTTACTATGTAAACTCCAGTGGCTTCTCTTTGCCTTTGGGATCAGGGATAAAGTGTTCTCTTAGAAGCTGAAAGCTCTTCCTGGCTGATGCCTTCTTACCTTTGTGGCATCCTTCTGTTCTCCTCCGCTCCGTGGGAATCCACCTGTCCTGGCCTGCTTCTCATGTACAACACCAGGAGTGACCTTCCTTGAGATGATGGTTGCCCCCTCCCCTCAGTGAAACCTGTCACAGCCCTTCTCTGCCACGCCCTTCTCTACAGTCTCCCCCTCAGTACACTGGTTGCATCCTTTCCCTAATCTGTAACCATGCCCTGAACATATTTTCCGTGTATGTTCTACTAAAGCAGAGGGATGACCTCAGCACTGCCAGATTACACCCATGGGGTTCCAGTCACTGCAGCCATTCCAGCCTTCCCCAGAACACTTGGGGTTTGTTGCTACCCTCGTTGTTAGAGTTGAGTGCTGCTGGTTTTTAGCCATTTTGCTTTGCTGTTTTTCTCTTGATCCATTTGTTGGTTGTTTCCCTTATGAAAATCTACCTTTCAGCATCTCTCCGTGGTGGTGGCTTGGCAGGATTCTGTGCTAGCTTGGCTAATTGACAAGTGGTAAAGGGCTTGATCAACTCTTTGAGTTTAAAGGGTTAGACCCACTAGGGCTACTTATATTTCAACAGGGGACATTTCTTCAATAACTTAGAGGATGAAGTATCAGTCTGTTTTAGATATTAGCAGTAGGTTTGTGGGGAATATATATCCCATCTGTTCATTTGCCCATTTATAGAGAGAGGGATGGTTTCTGGGCTCCTCAAGTCATGTAGCCCGTAGGCCTCGATTATGATTGCCAGGAAGCCAAGGAAACATATGACAGTCTTAGGCTGCCTTAAGAGGGGCAGCAGTTCCTCTAGAAATGAGGAGGTGATAGTCCCCTTGGACACTGCCCTGGCCACATCTCCTCTGGAGTATTGGGTTTGGTTCTGGGCATCACATTTTTAAGAAACTGGAGACTATCCAAGGGAGAGAAATCAGCATGATGGGAAGGGCTTCAAATTCATGCCGTATGGAGACTGGAGAATGAAGGAGTTGGTCATGTTTAGCTTGAAGAAGAGACTCCTTGGGGAGATAGACTAGCTGTCTTTAAGTAGATTTATTCTGTTTGATCTCGGAAGGCAGAAATAGCAGTAAGGGGTAGAAGTTACAAAAAGACCAATTTCGGCATGATAAGATTGAGAAAAACATCCTGCCAGTTAGTGCTCTCCAGAAGAGGGAGGAGCAGCCTCAGGAAGCAGTGGGTTCTTGGTCACTGGAGGTCTTTCTACAGACCCTGCCAGACCACTTGTCAGGGATGGGAGAGTAGGTATTCTTTTTCAGCTATGGTTGGACAAGCTATGGTTGGTGCCTTCTAATTTGGAAAAAGACCTTCTTTCTATAAACCTAAAAAGCATTTTTTAGTAGCTTGGAGTAAAAAGTGGCTTTTGTTTAACTTCATTTCATTTAGCTGTTCCTGCCATTTGCTGATTGAGGGAAAAAGTCAAGCATCTTTTTCGAAGTTCAGGTATTCTGTAATCTTTAAGAGCAGGTTAAAAAATTCTTGAATGGAGAAAATCTCCCATCATTGGAGATCTTCTAGTCCCTTGGGGTTCCCTCAGCCATTGACTCCTTCCCTGACCCTGCACATTGTGAAGGGTAGGGCTGGGGTTGGCCTCTCCGCTCTGTGTCCTCTGCCTTTTGCTTCTGAAGGGCTTTGCCACTGAAATCCTCTTTTCTGGGCCCAGGAGCTCCTGCTTCGTTTGGGCGTTGTGGCTTCCATGGAGCTGGCTCGTACCTCTGCATCTTCAGGTGTGATAGAAGCTTCCATGGTCTCAGCTGTTGCCTCTTGTCTGCTCCCACCTTGGGACTACAGTGGTCACCTGAAGAAAGGGTCTTCCTTGCAGGGAATCAGATGGCAGCTGTGTGCAGCCAGCCTCCCTTTGCCTGACCTCCCAGCTGTGGGTCTCCCCCGCCTTACTCTGCCTTTCTCTTTTCTCTTTCCCTTTATCAAGGCCAAGTCTCAGGTATGTCTGAACTGTCTACACGTTACTTATTTTCAGATTAGTATCAGGGGACAGTTCAGGAGAAGGAACAAATGTATGCTTTACCAAGGAGTTAGCGTTGGCCAAGCTGTTTCTCATCTTCTTAATGAGACTTCATCAATTCCAGAACAAACTTCTGAAAGACTCTGTATCCCAGAGAAGCAAGCATTTGAGATTGAACCAAGTCTGAGTGTGACTGTCTGGCCACTCCATAAAGATAAAGGACCTGATGTGCAGACAGCTTAAATAACTGACTGAGGCCAGGCAGGTAGTCAGTGGCAGGACGTGGGCTGGCATCAGCTCTCCCAGCTCCCTCAAATCTCCTTTCTGCTCTAGTCACTTCCTTGCTCATCCCTGTGTGACTGACCCCCATCCCTCAGGCCAGCCCAGAACACTGGCCTAGCCAGAGCCTCCCAGGGCCCATCAGAAAGCCCTTTGGGATTTCTTTCTCAGTGTCTCCCACCGCTCGACGGGTATGGAGATGGGGGGAGTGGGAGGTGTCCTCAGTTGGCATTCTCAGTGAGTTTGTACCATCATTTTTATGTGGCTGTTAATGTTTAGAGTCCTTTTACCACAGTCTGATCCTTTTAGTTGATTGTAGGTCCAGTAGGAGGTGGTGGGCTCTCGCAGGAACCAACCACTTGTTGTGTCTATGAGGAAATATATTCTGAGGTCATAGTGAGCGTTCATTAAATTCTCATTGATTGACTGCTTAGAAACTTTGGAAACATAGCCAATTTAAGATTATGAATTGGCTATCCATCAGTCGGGACAGCTAGGTGGTGCATTGGTCCATTGGATAGAATGCCAGGCCAGGAGTCAGGAAGACTCATCCCCCTGAGTTCAAATCTGACCTCAGATACTTCCTAGCTGTGTGTGACCCTGGGCAAGTCACTTAACCACTATTTACCTCAGTTTCCTCATCTGTAAAATGAGCTGGAGAAGGAGATGGCAAACCTCTCCAGTGTCTTTGCCAAGGAGGGTTGGACGTGACCGAAATGGCTGAACAACAACAACATCAACAACGTCGGTCCATCAACAAGCATTTAATACGCCTGGCCCTGAGCCCAGGACGAAGCAAGGAGCTCCAGGTCTAGTGGGGGAGCCACCGTGCAGACACTGTGTACATCAGGGTCTGTCCCCTCCGACGCGAGGCAGTCTCAGACGGGAGATATTGGAGGGGGGCAGACTGAGAAGGCCACCCTGCAGAGGGCAGGATTGCAAACTGACGCCGTCTCCTCCTCTTCTTGCTTCAGTTCAGTCTGTCCAGTGCCATGGAATACTGAAATTTCCTTTTTAGATGTGTCACTGTAGCTCGGAATTGCAGAGTGTTTGAAAATATTTTGGAACTCTGTTTTTTACAATAAATGGAATTTTTATTAAATTTCAATTTCATAGGTAGTCCTTAAATTCTAGAGTAAAAATCATTATTTGGCACCTCCTGTGTGCTAGGCATTGTGCTAAGGGCTGGGGATACAAAGAGGTGAAAGACATTCCCGGCCCTTGAGGAATTTGCATTCTAACAGAGAGACAGCATAAAAGCAAATATATACAAAATTACATACAAAATTACAGTTACATACAGGAGAAACCAGAAATAATTCACAGATTAGCTCTTATTCACATTTGGCTTTGTGACTAGGAATCGGTATTCATCCAACTTAAGAGTTTTCAGGAGAGAAAAATTTGGAATCCTCCCTATAAATTACATTTTTTAGTAAACAGAGTTGGGTGTACATTGTAGTTCTTTTCATAAATTATGAACATAAATTTCTGTGATCCTATTTATAAAACCTACAACTATATTGAATATATGCTGAACTAGAAGGATGAAGATAAGTTCAATGCCACAGAATTCGTGCCAAAATGTCAACTATATTTTATTTTTAAAATGTATCTAAAGGCAATACCTTATTTGCTGCCCATTTTGTGTGTGTGTGTGTGTGTGTGTGTGTGTGTGTGTGTGTGTTTTGAGAGGAAAAATCCTTATACACAAAGGGAACGTCAACTTACCTGATCAGTAGTGCTGTAAGACTTTAGGAAATATTCTTCTGTGACACTCCCAGTTGCACATTGAGGCTGTAGGAAAATGGACCTCAGTCAGTATCAAGATCTTTCCTATAAAGGACTCTTGAAGTGTGACTCCCCAGGGTAGACACATCCAAAGGACCATAGATTTAGAAGTGGAAAGGAGCTTTGGAATCCCTCCCTTCCATTTGACGTGGGAAGGTTGGAGAAGTGAAGGGCTGCCTAAAGTCCTTTAGGTGGGCGGTAAGGAAATGAGTTGGGATTTGAACTTAGCTTCTTTGACTTCAAATGCAAAACTCTTTGCAGACAGCCAGTAAAGTCTGGTTAAAGTCTGAGTCTGGTTGTTTTTAAGATTCTGCCGTTATTAACCAGCTAAAAACTTGACTCATTTTTTACTTATTTAAAAAAAAATCTGTGCTGCTGGTAAATGAGTATGCTTGTGCATTAATGCCCTTGAACGAACAGTAATTCTTTTAAAAGCTGTTACTAATGGGAGAGATGAAACCATGCTAATAGCAATCCTGAAAACAAAAACTGAACCTTTTTCTGGAGACTCTTAATGGAATATTTTGTGGGCTCTTGGCTGTCCTTGAGACTTGTTCATGGGATTTGTGGACTTTGAGGAGGCACTCCAGGGATGAGCCACGACCCTCTGAATTGGTAGACCATCAGTTTGGTACTGCAGGGCAGTCTATCCCCACAGCCTTCTGACTTCTGATTCTAGGCCAGAGGGTGAAGCAGAGGGCTCTCTTGGGTATTCCTGAAGCCTTTTATCCACCCACTAGAATTAGGCTTTTAATTTGTGGTCAATCCAGGTTTGTCACGGCTGCCAGCCGTTCTTTGCACATGAAGAAGTTCCAAGTTCAGTTGATAGAGAGGCCTTCGGGCTCCTGGAGAAACAGTAGGTGTGCAAGTGGGAAAGGTGCTTTTAGCACTTCTGAAGCCAGGCCCTAATTCCAAGCAAACTCTGAGTCCCCACCACTCCCTGGTAGCAAGCATAATTGCCATTAGGAAAGAATTGACTTTTTAAAAGGGGAAAAATACTGGTGAAAAGTTCTTAAGAGCTTTATTACATTTTTCTCATGAAATTACTCCTTCACCATATTGATTAATGTCTAAGTTTAAGAATTTGATGTAGGCATTTTACCATTATAATTTTGAAATATGGAAAGTCCTTGCAAACATTCTCAGATTGCCTTCTGTCTGTCTGCCTTGTAAAAGATCCTCTTAGTTAAATGGACCATCCTCCTTAAATGATGTCATTAGCTCAGATTGAAAAGACACTGCCTGCAGGGAAATCGTTTAATTGTCCTAAAGTGCCTTCCTTCTTTCTGTAGATCTGGAAGCTGCTCACTCACTTCCATCTTCAGATGAGATAATTTATATCTGATCATTTTTAAAACTCTCTGAATGACAAAATGCTAAGAAAGAAAGCCATCCTCATTCCTAAAGTCCTCTGATGTTACACATTTTTTTCCTTTTATTTACAATCAAATCTACACAAAGAGGTTTCTTAAAGTGTACCGTTGTCTGATTTGTCTTTTTGAAATTTTTAGTTTGTCAGAATCCTAGCCCCAAATTGACTTATGGAAAGCATATAGTTCAGTGATCCTTTTGTAAAACACTTCTTGGACTTCTACAGAAAAGCCAATTTATTGGAGCCCTTTCTGAGCTACCTGAATGAAAACCTTTCGAAATTGGATCAGTTATAATGCTTTGATCATAGATCATAGATGCCAGAGTTGAAAGGGACTGTGGAGGTCATCAGGTCTAAACCCCATGAACAGGTGGAATGACCTTCCCAAAATGAGACAGGGAGTAAGCCACAGGAAAAATAAGGGACAGCCTGAGATTAAGTCTCTTTATTTCAGCAAATTGAAACCAAATTAGCTCTCATCTGTGATAGGTTCTTCTAGAGCAGTGGTTCTCAACCTGTGGGTCACAACCCCCTTGGGGGGTCACAGGGGTCGCCTAAGACCATCACAAAACACATATTTCCGATGGTCTTAGAAACTGAGACACACTCCTCTATCAGTCTCCAGGTGGGTCCACTCATGTGCATATATGCCCACATACGAGTATTAAAGGGTTGCAGCATTAGGAAGGTTGAGAACCACTGTTCAAGGGTGTGGCATACAGTTAGATGGACAGTTTATAAAGTTTGTAGATCAGAATGTGTATTTTAAATGGATACTGGACACAGACTCTGAGTTGGGTCCAGAATTTAACAGGAGGCTGAGTTGGGGTTGCCTCTTTTTATGGCTTCAGAGTTCTCTCTGTCAAGAAGTCCTGTCCCTTTCATACCATTGTTTGAGTAGTGGTGAGGATTTAACCATGAACATCATATGCAGGGTCACAGAGAGATTCTTGTTAAGGGTGTGTGGGCAATGACACACCAGTGAATTAGAAACTGGAGTAAACTATCAGGGAACTGTATGAGTGAAAAAGCGACACAATGTGGTGCAGGGGATAGAGCGCCAGGCCTGGGGCCAAGAAAACCCCTCTTCCTGGGTTCAAATCTGGCTTCAGACTCTTATTAACTGAGTGGTCCTGGGCAAATCATTTAACCCTGTTTACCTTAGTTTCCTCATCTGTAAAATGAGCTGGAGCTAGAAATGACAAACCATGCCAGTGTCTTTGCCAAGGAAATCCCACATGGGGTCATGTTGGACAGGACTGAAAAAGGACTAGAAACACACAGTAAGTGGCAGAGCAGCCAGGCTGATCACATGGCAGAAGGGAGGGAGACAAGTAGAAAGCCTGGGGTTTCCCCGTTCACTGGGGAATCTGGCCTGGTGAGCTCTCAGGAAGGGCTGGCCCAAAGGCTCTTGCCATGGGCAACTGGGAGTGAAGTGCAGATCCCTTGGGGTATTTGAAAATGTTTGGCTGATAAAGATCAAGGTTGGCCACCTTCTAGGAACAATATGCATTTGCTTCATGATTTATTTTTTTCCCTACTAATAATTTTCCATCTTTGTATTCTTCAAGAATTTAGGTCCAAAGCAACGAATGTGACCCCTTTATATTTCATAACAGTCAATTTAAAAGATGCTCTGTTTGTGTCCGTCTTGACTAATATGATCAGAGTCTTGAATTTCATTGTCATTTTGGGTCATTTTAGTTTAATACCTTTTTATTCCTGGTGGTGAAAGAAGAGCAAAGCCCTCATCATAAAGGAATGTGTCAGAAAGGCCCTGCCCTCTGGGAGTATGTATTCTAGAAAGCTAAAAACACTGTATATGAGTGAGTAGAGCACCAGCCCTGGAGTCAGGAGGACCTGAGTTCAAATCCAGCCTCAGACACTTAACACCTATTAGCAGTATAACCTTGGGCAAGTCACTTAACCCCAATTGCCCTGCCTTCCCCCCTTTAAAAAGACCAAAAAACAAAAGAAAACAAATTGTTTATGTTTTAATAAAAACATGCTACATAGGTAGAAATTAGTATGCCTGCTGGCTTATAAATATTCCCAGGAGAGATTTAAGCATTTCCTTTTCTCTTCTTTTTTTTTTTTTTTTAAAGACATCGTCTTTGGCAGCTAGGAACATTTGGGTCTTGGAGAGACCTTTACCTAGCCTGATAATAGTGCAGCCCCCTTCGAGGATTGTATTTTAGTGCTTGGTCGTAATTTCATGGTTTTATGCCGAGATAGGACCTCACTTATTTTCCCCCCACTAATGGAGAGTGGGGAGAGAAGGGCGGTTAATATTTACAGAGAAAAATAAGGGAGACTGCAGGTACTTTCTGAGGTTAATATTGCACAAAGACAGGCACTTTTTCATTTGGATTTTCTCCCTGACAGATTTCCAGATGGGGATTTTGTAGGACTCCCGAAATATTCATTTTGTTTTATGTTGGATAGTTTAGTAAACTTTTAGGTGTTAGGTTAACATTCATTTCAGAAGCAAAAATGGAATTAAAAACGGTTTTTGTAAGGCGATAATCATGAATGTTAAATTTGTGAAATAAATTTTTTTAAAAAAGGAAGAAATACGAACGATCAAAAACTATAAAAAGGGTTCTGTTTCACTAATAATATGAGCAATGCAAATTTATAAACTACAGGTACAAAAATGATCAATACACGCGTGCTCACGGTCAGACGGCAGCACCAAACGGGACCGTAAATAAGATAAAATCTGTAATGGGATTGTGACAAACCCAGCCTCTTCCTGGTAGCTCTTGCTTCGGTTACCTGTGTTGCCCCCAAATGACCTCCTCGTTTCCTCTGTCCGTGTGTACTGATGATGCCTGAGCGATGCAGTTTGTGTGGGAGACTTTTAAAAAGTCCGCCTTATTAAATTTAGACAATGCGATGTTCTCTAGTGCGTTCTCTCAGTCCTCTGGTGTGAAATTCACCAAGATCAGTCACAACAGCATCCAATTTCCTTTTAGTTGCCGGTTCACTGCTGGGTCAGCAAACTTGTGCCGAGAAGGGAATGAAAGGGCATGTTGGTCTAAAACAGGTAATAGGCAGCTTTTTGTATCCAGGTGAGAAGGGTCCGGGCTTCCAGACCTAAGTAATTAGGGGGGTAAGAATCCTTAGATAATTCAGCCAATAAAGGTGTTTAATGATAGTCTGAACAGTTAGAGGTGATGATTAATTAGCCTGGGCACTCTGGGCTGGCCAGTCTGTGTGCAGTGGTACATACTGGCCATCAGCTGGTAGGCATGCAGGCTTGTAAAGGGCTTTCTGCTCTGACACTGGCCATATATCATTGCAGCTGTGCCCTTTGATTACTGGGAGGGCTTGCAGAGTGATTAATAGCCAGGATCAATGTTTCTGCCCAGCACATGACATTTGGTCACAGAGCGACCATATACTTATTCCCCTTTGGCACAACGCTTAGGAGAAATGAAGGATGAGACCTGCCAATTTATAGCTGGGAGCTTCAGTTTATAAAATGAGTCAACTTTGACTGTACAAAATTATTCCCCATTGAAATAATTAGTGCAGCATTAAACACAATTAGAACTAAAACTCGGGGAGCATGCTTGCTGAATCCAAGCCAGTTGACAGATGGTTAAGGCCTGATATTTGGCTTCCTGTGAGGTCCAAGAGTTATTATTTGGCTGAGAAAATCAAAAGGCTTGGATTACACAGTAGTTCCCCCAAATCAAGAGATTAGATAACAGCCATATAAAAGCATTCTTCCTGCTTAAAAATGGCCTAGGATTTTGGAGTGTTCAACAGGACAAGTATTATAGATGCATGTGAACACAGACCGTGGAACGTTGTTGTTGACTCCTAGTGGCTGCTGTGGACCTAGTGGGTGTACCCTTAAGGCAGGTGTGATTTCAATCTACATACTCTTAGATGACCGATTTTCTATAATGTGAAATTTAGTGGCATATAATGGCATCTGCCACTTATAACCGTCAGTAAAATAAAACATCACCAAACTCTCAATCTTAAACCTTATATGGAGTTAATTTAACTGTGTGATAAACTGGAGATTAAGATTTGTGCTGTCAGCTTTATAGGTTTGAAGCAAAGCTCACTTGTGTTCAACCTCCCGGCCTCTTGGTGATGTTAGAATCTGAGATGCGATGGCTATGTAGTTTTGAGGTGGGCTCCGTTGGCAGGTGACTTCAGAGAAGGTGCCATCCCCTTGGCTTGGGTGCAGCCTGTGCTCATGTAGTCACTGCTCAGCCCCTTGGTGCTTTCTCACCTACTGGAGCTCTTGGCCACGCCTTTCTGTAGACCACTCATCAGGTCTTACACCTTGATGCCTCTGTGATTTCATCAGTGGGGATGCTCTCTGTTGGCATCTGTGCTCTCATCCTTGAGATCTTTGGTTGTGCTCTTCCACCTCACCTTCACAGAGGCTCTGATGGCCGTGCTGGAGGTCTGGAGGCCTTCTCGACTATATTCATTCCCCAGTGATGTACCTCATATACTTCTTCTGGTTGGTAGGAGGCCGTGGCTGACATTGGCTCGCTGTGAACCTCTCTCTTCACTGTTTTGTGAGTCTTCTCTAACTTTGGGTTCCCAGAAATTGTGGTGTTCCAAGGTTACTGGGAGAACATTTGTTTTCAAAAGATGAGTCTTTGAGCCAGAGGGAAGCTTGAGATTATTGAAAGTATCCTGTGCTTTCCCAAATGCAGGCCCACCCTGCTCTATTTTGAGGCTATTCTAGGCCCAACTCATTGTCGGTTTGAGGTGCCTGTACCAGATACGTACATACATACATGTGTATGTTATACATGTATATAAACTATACACACACTAACTCGGTAGACCAATTGCCCAAAAGTTGATGTCTCAATGCATTTTGAATAACCGTGGGTTTAATTTAAAAGGTCTTCTAATACCCTGGGGCTTGTTGCAATTGGTATAATATCTTCTGCAAACAGGGGCATCTTCAGGAGCTCACTAGGGAATTCCCCTTCCATTTGGACCTTGTACAAGACATCCAGGGCAGCGGTGAACACTCTGACAAGCGCATCCATCCCTGCTTTGTGTCTTGCCTAATGTCATGTTAATAACCAGAGAAAAATTGGATAGAGTTCCCTGTGGTTGTGTTTTTAAGGAGATCTGCATGAGATAGTCCTCCTTGGAGAGAGTCTTTAAGGCTCCGTGTTGCTCTCTTCACTGAACCAGATGCCTTTTTGTAATCGGGGACAGTCAGTTTGTCCTTGTAAGGACGTGGCCCGGCGTAAGGATCATTGGTGAAGATTTGCCTGCACTGTAACTCATATTTTCCTCAATATACATGTGGATACTTTTCATAAAGATTTTCTCAAGGTGAGGAAGTAGCCTATGAGCTGGTAACTATTGGTGCTCTCTTGGTTTCTTTTTGGGAGTATTAATATGAGTAGTTATTAATATTATACGAATAGTACAATATTATTACTTAGTACTGTTTGTGATTGTCCCTGCTTCCCCCACTCTTCTGCTCCCTTTCCTTCTCAGAGGGAAAGAGGGCTTCCAGACCGCATTGTGCTCAACATGAGCACACGACTCCAAGGCGGACATGGATGTGCTGCAGTATCACACTTAGCTCGTCTTCAGTTGGGTGATCATCACCTGAAGAAGTCCTCTTCATGTTCTAGGCAGGACCCTTCTCAAGGCTTAGTTCACAAGCTTTTTTTGCTACTATGCTCTCTGGAAGTTACTCCCGATAGGTTGTCCAAGGTTGCTGTGGATCGCGTGGGTGTGGAAGACAAGCTCTCTGATGACTAAACACACAAGTTGGTGGGGTATTATAGTGAGACATGAAAAAGTCATGTATATAATGAGACATTCTGTAGTATTTGGTGGTGTCAAAGCGCTTTGTGTGTGCTATAATTCAGTTCTTTCAGCAACAGTGTGACACAGCATCAAAACGATCACAATTGCATCAAAATTGGAACTTAGGCAAAGGCTTAAGTGACTTACTCGAAGTCCACATTACCTTCCTCCTCCATTCTCCAAACCTTTACTTTTGAAATAAGCTTCTGACTGATACAAAGTTATTGAAATCTCAACCTAATGTCTAGGAATTGGCTATTGTAGATGAGTGGATAAATTTAATACATGTCTGGATAAAATATAGAATAATACTTAGAGATATAGATATAATATATAATATTTAATAGATAGGTTTAATTATCCCATTTTAAAGATGAGGAAGTTTAGGCTTAGCAATCAAGTGATTAATGAGTATTTGTTAAGGAATACTTTTAATACTTCCTTGAATAAGTATTTGTTAAGAGTATCCTTAATAAATACTTATTAATTACTTATGCTGGACCCTGGGCACACAAATACAAAGTGTGAAACAATTCCTGCTTGCCAGGATCTTACATTCTCACGGGGGATCCATCAGATACACATACAAATGCCCACAGGCCAACACACACCTGTGCAGAGTAATCACACACAGAACACTGTAGGAGGGTGAGCACTACTGCTCGGGGAGATCAGGAGAGCTTTCACTGCAGAAGGTGGTGTTTGAGGTGCCCACAGTTTAGCAAGTGATGGAGGCAGGACTGGGGCTTAGGTCTCCTGGCTTGGAGTTCAGGGTTCTTTTTGTTATACCACATGGCCTCTTAGAAGTCTATGCAGATATAATTTCAAGTGGCCAGCTAAATTCAGGATTAATGTTCAGGTTGAATCTTATATTTCATCTGACAAAAAGTTTATTTTCTCTCTAATCCCTTCTTAGAGAGCAATATGAAGTAATATGATGTAGAAGAAACAGGACTTATTGTGGTGCTGGCAGTAATGGGGAGTCACTGGAATTGTGACATGATCAGAGCTATACCTTAGAAAGATCCTTTTGATATTAGAATGGAGGAGGGGTTGGGGTGGGAAGAGATCTGAGGCAGGGAGACCAGCGAGAGACTCCTGTCCTAGTCTGGGCATGAGGTGACGAGGGTGGTGGCAGAGTCAGAGTATCAAAGTAGAACCAGCAAGAGTTGGCAAGTGATTGACTATGATGAGTGGGAGAGAGTCAGGAGGCAAAGATGAAGTCTGGGTTGTGCCTGGTGCCTGGGAGGATTATGGTGCCCTTGACAATGATAGAAAAATCAGGAAGAAAGGAGAATTTTGGAGGAAGGATAACGAGTTCAGTTTTGGACATGTTTAGTTTAAGATATCTATGGAACATCCTGGTCAGATGCCCAAATGTAGGACCAATGCAATATTCACAGCACCAATGGTGACAAGGAATATGCTGACGCAGTTCTGAATTGCAAAATATAGCAGATTCTCTATATAGAAGGCAGAAACAAAATATTTATTCAGACACC
This sequence comes from Pseudochirops cupreus, assembly GCA_028627135.1. NCBI lineage: Eukaryota > Metazoa > Chordata > Mammalia > Diprotodontia > Pseudocheiridae > Pseudochirops > Pseudochirops cupreus. The sequence goes on from CM053581.1 coordinate 573,032,122, forward strand.
AGAAAGCCAAATCCCAACACCGGAAAGTCGAACCCATCATAGCAACAAAGAAGATAATGCACTATAACACATCAGGGACCCACCCCATCCTTTAGCCTTCCCACAAACAAACGCTCACAAGCCTAGCTGTCTCCTTGGGTGCATCCTCTCCTCCCTTCCTCTAACTGCTCTGACTCCCAGTTTTCTGCTCCACCCATTCAGCAAACTCCTCCCACCACATTCTGCCTTTTAGGGGGCAGGGAAGATCTTCAAATTGCCATTACTGTTACACCAGTTAGCAGATGGAGACACAGGAGTGGAGGTCAGGAGGGAGATTACGTAGATCTGAAAATCAGTGCATAGAGATGATAGTTGAATCCATGGGGACTAAGGAAGTCACCAAGTGAAATAAGATAGCGGGAAAAGAGAAGGAGAGCCTAGGACAGAGTCTTGGGAGACCCATGGTTAGTGAGCATGGCCAGGATAAAGATCCAGAAAAGGAGAGTGACAAAAAGCCGTCAGACAGATAGGAGGAGAACTTGGAGAGGGCAAGTCATGGAAGTCTGGAGAGAAGAGTTTATAAAGAAGAAAGAGGGTGCATGATATTGTCAGAAGCCATAGAGACATCAGAAGAAATGAGGACAGAGAAAAGGCCCTTGGATTTGTCAATTAAGAGATTATTGCTAACTTTGGAGAGAGCAGTTTCACTTGATTGATGAGGTCAGAAGCCAAGCTATGGAGAATGAAGACAGTGAGAAAGGAAATCAAGGCGCCATTGTAGACAGCCTTTTAAATGAGTTTGGCCATGAAATGTAGGAGAGACTTAGGACAGTAACTAGTAGGAATGGACTGAGCAAGTTAAGGTTTTTTAGGATGGAGGAGATAGCATCCAGTAAGCAAATAGAGAATAAAAATTAGTGAGAGAGAGAGGAGTGGAGAAGAGGGGTGGAGTGAGATCACTTAGAGATATAGAGGCATTTACCTTGGCAACAATTAGGGCCACCTCTTTATATGAGGTAGGAGTGGGAAAGGAGATCTGAAGGATGGAAGAAGGCATCTGAGTGACAGAGATGAGAGCAAAGGAGAAGATGGAGTTATCAGCAAATAATAGCCTATTTGGCTTTTTTAGTCAATAATGTGAAGTCCTTAGTTAATGGGGTGGGAGGTGGTGGAGCCATGGGAGGTCTGAGATTTGGAAAAACCATGTTGGTGAATGGGATAGTGAATCAATTAGGCTTATGTAAAAGGATTACTGTGTTGGGGTGAGAATGTAGTTGAAATGAGAAAGGGAAGGGAGTGGTGTAGTCTTTGCAAGGGACACAGCGTGGGGAAGAACTGAGGGTGGTGGGATTCTAGGTCACCTAGAATTAGAATAGAGTTAGGGGTTGCAAGGCAACGGGAGAGGTGTAATAACAACAGATTATGATCAAATTTCAGAATTCGTGAACGTGGAAATGGAACATTTGTGGGTGTTGGCAGGATCAGTGGTTTGCCCATCTCTGTGTAGCTGAGGTGTGGAAAAAAAATAAGTCTGGGAAATTAGTAAATCGAGTAGTTGGGAGTTTAGAGTCTTTGAAGGAGTATGAGTCTGTGTTAAATCCTCTAGAATGAGGGCAGGAATTGGAGAGGAAAGACTGAGCTGGATGCTTTTATTTTCATTTAAAGCTCTGTTTCTAATAGAGCTGGGCAGCTTTCACTCAGGATTTTGAAAATGTGTTATTCAGGCTTTTGTGGCCTTTGGGTGGTTCAGTGATTCTTAAATTCTTTCTCCTCCATGTGTTTTCTAGACCAGTCACTTTCGAAATGAGGTAACTTAGATTTTCAGTCTTTTGACTTTGCTTCAATGTTTATTAACTTCTGTTTGATCCATTCTAATTTTCAGGGAGTCTGGGTAAGGTTTTGTATTTCTTTTACTTAGCTCGTAATTCTCTTCCTACTACTTTCTTCCAGAGCTTTCATTTCCTTCCTCTTTCCTCTAGAGATTCATTTCATCTCTCATATCATTTTGAGTCTTTTTTTTTTTTAATGAGGCAGAGACAGCTAGGTGGCACAGTTTATAGATCATTGGGCCTGGAGTCAGGAAGACCTCAGTTTTAATCCAGCCTTAGATACTTAATAGCTATGTGACCCCTAGCAAATCACTGAGATTATGTCTGCTGTTTAGTCCTTGTTCTGGTCTCTCATCTGTAGACTCAGCTGAGATCCACCTCCAGGGTCAGAGTGACAGACCTGTGCATTTGACCAGTGGCTCTTGCTCTGGGCTGAGTCCTAGATTCATAGAGCAAGAGTTTACCATGGTCACAAAAATGACATATTCTGGTTTCTATTTGGATTTCCTCACCAGTCCTTGATTTGGTCTTTGTTGGAATAGTTGTAGCAGCGAGTGAGATCGTATTGCTTCCTCCTGCTGTGGTCTTCCAGGATCTTGTAGCTACCAGGTCTCTTGGTCTTTTCTCTGTGCCCCTCCTTCTTGACCTCTCTTCTGCATTTGGCACTGCTGATGACCACCTTCTGCACAAACTCTTCTTTCTAGGTTTGCTTGGCGCTGCTCTCTCCTCATTCCCCTCTTACCTGACGGCTCCTTTTCAGTCTGCTTTACTGGTTCTTATTCTGTATCACTCCCACTGACCATGAATGTTCCTCAGGGCTAAGAAAGAAATAAAGAGGATCATTTTTTTGCCCGTCTTCCCCCATCCCAACTTCTCTTTTTGTGGAGGGGACTGCTCCCTCACAGTCACCCACGCTCTTAGTGTAAATATCATCCTTGACTTGTCACCCTCACTCATCCCAATAGATTGCCCATTTCTTGTATGTTCCCTTCTCTCCACTCCCACAGCCACCACCCTAATTCAAGCTCTCCTCACTCTTACCTACACAGCCACAGTTGCCTACTTGGCTTCCCTGCCCCAAGTTCCTTTCCTTCTAATCCATCTTCCACTCTGTTAGAAACCAGAGTGATTCTCCTAAAGCCTGGGCTTGACCTAATTACTCCTCAACTCAGTGAATTCAGGCAGCCCTCCCTGTATGTCTAGGATCAGATATGCAGCTCTTGGTTGGCTTTTCAAGGCGTTCGTGAGCCAACCCGAGCCTGCCTTCCTAGGCCCTGCCATGCCATCTGCCGTACTGCACCCCACATCCCATCGCTCTCCCAGTGTCTGTCCCGTCGCCTCTGCTTCTCTCTTGACATTTACTTCACTGAAGACGTGCTTTGTGCAGAAGATGTTGCCCAGTTCCAGCAGCTGCCAGGGCCTTCCCCATGGAGATCACCTCCATCAGTCTCTTTATGTCTCGTAGGTGCCTCCCCCCTTTTGGGTTGTTTGTGACCCCCTTGAGGGCAGAGGTGGTTTTTGCCTTTCTTTGTGGCCCGGTCACTTACCACCATGCCTAGCACTTCATAAGCCTTTATGAAGGTTTTTGATTGATCTCAGCTCAGCGCCTCCTCCTCCCCTGGCCATCATCTCAGTCACCCCAGCAGCTCTGGTACCTGAACCTCAGATCAGCCCCTCATGCTCCCTGTCTTCCCTGTGGCCGTCACCTCCTCGTCACTGGTGCTCTCCCATCTCTGCGCAGCTGCCAAGAGATTGTTTTCTTGCGTATAGGTCTGCCCATTCTCTTGTTACTACTCAGTGAACTTCAGTGATTCCCTGTTGCTTGTAGTCCCCAAGAGAAATTCATTTGTTTGACGTTGGCAGTCTTCCATTACTTGTATCCATCTTTGGGGTGCACGATTCAGCCGCTGGGTGACGCCCCATCGCGCTGCTGCACTTGCTGTCTGCCACGCTTGGAATGCTCCCTCTTCTCTCCTTGGCCTCTGCAGAGTGTCCTTTAGGACCCTTCTGAATGATGCCTTGCTTGGTTCCCATACTCTTTCCCCTAACTGGTCATGCCTTTCACTCCCCTCCCAAGGTTATCTTGTGTCTGCTTTCTCTCTGTTTTGTGTATACCTGTGCATATTACATTAGAATGCGACCTTCTTGAGGGACGGGACTCTTAACTTTGGCTTTTTATCTTCAGTACCTAGTACAGCCTTGGCCACAGGAAGCTCTTACCAATGGAAATGGTGCCACTTTTAAAAGTTCAAAATTAATCAATCTGACTGAAGTGTTTAAAATTTGGAAACTCCTTTGGTGGCAGGTGAATATGCTGGTGTCTCTGCCAGCATCGATGGGGCTCAGATTAGCATTTGCCATTGTCCTAGCTTCTTCTGATGGATAGATAAGACTGTGCTGGTATGGAGGGAGGTGTGAGGAGACCGTGCCTCGTGTCAGAAAGCTGTGTTCTTTCAGAAAGATTTCGTCTTGCTTCCTGTGCCAATGCATCCTCCTTCCTCTGGGCCCAGGATAAGCGCTGTGTGACGATTCTGTTTGCATTGATTACATGTGGCTGAAGGACAAGCTTCCGTCCTCCTCTTCTGATGTCTGATAGGGATTTCTGTAAGACTGGACAGATGATCCCTTTTGTTGTGTTAATAGAAACCTTAGGACATACCAGATCAGTAAATAAAATTAACATTCGAATGGACGCGTTGGGTGTTGCAGTCACCAGTAGACATTTTCAACACGGACCATGCCCTTAATACACTCTTGCCTCGGCCCTCATTATATGGAGTGCAGGGACCTTCTGTCATGCTTGTCAAGGGGAGGTTGCATAGACATGTGGAGAAAGAATTTTAGACTTAGTGATATTATTAAAACTGGGAAGATGGATTTTGCTGTTTGGATTGTCTGATGTCAGGAAAGTGATGCCGTGGACTTTGGCTTCACTTGCGTTGGGGAATTAGGCAGTCAGGTGTTGCAGTGTTCCTCAGGAGGTGGCCTGGCCCATGCTGGAAATTGGCCAGTCTGCCTAGAGGATACCTCTTTTCAGATGGACAGGTGACCCCTGCCCGTCTGTAACAACGATTTTGAACCTTCTTCACGTTTCTGTTGTCAATAGAACAGAAGGGTGTTGGAAGTGTTGGAAGTAACAGATATGACATTTAAGTGACATTTTATGAATAAATAAGTCTCTGCTGAGTGAGAAGAGTTCGACTGTTCTCCAGACTTTCAGCGTACACACCCAGATACAGATTGTGTTTATGTTTTTGGTTTCTACGTTATCTATATTGACAGGGAACTTCTACATTAGCACTCCCTTCTAACGGACTCACTAGTTTACTCATGGCAGCTAATGGCGTTTTCATTCCCATGGCCCCAGTCAGGTTCTCATTTGGATGAGGCTCTGCTGGGCTGGCCCAGTGCTCACTGTGCTCAGTGCCCTCAGGAGCGACGGGAAAGGAAGGAGCCCAAGGCTTGTGCTTCTGGGTTCGTGTCTTCCCCCATTCTCTTACCTCTCCTTATTTTCTTCACAACCCTCTCTGAAAATGAGGCCGCAGCTCTGCTCTGTGCACGGGCTAATCAGTCCTTTCTCCTCGTGGGCGTTTGTGTGTGCGTCTCTGTCTGAATGGGTGTGTGCGTGTGCATGCGTGTGTGTGTGCGTGTGCGTGCACCTGCGTTTGTATATGTGTATGTTTGTACGCATGCTCTCAGGCCTTGTTCTGCTCACCATTTCCTTCTCTCTTATCTTGTTTGCCTTAATGAAGGTGCCTCAGTCAAACTGAGACCTGTTAAGGACCTTAACTTGAAAAGGCCATGGTCTCCCTCTGCGTCCTGGAGCATCTCCAGTCCTCCTGATCTCTGTCTGGCCACTGGACTCAGGTGGCTCCGGAGGATACGATAAGGCTGGTGACTTTGCACAGCCCTGCCTCACTTAAATCCAATTCTCTTGCATATCATGGCTTCACCTCCCTGATGTCATGGTCCTCTTCAAGAATGAAGGCCAAACAGCACCAACTGAGTTCCCTAAACTGCTCGGTACCAGAAGGGCTTCTGTGTGCTTCCAGCAAGTGTACAGTATGGTGGGGGAGACCACTTGGGGCTATATAGTCCTCTGTAGAACATTATAAAATGAGCAGAAGGTAGATATGTTTCAGAGGAAGGCTCTCTTCACAGTCAATCTTCTGCTCAGACCCCAGTAAGCACAAGACTCAGCCCCCTGCTGCCCTGCTCACCACACCCCATCCCTTAGTGCCCAGGCTATCTCTTGGCTCCCATGTGGATGCCTCCGGTCAGGGTCTGCCTCCCCAGGCTTCGTCCATCAGCCTGTAGCCACGCCTCTCTGGCCTCTCGCTGCTCTTCCCAGCCGTCCTCCAGGCTCATCTCAGTGCCTCAGGCCTGGCTCTCCTGCTGCCTGGGGGGTCTTCCCTCCGCCCCCTCAGCCTCACACAACATTGAAACTCCCCTTCCACAGTCAGGGAGCCTTTGCTGGGCCTGTGGCTACATCAGTGACCTCAGGCTGGTATTGAATCTGTGGTGTGTACCTGTCAGCTCTCCAGCCACAATGTGATCTCCCTGTGGGCAGAGCTACCATTTTGTTCTAGCTTGAGCATCCGCTCAGTGCCCAGTTCATGGTAAACGCTTGATAAACACTTAGTTGCTTGGTTGGTATCAGGGGACCTCAGGTGTCGTCTTTATTCTGCCATTTCTAGCTTTGTGTCCTTGAGAGGCTCCATGGGGTGGTTGCAGTGGTGTCAGACAGGGCTCCTCCACCCCACGCCCCACATGTGCAGCACAGACCAGATGAACAAAACTAGCACAAACACCGTGCAGCAGAGATGATGAGTCTGTGGTTTTCTAAGCTGATGTCTACCTGCAGTGGTCAGATTGATTTCTTTTTGACGTTGATCCCACTGGCATAGCAGACAGGGCCCTGGAGCTGGAGTCTGCTAGCTGTGTGCCTCAGTTTCCTCTCTGTACAATGAGGGGGCTGGAGTCAGTGACCTCATGAGGCTAGAAGTCATGGCATCTCTCTTGGCCTATAAAATGACATAGTCGAAATGGCCATTCTTATCTTTTGATAAGGGATAGAGTTCACAGTGAGTAAACTGAGTGAAGGACACGGAGCCAGGCACACGGGGGCCCTTTCCCAGCTCAGGTATTTTTTAATTGTGACATCATGGGCAAGCATTTCTCCAGATGCCATTGCTATATCCTGTGGAATCTGTCTAGAGGCGTCCTTCACTTTAAGCAAATGAAAGCCTGGTTTTCAGAAAATAAACAAGGAAGCAATTGCGTACTTCACAAAGATGATTCTTCTCCTTGCAGATGAATGTATCTTGGGCTTAGTTAGGCAGCAGAATTGGTGCATATATTAAAGATGTGAGTTTGGGTTTTTCAAAGATTTAGCCATAAGCTAGCACATGCCACCCCTGTAGGCCCCGAGTGAGGGCCGTCTTGTGAGTGTGGAGAGCTATCGAGGAGACCTGGTCAGTGTCTGCCTTTCCAGGCCCTTTGGTGACCAAGTCCTCTCTGTGGTGATGTTGTGACTGCTGAACATCCTCACCCAGGGGAGATGAGCAGGTCTAGCTCAGTGCCCTGGAGGCCTTACAGCCATGGCTATTTCTGTCAGCCAGATGGCCAGCTGGCTTGCTTAGGAGTTGCCAGCTGTGTTATGGTTAGGTGAGTGGTTGTAGGTCTGATCTCAGACAAATAGGGTGGGATTGTGGACAGCATAAACATTACAACGGGAAGCAAGGACCATGGGGCTGGGAAGTGGACACTCTCCACTCCAGTGTGTCATGATATTTTAGAACGTGCTGGTTGTTAGATGGCCTGTAGGTAAACTGCCAGTACTGGGTTGCCTCAGAAGGAGATTTAAATTGTACCAAATTATAAAGTAGATCAAACATTTGATTCCCCTTTTCATTTGTCACTGTGACTATTTGAACAATGAGAGCGCTTAGTTTTATGGCTGCCTTTGATATCAATCAAACATCCATTAAGCCCCTGCTATATGAAAGGTACCATGCTGAGTCCTGGGAAGGGGATGCTCCCACCTATGTATGTGTTGGGTATACAGTATATGTGTGTGAGTGTGTGTATGTGAGTGTGTAGAGTGTGTGTGAGTGTGCATGTGTGTGTGTTTGTGTAGGGGTGTGTGTGAGAGTGTGAGTGAGTGTGTGTATGTTTGTGTACGGGTGTGTATGTGTGGAGTGTGTGTATGTGTGTGTTTGTGTAAGGGTGTGTGTGACTGTGTGTGTATAGTGTGTGAGAGTGTTTGTGTAAGGATGTGAGTGTGTGTGGGGAGTGTGTGTATATGTGTGTGTTTGTGTAGGGGTGTGTGGGTGTGCGTGTGGAGTGTGTGTACATGTGTGGAATGTGTGTGTATCTGAATCAGTGATTTTGTTAGTGGAGGGAACTCCTGGTGAGAAAACTCCCTCTGCCAATTCAGATCAGCAAGCTGTTGTGCAGCCGACGGCCTGTGGTTGCTGTCTGGGATATGGAGAAGTTAGGGGACGTGACTGTGGGGCAGAGGTAGTAAGCATTTACACACGGCATCCTGCATGCCTTCCAACAGCAATCCTGTGAGGCAGGTGCTGGTGTTAACCCCTATTTCACAGACGAGGAAATTGAGGCAAACAGAGGTGATGGGACTTGGCTAGGGCCACACAGCCAGTGGTGCCCGAGGCCGGGTATGACCTCGGGTTGTCCCAACTCCAGGCCTGGCACTCTCTCCACTGCACCACCTTGCTGTCTTGTGGCCAGTGTACTTGGCTAGTGTTTGTCAGAGACAGGACTTGACTCCAAGTCATTGGGCGCTAACCTAGGCCACTTCCCTGTTGAGAGGTGTAGGGGATGTTCTTCACCTACAACATGCGTCACCTCCTACAGAATGTGCTTCTGACGATGCTGGGGGAGGGAGAGCAGGCAGGAACTGACCTAGGATTTCTTTGTACGTGGGACTCCTGGTATGGAGGGACTCCTCCTCCTACCCCAAGGTGGCATCTTCCTCACAGCTCTGTGCTATAGAGCCGCTCAGGGTACTGGGGGCGGCAGGGCCTTGCCAGGGATGGGCAGCCAGCAGGAATCATGGTGGCGCTCATCTCAGGGCTTCCTGACTCGATGCTCATTGCTAAGGAAACCCCAGAATGGGTCACCGAGAGTCAGAAATGATTGAAAAATGACTCGACAGCAGAACAGCAGACGTATCTATGCTGCTTGCCCCATCTGAATCTAACCACAAGATCGGCACCACCCTGTGCACTTATTGCAGAAGAAAAGGTTGGTGGAGCCTAACCAAGAAGCAGGCCCCTTTAAGCTTCAGTTTTTTGTCTCCAGGAGACTCTTGGTGCCAAGGGCAGAAGTGAACATGTCCCTGCCTCTCCAGCCGTGGACGACAGCTATCCCCCATGACTGGCTGGCAGCCAGGACACCCCTCACTGCCCACTCTGCACAGCAGCCTTCTGACTTGGCAGGGCCCGGAATGCCTCTGCCCTTTGGGAAGGCTCCTGGGAAGCTGAGCTCCAGGGCCTGCTGGCCCAGCCACTTGGGAGGAGATGCTGTCTTGCTTCATCCTTTCCTATGCAAGCTCCTCCATGTCACGCTAGAGACAGTCCTGCTTTTCTAGAAGCACTATCCTCAGTTCCTTTTTCCGTGTGTTGCTGTCAGTCTGTCCCCCCCTCTCCCCAGATGGTGACATTGTTGTGGTCCCCTTGGTCCCTCTCTGCTTTTGGGACATCAAGGTGCCCTCATTATTTAGCGTTCTCCTCTTTGTGCCATACAGAGCAGGATGGCTGCTTTCTCCAGGCACCTTCTCACCAGGGTGGGCTTGTTTTGAAGGACATTGATGCCCTGTGGATAAGCAGAAGAATGCACTGGCATGGGGGCATGTCGAGGAGTCTGTTATTGGGACGGAAGATGGAGCAGAGTAGTAGGAGGAGGCAGGAAGTTACTGGGACGATGGAGGCAATAGTGCCAGGGATGTACCTTCAAAGACTTGAGCTTGGACAATGGAAGAAGACTTTTTCCTAGAAACAGCCATAAAACTAAGCGCTCTCATTGTTCAAATAGTCACAGTGACAAATGAAAAGGGGAATCAAATCATTTTCTTCCTTTACTTTTCCCTTCCTGTCATTTGATGAATCTTGGAGAGCTACGTGAAATACCCTCACAGTCTTCACCAAGTCATCACCACAGCGTCATGTTCCCATGACCGGATTCCAGGTGGACTTTGGGAAAGGAATGAGGCTCTACCAGCACTACGCCACACACCCATTTCTTTTCTGACCTTCAGTCCTTCACAGCATCCGTGATTTCATTCATGGGGCTGCTCTCTTCACCCCCTTAGGATCAGCTCTTCTGGGTGTGCCCTACCTCTGTATGATCTCTCAGTAGGCTTGTTCTTGATGCCATTTAAGCTTCTTGGCATGTATTTAAAAACAGAGTTATCCCATGCCATGGTGGCCTATCAGAGTAGGGCTGCCATTGAGAGTTCTGATCTAATCAATATGATCATTGAATTTTAGTCGCTGCAGTTTGAAGAGTAGCCCGTATGCATTCCTGCAAACATTATGTTTTAACTAGTTATTCTTTACTTATAATTCATGAGTATTCCGAAACATTTATGATTTTTCTGTTGAAATTTTGGAAATCATTGAGAATTTTATTTTTATCACAGTATTTACATCCCTGACACCTAACTTAGTGCCTCCACATGGGGGTGCTTCTGTGTCAGCAGGTGGGTGCAAGACAGCCACCCCTGAGAGTGGGAGTGATCATCCCAGGCACCTGGGGGTGGGTCACAACCTTATATTCTAAAGTCAGTTCAGTCCGTCACTCTTCCCCAAACATTTTTCGGACCAAGCAGATGAGACCTTTATTTACTCCTTCTTCCCCCTATTGTTTTCAGGACTTACTGTCTTTTTACAACTTCCATTTGTACTCCTTTTAAGCAAATTTTCCTTATATAGCTAAGGGGGTAGCTTGGGATACAGGAGTTATTTCAGGGCCTTTCTTTGTCTAGGTATGACCTTGCAAACTAAAATCTACCATCCTCATCCCAATAAGTCACCCATGATTGTCTTAATATTTTTATCTTTAGGTACTTAATCTAGGGCAGCCAAGAGTAGTGACCTCCATTTTCACTCACCAATACCATCTGAACCTTTTGGAATAAACTTTAATTCCTTTTCCATCCCCCATGGCCTTGTTAACCAGGTGAAAATGTGAAATTAAGGCACGTCAATCTCCTTTCATGTAGATTTAAATTTAGTTGCAACTTATGGACCTTCATGAATGCTAGAAGGACAATTAGATTTAATTTTCTTGCCAGCAACATATAATGGATACATATACAGAAAGCATGATTGGAACTTTTGCAAGTAAAGATGAAGAAAATGCTAGGACAAGCTTTGATCCCCTGACCTTGGCAAGATCCCTTTTACATAAGCATTAGTCACATGTTACACTGAGTCAACATGTGCAAGATAACACCACTGACCTTTCCAGAGGGAAGGACAAGAGAATGGTGCTTTAAATCTCTCTTTGGTGTTAGTAACAGGATGATTCTTTTGTGTTGCCCCTCCAAGATTTTAAATCCCTTGTGGATATGAAATATTATGGGTGTAGTAGGGAGAAGAAACCCAGAATATGACTTCTGTTTTCTTCCCACACTAGCACCGTGTAATGCTTTTTGTGTGTGTAGCACTGAAGTTATCTAATCATTTTCAATTCTGAATGAATTTGAAAACAAAACCATTTAAGCACCTAGGATATGGTAGGTATCACATTAGGCACTGGGTATAAAAATATAAAGAAGAATTAGTCCCTGCCCTCAAGCAGCTTCTATTTTTATAGTGGAAGAGTGGCAGCCAAGAAAAGGAGTTTTGGTCCAGAGAGTCACAGGGATGGTGAATGGAGCCATAGAACCATCAGTGGATTGTGGCACCCATTTTGTTAAGCATTGGTAATATGGATTTGATTCTTGCTCCAGGAGTAGGAAGTGGAGAATGGAGATAGGTTATGACTAGCAACAGGGTCTAAGACAAAAGACCCAGAGAAGCATGGGGCTCCTAGTGGGCAGCTGCATGGGATGTGAATGATGGCTCAGGGTTGGCTAGATGCTGAGGTTTAGGCGAATTTGCAGCCACCTCCACTGCAGGACTAAGTTGTGTGGATGAGTTCCCCCAGTGAGGAAAGGGCATGGCCTCTGGAGGTCAGGTGGGGAGAGAAGATTGGCAGTAGGAAGGCAGGGCAGAGGGCACAGTTGTCCAGGGGATGACTGGGGGGGATGTTATTTGTTTGTTTTTTTTAACTTTTGTTTATTTTTAGTTTACATCATTCATTTCCATGAGATTTTGATTTACAGATTTTCTCCCTGTCTTTCCCCTACCCACCACCCCCAAACAGCGATCCCACTATGTACCCCCTCCCCCAATAAGCTCTCTCCTATATCCTCCCCCATCACCCCTCTGACTTTCCGGTAGGGCCAGATGGATCTCCGTACCCCAGTACCTATATATTTCCCTCCTTCCTATTCCACCCCCCAACTTGTTCTATTCTCTACTTTGTCCCTGTCCCTTTA
>CM053581.1:573044999-573134999 GCA_028627135.1 Pseudochirops cupreus
TGACATAGGAGAGAATAGACTGGGGGAAGGGGGACACACTGGGATAGCTGTTTTGGGGCGGTGGGTGGGGGAAAGACGGGGAGAAAATATGTAACTCAAAATCTTGTGGAAATGAATGATGCAAACTATAATAAAACTTAAATTTAAAAAAAAATAAAATGAACTAGTTTTTCTTTGTACTCATAGAAATATGAACTTGTGGTTGAAGGAAAAGAAGTTAATGAATTTTGCTTTAATTACAGCTATGACTTCCGACTTTTGTGCCCTGCTTCCACCACAGTAATGTCCATTTTCCAGTTACTGATGTGTCACAATGTTCACTAAGACTTTTTGTAGGGTTTCTGGTTTTTAACTTCATGGTCTTTTAAAAAACATCCTTTATTTTTAAAAGATTTTAATACTCTAGCATTAAATGCACTACTAGTACATTTTAATACTACAGAAATATTCTGGCAAAACCTGAAATACTCTCCCTTCCAAGTGCCTTCCCTGCAGACAGTTCTGCAGAGCCATCTAGTGCGGATGGTCATGACCGATGGTGCGTTAACAATCTCTTAAAATACACTTTTGCTAACCCCAAATTGATTTTCAGTGGACCTGGTAGAAAATGACATAAAATCTAGATTTTAAAATGTTTAGCATTGCGAGTAATACCAGTATTTATTATTATATTACTTAAATTGTCATATATCTGCTGTTAGGCAGGTAGTTACGAATACGGCTTTCACTCATTCATTCAACAAACAAGGACAGGAAATGGCCTGGTTGATATTACAGTTAATAAACACGTTTCCCAAATGCTACTGAGATTGATGACGGCACTTCTAATGATGCTTTTTAAAAGATGCTGTCTTGACATGTTAGTGATTTGCATTGTGTTTGGCAAATAGTAAGTATTTAATAAATGCTCATTGGTTTGAAAAAATGGGCATGGGAAAGTGTAAAGTATGCTTGAGGGTAGATGGTCTAAAGGAGACGCTCCAGGACTTTGTAATGTGAGGTTATGAAAACTATCCTGACTCGTTTGACTCTTATCTAAATGCTTAGACTTTTGATTACTTAGAGGGTTTTTAATAAAGTTTTGTCAGTAATTAATACCTTAAGCGTCTGGTTAACTGAACCATTTTAGGAAAGCTGTTTTCCTCAGTTTCAGCCACTTGACAATTTACCGTGCCAAAGTACATGCTCCGTCAAGGACTTTAAAAAAAGTGAGTGGGTGTGGAAATGCATGTGTTGTCAGAAAGCAGGGTGTGCTCCAAGAACTTCTGGTGGGAACTAGTCCAGTTTCCCAGTCTTTCCTAAGGTCCTATTGTGGGTGGCCTCTCACCGGCCATTGGACGTGGCTGAGAGCAAGTGTCATTTATGTTTGTCTTAAATTATTAAGTGGGTTCAGTTGTATTGACAGCATTCCAAACTGAGGGCTGCCCTCTGCAGCCTCCAGGCCTCCTCTCTGGCCCTCCGTGCCTGGGATGTTCTGCCCCCTCCTCCTTCTCTCTGTCTCCTCACTTCTCTGGCTTCCTTCAGGCTTCTGCCAAAGTGCCACCTCCTGCAGGAAGCCCTTCCCAGTCCTCCCATTCTAGCGCCTTCTCTCTCCATTACTTCTCACTTATCCTGTGCGCAGCTTGTTCTGCATGCAGTCGTTCTCGTGCCATCTTCCCTGCTGGCCTGGAGCCTCTCAGAAGCTGAGACTGTTGTCTTTCGTTGTGTCCTTGCACTGAGTGCAGTGCCTAGAGCTTAGGAGGAGGAGCTTAATAAATGTTTATTGACTGAGTGCAATTTTAAGCTTTTAATATAAAGTATTCCATAGCAGTTAGTGGATGGAGAAACCTTAAAGTTTATGAAGATCTTTCAGTTTTAACCACTTAGTACAAAAGTTATGAGGCAGCTTCTCCAAGCCGACTGCCAGCTGTTAAAGGCAGGAACACTGTGTGATGTGCCTTTGTATCCTTTCAGCACCTAAGACAGAGATGGACATATGGTAGGATCCCCAGGGAGTCTTGTTTTTACATGTTCTCAGGCCTCAATGTGACTCCTACGGTCTTATACTTGTGGGTTTCTTTTTTAACTTAAATTGAAGACTTCAATGGAATTTCTGAGTTGGAAAGGATCTTATTGGTCATCTGGTCTAGCCCATGCTTAAAACAGAATCCCCTCTACAGTATTCCTGACCAGTGGTCATCCAGCCTTTGCTTGAGGTCCTCCAGGAATGAGGAGCTTGCTGCCACACACACACACACACACGCACGCACGCACGCACACGCACGCACACACACACACACACACACACACACACACACACACACACACACGGCACCCAGCAGTAGCCCATTGTGCTCTGAGATAGCTCTGATAGTTAGAAAGGCTTCCCTCTCTATGATGCTTGTGCATCTTTTCTCTCACTGGTCACTTATTGTCCTCTGCCGTTCCTAAAAGCCCTTGTGATGACCTTCCTTAGGTGTCCAAGCTTTCTTTAAATTACCTTTTCTTTAACCTTCTCCTGTTCTCTGTTCTATGAGGCGCTACCACTTATCTTCCACCATCCTTCTCTGCAAGATTTTACACATGACTTTATGTGTGAAACCAGTGGTGCTTTTGACTGCTGGATCTTTCCATTTGGCAAATAGTTTAAGTCATTGCCAACAAAAGTGATTTTTAGATCTTCAGCTTTCCTCGTTTATGGGAATTGATCTGCAGAGACCATAATTCTGAATGGAGTTTTTATAAGCAACTCCATGTTATTTTTCTGTCCTCTTCCCATTTTTAATGTCTGTTATTGAAAATGGTCGGGTTGAAATTATTTCTAACTGCATGCCATATTGTCCATTTTTCCATTAATCTCTGTGTTAATTTTGGTTCTTTTGCTCTAACAAGTTGGTGGCCAGAGTGTATACAGGCATCTATCTGAGAATGACTTCTGGATCAGTAATGGGTTATTGCCTTTGAGTTACTTTTTTGTGATTTTCCCCATGAGATCCCTGTGTCGAGTGACTTTGGGTTATTTTCTCCAAGATGGTGTGTGGTCCTGGTACATGTTCACCTCTGCTTATTTTAGCACCTTTTTTTCTACCCTGTGAAATACAGAGAGCTGCAGATGGCAAAGAAGGAAAACAGGGGGTTTTGTTTACAGTCCTGGCTCTGTTTTCTGGAACTTGCTGATTGTTCTTTACTTCTAAAACGATGTCTCTTAGCGAAAATCGGGCTGCAATTTCTGCTTAGAGAGTATAAAATCAAACAGAATCTGTTTTATCTCACATCACATTACTGCCCATCTCACTGTAGTTTCTAGCACCATTTTTCCAGCAGAGGAGCACAGGTCAGTTTTGCTGTTGAGGCTGGAGGAGCCAGGACACAGAAGAAACGAAGCTAGCAGACTTGGCTCTGTCCAAGTGTGCTCATTAGAATGACATTACGTAGAGTTGGGTTTGGCATGTGGGTTTAAGTTGATTACCTAAATGTTTATTTTTTTCCCTCTTTTAGGAAACCAGTTCCCTCCCATTGCAGCACAGGACCTTCCATTTGTTCTGAAGTCTGGCTACCTTGAGAAACGGAGAAAAGGTAAAGTCCGAGCTCCAGGAGAGACCGTTGGGAAGAACGTAGTCCTTGCCTGCACTCCTTATGGACTGATGTTCTCCTGGGTGAATGAGCAAAGACTCAGGGGGACAGGATCGACCCCACAAGCTCATCCTTCAGTCGTTTCTTTGAATAACCACAGTCAAATGCCTCTTTGTGCGTGGTCTAGCAGTTGTTTACAGCCACTGGGGGCACGTGAGATGAAATGGCTGTGGCACATGTTCTGTGCCCCAGCTCTTCCTCCAGTGTTGGCGCGCAGTGGGCACTTCAGGACCTCACCTGGTACTCATCGTCTCATGGCGGGCATGGTCGGTGTCACACAGGGGAGCTTGCTCGCCATCATACGTGTCCATTGCAGTGTTCTCCTCTGGCCCTGATAATTGGTGTTCGCCAGAAGGTCTCATTCTCCTAATACCCATTTATAATGGGAAAATGAAGAATGGAAGGGTGATTATGATAATGATGGAAATGAAAAATGGAATGTCTCCTCTTGTTGTCTGCCTCCGAATGGGCCTCTTTTGGTCCTTTTTGTCAGAATGTTTCACTTTCTTAGCTTTTGGGAGGGGAGAAGTCGCAGCCCCTCAGATCTGGCAGGGGCCCCAGAGGCCATCAAGGCACATCAGTCCCTGCCCAGGCCTCCCCTCCCCTCCCAGGAGGGGCCCTGGGGCCCAATGGGCAGCGCACTCCCTTGGACACAGTGCGCCTGCTTCTAGCTTCTGCCCGTTGCTTGTAGCTCTGTTTTTCCAGCACTGACCCGGCACCCTGGGCATCGTCATTGTTCAGTCATTTCAGTCGTGTCTGACTCTCTGTAACTCCATTTGGGGGTTTTTATGGCAGAGATCCTGGAATGTTTTGCCATGTCCTTCTCCAGCTCATTTTACAAATGAGGATACTAAGGCAAACAGGGTAAAGTGACTTGCCCAAGGGTCACACAGCTAGTAAGTGTCTAAGGCTGAAGTCCTGGACTCAAGACCCACTGTTGTGTCCCCTGTGCCGCCTGGCTGCCTCCGCCCTGGACGTAGGAGGCACTTAGTGCATGAGTACTGTTGTAGAAATAGCACTAAAGGGTGCAGGGATGACAGCGTGGCCAAACTGGGCCAGGTTCCCCCATAGAGGCCATGTCCCCAGTGACACACGGGGACTCGAGACAGGGAGGATATTAACAACCTGAAAAACCTTAAACTTGCTTTTACCAAAACTATCATCATGCAGAAAGTGACGGGCCCCCCCCAGCCCAGTGAGACCAGCATGGCGCCATTTCCCCTCTCGGTGTGAGACTCCGGCCCTCACCTTCAGGAAGGCGCAGGGGCCGCCTCCTTGGGAAGAGCATCTCTCGTCCTCCCTCTTTTTACATTGAGGGAGGCTCGGGGAGCTTCCAGGACGTCTCCTTACTGGTGTCCTGTGCGCCGTTTCCTCTGCCCAGTCTTTTCTTGATAATTAAAAAAATCATTAGTGGCTCTTATTTTTATGTCACCTTTCACCTACTCTGCACGTGCCCCATATGGCCCTGTTTCTGTCCGTGGTGTCTTCTTTGATAGAATGTAAGCTCCTTGAGGCCTGTCCTTGCGTTTCTTTTTGTGCACGCAATTCTTAGCACAATGTCCAATGCCCATAAAGCGTTGGATTGTCCAGAGCCATCTGGCCCCGTGGAAAAGGGCATAGAGTTTGGGGCAGTTGAGTTATTTGTCTGATGTCACAGAGTCAGGCCTTTGGCCACGTCTCCTCCCTTTCTGCCCCCAAACCGGGGGGAGGTAGGAGGGCTTTTATTCCCCTTATGTTGACGGTCCCGTTCCTCCTCTCTCTTGATTTTCCTAATTCTGCTTTTACTTGATAGAGTGTTCACATAAAAGGTATGCATTAGGTCAAAGGTGATGGAATTTTAGATGTGGAAGGGACCTCCAAAATCGTTTTTACTTATGAAGAAATTGAGAACTGATTGACAGTAAATGCAAACAGTTTATCTTGTTTGAAAATATCTCCTTTTGTCTTTCTTTCAGATCACAGCTTCCTGGGGTTTGAATGGCAGAAGCGTTGGTGCGCTCTCAGCAAAACAGTTTTCTATTATTATGGAAGTGACAAAGGTACTCACGATTGTGGAATTGTGATCCATTATGACCAGATGGAATCAGTCCATTTATTATGTGCTCAGTCAGCTGAATTTAGCTTTGGTTTTGCTTTGGGTTTTTTGGTTTTTTTTTAAATAATGTTTATCAGTAAGCTAAAGGTTTCAGCACAAATTGCAGTCCATGGGACAGGGCTTTTTCTTACCACCCTTCTATGCTGTCATGTTCTTGGCCCTTAGTAAAAACCTGAACATTTGCTGATTTGTGTGATTTTGAGTCCTGTTGGGAAATTTGGAGTTGTCCTTCCCCTTGGGCAGGGCTGCACACACAAACACGCATTCATACATATATTTTATCAGCAGTAGAGTATAAAATTCTTGCAATTTTGGGGTCACAGGGTGAGGAAGGAGAGGAGTAATAGATTTTATATTGCTTAGCAAAAAAGTGAATAATGAAATTAACATTTTATTATGTTTTGTGGATATGGCATCATTTTTCAAGCTTAGTAGCACTGAAATATATAGATTGGGTTGTTTATAAAATGATCATGGTTAGTATATTATATCCAAAAATATGTTTTACAGTGATTACAGAATCACTTAGTAAATTTACTTCTAAATACTTGAATTGGATAGGGGTCAGGAGTAAGCATTTGCCGAGTGTCTCCTGTGTCCTGGGCACTTAGGATAGCCATTTCACAAATATCCTGTCATCTGATCCTCACAAGAACAACCTCCCAGAGGGAGGTGCTGTTGTTTTTCCCATACTGCAGATGAAGAAACTGAGGCAAACAGAGGTTAAGTGACCTGCCCAGGATCACACAGCTAGGAAGTATCTGGGATCAGATTTGAACTCAGGTCTCCTTTACTCCAGGCCCAGCATTCTATCCACCACCAATAAAAATGGAATATAATTTGCTGAACTTTAAGAAATAATCTAGGGGCAGTTAGGTGGCTCAGTGAATAGAGCACTGGCCCTGGTGTCAGGAGGACCTGAGTTCATATCTGACACTTAACACATTTACTAGCTGTGTGATCTTGGATAAGTCACTTAACCCCAATTGCCCTGCCTTTTCCCCCTCAGAAAAAAAAATTTAAAAATATATCGAATATTCTACTTTTTGCTACTTTTGAGACCCAGGATAAAACTAGAGAATAGAAACAGCCAGTTAATATTTTAGTGAAAATAAAAAATATTCTGTTTTCCAGTCTGCACACTGCTGAGCCAAGGTTAGAACTCTTCCTCAGTTTTCTGAAAAGGAAACACTGAAACAGTAAACCCTCCCCCCAAAAAAAACTCACGGAAAATAATTTTTGCTTCCGGAACCTTCCATTAATGCTAGGTCAGATTTTATTTTTAAGCTTCTGCGTGTTTGTCATGGAATTACAGAGGTGTTTGTGCATCCTGTTTTTGAGTCTTTGAGGTGCTTCTTTACATAGCTCTTATCCTGAGGGAGAAAATGCCAGTAATATTCAGAAGCCATCAAGAAATACTGGCTGTGGCCTGCTAGTCACTTCTTCAGTGATGCTTGTATGAAGATCAGTCAATATTGAATCCATAGATTGTTGTTAACCATGCTCGGTGACCAGACACCAGTGACAAAGACTGTATTTTCGACTGGTATTTTGTGTCCCTGTTCCCTGCCCAAAGCTCTCCCTTCTCCCCTGCCTTGGTTTTTCATTTGTTTGTTTTTATTTGAGGGGCTTGTGGATTGTCTAGTAGGTGAACGGGCTAACCAGTGTCACCTGAGCAACTCCAAGGATACCTCAGAGCCCTGCTCTTGAGAGCATCTGCTGCCAGCAGGCCCAGGAACCTAGGGAGGAAGTTAGGCGTGATTCGTCTCTCTAGGTTAATGACAGACTATCTGAGAGGAAAACCAGGAAAGTCCTGTGAGTGGGTATGGTATAACTCAGTCCTGCTGTAGCCAGGGCCACAGAATAGCCCACGGGGCATTAATATTGCAGAAGGTGTTTCTGTTGCACCCGTTTATTTTGAAGGCCATTTAGCAGTTTTCTGTGTGCCGTGAAGAAATCCTAGTGAAGTTCCGGTGGTATCCTTTACGTTTCTGGCCCTGGGCTTCTCTGACAAGAGTGCCACTCGATTACTAGGAGCTCCCTGGTCAGTTCATATTTTTGCCTTTTTGGTTGGGCTCCATTTCGTCCTCTCTTTTCTGAGATTCGTTTTCATGGTGCTAATGGAGGGTTGGGTGCATCTTTCTTTGTGCTAAATCCTGCTTTCACAGCTGTCACTACTCAGCATCTCCTGTTTCCCGGGAGATCTTATATTCTAATGGTTCTTTTAGCTCATAGGTTGTTTCCTTCAGTATTTTTAGCTAATTCCTGTCTTTTCAAGGACTTTTGTCAGTCATTAGGAAGTTTTTCAGTTGCCTTTCTGCACGATCTTAGTTTTGTTCCCATCTTTTTTTTTCTTAGAAAATTTTCCCTGCATGATGCTCATTTCCTTTCGTGAGGTCAGATGTAACTAATCCAGGCCTAACCTCTTTAGCTCTGCCTTTCTGGGAATAAATGTGCCACAACATTTCTTCATACAATGAGTTTTGGACAAACGTTCTTGCCCTTTATGCATCTGAGATTGGCCTCACCTTTGAAAGGAGCTATTTAGATGTAGGAAAACGCTCATCTCCAGCTAAGTAAGATTTAATGGCTTCTCATGGCCGGCAAGGAGCTGATACCACGTGCCGGGTTAAACGGCGCCTTGTTACTGTCTGACAGATACATAGTTGGCGTTTTCACCCTCATTGTATAGGCCCCAATACATATTGGCCCATCAGGTTGTAATGGCTGAGAAAGAGGAGTTCCAGTCTCCAGCATAAATAATGCACTTACCTCCATCCCAGTAAATATTGTCCATATTTATTATTCATAGCCATTTGGGCCTCTTAAGTAAAAAAACACACAGCACATATTTTATCACCTTAGGAAACCCGCATCCATCCCTTCATTTCCTTCTTCCTTTATCTCTGTGACTTCCTTTTCCTTGGCATTCACGAGATCCAGTTGTTTTGACTTCAGCAAGGGCAGAATGTCAGCTGCTAAGTCTCCTGTTTTTCCTCTTGTGAATGTGGACGCGAATGCTTGGTTCATTTAGAGTCCAATTCAGAATTGATGCTCTGCAAACCCCTATATGAATGTTAATCTACCATCAACATCTTTTCTTCTTTCCCACACCTTAGGAAAGGTTCACTTGCCTGAAATTCCCTCATTGGGGTTTATAAGCACCTTCCCCTCGTTTTTCATTTACATGGAAGCATGCCTTATATGCAGCTAGCAAAGGCAGAAGAGGAATTTGTTCGGTGGTTGAGTTATTAAATTAATTCAGCAAATGCTTGTCCCAACATGGAGATGTGGAAGTGCAGTTTTAAAGGGAGAGGAGACCCCAGGGATCCCCTAGTCAGCCCTGTCATTCAGCAGATAAAGAAAGGCCCTGAGCACGGCCGTGATGGGCATTGGGGGAGAGTCAGAGACGAGGGAAGTAATCCTAGGCATTAGATCCTTTGGTCTAGTCAGAGTGGGAAATGTAGAATTTGCGACATGAAAAGCAGCTATATTAGTGAGAAATAGCCTTAAAAATGAAAAAAGCTAGACTGTGGTTCTTTTTCATTACAGGACAATTAGAGTTGAAGGGCACCAGGCAAGTGATCCCTTCCCCTTTGTTGGAAGATCTCCTGTGCAGGGGGTCTCTCCAGCTTGCTGGAGGCCATCCTTGGAGTACAGTGGCCTTTCATGGATACCAGTAGAGCACCTCAACTTTGATTCTTCATAACTATATTGCTTATTATATTCAAAATATAAAAGTTGTCCTGCTGGGTTGGGGGTAGAGGGAGGTGTCAGTCTGTACTTTTGACATTTCCATGGGGAGCTCCCAGTGTTGAAATTCCCTCCACCAGTGCCCTGTAACTTTTACGCTCTAAGATGACTACTGGGGCCTGAGCAGTTGAGGAAAGACTTGCTCTCGACCCTTGGACAGAGGTTGGGTTCAGGACTTCCTGACTCCAAGACTGACCATCTGTCCACTCCGCTAGGCCAGGAAGGAACTTGAGTCTGGCCTGTAGGCCTGTCTGCCCCTCCCCTTTGTGCTGCTGTATCTAGTACTCCATAGGTGCTTTGTAAACATTCATTGTCCTAACTCTGTGAGAAGGTGTTGACCCACTGCCTTGTTTCTTCTTTCCAGCTGTGTCTCTTGCAGCTGCTTCTTAACTAAGTGCTGAAGAGATGGAAATCAGGGCAGGAGAAGGAAGCTGAGAGCCAGGTCCATGGCCCAGTTCCATGCCCGTGGGATTTCTCTTCCCACTTTCCTCACCTTTCTGAAAACATACTTTAAAAATGTTTCCTGGGCTGAAACTTTTTTCACAGGAGCCCATTTCCAGTCTTATCATGGAAACAACGGAAAATTGTATTTTTTGCTTTACAGCCTTTTCAAGATTTTGGGACCCAGAATGTCATTGAAATGTGAACCTCTACTCTGGGGTTGATGCAGGAGGAGAAAAGAGAGATCTCTTTTTTTCAGAGTCTAGCTTCAAATTGTACACGTCATTTGATATAGAAATCATTGCATAGTTTAGCATGAATTCTATAGAAGTTTTGAAAAGAGTAGTAAAAACAAAAAATTTCACAGATTATTTGAAAATTAAGTCACCTGATTTGTGCCGATTGGTCCAGTGTTTTTTGAGGTCCCTTCCACCTCCTCTCTCCATTTCGGGTGAAAGCACCAGCTTCTCCCCCCACATTCCAGGTGGCTCTGAAATGGACATGGCAATGAAGTAGCCAGCCTGTATAAAATGTTGCCTTGTGATCTTTCCTAAAACAGTCCTCTGTTCGGCCATCACTGTGATGCCAGGCACTTTCTTGTGACCTAGCTGGGCACTCCCAGAATGGTGCTTATGGCCTATGGAGGAAGCAGCACCTGTGGTATATCTCTCTGCCATGGAGTGCTAGTCCTCTTAGGGTCCTCCAAAGCCAGGGAGTCAGGGCACCTCTAATTCCAGGGGTTTCATTCGCATGTAGAAAGCTCCAGGTTTACCTTGATGGAGCCAGGGATTAGAGGAGGAGAAGAGAGGGGGAGGCAAACCTGGGGGAAAGGCAGTGATGCTGGATGGAGCCGTGGTTTCATGGGGGAAGGGGGCATGATTCTTTACTCTATTTGAGGCTACTCACAACCTCTCAGGGCCTTCTAATTTTGTTCTCTTCTTATCCATGACTTTTTGTAAGTTGGCCACAGAGAGTATACCCACCATGCTGGAGATCTTCCTTTGGGTATTTTTAACATGAGGGGGAGTCAGTCCACAGACATTTCCTAAGTCCTCACTGTGTATCAATACTGTTCTGAGTAATGGGAATGTATAAAAAGGTGAGAACGGTCCTGCCCTCGAGGAGCTTCCCTTCCAGTGGGACCGTCCATCCTTCTTGTTAAACATTGAGTCACCTTGCTTTAATTGTCTTGTGTCCGAGATGACGTCATTTCTGCCACTCCTTGTGTGCTGATTATGTCAGAGCCCGTTTCTGCCCACTGGGCATCTTTCAACTGCACTTCGGTTTCCTTTTTCATTTAGGTTATTTATTCTGGATGCAGGTCTTCTGGGTGTGGTTTCTGCACCATCAGTGAAGGGAGATCTGTGGTATGATGGAACGTGTGGTTCATTGACCTCTCCCCCAAATCAAATTTGCTGTTGCTCCTAGAAAGGGTGTGTTAGGCTGCTCTCTTATGGATCAGGTCACCATTCCTATAACTTTCCCAGCCGTGATTCTCCATCTGTCCATCTCTACCATGCTCTGGGTGGAAGGGAGCCTGGGGTTATGGGGAATTAGGAGCGGGGAGCGGGGTTGCCCTGCAGCCCTAATGTGTATGTGTGACAGCACCAGTACTCACATGTTCAGAGGAGTCTGGGAGATGATCAAAGGTTTGCCTGATGGTGAGATTCTGATTTCTTTTCGAGAGTAGCTACATGTGGTTATAACGGCTTTGCAGCCTATATTATTAATAACTTATGAACTTGGAGTTTGGAGGCAGGCATCATATTGGCCAAAGGATAGGAATCAGTGGGAGCTTTCCTCCTTTCCACCCCCAACATGAACCATTCATTCATTTTCCCTTCTTGGCTGCAGCATTGTCTCACCCTAGGATTAGATTAATGCCTGGAGTGGAAAATGTAGGGTGGAGTGTAGAAATCCCTCGGCTTTCGTCCTAACAGCCCACGATGCTCTAGAGAAGGCACAATCTGTGCGGGCGTGAAATCCCCAGCCAGACTTTCCATGCTGAGCAGGAGCCTTCTGTGCTATTGTTTTTCATTAAAATGGTGATGGTTTGACACTCTCTCCTTGTATAACTCAAAGGACCCAAACTGTATTTCAGCATAGGAACCCGTGTTTTCATCTTTATCATTCATTGAAAATGGCTTTAATAAAAAAGGAGATTTTGCTTAAACTAATAAAATATATTAAATTCTATTTGATTGCATTTACCTTTGACTAAGCAGGTGGTCTAAGTTCTCTGGTGCAGTTCAGGACCAAGAGCATAGCTTCCTCTTTCTATGTTCTAGTAATTCGTATTAACAGCAGTGGAAAGTACCCAGTCACAGAGGGGAAAATATCTCCCTAAACATAAATAACAGAATTTATTAGGAAATATTGCAGAGTGTGGGTTAGATAGCTTTCAGTTTAAACTTTGAAACCGTTTGCATGAGCATAGGGATATTCAGAACTTACAGGAGGAAGTTAATAACTGTGTTTGGATTACACACACACACACACACACACACACGCGCACACACACCCCCATGCATGCATGCATGTCTCTGTACAAGCAGCTGGTAACCCACTAGTCAGGTGACTAGTTTTTGCAAGTAAGTCATTAAGGAACAGAAACAGAAAGTTTACCAGAAAAAGAAGGTGTGAGAAGAAAGAAGTTGAGAACAAACGGCAGACGAAGCTTCCTGGGATGACTTGTGGAAAGCCAGAGGTGGGGGCTGGAGCTGGTGTGTGCACGAAGCCCACTTTAGGATCCTGGAGCTCCCTTTAGAGCACACGGCTGGGCTACCCCAGACTTTTCCTTTTGCCCACCCCCATCCCATCCCCACATACCCCACAAGAGTGAAATTCAGGGTGATAGCTCGATTCGATCCGTGTGAGTCTTACACTTGAAAAGAGAAAAGACAGAAGACAAAGGCAGGAAAGTGGCTGGAAGAAGGGAAAGGGTGAAAGAGGAGCCCGGCAGAGAGAAGAGAAGTCAAAAGGAAAGGAATAAATGTGGTGCTTGTTGACAGGTAAAGGAAGCAGAAGGGAGGAAATTCAGGAGATACACGGGTAGGAGGTTGGCTTTCTCCCTCTGAGGAAGACAAAGGTGTGGGATGCCTTGGAGGTGATACCTCCTGAGTTTCCCCATTGGGCTCCAAGCCTTTCTTTTCACTTACAGATATATTCACTTACAGATATATATTCACTTACAGATATATATATACAGATATATATATACACAGATATATTGCAGAAGAATGCGGCCTTGTCTCACATGATCCCAGTGACAGAGAAAAGGATATCTAGCCCTGTGCACGTTACAAAAACGTTCCACCATCCAACAGCCCGTTAGGTGTGCTGTGGTGGTGGTGATAATGTCATGTTTACTTGAAGTTGATAGGAGAGAGAAAGAATCCTTCTGGCTGGTGGCAGGTTACGATACCAGTGCCAGTGCCTGGCATTTGTGTGGGGCTTTGTTGGGTGCAACATGTTTCTGCATAGGTTTTCTGATTTCATTCCCACAGCGGGCAGGTATATAGTGCACGGAGTGTTATGCCCAACTTGGCGCCACTGAGAAGCGAGGGCTTTGATCTTGGTATTGGACACTGCTCTGTGTGTTCTCTTGCCCGTCTCCCACTCTCTCTCTCTGTGGCAGTTTTCATTATGGTTGTTTGGTCTCCGCCCCTGAGAATGTCAGTGTGGGGACCTCAGGTAACTTACAATCCAAGAGTTGCCTGAGAAGTGAAGCAGTTTGCTCAGTGTTGGAGCTGGGACTTGAACTTGGGTCCTTCTGACTGAGGCTGTGCCTCCTACTGCTGAACACACACACGTTCACTCACTTTCATTCTCTCTCTCTCTCTCTCTCTCTCTCTCTCTCTCTCTCTCTTTTAATTCTAATTTTTCATGTCTGTTTCCATTCTGACAGCTATTGCCTTTATAGAAGTTGGGAATTTTCAGAGACTGGGGAATAGGAATAGAATACATATGTGGTACCTGGAGAAGTTCCTAAATCCCAGTGCTTTTGAATGGTAAGGTAGATTGATTGATTACTAGTATGGGGGGTCACAAGTTATTTTGGGAGAGTACGTGGTATGATAGATATTGTGAAAGGAGTGGGGGGCAGAGTCGAGAATGACTCTGATGCTATGAATCCAGGGTACTAACCCAAAGGATCATGGTGTCTTCAACACAAGGAAGGGAGAGGGCTCATTTCTGGACAGAATCATGGAACTTTTCCCACTTTCTTTGATTTGAATAATCAAGACAGCCAAATTATTTTTACTTTACTCTGACTGATAAATGAGAGTTAAGCACAAATTGCATTTTGGAAAAGTGCCCATGAAGATAGTTAATTTTATAAGTTTTTACATTCAAAGTATGGTAAACCTCATTTATCTAGAACTCACATTAACATCAAATGCCTTCTTTTCACCCCAAAAAGTCAAAATAGATTTACTGTAGCTTGGTTGGGATGGTGTCTGTCTATCCCAAGTAGAAAAAGGTTATGGGAAGTAGCTAGCAGGTTCTAGCAGGTTCTTCTGGGCTTATCTGTAGACAAATTTCTTACTATAAAATGTCATTTCTCTCTCCCTTTCTGCCACATTGCTGGGATAAAAGGAAGGAAAAAATGAAGCTCCATCTCTCCCTAACCCGTTCCATCCCCTTGATGTTCCTAAGTGGCCAATTGGAAGTGCTGTTACTCAGTGGGATCTATTTGTGTGAGCTCTGTGGAGCAGACTACTACAGGATGGCATTGAGAAAATCCCCTCTTTGACAATTGTATATTCCCAACACAAAGGGTTTCAATAGCCTTATTTCATTATCAGAGTTGCCGGCAGAGTTGTGTGTGTTACCTTAGTGTTCCACAGACATTCTCCTTACATATTTATCATCAAGCTGGTGTCACAGGACCTTGCTTATAGTTTGGAAGGTAGATAAACTGAGGTACTGAGACCTTGTGGTTTGCTTACACTTAAACATTACATTTATCAGAAGCGCTCAGGGGAGGGGAGTTGAGAAGTCCAGAGGGCTGATTGACTTCCCCTCCTCTTTCTTCCTTATTGCTTAGCAGTGGACGTCAGGCACTAACCAGTGTCCCCTTAGAGACCAAAAGAAAGATTTCTCATTATTTTGCATTCATTTACTGTAACTTTATTTCGGTAATGTAAAAATAGGATGTTGTTTCAGAGTTTCCTCCAAAGTGAATGTATCTTTAAAGAATATAAGACAGCTTTAGCTCTACCAGAATTAAAACCCAGGGATTCTCACTTAGAGTCACCTCAGCTGATATTTTCAATACAAAATTCTCCTTCTGACTACATTTGTAAAAATTGACCATTTAGTGAGTAAATTAAAGCTTTGGGGCTAAAATGATTGTCTACTTTAAAAGGTGGAGAGAGGAGGCAATTTAGACCACTGTAGTTTAAGAGGGTTCTTTTTTTTTTTTTGAGGGGAGAGAGAGAAAGAATGAAAGACCTCAGGAAGTTTCCAACTAGACAGGTTTTCCCACTGGCTTCACTGAACCTGAAAGAGACACTGATTTATAGTGAGCTTGTCTAGCAAGTTCCAAGTTCCAGTTCTCGGCTTTCCCCAGATACAAGTGTCAAATCACGCAGTTCTGACTAAATAAGACCACCATCTGCAGACCTCTCTCTTGAGACTCCCTGAGGTATCTTTGAGAAACAAACAAAAAACTACAACCCCAAATATTTTCCCAATTAAGAAACGAAACTGGTTTTCCACCCCCCACCCCTCTACCATATAACTATTGTACTTTAAACAGGGCCCAAATGGAAAAAATTAAGTTGCATGTATGTGAACTAGAAAAGACTCTGAATCAAAGCAAGTCTGCCAGTGTTGTGAAGCAGTACTGTAAATGAAGTTGTAACTTTGGTTTTATCTTCCCCAGACAAACAACAGAAAGGTGAATTTGCTATAGATGGATACAGCGTCAGGATGAATAATACCCTCAGGAAGGATGCAAAGAAAGATTGCTGTTTTGAAATCTCAGCTCCTGATAAACGCATCTATCAGGTTGGGCTTTTTATGTCGCCTTGAAATTAGGTCGATAAAAACGTGCTGATTTCATTTATAGAGATATTAACATTTGGGTAAAACGACTCTCTCTGCATGGCAGTGAAAAAAAGCACCAGTTTGCTTACACAGAGCATTCATATAGTAAGAAATTAATTTTAAAAATCCAGAATTTGTTCAAATGGTATCTTTTTTAGTAAGGACAAGCCAATATATTATCTATCCCATCAATGTTAACATTTTTCTACTCTATTTTAATGGGCTTGTGTGATTTTTTTTTAGAAGAATTCTATAGTAGGAAGAATGCAGTTATCAAAAATCTGTGTGTTAATATAGGTTGTATTATTTAAGGGTGTGGGAGGAAAATCCAAGGTAAAAGAACCTATCAGCTCTGCAATCCCCAGATCTTCCAGTTAGACATCAATATGGAATGTAAGTTTAATAAGTTTTAAATATGTGAGATTGCAGTTGAAAGCCAGTTAATTAAGTTGTCAGCTAGTGTGTTGGTATCTGACAAGACCATTTTTAAGAAAACTGTACCCAGCAGTCTAAAGAAATTCATGGGTGTCTTCTAATTGTCAAGGGCAAATTTTGCTCATCACTCCTGGCTTTGACATTGATGAAGAGAAGCAGGTTTTTTCTGCACAGCTGCCAGCTGCTGATCAGAGTTTCAAATCCATCATCCGCTGCTTCAATTACGTAAATTTGTCAAAATTAACTGTACATTATAAGGAGCATCCTTGCAAGGAAAGTACCACTAGACATGAGAAGAATTACTAATGGTCCCGCAAAGAAAGGACGAGAATTAGCCATCACTTCCCCTCCAGAGGTGACTCAGCCGTTGTTTTCTCTCTTAGTTCACAGCGGCCACTCCCCGAGACGCCGAGGAATGGGTCCACCAGCTGAAATTTGTGTTACAAGGTAAGGACAGTCGATTAAGTGAGTCATTTGAAGGCATTCCTTGATGCTTAACGGGCACAGAGTGACTTTCGGTTTCCATGTGTAAATGCTTATTTAACACACAAGGATCTCAGTGAGAAGGAGCAGAGAATGAGATTAATGAATCCCTTTGCAGTTTCTGTGAATTTGCTCCTTTTCCATACTGTTTAACCCAGGGTCACTTGTGTGCAGTTTTGAAAGTGAATTATTTCATCTGTGCTTCAGGTAACAGTTGTGAGACTTTGTAAATGAGTTTCAGGACTGGATCTATTTAGGGGAAAGTAATGTTTTTATGTGTTTGGGGTTTTTGGTTTTTTTTGCATCCTTTAAAAACACACTTTGTGAAATTATGCTCTGCAGACCTGGAATCTGATGTCATTCCTGAGGATGACGATGAAAGAGGAGAATTATATGACGATGTTGATTCCGCACCCCCAATCAAGAGCCCCCCAGCAAACGGCCAGGCCAGCGACGATGAAATTTACGAAGTACTGCCAGGTATCTCTCATGTCCCGGTTTTTGAGGCTCATCTGCACCTCAGATAATTTCCCTTTTTGCCTACCCTGGGTCATGTCCCTGATGGCTTCAGGACAGTCTGTCGAGTTCTGTATAATGAAGGGAAAAACTTTCTGAGCAACTGTCCTGAGCCTGCGCCAGGCCTGTGGTAAGAAGTGCTTCAGGACCAGGGTTGGGGGCAGTGAAACCCAGCACAGAGACAGGCAGTCTCCTGAGACTTTGGGTTCATTAGCATCACATTCTCTATGGTGGGTGATTTTTTTAATTAAAAATTGACTGCCTTACAGTTTTTTCTACCAATTCACCCATCATTTTTCCTTTATTCTTTGTGGAATTTACATCAGCCAGAAGTTGTGCCCGCACTCCATATGTTACAAGCTTCTGTCTAATGGATGGTCTTCTAGGGTGGCGTTGTCTTGGAGAAACTATCGCTGAACTCAGTCAGAGGCCTCGGAGGTTTCAGGAAAATAGTTTGATTACATCATTGTTTGTTTTAGATGGGGCACGAGGTTTGCACCTTCTAGTATTAGGTACAACTAATGTAGACTGATGTGTTGGCAAGCCACTGTCCAGGTGTGTGGGTTGGTTTAAAGCAGAGGTGAGGCCCTGAGGATGAAGGTACGGTTAGAGGACTTTGGAAAGCCGCCTGGACTGTGCAGTAGATGGAAGGCAATGTCAAGGCAGAGTACGTCAGCATCAAAGCATTTCTGGCAGTTTTTGCACGGTGGTTTGTAAATAGCCTCCTGCTGTTTACAAGGAGTAGCAGTCATTAGAACTTAGGTTTAAGTGAGAAAGAAACTTGTATAGGTCATTTTATTTTATGCTGCTCTCTGAACTTCCCAGCTTTTTGTGGGATAGCCAAAGAAAATGACATTTGATCACAGCATCAGTGGTCCAAAGCAGCCATTCTGGCTGGGCGGTCATGGGTAATCTGTTTTCACTCACGTGACCTCATTGATAATCCAGTTTTTCAGTGCTAAAAAAAGTTTGAAAGAGTTTGTGTGAGTGAACATTGGCATGTACAGTTAGAGGCTGCTGTATTCCGAAAGGTGACATTTGCCACCACAAACAGTGCATTGCATCTAGCTTTGTAACAATAAATAAATGCTTCTCTTTGAGTTGCTGGAATGACTCACTCCCAACAGGAGAAACCAACTGTACTCTTAGACTGCCAGGCAAATTATTTTTCATTATGTGTATTAAGATTAAATGGCCTTGACCCTTTTGACTAGAGCTACCTTCTGTTCTGAATTTTTAAAACTCAGTTTCTATTCCTTATATGACATGTTTGTGAGTTGTGTGTCCTGATGGTCACCCAAGGTGGCCATCAGGGCTGACAACCTTGGTTCTCCTGAGTGGCAGTTTGACTGTTTCAAAGACTGGTCTGCTGTGGAACACAAAGCTTCCTAAGACCATTCTCAGAGCAAAGGCCTTACTTGGGGAATCCACCCCAGGGAAAAGTTTATGGGAAGTTAGCCCAAAGCCTAAAAACAGCTTCTTTTGGCCCCTTCCTGCTGCCCTGGCCTCATCACCCACTGCAATGATTGGTTCCTCCATATATCTCCCCACTTTGGTCCTTGCTGGGAAGCTGGTCACTTCATGGGCTGAGTGGGCCAGCCAGAGGCCCCAGTGGTCAGTGCTCCTGGGAAGGAGACCATCACAGGCGGCTGTGCGGCCTCTGGTCTTGTTTGCTTCCCCAGCATCACTGGCTTCTCCTCAGCTTAGTAAGTTGGTAGAACTTGAGTGAGCAGGCGATCAGGGTGCTTCTGAATGATGTCACATAAGTTCCTTCTTGGTGCCAAAGGGTCACCTTTTCTGCTTTAGTTAAATTCCCCAAACCAGAAAGTTCACTTGTTAAAGAAGAAGCCATTTCCTTTTCAGCCCCCAAATCGGGCTCACCCCTTCAGTGTTTCTTTGTCCTATGAACATTTCAGTTCTCAGAGTTTCACATGAAGGATGGTTAGCTGTGCATTCACCCCCCACGTTTCACAAACGTTGCTTCCTCTCTCACATGCCGAGCCTCCCTACAATCTGACAGGATCAGTGCTCAGGATTTGCTGTGACTGCCATTCATTCCCAGGGAGAATTTGTGCCTTCTGATGAGTTTGCACACTGTGAGAGTCACCGTGAATGAGTCTGCTCGTTAAGCTTTTTAATAAAGTTGGATTTGGATTAGGTGATTGACAAGGATGGAGGGAGCCTTCCACCACTGACGCGGGAGTCAGGTTCTTATGAGCCTTGTCATAAAGTAAAACAGGAAAAAGAGGAAAGCAGCTCCCAGAGTGCTCTGGTGAAAGATGTTCCTCATTCTTTGGGAATGTCAGGAGTTTCATGGAATTGTTTTTTAGTCAGAATAGCTTTATTACGGTAGCTGCGGCTTACTCTTTAATTTTTTGTTCATGAATTATTAATGTCATAAGAGAATCAGTAAATTTCTAAGATTTCTTTTCACTTGAGGGGGAGATTTCAATAAATCCACAGAATAGCTGGAGGCTGGAGGTCACTGAAGAATTTGGCTTTTTCTCCAATACCCGAAGGCCCTAGAGACATTTTGGTATCTCAGCAGAACACTGTTAGTCTTATTGCTTAATTGGGATGTGGTAATTGGCACGTCAGGTTTCCCCCGAAATGGTGACATTGCTGTAACAAATCAGCATTTGCTTTTTAAGTTTTGATGTCCATGGCTGACCTTGCACTTTGACCAAAATGTAGGTCATTGGAAGTCTTGGCTCAGGCCTTGAGCTCAGAATTCAAAGCTTACTCCATTTCATGAAAGGAGAAATATTTTGGTGTCGGTTTGAGTCTCAGAGAAGGAATGGTATGCCTGGAAAATCGCTGCAGAGATCAGGCTCAGCTTGACGCCTTCTTTCTCGCCTTCTTGCCAGTTTTTTTTTTGAATGGCAGGAAGTTGTGCTGAAAAATGGATTCTCCAGACAGAGACTAACTGGGTTCAGCTCAGTAACAGAAATTGCAACAACCTATTAGCCTTTTAAATCTGTAGCTTTCAGAGGAATTGAATCTGAAGTGTCTTCTGGTGAGTGGGATGGGGAAGAGAGGGCACCATGGAAAAGAGGAAGACAGATCCCCAGTGCCATTAGCCTCTTGTGTCAAACGGGGAATTTGTTCTATTGTCATGAAGGGGCAGCTTGACCTCTGGCCTTTCAAGAGTTTCAAACTTATTCATTGGAAACACCTGAATCCAAAATGAAATTGAGAAGAATAGGTATCTACCCAGATTTTCCCAGGGAAGTCCTTGTCGGACATAAACAAAGTTTCCTGAGAATTATTGGCATTTGTAGGTATCTTTAGCAAATAAGTGGACACAGATGAAAAACTAATCAAGAAGCTGTAATGAATCTTAAAAATGAGCTCTGGGCTTTTTGATGAAGGGTCACACATGTAACCAGGTGCATGTGAAAATCTCAAAGGCACCTGGGTGGATGGAGTTGGCTTGATTCCAGAGCATGACAGGGTGCTAATGAGACCCTGGCTTCCCCGGAGAATTTACCTGAGGGTGCCTTTCTGTGGAATGCTGTTTAAGAAATGCCCGTGAGCTTCCATGTGGCCTATCAGGTGAGCATTTCAACATTCTTACACTACAAAGTCAGCTAATATTTCTAGTCTTTACTGGAGTAAGGAGGCAGCTGCCAGCTCAATTATTAAGTTAGGTGGAGTAATGTTGCCTTGTGACATATGAGATACGTGTTTCTGGCTGGACATAAAAGTCCAGGATTACCACCCAATCTTTCCCTGCCTACTTCCCAATGATCCAGATTACAAGGTGACCCCTGACCTAGAATATCATGAAGAAGCTCTGCTAGAGAGGACTGAGCACATGCATGCACAGACACATACGTGTGCTGGCCTAAACGTTTAATATTGACTAAAGAGAAGTATGTTTTTAAAGACACAATTAATTTGACCCCCTGTTAGAGCTGTTATGGAGAATATGGCCTCAGTGATCTCATTCTGCTGGAGTTTGTGCTGGAGGTGGCTGTATGCATTGGGCATTCTCCCTCTTTGGGCTTTCTGCTCCACAGCTGAACCTGACACTTTAAACTACACACCAGCCTGGAGGGTATCCCCAGAGGGCTTCTGTTTCTCCACATGGGCAGAAGAGAACTCCGTGGCTGTAGCAGATCTAGTGTCTTCATCCCAAGGAGAGGAACATTGAGGCAGCTCTCCTCAGAACCCTCATGAGCCCACACGTGGCCAAAGGCCCACTCATGCACACATGCACACATCTCCCTGAGATGCAGAGACAAATCAGGGCACAGAGAGCCACGTCTTGCTTTTGGTCACCTAGGGATGTCATACTTGATTCTCGCCAGCCCGTGATTTGGGTTACGAGCGTCTCCGTGCCCAAGTCTGAGCCAGTGTGTCTGCCTGACATTTTTCTTAGGTTGTTACTAACTTTTCTGTTAAAGCTAGAATGATATACAAAGTAGTTGTCAAGCTGTGGAGCCAGGTGGAATTGTAGGAGGGTCAGCAGTGTAGCAAAAGCCCATGCTAAACACTCCCTCATTCTGGAGACACGAATGTAAACAAGCAGCCTGGTCCCTGTGCTTGAGTAGCTTAGATGCTAGTGGGAAAGGACAGCCATGGAGGAAAGAAGGCCCCACTGAGTCCTGGCAGGGGAAGGAAGGGTGTCCAGAGTGGAAGCAGCCCCCAGTGAGAGTGAGCGCTTTGGGCTTGGGGCTTGCCAATCAGAAAAGCAGACCTCCTGCTCTTCCCAGACCTATCTCCTGGCTGGGAGGGCAGCTGGTGAGGACACAGAGGATGTCCAGGGAATCAAGATGAGTGGTTCCAGAACAAGATGAGCCGTCCCAGATGCTCAGTGGAAGAAGGGCCCCCGGGCCCCACCTCCCCCTCCCTAGCCGAGGCATCCTGCACATCATATGCCCTGTGGAGCAGACCCAGGGACCCCTTCCCCACTGGCTCCATGAGCCTCTGCTCAGAGACACTGGTGGACCTGCATACCTTGGGTACGATGCTGCTGCTGTCTTTGTGTGGCTCACACCATTTCTGCTTTCTAGAAGGCTCTTTCTTTGCCCAACCAGAACCTGTCCCCATCTACAGGCAAGATGCCCTCCAGAGTCCCTCCATGGATTCTCTGCAGCTCCCCCAGTCCAGGGGAATCACTTCTTCTAAACTCTTGGAGTATTTCTGTCCTGCTTCTCATTTGATGCAGGCTGCCATGGCTAGCTTCATTTTAAGGTTGATGCGGCCTGGGTTTGTGCCTAGACTGTAAGCTCCCTGAGAGCAGATCCCCCTGCACAGGGCTGTGTAAGCAGGCACACATTCTCTACACGTTGGCCTGCTGCTTTGTCCTTGGAATGGAAGGATTTAGAAATGCAAGGAAACCCTAATCCTTCAGAGGAGAGCCGCAGAAAGCCAAGCTGGCCCTCCTGTCACGGCCTCCACCTTCTAAAGGATTAGTCCCTTGTGAGCATTTCCAGCTACCCTGGACCATCTGGTTTTTAATGTTTCCAGTGATGAGGTTTCCACAGTTTCCTTTGGAGGGTGTTTTACCTTCAAAAGATGGGCTCCAGGGCTGAGGGGTTTTTGTGGGTGATATATGAAGGCTGAACTTTCCTTCTCCTTTGCTCCCATTTAGCCTTCTCCCACTACACTCATTTCCTCAGTGTTCACAGCCTCCAGTGTACTGCATGACCAAGTCCCCCATGTGTATAATTGAGACTCAGCCCTTCTGTAGCTTGAATAAAGATAGATGAGAGCCATTTTGATTGGGTTTTTATTCAGCATTTATTCCAGTCACCAGGGGTGTGACCTGAGCACTGGTGGATTATGGGTACATCTATCCGTCTGTTTGCTGGTGTAGACTCAGGTCAGACCCTAGGCCTCATGTCACCGTTTTATGGGTCTTGGCATCTGATTTTTTGTGTGCTGTTTTCCCCTTTGAAGCACACCAGTCTGCCATAGTTCAGAGCTGCTTACTTGTTTATCTTCTGTAGTGCGTTCTGTTCTGGTCTGCAGTCCAGTGCCACAGACACTTCCTGTTAATAATAATGACAGCTAACATTTATAGCCCTTAATTAAGTGCCAGGCACTGTGCTCCGTGCTTTACCATGATTATCTCATTTGGTCTGCACAGCACCCCTGGGAGTCTGTTATTGTCAGCCCCAGTTTGTGGATGAGGAAGCTGAGGAGAAGTGACTTGCCCAAGGTCACTCAGCTAGTTAGAGTCTGAGGTTGCACTTGAACTCAGGTCTTCCTGACTCTGGGCCCAGGGCTTTGTGCACTATGTCTCCCCTTCCTGCCTAGTACAGGGAATGGTGGCAGCTCAGCCTTTGATTTTAATATACTCTCTAGATAAAAAATGGCTTCTTTTGCCTTTTTTATTTGTCTAATGAGAATTCTAAATAAGACCCAGACTTGCCCTTTTTTCAAGGGTGATGATTCTAGACTATCAATAGAAAGCGAGCTGAGATTTAGAGCTCTGCAGGCAGGCTTCACTCCCCTGCCAAGATCATCCTGGTCGGCAGGGTCATTCCGGTAGTCAGGATCAGTATGGTCGGCAGGGTCATTCCAGTCGGCAGGGTCATTCCGGTCGGCAGGGTCAGTATGGTCAGCAGGGTCAGTATGGTCGGCAGGGTCAGTATGGTCGTCAGGGTCGTTCTGGTCGGCAGGGTCATTCCAGTTGGCAGGGTCAGTATGGTCGGCAGGGTCATTCCGGTCGGCAGGGCCAGGAAGCACAATGGACTGTGTATTCTTTCTGCCACTCTTTCTACCCCTGGGAGAGATGGCAGGCTGTTGTAAAGTAGGGCTTCTCCTGCCCTCGTCAGAGGTGCCCCTGGGGCGAGGGGAGAGCATTCTCATAAAAACATCTTGGGGAATAGAAAGCCCTGTGTTGGCTGGTTCTGGTCACTTTCTTGGTGAGTGACGCTGAAGTCCAGGGCACTTCCCCCACCTTGAATATCTCTGTCTTTCCACGTGCTTTGAGAACAGAGCCTTTAATGCCTCAAAATTGTCACCTCCGGTGACAGAGCAGCTCTGTCAAGGCAGCAAGCATTTATTAAGTGCTCACTGCATACCAGACCCAGGCTCAGGGCTGGAGATGGCACATACAAACAGAAAGATGGCTCCTCTCCTCAAGGAGCTTACACTTTGCTGGAGGCGCTCACACGGGGGCAAGGGAGAGGAATTCTGGAGAAGCAAGCCTGAAGACGTGGCTGGCCTGGACTTCCTAGGGAGAACAGGCCTATCAGAGATGGGGCTACGGCGGGTGGGAGCCGTCCAGCATGAGAATGTGCGCGGGGGGCTGGGAGGCGCAGAGAAGGCCCAGAGAGGCAGGGGCCTGGGTGTGCTGCACACTGCCTGCCTGCTTCCCCCCTGCCCTTTCTTTGGTGCCCTGTGCACTGCTCTTAGGGCGTCTCCATGATGTCAGGGTCCAGATGTGGTGGCTCCTCTTTCCCAGATGGAGAGAAAGTTTATCACAAAAGTTTCTTATCTTTCCCTTTCTCATCTACTTGACATCTTTTCAGGCTCAGCCTTAGGAGGGGTCAGAAGGACTTGCTTGGATGGATTCCTCCCCAGGCTTTCTTCACTCTGGTCCTCCCTTCATTGCTTCCCCTTTTTTTTTAAATCATGCAATCCTGTTTGCAGACTTTCCATCCTGCTCGGTAAGATAATAATAGCGTTTATAGGATGCCTTAAGGTTTGCACTGTGCATTAGATTGCTGCTGACATCATGTGATCCTCCAGTAATCCTAGGAGTTGAAAGCTATTATTATCCCCATTTTACAGCTGGGGAAACTGAGGCAGGCAGCATGACTTGCTCAGAGGCACACAGCTAGAGAGCGTCTGGGGCAGGATTTGAATTCAGATCCTCGTGACTCCAAGTCTAGCGCTCTATCCATTGTGCAATCTCTCACCCTGTAAGATCTTTACAAGCAAGTCTGTGTTTCAGATATGTGTTACTCTTGGCTGCCCCACCTCTCTGTTTGGGAAGGAGATGATAGGTTTTCTGGCTGAGGGCTTTCTCTTGGTCTCTCCACTGTGGTGTGTTCATTGATTTACACCCTTAAGCTCCCTGCAGAAACGATCAGGTTCGGTGTTGATGTCTGTTCTATTGTCTGCTCTCCGTTTTTCAGCTTCAGTAACCTGTAATAAGTCAGATTGGGGCAGCCTCAGTTGTACTCTCCAATGAGTATTTTTAAAGTACTTGTATAAAAGAGTCAAGAGTGCTGGAGTCTAAGAGTAGGAAGGAGTTTGAGAGTTCATAGGCCCCGGCTCGAGCCCAAATCTGCTCTCCGGTATCCCTGATAGACGTTCGGGCAGCAGGCAGGCCTTTGTCTTCAGTGATGGGGGATGCTCAGGGCTCTGGCGCCCATGCTGTCTTCAGATGACTCTACTTGAGAGGAAGTTGTTTCTTAAATTGAGCCAAAGTCTGTCCCCCCACCTCCACCGTCCAGTGATTGATTTCTCTTTGGGCCCGTCATGCTCGAGGGAATAAGACTGATCTCTTTTTCACATGGCAGATCTTAAGGTACTGGAAAACATCCATTGTGTTCTCTACTAAATCTTCCCTTTTGCAATCTCCACATCCCCAGGTACATTAACCGTAGCTCCTGGGCTAAAATCATGGGTCACTTCATCACGCTGATTGTCTTCTAGCCATGTTCCAGTTTGTCAGCGTCCCTCTGAAATTGGGGCACCCCTAAGTGACCACGATCTTGGCGTGGTCTGCAGAGCAGAGGACCAATGGGATGCCATGCTTCCCATACAGACTCTTAAGATGGCAGCATGCCTTTTGCTTAACGTGCCAGGCCCATGGCCCCTTGGCAGGGCGCCTCCCTCCATTCATCCATCATGACAGTCAGCGGCCCAGTAGATCTCTCTTCTGCATTCACCTCCCAAGATGGGTGTGGAGATCAAATGGGGTAATGTTTGTAAAGCACCATGTAAATGCATCGTCGTGATTATGGTTGTTGGTATTGGTTCTCTGGAGTGTGGCGTACCCCGGACTTACCCTTCAGACCTTTCCTTTGGTCAGCTCTAGGGGCTGATTCTCTTCTCATCATTCTCCTCTGTTGTTGTCTGTTCCTTATGTATTTCTTAAGCCTGTTTGCCAGTCCCTTCCGAATTTCCTCCTTAAATAATTTCTTTGATCTTATTT
This sequence comes from Pseudochirops cupreus, assembly GCA_028627135.1. Lineage (NCBI taxonomy): Eukaryota > Metazoa > Chordata > Mammalia > Diprotodontia > Pseudocheiridae > Pseudochirops > Pseudochirops cupreus. The sequence goes on from CM053581.1 coordinate 573,071,510, forward strand.
AGGAAGTCTGGTACGGTGGAGAGTGCTAGATTTAAGCTCAGGGGACCTGGCAAGATATCTTCCCTTTCTGGGCCTCAGTTTCCCCGTCCATAAAGTGATGGGTTTGGACTACGTGACCTCTCAGGCAGCTCTAAATCTCAGAGCCTGCCATTTTCCTTAACAGGACAGAGCATAGAGAGACGCGCTCCAGTTCTTTTCCAGTAGCAACAGAGTGGAAAGGCATTACAGAACACCTTTTTTCCATGTGCCTGAACCTGGCAAAAGCTTGTCCCTTGCATGGAGGTGACTGAAGTGTGGGAGGCCGAGAGGCAGAGAAGGTCCATGCCTTCACTGGGTTGCCAGATCAGCAAGTCCCAAAGGCTTTACCACAAAGATGAGCAATAGTCAGTAAACATTTATTAAGTGCCTACTGTGTGCACTTGATGAGGATACAGCTAAGAAAAAGAAAGCAAACCCTTGCCCTCAGGGAGCTTACAATCTAGTGACAGCTGTCAGAACAGGGAGAATCGTCTTCCACTGGGGCATCCCAGTGCCCACTTGGGCCCCGCTGACTCGAGAGGCTCAGGAGGAGTCTGAGTGTCTGATGCTGTGGCCCAGCTGCCTCCTCGGGAATGACAAGTTTTCCTCCAAAACCAGTTGGAAAAGACTCAGAACCTGGTGAAGATGGCATCATCAGTGACACCAGGGTGAGCTGGCCCTTGTGTGACCCTTGCCTGCAGGCCTCTCTCCCCTTGGCAGCAGCAGCCTCAGTCGCTGCTCGGCCTCCATCCTCTGTCCTCTCAACACCCACAGACTCCCTTTTTCTCTATCGGCACGGCCGTGAAAGCAGCCAGGATAATGAAAGCATTGTCCTTCTGCGTCTCCAGAATGGGGAGGCAAGGAGAGCGGGCGCTGGTTGATACCCTTCCCCCGTTTCCCCTTCCAGACTGACTCCTGATCCCGTCCCCCAGTCCTATCCCCAGGGCACCCAGCCTCCCTGCTGCACCCAGACCCGGCCTGGTAGAGGAGACATGACTATCCCCTTTGCTGGGATGGGTGGCTGCTTAGAGCCTGCAGTGCTTTTGTTCATTCTGAGCCCCAGCAGCCTTGCTTCTGGCCCGTCATCCCTCCTGAGGGCTCATAGGCCCTCCGGGCTTTCCTGCTGCTGAACTGCCTGGACCTGAGGACTGCTGTCTGACTGCCAGTGGGCCTATCCATCTGCCTTGTAACTGAATCCTCCCATGCCTGCCCTCCCCCCAGTTAGAGTCTGGGTATGAGTGGGGCCTGTGTGGTTCTTCTTTTGTGCCCCCAGTACTTAGCACAGGGCGAGACTCTGTGCAGTCAGCACTTATTAGATGCCTTGCCATTCACTGTTGCCCTCTCCCCTGGAAGGGAGGCCTGCTGGCCCTTGGTGTGGGCCCGGTTCGTTACTGCCTGCAGAAGAAAGACAAAGAGCATGGTTATGGGACCATAGAGTCCTTGGTAGCCTTGCTTCCTGGTACAGGAACCAGTCTTTTCTGCCCCCCTCACCTCCTCCAAGGGTCCCAGCGCTCACAGCCACATCAGAATGCCTGTTCCTCCAGGCTGCTTGGCCCTCGCTCTTCTTTGGAGACTTAGGCTGGCTGGACCTCTTCTTTCTGACACTCTTAACTTGGGATTGACATTGTCAGTCATGAGATGCAAACATTGTGCACCAGCACTAAGCACCATAGAGATCACTGGACTGGAGCATACTAGAACACTTGAAGCATCACATGCCACTTTATGAGTTTGCTTCTCCTTTGGGGTGGGGAATGATACCCTTTTGGGGTGTACTTGTATTCTTTCCATCAGTCAAGTTAGATGCTTACTCTCTGCTGAGACCACTCTTCTGCCCCTAAAGAGCTGACATTCTTGTGGGGGGTCGTCATGTGAATGTTCACAGTATTCAGAGCAGAGGGAAGGGGACAGCATGAGGTGCACAGAGAAAGGCATCCTGACCACAGTGGGATCTGAGCTGGTTCTTCAAGGAGGCCTGGAAAAATGAGAGGCAGAGATGAAAGGAAAGGGCACTGTGATCCTGGGCAGCAGCCAGTGCAAGCTGCAGAGATGGGAGGGACCATGTGATGCTAACAGGAGGCCCAGAAGAGGCTGCTGTCCCTGGAGGATAGTCTGGAAAGACTGGGAAGGCAAAGAGGCAGGCTGCAAAGAAGATCCTGAAGAGAAGAAGGAACCACTGGGGGCTTTGAGAAGAGGGGTAAGGTGGCCAGATTTAGGCTCTAGGAAAGCTCACACTTCAAAAGCCGAGGGTGGGGGGTGGATTGGAGTGGGGGGGAGGACCAAAAGCAGAGACAGCAATTAGAAGTGTTTGGTGCAGGGGTGGCTTGGTGATGTAGTGAATAGAGTACCGGCCCTGGAGTCAGGAGGACCTGAGTTCAAATCCGGCCTCAGACACTTAACAGTTACTAGCCATGTGACCTTGGGGAAGTGACTTAACCCCAGTTGGCCTGCCTTCCCCCTCCAAAAAGCATTTAATCTGATTCACGCTGCCCTCAGGAGTGTTGCAGACCATGCCACTTATTTGATATCTCTGGTTCAGGAGGTGATGAAAGCATGATCAAGGATTGTAACTGTGGGAAGGGAGGGAAGGCATGTAGATGAGATATCTCACAGAGCCAGAAATGGCCAGATTGAGGTCTATGAGAAGGAGGAACAGGAGATGACCCCGAGGCTGTGCGCCTGGGTCACTGGGAGAATGGGGAGGAGGCACTATGATAAGTAATAGGAAAGGCAGGAAGAGAGAGAGCCTGCATTTGGTCTGGACAGGTGTCATCTGAGATGTCTGCAAGGCATCTTACGGTAAACAAGGATCTTTCTGGACCCTGACTACCTTCTTGTGAGGGTCCCATCATACAGATTATAGCAAGATTAGAAATTCGAGGTAAAGATGCAGAGACCAGTGTCTAATGACAAGACTGGAGGAGCCTTAGGGACAAGGGGCCACTTGGTCAGGTTCCTAGAGCTATAGATTGAGAGTTGGGCCTTCCAAGGGACTGAGGAGGCCATCCAGTCCAAACTCCTCATTTCACAGATAAGGCAACTGATACCCAAGGAAGTCAAGGGATTTGCCCAAGGTCCTACAGGTCCTGAGTGGCAAGTTTAAAAAACAGGATCTTGGACTCCAAATACATCCCCCTTTCCATGGTAACACTGGCTCTCGAGAGACGAAGAGAAAACCCAAGCCTCACCTGATGTGTGCCCTGGATTCTGGGAAGCATATTCTAAAAGATAGAGATAAAATAATAGGTATGATCCAGTAACACCCAATATTTTGTAGCAGAAATTGGTCCCAAATGGATTAGAAGCTTCCAAGTATGAATTTTTTTTTTACAATTCACATTGTAATTGTTTTAATTATATTGTAGAAAAGTACATCAGAAAACTTGCATGACATTTAAGTTTTCAGTAATTTTAAAAATTCTTTTAATAGTCCAAAAGACCTTTCAAAAACCCTGTTGCTACTTTCCAAACCGTTCTAATACCGCCTCTGTGTTTTCGGAGGGCATTTCCATTTTGTTAGTGAACGTCATCAGTTTTAGTATTATACTTTAAAAAGTTATGCATTTTACAGAAAACTCATAAACAGAAAAATAGAATACTATTCTGTTTTTGTCTTTTCAGATTCTTATCTGTCAGTCTTAGGAGAGAGGTTGATCTACTTCAGAGGGGGGACTTCTGCACTAAAGAAATTAGAAATGTTGGGGCGGCTAGGGGGCGCAGTGAATAGAGCACCAGCCCTGGAGTCAGAGGGACTCGAGTTCAAAAGCAGCCCCAGACCCTTAACACTAGCCTCATGACCTTCCAAGCATGAAATTTTGAAGATAAAAGCAGAAATTACTCCAGTGGGGAAGAGAAGGGGAATCTGTCCAGAGGGGCTGGTGTGGCTGTCTTGGGAGCTCACCAATCAACTGAAATTTAAATTAAATGAAAGGAAAAGAGAAGAGAGCCCAGGACCAGTCCTTGAGGGACACCCCCAGTTAATGGAGATGGCCTGGGTGAAGATTCTGCCAAAGGTGCTGAGGAGGAGCAGAGATAACAGTGTCCCAAAAGCCCGGAGACGCCGTATCCGGGGGAGAATGGTCAGCCACATCAAGAGGGGCGTCTCAGCAGCGTGAAAACATAAGCCATCAGTGAAATCCCTTGTGAGTATTAGAAACAGATGCCAGGGAAAGGAGAGATGACAGAAGTGCCTGGTCTATTCAGCTTTCTCGTGCAGTTTCACTGAAGGGGGGCGTGGAGATACAGGGCAAACCCCAGCGGGCACGGTAGGATCAAGTGAAGAGGTTGGGGGTTTATTTTGTTTTTAGCATGGCTGTGTTTGTAAGCAGCAGGGAAGGGAGCCAGTAGAATAGGAGAGAGACAGACAGAGAGAAGAGATGATAAAGAGAGCAGTCTGCTGCAGGAGATAGGATTGGATGGGATCAAGGGAACTTTGATGTGGACACTTGGCTTTGGCAAGGAAAGGGCCACCTCTTCATGTGAGGCAGGAATTAAGGAAGAGACCACGGGAAGATGTTTGAGTGATTTGAGGTGAAGAAGAGGAGAAAAGAGATCTTTCTCAATGAAGGACCTCAATTTTTTCTACAAAGTACGAGGCAAGATCCTCCGCAGAGAAAGTCAGGAGCCAGGGGGCCACTTTGGTGGGATTGAAAAGTTTCTCAGTAGATTCTAGGGTGATGGTGATAGCAGATCCTTTGGGAAGGGGTAAAAAGACCCACTTTAAATTGCTTAACAGATTGGTAGCGGATCCAGTGAGCCCAGTTTTGTGACGTTTCCATACCTCAACTTGGCAGCCTAGGAATGAGAGCAAGGAAGGCAGATGGCAGTAGTAATCTGGGGTTGATGGGGGGGCTTGAGTGTAGGGGACTGATTTACCAAAAGACTGAGATCTAGGAGGGAGGAGAGTAGAGCTGGTGTGGAGGTGATTGCCAAGGGAAAGACAGATTGTAGGTTACAATGAACATACAGAACAGGGTGAAGGGTTATATGGCAGAGGGAAAGAGGGAATGATGAAAGACTGATCAAGCGAAGGAATTTTGGATTTTGTTAACATGGAAATGGGATACTTTGGGCAAAATGAAAGGGTAGGCCATCTCTGGGAATAGCTGAGGTGGAGTGGAAAAGAAGGTCATGGAGAGTGAGTCAGTTTGGGCGCTGGGTAGTTGGATTGTCTGAGGAAGTGTCTCTGTATATTGAAGTCTCCTGATAGGGGGATGAAGAGACAACTGTGAACTAGGCACTGCATTCACTGAGGAAGGAGGAGAGCATTTACTGGGTGTCCAGGGCAGCCATCGCGATCTGGATTGGGTGGTAAATTTATATAGCTTTTGTCTCAAAGGAAGGTAATGTGGTAGTTAGGGATAAAGGGAGAGTCTGTTAACGGCAGTGGGGAGAAGGAGCATTCTGACTTTCCCACCACCTACGACATGTGATTTGAGGGGGAAGAGGGGGGCTGGTATGAGAGAAAATGTAACCAGCACTAGAAAAGGTGTCAAGGGGAGCAGAATCATCAGGAAGGAGCCATGTCTCAGTCAGTGCCAGAAGATGAAAGGAGAGAGAAGCCAAAAGGTTTAAGATAAAAGGAATTTTATTCATCATGGAGCAGGGAGAGCACAGTGGAAGGGGTCAGGCATGTTTGGAGCAGGACATTGAGGGGATGATGGGGGCGTGGAGGGGAGGAGAATCAAGAGGGCAGGACATAAGGAAGAAGGCAGTGGGGACAGAGATGGGGCTCGTACATTGGGCAGCTCCAGCAGCTGAAAGTCAAAGGGGAATCCATTCCTTTATAGTTATTCCTGTAAGGCCAAATGGTTGAGTGTCAGCTTTAAGTCAGGAAGACCAAGAGTCCCATCCTGCCTCCAGGGACCATAGGCAGTCACTAAACCATTCTGACTAAGCTCCAGTATCTCACCTACAATAGAGACCTGCTTTAAATCCAGGACTATCCTAAGGCTCATAGAAGCTTCGCAAAGTTTAAAGGGCTGTACCAGTGTCTAATCCCATGTATCAGATCACAATTTATTTTTATGTACTAGAAAATTGAATCCTTTTTGGTTTAATTGCCCATTTCACCATAAAATGGTTAATAAAAAGGAATATGGAGATTTTTTTATATTGACATTCCAACGTGAACCAAATAGCAAACAGATGCAGAAACTTGCTTGTTTCTGTATTTGGGCTCCTCCTCTGTGCACCTTGGCTTGATGTATTGGGAAGCTGCTCTTTATCAGTACAAAAAATCCAATACCTGCATGTTAGAGTATGTGTGTCCTTTGGCCCCCAAATGGAACAGTTTTTGTTTGGGGAGCCAGAGAAGGTCATTGGTAGAAAACAGAAGGCAGCACACAGCCCAGCAGGGAAGATGCAGACAGAAGGATCTGTCATCAGAAGAAAGAGTACGTGTCTGTTTGACTTGAGGCTTCTCATGATTTCCTGTATATTAATAAAATGTGAACATTTGTTTAGAATAATAAAAAGTGAATGGATTCCTTAAGTGTCCGTGAACAATTCTGAGACAAATATAGGAAAAGAAAAATCTATGAAAATAGATCTTGGGGAAATAAATAGGCAGGCCTTGATGATTAGGATTGCGTAGTATACGCGTTCCAATTTGGTGACATGAAAATAGCAAATAAAATTTGTCTAAGTTTTATAAGCTTTTTTTTTTAGTTTTTCTTTATTTAATAGTAAAAGAAAAAGGGGGAAAAGGCGTCTGTTTTCTCCTCATTGTTCAAAGAGACTCATTATTTTTAAAATGACATTTCTGCATAAACTACCTCAGACCCAAACCATCATATATAAAATGGGTTTTTTTAATAGTATCTAATTTGGACACATGTCCATTAGTGTGCCCAGAACATCAGAGGCCTCTGTACGATCTACAGAACGTTGTCAGTGTTTGTTTTAAGAAAAAAATGACTGTTGAGGTTGACTTACTTTGCCTGCCTTTCTTGAGAAAATTCCCAGCTCCTGACCATGCAGGCAGTTTTAAAGAGAGAAAATAGGGCTTGTGTATTCCAAGGATATTGGGCTTCAGGAAAGGCTTTTATGTACGTCACTCTTCCCAAATGGTGACATATCAAGGTTAAGGAAGTTGTATAAAAGCTCTTTGTCCATAGTGCCCAACTGATCATGGCCTCCCTGAAGGAGCAGCAAGGTAAAAGCAACCAACATTTGAAAAGTGTGATCTCCAGTTTTGAGTAGCCCTCAGAAGCAGATGTAGTAACTCCCACTTGGTGAGTTAGCACGTCCAATGGGCCTACAGCCAGCTGTTAGCTCGGGGAGGGGAGGGGGTCCTCAGACAAACTGACAGTGTTGAGGATAGACTAAGATTGTACTTGGTGTTTGGAGGGGTGTGGATCTTTTATTAGCTCCCTCCCAGAGTTGTGGTGAAAGGTTTTTAAAAACTTTAAAGCACTAGGCAAATCTGAGTGAGAACTTATTACCTAGGGTTAGAATCTTGTGATGGGTATGCCATTACAAAGAATGACTCGGTGTACGGTTACGCATGACACAAATGAGCAAAACTCTCCAAGTGCTTCCTTGGACCCTGCCCGTATGATAGTCACTTGCTATGATGAGAGAATTTGTCGGCTGCTTTTGTAGTAAATAGGAAGGTGAGAATTAAGGTGGGCCTCGCTGGAGCTCCTCATTCATGTTGGGTTTGCCATTCAGTGCTGTTCAACTCCCTCTAGCCCTTTTCCTACCTGACACATCTTATCCACCTAAGAAAAAGTATGCTAAAACCTGACTCCTGACTAAGAAAAAGCAAGGCCCCATACAACAGCGAATCAAGGAAGAGGAAAGTCTGTCAGAGTGTGTGTGTGTGTGTGTGTGTGTGTGTGTGTGTGTGTGTGTGTGCGCACACAAACACACGTGTGTCAGTCACATATGCCCAATATGGTGGCTTTCTGGTCACTCACTGAGCCCATCGCCTCCTTGAGGCCTGCATTCAGTGGAGCGTGATAGCTTCAGAAGGAAGGTGAACTTTTCTCTTCTATCATGCTGAGGGCCTCTCTTCTGCTCCGTGGTGGTACTTGCCGAAGCAGCCAGTGATGAGAGCTTAGATCCATCACTGACATCTTGAGTCAATAAGTACCATTGGACCCGTCTGTTCTTATTAATCATAGCTTTAAAGCTAGCAACTAAATACTCTTAGGAAGCTGATAGTCCCAGCTGACCCGCCTTCTGAAAGAGTGAAGCTTGATCCCCTCCTGCTGCAGCTTGTCCTCCTAGATATATATGCCTGGGACCCCCCAGGCAGAAATGCATTTTAGTGAAGGTACCACCAGCCATATTGTGTTACACCTTCGGAAACGAAACAAGCAACCAGAATTCTCGTTGTCATTTGTTCACATTTCACTGTGGCATGAGGCATGTCTGTAAAGTTAAAAATATGCTTGTAGGGGTGGCTGGGTGGTGCAATAAATAGAGCACTGGCCCTGGAGTCAGGAGGACCTGAGTTCAAGTCTGGCCTCGGACGCTTGATACACTTACTAGCCGTGTGACTTTGGGCAAGTCACTTAACCCCAATTGCGCTCCAAAAAGCAAAAAAAAAAAAATGTTCTTGTAAAGGCTGGTGTGTGAGAGCACTGGAGCCCATCCCTAGGAAACCTAACTGTTGGGATGCCTTGGTTGTGAGGATTAACATAGGCCTCTGTGGAGGAGACCCAGCCCTGATGTGTGCATCATTGACCTCCTGGCATGGACAATCTGAGAGCCAGAGAGAGAACAGTCTTCATAGTCTAACTCCAGCAGACTGGGATGGCAGGCAGTGCCTGTGCTGGCATTTTAGTCTGACCAGAGGAGCGAGCACTCAAGACTTTTCTTCACCCTTTGGTTCAATATCCTTAAGGCAGTGCTTTAGCTTCAGGTCTGTGACTCCCACTGATTTCCTAGGGAACATGAATAGAAAGGTAGATGCTTAACATTGAGGATTTGGTGACCCCCCAAAACCATCAACTGAATTGATCCCAAATAACTGAATGGAAGATGACTAGGAAATGAGAAGCATCTTTGGGGGATCGTGATTGCCTGTTTGGCCCCTGCTAAATGCAAGCAAGAACCAGTGGAGACGAGAGGGAAAGAGACTGATCTGCAAGTGTTATATGCTTTAATTACTGGTTAATTTTGGTTTTGTCCCATTCCAATGATTTCTTTTGCCTCCACTAGGTTCTTTCAGGTTCTGCTGATGCTGTCTTCCTCATGTGCTGAAAGCCGTTCCGTGATTAGATGTCCAGTTCCTCAGTTGACAATTAGCTAGAAATGCACAGACTGAATAGACCAGCCTTCATTGCAGGTCAGCAGCTCCTACTGTGTGCTCAACTTTGGGCTGCATGCTTTATTGGGCCCACCTGTTCCTGGACAGTGGGCTTCAACAACAGATTTCTGTTTCCATTTCTAAGCTGTCCTGGTCTGCATGACTGAGGGTATTTGATAACAGAGGAACAATATCGTTTTTATTGAAAAAAGTCCTTCATATCAAGCCGTATACATTTCAGTTGTTTTCAAAAAGGAAACAGTCATTCCACTCCCACAAAAGCCCTCCTATTGAAGAAGAGGTTCTGGGATCGAAGGACACGTTCTCTTCCTCCTCCTCATCCACGTTAGGCCCACAGTAATCCTTCTGACTTGTGACGTGAACATGACGTGACCGAAGTTGTTTGTTCTGGAGAGAGAGGCTCTCATCCAAGAAGGGCTTGTCGTCTCCAGGGACAGCACCATACTGTGCAGTTTCGCTGCTGACTACATTTTTGACAGCTTGCTTCATGTTAAGTATTAACAGTGTTTCTTTTATGCTTGGATGTGTTTCAGCAGGATCCTTAATAAATGTTCACGGGTTGTATTGGTGTGGATCGGACCTAAGCCCCCAGACCAGGGGGGTGGAGCGTGCAGCCTTAAGGCCACATGTGGCCTTCTAGCCCTTAAGTGCAGCCTCTTGACTGAATCCAAATCTTTGTTCTGTAAAATTTGCATTCAGTCAAAAGGCCACACTTAAGGGCTAGAAGGCCATATGTCCAAAGGCTGTGCTTAAGGACCTAGAAGGCCACATGTGCCCTTAAGGCCTCAAGTTCCCCTCTGCTGCCTCAGACCCTTCCCTAATGGGGAAGGAGGGAGAAAAAGAGACTTACTTGGTTAAACAACTTTATGTGAATCCACTTAGGAAGGCATATGTATCTAGGTATTGTGTAGCAGATGGGATGACTGAATTCCCAATGGGTCACCAGGCGAAGATGTTAGCCTGTGTACATTGCTCTGAATTGTGCAGCCGTGATGACCTCTTTGTAGCTCACCCTATCATGCCTGTGGCGTGGCATAGTTTTCATAAGAGGAGACTGGAGCTATTGGGCCCTGCTGGGGACGTTCTTGGCAACCAGAGTCCAGCCCTAGATGTTGGATTTGGAATCTGCTCTGAAGGCAGAGTTTTACCTTCAGAAGAATCAGGAGTGTGGAAAGTGAGTGAAGAAACCAGGGTTTCTCATTCTCATTTTCCGGTGCCCCTGTATGATAAAAACACATTCATCTGTGGTTCCCAGTTCTGTTAGAAGACTTCAGTGCGGCCTAATTGCTGTGACAGCTGCTCTCAAGAAGGCTCTGTAGGGTTGGTTGGAGAATTTGACTTTGCTGGTATTTTGTGGGCATGTTAGGGGAAGATGTTTGTCTTTTAATTCTTTTCTTGGTGAAAAGACCGAGAAGGTCTGTGCTGCTTTGGAGGTTGAGCTTTTTGTGGTGTTTTTGTCACTGTGTGTCATCGGTGCAAGGAGTGCACAATGTCAGTTGTTTAAAGATTGTCGAAATCAGCGTGGGCTTGCTGAGAAGCATCTGGGAGACCCTTCTCCAGGGGAAACAGGCCAAGCACTGTGTTTTGTTTTCTCTCTTTCCTTCTTGTGGGTACCTGGCCAGAAATGAGTTTTTAAAGCTAAGAAAATGGACAGATAATAAATCTGAATACTCATAAATTCTGTGAGAGACGGCTTCATTCTTAATTGCTTTTTAAAAAAATTTAGGGTGCGTATGTAAGCCGTCTAATCAAACTCCATCTGTTGCAGTGAGGTACGTGTTCTTTCAACTAGCTTTTAAATAGTTAACGTTTTTCTCTTGCCTAAGCTAAAGTTTGCATCTGATTTCAACACTCTGTACCCTTTAAATAAATGCACTCCCAGAAGTTAAAACCATAAAACAGCTTATTATCTGTTGATTGTCCCTTTAATTGGTAGAGAATGTCATTAAATTTGCATGTTTGGTTGCTTTATTTAATTATGTGGAGAGAAGCTCTTAAATAGCATTTGAAATGTCCTTAACCACAATATAACATTTGTTTTTAATCAAAAAATATGGTAAAAGTTTATGAAATATCAAGTTGTTTTCTTTGCTAGTCTCCCTTAAAATGGACTATCTGAGCAGTGAGGTTTAATAGTGAGGGGACAGAAAATGCTTTTGTGTGGTGACAAATGGTACAGGCTTTTAGCTTTGGAGCCTGTACCTGCTTCCGGAGTCCCGGTTCCCAAAGGTTGGCAGGGAGCCCTTTTCGAGAGGGATGAATTTATAGTTTGGTGCTATGGGAGTCCTTCGGGTGAGACCTCCTAAACTCACGCCTTCTTTACCCAACAAACAAAAACACCCTCTGGCCTTCTTCCATAAAAGAGGCTTTTCCCTTGCTTTTGTTGGCCACATTTCTGGTATTCAAGCGGGAGAAGTCTGCCCCCTCATCCCTATAGAGGAGCTAAGACTGATAGAATTATTCATTTTAAGCCTTTAAAATTTGGTCTTTATGTACTTGCAGCACCCAAGAATTATTTGGATACGTTATAATAAATACCCACCACTCCCCAAGATCCTTTTCTCTAGAATCTACTTAATTTTTTTAAAAATCAAATTCCTTTCTACTGAAATTTCTAGATGGACCACTTTTTTCTGAGTCAGAACGTATTCAGTTCAGTTCAGCGAAGATGTGTTAAGTGCCTCCTGTGCATGGGTACGATGCTAAGTAATGAGAGCACAAGTAAGAAAAAGACAGTCCCTGCCCTCAGGGAGCTTACAGTATAATGGGGGAAGACAGCACCCAAAAGGAAGCTGAAAGGTGATGGGGTGGGGAAGAGGCCACCAAGGGGGTCCCTGTCACCGGGGCATGGTATTCTGTGGAGTTCAAACCAAGCAGAGCTGTTTGTTGGTGGCAAATAGAGAATTAGCTAGGCAATCTGAGCATGTAGATGTGCTTCAGACAGTGTGCAAAGTGAGAATTGGGCAAGAGGAGAAAGATCTACACCCCCAGGCATGCTGAGGAGATGGCAAAATGGAGAGAGGCCTGGTTAAAACTGGCCCCCCAGATCCGTGGAGCCCAGGGAGCCAGGGTGGAGCCCTGGTGAGCCTTTGCCATAGTGTATCTTATACAGAATTGGACCAAAACAAAACCAGTTTTCCGTATGTTTGCTTCAAGGCTTGGCCATACTACATTTTTCCAGCACGTTGAGCTGTAGAAGGGGCGTTAGTGAATGGTTTTTACATGTGTGAATTGCCTTCCAACTCAAACAGAAACGCTGCCCGAGAGGCCAAGCTTTTCTCCTTCACTATCCAGTACTTTTCTTCCCCAGAAATGCTCAGCATTTTTCAACTTAACTCTTTTTTTCAAGAGTCGCGGAATTAGCAGCTATTTTGTCCCCCAAGAATCTTTTTTTTTTAAAAGAACTTAAATCTAGCAGCCAGCCTCATGGCTTTCAGCGAGCAGCTTTGTTTCTGAGTTGAATATCATGGTGGCAGGTAGACTGTGGGCCACTGTAACTAGTAACTGAACAGAACAAAACCTCTTGATGCTCCAGTACCTTTTATGGGGGTCTTCCCTGCCGTGATAGACACCAAGTGCTGTCCATGCCTGTTTTGTGCTGCTTCTGTCCATGATTTTGCTCTAGGAGAGTGTACTCTCCCCACTGGGCTGGGCACCTTCCTCACTTTTCTTGAACCATGAGGTTCCCAGTAAAGCATGCAGGCTGTCCCCTACCATAGGCACGCCCTCCTCCCTCTTAGCCCGGGACCAACCCATCCCTTTTTCCCTGGATGCATTTTCTTGCTTGCGTCCTTTCCCCTCCTTTTTCATAATACCTCACTTGTAATGTGCTACTCTGTTACATGCTTACACCCACGCTGGGTTCCTCCATTGCCTTTTGGGTGACCATTTCAGTTCTGAGGAGACTAGTGTTCCATGGCTCACACAGCCCTTGGACAATCCAAGAAGAATTTTGGTATTAAAATGGTAGGCCTTGATGTCAGAGAGAAGCCTCAGGTCCCTACATCCCTCCTCTTGGCTACATCTTATCCCCATTCACTGTGCGTTTGTGACGTCTGTTCAAGACCTATATGTTGATGGACCTGCTCTGTATTTATAGAGATTAATTCAGACTCAGTGGGGTCTAAAAAGGAAGATGGTCTTTTGGTTAGTGGGATTTTTTTTTTAAACCCATTCCATAAAATATCCATGGAGCCCCTGCTGCTGTTGACCTGGGACTTTTGTTTGTTTATGTGGTTGGTTAGTCTTACTGTGATGTAGAATTGTCCCCAAATTCTCAGCTCCTCTAACAGCACAGCACAAGCACCTATCAGAGTGGAAAGGCTTTTCAGAAGTTGAAAGAAACCTCAGTGGCCATCTGGTCTAGCCCCTCCCCCCCAGATATCCTTTTAGTATCCCCCCCCCCCCAGTGGGCAGTTACATGGCTTATGCTGGAAGGCCACGAAGAGGAGAAGGAAGCCAGGAAGCTCCCCTGACTTTGGGCCATCTCTTGACTGTCAGGAAGATTTTCCTGCCCCCAGATCTAACTTCACCTGTTCTGTTGTGGCCCAGGGGACAGGCTGTACATTCGTCAGCTGAATGAGGGCCCAAGCTAGCTAAGGTCAGAGGCCCTTGGAATCAGGCTGGCTCAAAGAGGAGAGGACTTTGGGTGAACCACTGATAAGGCACATGATTGAACTGAGCATTATTTCATATTTTAAAATAGTAAATTACCAGTGGATGAATGAGGAAGCGTTTATTAAGAAGTGCTCACTCTGTGGAGATCACTGGGGGCACAGATCAAGAAGATAGTCGCTGGCGTCCACATTCCAGTGGGGAGAGGACACATGGGGAGCTTTGTGCTATGAGTCAGATGGAAAGGCCCATTGGTCCTTAGGGGGCAGCAGTAAAGCAGATGGTGAGACCTCTTCTGTAATGTCACTTCCATTGATAAAACCACATCTCCTTCTTACGCTGATCTGTTTGACAAGGCCAAAGATTCTAGTGGCAAGAACTTTCCTTCTGGGTCTTCAGCAGCTAGGGCTGCAGCTAGAAGCAGAGCCAGGGGCTGGCGTCAAGGGACATTGCCATCCCTCTTACTCTTGGGCTCAGGGCTCTGCGCTGTCACCCTCAGAGGCTAAAGGGGAGCAGGGGGGGTGATTTGATTTGCCGGGCACACGCTGCTTCCTCTTTCTCCCCCAGCATCCCCTGCTGCTTCAACTCGGCTGATTCTCCTGTTTCTGGGTGGCTCTTGGCCAGTTGCCCTTCCTCATGGGGGACGGGGGGCAGAGTCCCTCCCATGAACGAAGGCTGCGGGGCTAGGCTGGAAGCAGCGCATTTTATCCGTATCTCCAGGATCAGTATGCTGAGGCGGAAAGCTTTTGTGAAAGAATTTATTTAATAGAGTGCTAAGTTATGTTTAATAGAGTGCTAGGTTTATATTCCAAAGCAATATAACTAGTCAAGTCAGCAAGACGTGCAGTAAATTCAAGGGCTGAGTAAACCAAACCCTCCTTGTCTTGCCACAGCCTTTGTCTCTCTTAAGCCAGTGGGCCCTTATGCTGTGCCAGCATTCACTCCGAGGATAGAGACAGAAGAAGGAGACTGTCACTGCCCTCAGGGGGCTCCCGTCACAGCACTGGCAGCTGTAGAGAAAAAACTGAGTGTCTTCTACATGTGCTTCTGTCCACTTGGCTCACATGCCAGTCCCACGATGCAGATGATGGTGATGACCATTTATATGCCACGTACTATGTGCCAGACGCTGTGATGAGTGCTTCACAAGTATTGTCTCATCCGGGCCTCACAACAGCCTTACTAGGGAAGTGCTGTTCTCCCCATTTCACAGGTGAGGAAACTGAGTGCCCAGAGTCACACATTCAGTAAATATCTGAGGCTGGATTCCAACCTTGGATCTTCCTGACTCCAGGCCTGGAGCTCTCTCCATGGTGCACCTCGCTCCAGTCTGGCTCGGAGGATTACTGTCTTAGAGCACCTCTCAGACTATTGGGTTGCCTCAAGCATTCATTACAAGAAGGCCTTTCTTTTCAGCGTGAAATGCCTTCAGTCATGGAGAGAACACAAGGTGAAGCCTGTCATCATAAAGAGGATGCCATTTTCCCAGAGGAACAATGCACAGATTGGGAGCATCCCTTACCAGGGTCTCAGCTCCAAGTAAATCTGAGGTTACTACACAAACTGATTATACAAAGAGCCCAAATCGACCGTGAAGTCTAGGCAAGCCCATACAAGTCGCAACTCCACTCTGGCATGAATCTGACCTACCCCTAACAAGCATAAACTTTAATTCACAATAATTTTGCTTCCCTTAGAATTGAGGGGGGCTTTCTGAGAATGAGTTGGCTGCTCTCAGTCTCCTCTACACGTCGTTCATAGATGTTGAAACTCATTCATTGCTTTTTCTCCAAAAATTTCTCAGGAGTAAGAAGAGACAATAAAAATCATCGCATCAGCACTTGAACTGTCCCTCGCAAGAGTGACCTGCCATTCCCCCCTTTCACTCTCAAGATGCCTGGGTGCTCACGTGCTAGCAGGCCCCCGAGTGAGTGCCTCCATGAGGAGGAAGCCTGCACTAAGTGGGGAGCATGGGGATATGATGTCACGGTGGCTTCAGCTGACTCTGTAGCAGCCCAGGCTGTGGAGACTCATCATTCTTTGTAGCGGTGTCTCTTACTGATTCCGCTGCTTCTGTTGGTATAGGGAGCCCTGCTAGGTGATCAGGTGGACAGAGTTAGGAAGGCCCAAGTTCAAATCCAGCCTCAGACACTAACTAGCTGTTTGACTCTGGGCAAGTCCCGTCACTGCTGCCTGCCTCAGTTTCCCCTTCCATAAATTGGGAATAACAACAGCGCCAATCTTGTGGTGAGGATCCAATGAGATCATAATTATAAGCCGCTTAGCACAGAGCCTGGTACATAGTAAGTCCTGTGTAAATGTTAACCATCTGGTGCACCAAGAAGGCCTTCTCTGGCCCGTTCCTGTGCTGGGAACACGTGCCAGAGTAGGAATTGTGCTTGTATTCCCAAAAACGATTCATTCACTCATTATTTCAGGAGTATTTAAATGATTTGTTCCAGCTTTTCTTCCTCTGTTATGGTCAGTGTCACTGTAGAAACTCATTAGTTATTGGGGAGACATTTGTGTTTGGGACAGAAAAGGGAAGTAGCGTTTGACAGGGCCACATTGCCCTTTGATTTACACTGAAGGGCTCAGAGGAAGGGGAAGCACTTGGGGGACTCAAGCAGATGATCTGAGAGATAAGAGTTTAAGACCCAGCTCAGCACTTTGCCACGTGCCCAATTTTGAAGAGAGGCTTGATGAGAAGCCACAAGTCACAGAGGTGGCAGCACCAAGGTAAGGCTTGGTGCACTCCGCTGTCTGGCCTGCTGGCCAGTCCAAGCCTGCTTGGCTTCCTCTTCGCCTTTGTCCCCGCTGACCGCCTCCTCTTTTTGTGATTTCAGTGAGCCTACTCGTTCCTGGTCTCTCTTCAGTCCCTCCCATGCTGATCTCATCACTTCTTACCCTACACAGATGGTTCTCTCCTGAATTATAGCCTGTATGCCTCTGACCTTTGGGCCTCTTGGATGCTCTGTTGGCCTCTCAGCATGGCATCTCCACATGGAGCCGTCCTGCCTCTCCTGACACTTGCCACCCTCCAGTTCCGTCTCCCCACGTCCTGGTCCCGTAGTTGTGTTGGGCCCTTCCATCTCTCACCTCATTTCCAATCAGTTGCTAAGCTGCCTCAATTTTCCCTCTGTGTCTCTTGTGTTTGTCCCCTTCACTCCTGATTTGTCCACTTCAAACCCCGTCACCCCTGGCTTCTTCCCATAGCCCCTGATTGGGCAGCTTCTTTCTGCTTTCCCCTTTCACTAACCCACCTGCCAGTCAACCTGTCAGTCCACCAGTCAATGAATAAGCACTTATTTGGCACCCACCATGCTGAGAAATGCAGACAGCAGTGGAGGGATCTCTGTTGGGGAGACAGCATCTGTCTGCTCAGGTGCACACATAGGTGAAGATTTGGCCACGGCATGAGGAACGATGGCATTTGTGGCTGACCAAATCATTCCATTTTGCCTTTGGAATACAGTTTAAGGTCTTCAGCCCAGCATCTGCCTTTTCAGATTCATTCACCCCAGTCTGCTTTGTTCCAGCCAGACTTGGCCGTTAGCTGCTCCCCACGCTCACCATTCCACCTTCTACTCCCATGAGTGAGCACAGGCCCTTGATCTTCTCCCCTCCCTTCCCTCCCATGTCCTCCCTCCTCATCACCACCTCTTCTCCTCCTCATCCTCTCTCAGGGCTCAGCTTTGATTTCCCTCTCCCACTTGTTAATGCCTCCCCCTTCCTCATATTGCCCAGCACTTAAAAAGAATCATGGCACGTAAGACTTGAAGAAAACTTAGATGTTGCCTAGTCCAGCAGTTCTGAAAGTGTGTTCTGCCCACCTCTAGGAGGCCTCGAGAGCCTTTTGGGGTTCATGGGGTCAGAATGATTTCCTAGTAGCACTAGGACATTATTTGCCTGTCAAAATATTCCTCCTTTCCCCAGTGTCCTATCTCTATGAGACTGGATTTTCTTTGTAGATTTTGACTAGAACATATCGAAGCAGGTTGAAGGCAGAAACAGAAAAGGGAATCTGGCTGTCTTCAGTTAAGCCAAACATCAAAGAGATGTGCAAACATAAGTAAAAGCAGTGCCCTTCTTTTCCCTCGAATGTTTTGTTTTGTAAAACGATATATTTTATAAAATGCTGTTTCCGTTAAGATGTTATTATTAAATGAATTAGTGAATATTTTTATATTTCATCAGTCTTAGTTTCTAACACGGTCAATATGGGTAGATATAGCCTATGTGAGCAAAAGCTCTTTGGGGTCCTCAGACATTTTCAAGAGTGTGAAAGGATGCCAAAAAGTTGGAGAACTGCTGGTCTAGACCCCTGCCTTCATTTTATACATGAACAGGCTGAGACTTAAAGAAGGTTAAGGACTTACCCTGGTCCTACAGATGGCCTGGGCCGCCCCTCCCCCCCCCCCCCCACTTCATATCAAGGTACCTTGACTTCCCTGGCAAAATCTTGGGCCTTAAAGTTTGGACCTCGATTTTTTTCTTTGTTTTCCACAAGCATTTATGATATTGACAAATTAATTGATTGTTTTTGCATTTAATGATTTATGTATAAATCGTGAACCTCAGAATCATGGCACTTCTTAAAAAACCATTTTACCCTTTGATTTGAAAAGTTATTACAACATTTTAATATTAAAACCACAGGTAAGAGAGGATTGAAGTTACAAATCAGATCATGTGATTAAGGAGCATTTGTAGATTACTTTTGCTCACACTCCGTTTCTACATAAATTTTATTTTTGATAGCTTAAATTAATTAATACGTACTTATATAGGCATTAATGGAGACCCAGGGCCCATGTAGCAATGATGTCTTTTCTAAATAGTTGAAAATACCTCATGGACTCATTTTAAATTTTCTGCTACAGGTTTTCTTCAGGTTGCAATTATTCTTCCTGCTTTGTGAAAATACAACCAGGAACCAGGGCAGTTTCAGAATTATTCAAGGTCACAATAGCGTAGCTAATTCTTCAGTTTACTTGACTTGCGGTTTTGTTTCTTCCCCTAGACTTTTACTTCTAGAAAAATCTGGCCAAAGGATACACAGAATCTTCCGGATCTGGGAGAGCCATATTTGAAAAATATTTCTCAAAAGAAAAACTGCAGATAACAAGGACTTGGTCCCTAAAATTCCACATAGGGCAGGTGGGTAGAAGTCTGAATCATCGCATTATGTACTTTTCTGGTCAGAACAGCCATACTGGTTCTGTGTTTTATGGCTTCCTGTAACTTCTTAAATCTCTGAGAATTCACCAGTCATTTTCTAAAGGTGTTTTACTGGGATAGAAATAGCACTATAAGTAGGGTTTTCGCACCTTTTCTTCTTCCACCTCCTGGAGGGGAGAAAAAAAAGTTTAATCATTTTAAAGAAATGACAAAATCAATCCTAGGACTTGGTCCAAGCATCTTGAGTCTTCTCTTGTGCCAACAAAATGTCATTTGGTTTTTAAAGCTATGTCAGCTAAAAGTTTCATTTGCTTATCACGGTCCTTTTTAGTTACTTAATTTATCCTAAAAATAATATTTGTAAAACAGAAATAGCCATTTTGTGAAAACTGCATCGCTGAGCAGATTTATGCTTCTTATTAGGGCAATAATCCATCTGTTACTGAGCTGGATCAATTTGTAAATTAAATTGATAAGTTGGGGAGGGGTAAAAGGCCTTGATTTTTCTCCCAAGTAAGCATTTCCTTAGTATTTGGAGTTTGCCACATTTCAGCAAACTGCCCGCGTCTTCAGGAAGACCCTCTCTGGCAGACAGGCTATCAGACAGCCGTTTGATTGCCCGGGAAGAAGAGATGATAGATCCAGTCAAGGATGGGTGCTGGCTGTTGGTTGCAGCATTTCTCATCCTTACCTGAAGAGTGTGGCGATGGAGATTTCAGATATTTTTAAATGATCGTACGAGTAGTTCTGTAGGTGACAGGACTCCACAGGAGCCTCTAACCTTTCAACAGTATCAAGAAATTTCAAAAACTCAAAAATTAGTATGCAAGCAAACATGCAACGATGCTTGAATAATCTTTTAAAATTAGTTCACTGCAGTATTTTTTTTATCCTGACTGATCAAAACATCTCCTGATGATTCTTCTAACAATATGTGATTGGAATAATAACTTCCCATGCTGAAGAGCCTCACGCCGCAGCGGAGAGGCTTGTAAATACAAGCTGCCTGTGTGCAAAAAGCTTCCAGATTTGCAATAGGATTGCTATGGAAACCACCTAATGAAAACCTTCTCACCATCTGTGTGCGTTGATGGATTTTGCTGCATAGCTGAGCTGTTTTTGTTTACTGTTATTAAAATGTTGAATAGAATAGATTAACCCACAAACAGTGACTATTTGAGGTATTAATTAATATTGGATAATGGTAACATGGCAATTAAAATACTGATGAACAGTAAACCAAATAGAACCAACTGTATACATGGCAAGGAGGGTGCCTGTTACCCAGATTTGGGGGAGCAGTCTGGAACCAAGCATTCCTTTCTGAAGACTGGCAGTTTTAGTGCGTGAACATAGTGGATATCTCCTCCTATTTATGCAGTCTTCACTTTGCTTCCCTGATACCCAAATTAATGCATAAGTGATACCAAAGAGAAGAGCCCAAGCCCATAAATCCAGAACTGATGTTTGGCGTCTTTGTTTTTGGAGAGTAATTCCCATTACAGCCTGGCGTGAAGTGATCTGTTTGGATATTGCTGAGGACCATTTATGTACACAAGTCTAGTAAAGGTTTTTCCTGAAATTCCTGTTAGTTTTGTGGGGGTAAGGGGCATGAAGAGACCTTCAGCAGTAGTCTCCATTAAATACGTGTTACACGACTCTCATAGAACTCCAAGTGCCGTAGAAAGAATCCTGCTATTTACGTGAACATTTTAATAAAACGTGTTTCCTTGAGAACAAAGAATCATAGCCATGGGGGGAAGGGGTATTTCACACATGCTATATGCTCTTTTAAATTATAAAGATAAGGACGGAGTTACTCTATCTAAACCCCTTTAAACTGTGTGAGTCACAGACTCATGAAAAAGAATAAAGCTCAGTCACTCTGTTGCCACCGTTCTATCTTCTTCCTCTGACTGATTCTGGCCATAGATGATCTGAATTTTGTAGTGTCTCCTCGAGTGTGAGAAGCAGACCTGCAGTTAGCTGTTTGCTTGCATGATAACTTCTGAACCACAAAGCAATGGACCTCTTCTCCGCTGTGCAATTTATGATCAAAAGTACACAAGAGAAGTCACACAGGAGACAGAGAATGTAGGGAAGGACGAAGGCTTTTTTTTCTCCTTTTTTAAAAAAAAAAGGAAAAACACTCCTGTCTCCCCACTTGTGGCGCCTGATCCCTGAAGTTAGTGATGCTAATGGTGGTGGCGGTATTAGTTAACATCTATATGATGCTGTAGGTGCTTTCCAAATGTGCTCTCATTGTATTATTAAAACAGCCCTGCGAGGAACGGGGTGCTGTGTGGGATGCTAGCGAGCTCCTGTGCTAGCTTCTGCTTGATTTCTCCCAAATCCTCATTTTTGTTGTTGGTACCGTGAGTCCGTTTGCTCGCCAGCTGATCGAGAACCTCAGTGAGAGCCAGGACTCGGAGCTTTGCGTGAGTCTTGACTTCAGTCTGTTCCTTCACTGTTCTCACCTTCTCGGCTGGGTTATTACTGTGTACGTTAACAAACGGCACTTAGCATAGTGCCTGGTAAATAGTAGGAATTTAATAAGTGTTTATTGACTGACGTGTTCAATAGCAACATTAAGACCAACACGGTACTAAATTTAACAATAAAGAAATCTCTTTTCTACCTCCAGTCTAGTCCATATTTGATGCAGAGTAAAGGATGAGTTCTGAGGCAGAGAGGTTCAGACCTTCTATGTTATGATGAAGTTGATTCGTCCCTATTTAGGCTGTGAACCTGAAAGATGTGCTCTAATTTTAAGAAAAGTTAATTGGGCTCACTATATCTTCTTTGTGTGGCACAGGCAATTTAAGGATTAGAACTTTTCATTTCTCAAAGTTCACATTAGTCTAATAAATAGTATTTTAATAAGAGTTTAATTATTGGTAACTAGAGATCACATATTGAATATAAGCAACTAAATTTTTACAAGTCTTAAGGTTATAGAATAATCATTTTGTCCTTTAATCAAAACTTAACTTTTTTTTAAAAAGTCTATGTAGATTAATTATTAATATACTTTTAAAAGTGCTTACTGTGTGTTCAACAGTGTAATCAGTGCTGGGAAAACAAATATAATGGAAAAGATAGTCCCTGCCCCCAGAGAGTGTAGATTCTAATTAGGGAAAACAACTCTCGAGTCTTCCTAAGTCTCCCTACATGGTATGGCCAGAAAGGGACACGTTGGGCCTGAAAATTGCAGGGGTAGTGAGTGGGACTGTAAGATAGTAGGCTGACACAGCCCATCCATGCACAAGGGCAGACTATTTGATCCTGGTTCCAGAACTAGAAGAGAGAATGGGCTCAGGGGAGGGTATTGTGTACAGCAGAGTAGAAAGTGAGGCAAAGCATGGTTGGTGGGCGCAACTTTCCTGGAAGAGTGGGCCAAGATAGTCACCAGTTCAAAGCTGGAAGAAAAGGTAAAAAGCTCCAAGGCAGCGTTTGTGGGGCGGGCAGCAAGGTCACCATACGTGTCCTTTGGTTTCATTAAGCATTTTCAGAAATAGTGAGAGAAACTTGATGAAATGTCTTAGCCTTTGAAAATAAACGAATGTGGAAATTGCATAGATTTTACCATTATGGTTATGCTTCTAGTTTAAATATGAGAATGACACTTCTGCCCTGCTCTAGTGATCAATCAAATCAGACATGTTCAAGGCACACAAAAGTCACCATAGTCACCACTGTCTGAGGCCTGGCCCGGCTCCCTTTGTCAAGCCTGCTGGTTGGGGAGTGGTCGGAATGGTCGGGAAATAAATGGACAGATGAGAAGTCACGTAGTGTGTGCAGCCTTCCTTCACCTTCCTTAGTTATGGCAGGAAAGTAGTGATAAGGAAAACAGCGTGGGCATAAAATCAGTACTGTTTATAGACCCTCTACATACAAACTCCTGAGGACGTGGCTTCAGGCTTCATCTAGCAAGGCGGAGCAGTGGGCAGAGGTGCAGGTGCAAGTATGAGGAAGACCGGAGCTCAAGTGCGGCCTCTCAACAGCCACGTAACCCTGGGCAGGTCCCCCCACTGCTCTCAGCTTCAGTTTCTTTACATACAAAATGGGGCGATGATACCCTGCCTTCCAGGCTCGTCATGAGGTCCGGTAAGATGATATTTGGAAGCCTTAAAGCAGAATGTAAGTGTTAGCTGTTGGGTATTTATAAAGGAATCCAGAAGATGTAAAGAAAGTGCAGATAAGTGGAATGATATTTTGAAAGTTTTCCTGGGAGAGATGCATTCATAGAGTTGGTTTCATTGTGTAGCCAAAGGTAACAAGTGATGCTTTATGGGACGCTTGGTTATATTGTCTGGTAGTACTTGTGATTAACATAGACAAACAGACCACCCCTTATAGAAGATAAAATGGAGAAATTCCATAAAGAACTTGACAAGATCTTTATTATGTCATCATACCTGGATAAACTCAGGGGGTTTCATGTACATACATATATATGGGGGGAGTGGGTGTGGGTGTATATGCTTACGTCTGTGCTAAATTACATGATTTGGGATTGAGAAATGGAAGAGACCAAAGGCTTATAGAAGTCTTTCAGCATCTATCACAAATACTTTTTGTTAGGAGAGCAGGAGGTGCTGGGCACTAGAAAGTGACGCAGAAATTGTAATTGGATCTCTCTCAAGACGAGAAACAGTTGGTCATTGGCATGGTAGTTGTTTCAGAATCATCTCTGTAGGTACTTACACCTTTGAGAAAGCATAAAGGTGGGCCACTGCATGGAGCCACTGTATCTCTAACCCAGCCTGGCTAAACAAGCAGTCGGCTAAAAATGAGAATGGGGCAGAAGTGAGGATGTCAGCTCAGGCACCGGTTCATAGAACCATTTAACTGTTATAAGATAATCATTCCTGATCAGCCCAGAAAAATCCTTACCCAGCAGTTATTGAAATTCCTTTGCCGAGTAGATAAAGAGAGCAGCTCAGATCAGTATAAGTTTAGGGTATGAGCTCACTTGTAAAGTAGTCATGGAGGAGAAAGATGGGAGATTGTGGACACTTTTGCACCCCAGAAAACTGTAAAAAGTAGTTGAGGAGAAAATGAACTTTTCCAGGGACTTGTTGTGAAATCCAGTTAAGTCCAGTAATTCTGAGAGCATTTCTAGGTCAGAGTAGAAGGAGGATCACAAAGAGATGTGATATACAACAGACTGTCAAGCATTTTTTGTGATTGTTTTTATTGACAGGAGCCAAATCAGTATGTCCTGTGTGTAGGCATGGCAGTGGAACTAGAGCCAGTGAAGTTAGAACAGAGTAGCTGGCCCTGAGCACATCTTTAAAGACAACAGATGTGCCAGGCAAACAGTTTTCAAGACACTGAGCCACTCATTTCAGAGCTACTACAATAGAATGGATCGTGGGCACCTGAACCGTACACTTGTGCTTTCTCCTCTCTCTAAATCTGGGAGTGGTCTCTGCATGTAGACATTGAGTGTATCCTTGATGAAAGCTTCTGAATGATGAAGGCTTGGGAACAGACAGGAGTTTGCAGATGGTCTTATAAAGAAGCTTCTATCTTGAAGGTTTTATTGTGTCTTAATTTTTTCCCCAGTTTTTATAAAGCATTTGACTCTGTAGAGCAAAATGTTGCCATGAAGGTTCTTCTTGAGAGAGCAGGGTGCCTACTGTTAGCTAAAATTACAGGAGACAAAAAAGCAGCCTGGTATGATGGAGAGAGCGCCAAAGAGACTTCTGCCAACTGTGTGACGTAAGCACTCAGTGCTCTAGGAAGCTCTCAAAGTGTCCAGGTTGCAGCGGAGGATCAGCTTTAGTTGGTGGGGGGTTTCCCCTCTACATATGAGATATCAGGTGCAGTCTCTTACCAATGTAGCTAGTTCTATCCAATCTATCAATGAATCAACAAGCATTTATGAAGAACCTACTATGTGCCAAGTACAAGACAGTTCTCACTTCAGTAATAATTTTGGTCAGCCATCTATTAAGCACTGATATCAAAAGGGTTTAAAAAAAAGGGGGGGAGGAAATATTTTCATTTTAGTATTTTTTTTGGTCACCATCATAGGAGAACTCTATCACAGAATCCAAACAAAACAGATTTTCCATGGATGGCAAGGTTTCCCCAATATGCTATTCATTGCACTAATTAAATCAAGAAGGATCCTATTGAGTTTCTTCAGTGAAACCCATAGTCCTCCATTCCCAAGACGGCAGGTCTAAGAATCTATGCTGGAGATGCCCAGATTATGACAGACAACCGGATAAAGGCCTTCCAAGTGTGCACATCCATGAGAAACACCCACCCCACTGCTCTCTGGGAAGCGTCGCAGATGAACGATGAGCCATGCCCAGGAAGGAGAGGACTTTGGGGTTGGATGGCATTTAGTCAAGTGTAGCTTGTTTCTGCGAAAGTCCATCCCTTCAACCCCAGGATGCTCCCAGTGATGCCCCAGGGTCTAGAGGGAGCTAGAAGTGCTAGTAATTCCTAAGACAGAGTAGGTACGGAGGAGCCAGCGATAATTTGAAAACCTTAAATGACATAAAAGATATCACTGGGGTTGTGTGCACCTGGAAAATGAAGGAGATTTTTCTTACAATGAAAATGAGTGACTCCAGATGTGCAGCTTGGAGTTGGGCTGGGACCCTTCAGACATGAAGGGAACCAGAGATCCTTTGGGCCTATTGGGGGAATCCTTTGTAGAATATTTTTGCATTTAGCATTTAAAGATGTGGAGGGACTGTGATTTACCCTATGATAGAACCATCCAGATCACTAGCACCTACCATTCCTGAAACTAAAACCTGAAACCTCCTCCTCGCCCTTCACAAACAACCATTTTCGAGGCTCTCTCAATTCTGTTGCTGATGTCTTGTGTCCATCCCATTCTTTGGACGACTCCTGCAACCACTCTGTTTCCTAGGCCCTTGTTACCCTTTTCTGCCTTTTGCTTCTCCCTGTGTGCTCCTTCCATCTAAATCTTGTTAAAACACAGTTCTGATCATGACACTCTCAACAAAAGCAAAAAACCTTCCGTGGCTCCCCATTATCTACTGAATAAGTACAAACTCCTTCACCAAGCATTGAAAGTCTTTTGGAATCTTCCCCCAACCTGCTTCTCTGGCCTCGTTTTCCCTGCTCTTCATAGGAGCTACCCAGACTGGACTGCTCCCTTTCCTTCAGTACCTTCTTCATTCTGTGGTCTTGTTCATGCTTCCATTTGGGATGATCTCTGTTTAATTTCTACCTTTTGGATCCTGTCCATCTTTACAGCCCAGGTCAGCTGCTGCCTCCTCCATGAGCCTTCCCTAATCTCCTCAGTCCTCTGAATACAGTAATAGCCAATATTTACAGAGTATCTTAAGGTTTATATATATATTCTCTCATTAGTCCTTGCAATGACCCAATGAAGTAAGCACTCAGGTGGTTCTGTCCCCATCTTATCCATGAAGAAACCCAGAGGCTTAGATGGAATGGCTTGCCCAGGGTCATACCCATTAGTCACTGTCAGAAGTGGGATTAGAACTCAGGTCTCCCCCGACTCCAGGTTCAGGCCTCTCTTCCACTCTTCTTAGCTCTATTATGAAACCTATACCTTCTACCTTGTATTATTTTATTACAAAGTTCTTTCCTTCCATGAAATCAGGGTCTCTTTTCTCACTTGGGTATCCCTCGCGGCCTTTAACCTTGACGTTCGGCGGCATAGGTGTTCGTTCACTAAACACTAGTGAGTGTTAGTTAGTAGTGAGTGCTCAGGCACTGGCCATGGATCATATGGGCACGTTTTTATTTCTGGACGTGTTTCTTACCCTTCTGATGGGCCGCCTTCACAGCTTCCAGTCTTCACCCACTGCCAGTTCTGTGGTACTCATGGTTGGGAAGTGCTTGCATTTCCGAATTCTGAGAATAGTTGAGAATGTGTGTGTTTGTTCTCTCCGATGGTACCCAGCTTTCCCCTTCACACTCACTGCAGATTTTGCCCCCAAAATGCAAATGGGTCTTTAAATAGTAGAAAAGTTAAAATGTAATGAACATAATGTTTCCTTGATATAACAGCGCTATAGAATCAGGTGTTCTATTCATTCTCTGTCTAAAACGATGCCTGTTTGATCCCATTATAGTCATTCCAACTTAATAACTGGAGAAGGGAATGCGGGGGGAGAGTAAGGACGGGAGCAGAGGGAAGGTATTCAGTCACATGGTTATCTTAACCAGCTGGATTCAAACATTCTAATTGTAGGTGGCTTATGTTATGGAGGTGGCATAAATATAATGAGCCTTCGGTAATTGACTCATTAAGTGCTGATTTTTTTCTCGATATAGAATATTCACTATGGCTTATTATAATCATTTTGGGTTAATATCTACACTTATTTGCAAATCAGGGCTTCTGAAGGTATGGCCTACCAACGACCCTGCCATCGTCTGAAGAACGTCTCTCGCCCACAAGTCCCAGAGACTGGCCCGGATGATCTTTTCTCTCATTGTTGGCGTGGGTGGCCTCCTTTGATTGTACTTTTAAAAAGTAGCCAGTGATGGACTTCACGTTTTTAGTACAGTTGGATCTCTTGATTGAGATGGTGGGGGGGGGAGGAGGAGGTACAGAATGAAGGCTGCCTGCCTTGTAGGCTGATTGTGGGTCTCTTTATGGCCATGTGTGGCTAGTGTGTTTGTCGCTGGAGGGGAAGTGAGTATAAGGCAAAGATGGCGAGACTCGGGGTCTGGAGGCCTGAGTCAAAATCCACAGTCCGATGCTGTGACTTTGGGCTAGTTATACAGACTTCCTGAGTCTCAGTTTCTCCATCTTTAAAGTGGGGATGGTAATAATACATGGACTATTTATGTCTTAGCCCTATGTAAATGAGCATTATTATTTGTGAAACATCTTAATCTGCACATTATCAGGCCACGTTCTTGTGCAGGGTTTTTCTTTATTTAAGACTACCAAGTGGAATTCTTTCTGCCGTGACAGTATGTAAAAAGAGACCAACTGAGGCCCTCAAAGACCCATCGTGGGGCCTTGAACATGGGAGATAATAAACACATGTCCTGTGTATTTAAAGCAGCTGATGGCCCGACATTCTTATGCTACAGAAGAAAGGAGCACATCTCTGCCATAGAGATTGTAGGCTCTCGTGCTGGACTTTGCATTACTGGAAAGAATGGGAAGGCTCAAAGTGGGGTCCCCTGCAAGTGCTACTGACAGAGTTTGTATTGTCTGGGCTGCTGGGTGGGGGCTGTGCCACCTGTCCCTGAGGAAGACCTCAGTGTTCCTTTCTCTTTGTGTGTTTGCAGAAGATGAAGATGACAGCTCTTACAAGAAGACAGAGACACCCAAGCAGATGAATCAGGAGGTCACTCACACTCCAGGTAATTCATTGGGCATCTGCCTCCCTCACTAAGGATGCTTTGGTTTGGTGTCCTGTGTTTGGGTTCTGCCTCTCCCTGCTAGGAGGAGAAAAAGGATGTGTAATCCCCCCTCCCCAATTGTCTCTTCTGGCCCGGGTGTCCTGGGGCAGCAGTGGGCTGCTTAGCCCCACTTAGGATGCATGAAAACCGCTTGAGAAGGATTTATAAAGTAAGCCAATTTATACAAGGTATTCCTTCCTGAATTACTCTGTAATGACTCAATTAGCTTTCATTTCTGCACAAAGGAGGTTTAGTTGCATAAATTAGCTTATCATCATTGAGGAAGTGTCACCGCTAAAGGACAGTTTATAGATACAACATGCAGTCGCTGTCAAACCTATAAGAATGTAATATAGACATCTGTGTATACTTTGTGCTTGAGCAGAACAGACTTCTGCCATTCAGAGAGGAGTAGGGGACAACGAGCTGCCCAGGGGAATGGCAATGTAGACGTCTCTGAAAAGGTCAACTTGACACGGGCTCTGACAATCGACCCGCAGCTCTGTCTTCTTTGATAAAAATCAGATAAACCTAAGACCGCTAATTGATCTGCAGCCGGTTTAAATGTTGGCCATGCATATCTTCATTGCATATGATTAGCACAGAGCTGGACGAATCGGGTCAGAAATGCCAGCATCC
Organism: Pseudochirops cupreus; assembly: GCA_028627135.1. Lineage (NCBI taxonomy): Eukaryota > Metazoa > Chordata > Mammalia > Diprotodontia > Pseudocheiridae > Pseudochirops > Pseudochirops cupreus. Next base: position 573,100,626 of record CM053581.1, read on the forward strand.
GTCCAGTGACAGCAGCAGAAACATGGGATGGGGTGGCCGGGCCGGGAGGGCTGGCCTCCTTAGCAGCTTCTACCTGGCACAGTGCCCCCAAGCCCTCAGTGCGAAACCAGCTGGTCTGGGCAGCCCAGCCTGGCTGGATGCTGATGGCTCAAGGAGGGGGTGGAGTCATTGAGCCAACTACTGCTGTAACAGGGGAGGAAGGAGAGAGTGGCTTCTTATCAGGACCATACACCTCTCCACTGGCCAGTCAGCGGTGGCCAGGTTGGCCCTATCCCAGTGTGTCCTGTAAAGAATCATGGCCTGGGTCACCTTCCCCTCTGTCATGTGTCCCATCCATCACTCTCCCAGTGCTGTCATAGAAAGGACAAGGAGTGTGTGTTCAGGAAGTTGCTTTCCAGAGCTCTTCCTACTGTGACATGTGGAAAGGAAACAGAGGCCTGGTTTCCGGACCGACACAGGAAGGCCAGAGCAGGTTGCTGCAAAGGGTTTGGGTTTGCTTTTCTCAGAAAGGAAGCAAGGACAAAGCCATGCGATGCTCGTCCCCTAACCCTGGGTGCATTCAGCCCTTGCTGCCAGCCCCCAGGCCTTACCCTTGTCATTTCAGTGCTTGCCTTCCTCTGGTAGTGGGTCAGGAAAGCCTTGCTCAAAGCACAGGAGTCTGGCTCTCAGCGCAGCTCCAGATATGGAAGGTGTGTGTACACAGGAGAGACATTTGCCATGGTTACATATATTCTGGCTCAAGAAAACTTTAGTTTTCAAAATCTCTGGAGTAACTTAGCACATTGTGGCTTTTCGGAATGCTCAGCAAGCCCAGAACGGGCACAGATTCTTTTCCATAGTGACATGAAATTCTTTTCAAGCAACAGCCTTGATGCTTTTATATCACGGTGGCCTTTCACCTCCTCTGGGCCGCCAGATAGGTAACCCGAGAAGTTTGTTTGCCGTGCAGGGACTGACAAGGGTGTTACCATCTTGCTGAGCGTTGCATGGCGTGAACTTCTCCCCTTATCCAAGAATGTTATGTGTTTTCCCCATTGAATAATTTTGCTACCCTCCCAAAAAAAATGACCAGACTCTAAAGATGCTTTAACAGGAGAAAAGCCAGGCTTTCCTCCACCATAAATGATCCTTTTCGCATTCCTGCTTGCTCCCATTTTTGTGGATGTTGGTATTTTTCATGGCGATGGGGGCAGTCAGCAGCGGCTGCTTGGGATTGCTGCCCTCAGATGTGGCGGGGACCTGGACATGAACAATAGTCTGGAGCCCGCTGCCTCTGCCCTGGTCTTTTCCTGTAAACAGCCTGTGGGTGTGTGCTTAGAACCACAAAAACTTTGAAATTCATTTCATTATTGCCAAAGTTGGATGTAGTGATTGTTTGTCAGTTGTGGGACCTTCCTGCCGACCTGGACTTTTTAAAGGGAGAGAGGGGAAGGACGGCCCTCAGTTCTTACCAGTGTAAGACATGAGGAGGTGTTTCACCTAATTCTGGAAATCCGTCAGTATGTGGAACCAACCAGAAGGAAGTAATCCATGCCCAGGATGAGAAGCACTGAGCAGATTTAATTGTGTGTGAGTGTGCACGCCCACCCAGGGTTGGCTTCCCCAGGCTGGGCTCCAGGATTCTTTCTGGTCCATCTATCTCCTATATTTGGAGCACAGTAAACAATACCAGCTCCTCTCTGGAAGGAGCTTTGCTGAAGAAATATTGCTTCTAAGGATGTGTCTGCCCTTAATGTAATGTAGGTGTATAGCAACATTTTTTTCTTTAATAATCAGAGATGCGTGTGGTCCCTAGGGATTAGAATGATTCTGAGGCTTGATTTTTCACGCTTGCGGTTCACATCTAGCACTCACTCACCGCTGTCCCAGGAAGATGAAGGTGAGCGCGGTTCCACTTTCACTGGCATCTTCTCCCTCGTTGTGTTCCTGTCTTTGCTTTATACCCAGTGGTGTTTGAGGACGTTGGGATCCCAGCGTACGTTCGGTGCATGTTGGGAGTATTCCTGTTTCCATAAAATTTGACTTGCCACCAACCCCGGCTTCCCATATGGGACAAGAAGCTGGCTTTGACTGGGAGGAAGAGGTTGAGGGCGAGGGAAGGCCCAGTCTTCAGGCAGCTTTTCCAGCAGGACCAGATCCCGGCTCTGAGATTTAATGAAATGCTCAGGGTACAAATCGAGAAAGAAGCATCTTGCACACGGTGGGGGTCTCTCTTCCCCTCGATGTGCTCATGTAACTCCCATTAGTCTTAATGGGAGCTTCACCAAGCGCATCCACGGGAAAAGAGACCCCAATGTGATAAGGATTATATGTTAGAAATCACCATGGACTTTTCCTTTCCAAACCACCCCCTCTTCTTTGCAAATCCATATGAGGAAAGGAGAAGCCGCTGGTGGTTGCAAGTGTGAAAGGAAGAAAAGGCAGCAGGGACATCTGGGAAAGCCCTCGAGAATTCTGTGGCCCCTCTAAAAAAGAGCCTTTGCCCTAGTTCTCAGCCAGAGTCTGCGGCTTCAGTGTTCTGGGCTGAAGCGTGGGCAGAGGCCTATGGAAACACCGCTCTTTGTCAGCTAATTGAGGGGGGAAGCAAGGGAAGGAGAAATGCCCTCAGCTCATGGGGAGAGTTACGGGGTACATAATGGGACCCTCAGCTAATTGGGGAGGCAGGGGAAGGAAGGGAGATGTATAATAGGACCTTCTCTTGAGACCAGGACCTTGATTTTTAAATGACACCAACCAGCTCTGCAGGACCCAGCCTGAGATCCCCTTAGCCACTGATCTAATGCTCCTATGGTGCTACAACTTCCAAGTCGTCATTTGTCTAAGCCAGGGGTGTGGGGAACCTGTGGTCTAAAGGCCACATGTGGTCTTTAGGTCCTTAGGTGCAGCCTTTTGACTGAGTCCAAGTTTTACAGAACAAATCATTTTATTAACGGGATTTGTTCTGTGAAGTTTAGATTCAGGCAGAGGGCTACACTTGAGGACTTAGAGGGCCATATGTGGCCTCAAGGCTGCGGATTCCCCACCCCTGGTCTAAATAAATGTTTTTAAAGAAATCAGCCACTTTGTTGTTAAGTAATTTTTTTAAAATCCACCATACTTTGGAGTGATGATGTGACCAGCCCGAGTGCCCTCTAGTGTCCTTCCAGAGAAGATGCGGGTCAGAGCCGCTGCATAAAGAGAATTAGGGGCCTGTGTGGGCTCCAGGCTTTTGCCCCTTCTTGCTGCTGTGACCGATGATGAGCCCCAGACAGTTAACACAGACATGTCAAGAGAAAGTAAGAAAAAGAAGCTTTCAGTGCAAGAGAGTGGTCAGAGGAGCCAATGGCCAATGTGCTTTTCCAGAAGGGTGACGGGACATGAAGGGTAGTTCTCCAGGCTCCTACACTTGGGTGATTTGCACCATTCTGATTTTGGGTATTGAAGAAGATTTCATTCATTTCCTGTTATCTTGACCGTTTGTTCAAAAATTCCAAACTTGATATGCTGAGTGACACACTCACGCCAGATCAATGCTGGTCGCCAGTGAGCAAGCCTGCCTTTCACAATGCAGGTGACAGTCCAGATCCAGTCTCTGCCCCTCTCTTTATCCGCTGGTGTTACTGGATGACACCCCTGGGAGGGCCATACGTGTTCTGCCTGGCTTCCTAAACGTGTGGGCAGCTCCCTGGAAGGACTTCCATGCTCTTTGAGCTAACTCGTCAAGGCTCTGTTAGCATAGAATTAAAAACAGGAAGCCATTTTCAGCACAGCAGAGGCCCTGTTGCCTTTAACTCTGTCCTGTGGGTTTCCAGAGATGTCCGTGGCATCGTGATCATCTGACAAAGCATTTATTACTCTGTTATTGTGGTATTACAGAGCAAAGAGTGCTGAATAATCAATCAGTTAATGGGCTGTTTGGCAGTTTGAACACATCACATCCATTGTGCTTATGGCGGTAGAAGGATGAGTTTGGAACGCCCGTGCACGCTGCATGTTTATTCAGAGCTGAACCTCCTAAAGTAAAGCTGATGAAAATGTGGGTCAAGATGCAGCTTCACCTTTGGGACTTCTGAAGTCGCTATAATGTTTCAGCAAGTGCAGTGAGAACTAAAGGGGGGCGGCGATTGGGAGTTCTGGGGTCCTCCTGTACCAGCCTGCTGGAGATGACTTGGATTTATTATTGTTTTCTCCAGTGTCCCAAATCTTACGGGTGGTTATTTCATAAATTGGCATTAGTGCCTCCTGGAGATCCTGCTCATTAGTGTAACATGTCTGTCTTCTGAGTCAGATGCAGAGAAAACCCGCCTTATTGCGTAAAATGAGATGGAGGTGAGGTTTTGAGGCTGGTTTCATCAGAATCTGTTTTGGTTTCATGTCTTATATAGAAAAGAAAAATCAAGGAAAATTTAGATGCTGAAAAGTGTAACTTTTGGGAAAATAATGTAATGTGAGCAGAATTCTCTCCTGTGAAATATTTGAATTGGGTTAAGATTCTTGTCTTTTTAAAAATATTGTTAGCGGTTTGCATTTGGAGCATTCGTTGCTAACTGGTTAATAAAAAATGAGGTCTTGTTACATGAGAGTTATAAGTCATGTTTCCTCTTCTTTCTTTCCAGCAGATAAAAGCACTGATTATGCTAATTTTTACCAAGGTCTGTGGGACTGCACAGGGACGGTTCCTGATGAGTTGTCATTTAAACGTGGTGACGTTATCTACATTCTCAGCAAGGTAGGCAGTGAAAATTGATGACCATAAAGGGAGGGAAAATCCAGCTTTAAATGTTTGGTTATACAATATGGGGAAAAAATACACCCACTGGCATTCTCTGAGGTCCCTGTTAACAATTAGAAGTTCACAACAATTAATTATTTTGTCAAGTGAAATATAATCAAATTTTAAATACAATCAGATAACAGGATTCAACTTAAAAGTATGTTTACCCATCACTTTGGGTCTTGGCGAACATCCATTAACTGACTTATCCAGAAACAATGTACATAGGTGAAAGTTCTCATTGTAAAGTTTTCTGTTATTTATTCCGGTTTTATTTCCTCTTCCTTTTTTATTCTTCTACGTGGATTCTGATTTGGTATGCCATTCACTCCTGGAAGTACTGTTTATAGAACAAATTTTTCATCTTTGTGTAAACACAGTGAACGTTCCAGCCATTTAAAGTTAATGTTGTTGTTTTTAATTCCAGTGGATTTGAGGATTTCTTAGTTGTGTGACATGTTTAACTGAGGATACATACATGAAACCATACGTATGCATGCATGGAAACATAATACATTAATGTCTCTGTGCTTTTATATCATACCAAACTTTCTTTCTTCAGGCTTCTTAAGCTATGGAACTGTTCTGAAGCGTTCAGTACTTAAATGTATGATGTCTTGACTGTCTCTTGGCTTAAGTACCAAGTCTGGCACTGATTAACTCTGACCTTGGATTGGATACATCTCCATGTCCCAATTTCTCCAACTGTAATACAGAGATAATATCTTCCCCTCTCTACTTTATAGGGATGTTGTAGAAATAAATGTGATGAGATATCTGTGTGAAAACACTTGAAGCTCTTAGCAGAGAAAGTGTGCTGTCAATCACAAAGCACAGGTTTAGGGGGCAGTTGTGTGCTCAGGGAAGCTGTCTGAAAAGTAGCAAGACTTTTGGGATACAACGTCCGACAGTCACTCACCTTCATTCCACAACCATGCATGAGCGTCTGAGGCTCTGGGGCCCTGCCCTCGGGGAGACTCCAGTCCAGCCTCCCGTCCTCAGTCCTCACGACCCCTCCAGGAGCGGGGTGGGAACCGCGGCTGCAGCATTCAGCGCACAGGCTGTTACCGGTCAGCAGCTGGTTCACATGACTCCTTTGGACGGCGCTTCAGCTGTCTGGCTCAGCTCCTTGCAGAGACGTTTCTTAGGACTCTTGAAGAAGGGCCTTGTGACGTCTTGGCTTACATAGGACCCTAGGGCTGGAAAGGTGGAAGGGACCAGCTCAGGGCACACATCTGGTAACTGGGAGAAGAGCATTTACGGAGCCCCTTCTGTGTGCCAGGTGTTGGGCTGCCCTATTCCACCCTTGCCCCCACCCTGGGAGATGGGTGCTGTGATTATCTCCCCTTTACCATTGAGGCAGCTGATGTGGACAGAGAGATCCAGTGACTTACCCAGGATCACACACCTAGAAAGTGTCTTAGCTGAATTTGAACTCCGGTCTTCCAGCCTCCAGGCCCAGTGCTCTGTGCACCATGGCGCCCCCCTAGCTGCCACCTAGTTAGTCAGGCCTGGGATTTGAACGGTATTTTCCATAACTACATAATGGTACAATTTTAAATTGAAAGCCAGGACTCTGAGGATCCTAAACCTATAGCGGAAACGTACTTCAGAGGCCATCTCATCCAGGTCCCTCATTTTACAGGTGAGAAAACTGAGGTCCAAGGAGATTCCCAAGGTCACACACGTAGAACCTCCAAGGTGGGGTCTGAACCCAGGTCATCTGATTCCAGAATTGGAGCTTTCCCCCTATACCACACTGCCTTGAGTCCAGTCCTTTGATATGGCAGGTGAGGAGCTGAAGGTCAGAGAAGAAAATGGACTTGACCAAGGTCATCCAGCTAGCTAGCACAGGGCAGGCAGAAAGACAGTGGTCCACTCTGGCCCTCAAACTCTAGACCCAGTACATTCTGCACTGATGGGGAGAGTGAGAGAGACTGGTGCAGGACTTGTGGTAGAAGGGGCTCCTGGCTGAAGAACCTCCCCCCACTGACGTAGGCCGGCACCTCTTCTTTTCCCAGCCCCCGAGATGGGAAGGGACTTCTCCAGGGCCACCCAGCCAGCATGCCTCAAACCATGTTTCTGGCTTCATGGCCTGCTCTCTCTCCAGCCACCACATAAATCACAACTGCCATTTAAAATCATTGCCAATTAAAAGCACATGGACACAAGGGACATTTTCCCCCCATTTTAAAAACTAGACAGATTTCATTTTCATTGTTGTTTTTCTAAGTGATACTTGAGGCTGTTGAAATCCTGTCAGCCTGTGCTGTGTGGGGAAATCCTGCCCTGTATGAGGATTGTGTAGATAAGGGCCTGGGCATTTCATTATCAGTCAGGTGCCCCACAGACGAGCTCTGGGTAGTGCCCTCAGCTAACAAGATCACTTGTAGACTGGTAATGTCATTACACTCCTATCTCAGTTCCATAATTGAAATTAAGCTCTGAAGATTACTTTGTATTAACATGGAACTGTCATTAAAGCATAATTACGGAGGTGTGGCATCTTTGTCGTCTTCTGGAGGGGAGGTGGTTTCTGCCCTCCCAAGATGAGTCAGAAGGGTCTAGTCGGAACAAAACCACTCCTGCAGCCAGGGCAGCCCCTAGAGGGCAAGGAGGCAGCTGCCCTAGGTAGCAAATGGCAGAGGTGCCTCGGCCAGACGTCTCTCCCCTCTCAGCCTGCCTTGCCTCTCTGTCTCCCCCATTCTTCTGACTGTTTCTCTGGGTCTTTGGGGAGCATATGCCCCCCAAGAGTTTATGTTCCCCAGGATTGAAAGAGCATGAAGTGAGCTCCCCCCCCCCCCCTTGCCAATCGCTTAAAAGATGAGTGTGAAAGTGTTGATTTTTACTCTGATATAGACAGAAAACTCCTGACAAATGGAATGATCTGCAGCGGGGTGAGGCAGAGAGTCGGGGCCTCACATCCCAGCCAAGCCCCACCCCTCCCGGCTGTGGGCAGCCTCAGCTAAGTCCCTTAATCTCTCTGATCTTGTTTCCTCATCTGTAAAATGAAGAAGGTTGGCTTAATGACCTCTAAGATCCTCATAATTCTCGGTCTGGGATGCCATGTGTGTTTCTTGTTGAAGACGCTGCTGGAGAGGCCATTCCTGGCTGGGTACCAGTCAGACTGGATTACGGCAGAGGTGTCCCTCTCTGCCAACCCAGACATCCAGGGTTCTCACAGAGAGCTGGAGGGGACAGAAAGACAAGAAGAGGGTGAGAAAGGGGAAGGGAGGTGAGGCTCTGGCCCAGGCTTGGCCAGGAGGAAGGCAGAGGATGCTCGGGTTTGAGGTGAGTTAGGGATGCAGGGAGACAAGAAAAAGGCAAGGGGGCTGTAGGGTAGCCGAAGGTGCTCCCTCCTCTCTGACACCCATCTCCTGACTGTGTCCCTGCTGACATCTGCATGCTGGTCTTTGGGAAGGACCTGCCAGTCTTACTCTCCCACCCCAAGATGGGTAAACACAGGGTTGCTGAGATGTTACCACTGGTTTTGTCAGCCTATCAACATAATGACAGAAACTTGAGGGGCTCTGTAAGGGAGTGGCCTACCCTGAAGATTTTTATTCCCTAGAAGGAAATGACCTCGTATGACCTCATGCTCCATCCCAGCCCCGGCCCTTGTCTGGGTGACCTTAGGCCAGAGGGCTGGACTAGAATAACCTGTGATGTCCCTTCCTGCTCTGGCCTTCTGTGATGCCCTGATACTGTTCATACACACAAAAAAGCTCCTGTTCAGAATTCAGATGTGCTTGGCCTCAAGGTTCACCTGGTGGCCTACAGGCACACTTTTTAAAGTACAGCGGCGCCTTGTTGCTGGTTTTCTGGGGGCCCCTGATTCTGCCTTTTTTAGGCTCACTCTGTGCTGGTGTGAAATTCCGCCTTCTCCGTTTTCACACCATCTAGTGGCGCCAGGTGAGCAGTGCAGGTAATTGTCATACTGGGTACATCCAAAATGGTGCCCTGAAATCAAAGGCAGTTTGGCTCAGCCATAGCTATTGCCTTCCTTATCCAGCGTCAACCAAGAATTGGTGACAACCATAAAAAAAAACATAACAATGATACCCAGTTTAACATAAGCATTGAATGAAAGCCTAACAGTCTGACAGCATTTGTATGGCCTCAAAAAACTCCCTGTAGAATGTCAGCCCCATGACCTTTTATGATCAGATGAGTCCAGTTAAATGACGTTTTGAATAAATGTAGGTTTTTGTTAATACAGCGGTACCTGATTCAGAATATCAAATTAACACCGTCTGATTTTACGTACCCCCTAGAATATCTTCCTGCTCTCTGATACTAGTCCTTTCCTTTCAAAGTAGCCCAGATAGTTTTCATAAAAATCACATTCCCGGAGGCTGGAAGAGCAGTCACCTTGTAGGGTAGTCAGAAGGAGTCCTTCATTTCAGTTGAGGACATTCCCTATTTATGGGTGTAAATGGAGGAGGCCTTTCTTTGGCTTTGACATTAGGAGTTGAGCTGAATTTTGGTCTTTGTTCTTTTTTATTTGAGTGGCTTTTATTTTTTTTTTGAGAAAGACTTGTAAGGTGGTAACGACAAAGCACGGTTGACTTGAGAGATGGAGGTACACTGGCTGAACATGCGTGGGGTTCTATTGACTAATAGCAGCATTTGATCCTGAAGTAAACATTGCGTGTGATGTTATTGTGAACAGAACTGTCAGGAGAGCTAGAGCCCTCCCCCTCCCCTTTCCACACTTCCTAATTAGCAGCTGTCAGGGGGCTCCTGGATCAACTCATCCCCTTCTTCAAAGTGTCTGTGGCATTTTCAGAATTTTAACCTTTGCACTTCACCAATAATCAATCCAAGGGCTGCTCCCCCTACAAGGAGAACCTCTAACTTGGGCCTTTCAGGCTTTCTCTACTGGGCCTCCAGAGTAAACCAAAGAATGCCCTGGTAGTGGTTAGGGACACTCGGGTGCCCCTGAACTGGAAATATTTTGCCTTCTCTCTTCCACAGAATAAAATATTTACTAACACTTAAATTTAAGTTTTTTTTTTCTTTTTTGAGGATCTTTAAAAATACAATTCACATTCCCAGGTCTAATCAACATAGAGTTTGTATGTGTTTTAAATGAATGTTGCATCACTGTAAAGCAAGTTGCCACTCCAAAATGACAGCTTGGCTTTAACAGGACAGACAGCCAGAGCCTTTCAAGACAGATTAAGCTTCTCATTGATTTTCAGGAATTGAGCACTAAAAACCAAAACTAAGTTTAAACTTCTTTGTCTGGCTCGACTGTGTTTGCGCTTTGAGCTTCAAACAGGAGAATAGCACATTCATTAATTTATATTGTACAAAATGTCATTATTTTAGTATCAGCATCTGAGGGGGATTATTTGGCCTGAAATTTAGCTTGATTCAACAAGCATTTATTATTCATATGCTATGTGCAAGGCACTGGGAATTAAAACTACTAAGTAGTCTCAGCCATCAGAAAAATTAGGGGGTGATGAGAGAAACCGAAAAGTAGATCTGAAGTCTCTCTCCAGTCCTTAGAGAGGAGAGGGCAAGGAGCCCTCCCAGTCTGGGGGGATTCAAGGCCAGCCCCAAGAGGTGCCTAAATGGAGCCTTGAAGGGGGGGGTGGAGATTTGAGGGGGGGCCACGCCAACATCTACACTTGCCAAGTCACACATTCTCTTGCCATCATCTTTCCGGAAAGTGCCCAGCACGTTCTCACCGTTCCTTCTCACCTCTCCTGAGTGGTTAGCAAGAGTCAGCCTTCTGTACAAAGGGCAGCTCCTCAGTCCCCATAAGAGGAGAAGAGAATGAGAAAAAGAAATCCCACAGCATGTGCTCCGCTAATGCAGCCTGGGGTGAGGGGGCCTGAGAGCTCACACTTGTAAAAGAGTTTTCAAAATTTAAAAACCGAAAAACCAAGGACTGAGGCATGGGGTGGGTAAAGCCGTGGTCTGGGTACCCAAAGCAGAGTGAGCACTTGTGACACCTGTTGGCTAAGTGTTAAGTGATGGGGTTGCCTTTTTCTAACGGTGGGTGCATCGCATTCATTCCTGATCATTGATTCATGTTATGAGAATGGAAAGGCTGAGTTGCCTTTTTGGGGGGGGGGGGATACACAAGAAATTTGATGGCAGTCCATTAGTGTGGCACGTTATAGAGTGAGCTCTGACTCTCCTGACTTTTTATCTGTCATCATCTAACCCATTCCGGGCCCCAAATCAGATGCCTGGTTTTGAAAGGTTGCAAAAGGACAGCTCTGTTCACAGCACAGGGACCTCATCTGCTGACAGGGAACCTGTCTACTTGACCAAGGACAGTCTATTTCCCTACCATTCATTGTTGTTGGGGAAAGTGGATATTTCCACCTGTCGATGTCCACTGCCTTTACGTTTCTTTGTCAGGTTGTATTTGGTTAACAGTACCATGGGTGTGCACCCCACAGATGTGCTCACAGTCCTGAGCTGACCTGGCTACGGGCCCAAGTGCACAAGGGACAATGGCTCCACAGTGGGGGGCATACTTTCTCCCATGTCCTCTACAGTAAGGCAAGCAGCCCCAGAGAAACAGCAGGAAACCACAGCAGACACTAGTGGATTCCTCAGTGCTGTGGAAGCCTCAGGTCCTACTGAAGGAAGGACACTGCACTAAGCATATTAGTCAGCACTTAGCATTTGTTCAGCTTCTTTTGTGTGCTGGGCACAGGCTGCCTTTTGTTCAGATGGGGCTCGGCCTCAGTGAAGGGACTGCCAGGCCAGTCGGAGGTACCTGGGGCACTGGGATAGGCCTTCCCTCCTGCACGAGGTACCACCGAGACTGAGTCTGGAAAGAAACCAGACATTCTTGTGCAGGGAGGAAGAGGGGAGGAGTGAGCATCTACGCACAGGAGACAGACCTTGAGGGGCACTGGGGGCTGTTTGAGAACCAGCAAGAGGCCAGAATGGCTGGACCATCAGCCATATGGAGAGGGGTCATGTGTGACCCCAAGGGAGCTTGGAAGAAGGCTTTAAAGAGCTTTAAATGCCCAACGGGGTAATTTCTGTGCGATACCAGAGCTCATATTGAGGAGTGGGATGTGGTCATTTTGTAGATTGGAGGAGCAAGGATGTTTGGTAGCTCTGCCCACCAGGCCAAGTACACTGTCATTCACAGGCCATGTACAAGGTCCATAGAGCTGCCCAGGGGGTGAGCTCAGTGAGGTGTAGCGACCGATTACATCTACCTTTTGTCAGGTGCAATGCCCTGTACACAGTAGGCACTCAGTCTGTGAAAGAAAACCAGGCAAAGAATGGGAAGTAAAGATCCCAAGTACAGGCGGCCTTGCTTCTCTTTGTCCAGTGCAGGGAGAAGGGGTGAGAAATATGGTGTCTGGGCGAGGGAGGGGGAGGCTGGTACTCTCTGCCTGTCCCTCTCCCTTCCTCTCCCCACGTCAGGAGAACAAGATGAAGCTGGAGAATGGCTAGTGGCCATCTAGTTGGGTGGCACCTGGACTGTAGAGGAGGGAGGGATGGAGGCATGTGAAATAAGACTGGAGAAGCAGGTTAGAGCCAGATGTGGGGGAGCCAGAAATGCCAGGCTAAGGAATGGCTCCAGTGAGAAGAACTAAAGAGGGGGTGCAGAAGGGTGGTCTGAGCCAGGAAGGCTGCTAGGAAGAGGGACTGGACCCAAAGACCAGTCAGGAGGCCACCACAGTTGTGAAGGTGACAAGTCTTAGCCCAGGCTGGTGGGGTGGGGTGGCCTGTGAGCATCAAAGGTGGGGAGGAGAGATGCCACGGAGGCCCTGGAGTGAGGGAGAGACAATTGGGAGGCGGTTGGCAGGGTGCTGGGGCCACCAGCAGAAACTGGGAAGTGCCAGAGAAGGAGCAGCTGAGTTCAGCTTAGGGGTGTGTGGAGATAGTGGGGCCGGGGGACAGGTTGGCCGATGTGACAATCAGGCCAGATATGGGGCTTGGAGAGACAGGCAAAGGGAGGGAGAAGGCGGCCCAGGAGGGAGTCATGGTGGGAAGGGGTACCAGTGCATGCACGTGTGTGTGTCTATGCATGTGTGTCTGTGTGCGGTGCGATGGGAAACCTCCACATGCAGAGACAAAAGTGAAACAGCCCCTCCCTTCAGAGAGCTCATATTCTTTTAGGGAAAACACCCTTGCAAGTGAAAGGCAGTGCAGAGTGGTTTCTGTGGGGCGGGAATCACAAAGTGCTGCTTCCAGGGGGAGCCTTAACTCCCCTTCCTCAGTATTTCTACCTGCTGAGGCCAGCCAGCGTGCCAGGCCTATGTGGAGGGTCTGTGCCAGTGTCTGTGTCCATGGTCCAAGGAGAGGCTCGTGCTCAGGAGGCCTGTCAGCAGCTGGTGAATTTGTCTGAGGCCTAGAGCTGCTCTCAACGATGATGGCTGAGGCAGGGGGTGCCTGCAGCCAGGTGCTGCCCAGTGGCTAAACAGTGACTCAGGGCTACAGCAGATTGGGGGTCCAAAGGCCTGGGTTCAAATGCTCCTTCTGTTACCGCCAGTTTGAGTCAGTCTCCTGGAGTCTCTTTCCTCCCTGTGAAAGGAGGGGGCTGAATTAGAATCGCCTCTTCTCCACCTGGTAATGGCATTTCAGTAGAATTGACTTCCTTCCTGATCTCAGATATTTTATTGATTTAAAAACATCCTGAGAAAGGAGGTCCACAGGCCTAATCAGACTGCCAAAGCAGTCCGTGATGTCAAGGAAGGCGCTGACCCCGCTGTTGGACAGAGGGCCCTTCCAGCTCCAGGTCAGTGACCCACGTGGGGGATCTCATTCAGAACGCAGCTCGGAGGGTTTCAGTGACTCAGGGTCGTTGTTGTGTATACGTGTACATAGGCACATGCACCTACACATGCATCTGCATGCATATACACACACATATACGTGGACACATATGCCCACGTAACACGCCTATATGGACACACTGCACATGACGGATATGTGTACACACACACATAATTATACATACACTCAAATCTACACACCTATAAATGTATGCACACACATACACGCACATATACACAGACACCTATATTTCAGTTCAGTCGTCTCTGACTCTTCATGACCCCATTGGGGTTTTTCTTGGCAAAGATCTTAGGGTGATTTGCCAGTCCCTTCTCCGGCTCATTTTACAGATGAGGAAACCGAGGCAAACAGGGTTAGATGACTTGCCCAGGGTCACACAGCTAGTGTCTTAGGTCTCCCTGACTCCAATCCCAAGGCTCTATCTGCTGCGCCACCTAGTTGTGTGTGTGTATACACACATGTATTTATTTTATATACATATATACAAACATGTATATGTGTATACATATATATGTACACACACATATATACAGGCATTGAAAAGTGGTATGCCATCCCTCCCCCACCCTACACCCCCAGATTAAGTCTGGCTGTGAGGACTAACCTAGCAGCGGAATGTTCCCAGAAGATCTTTGTTTTACACTTGGGGAAACTGAGGCTCAGAGAGGAGAAGGCCATGCAGCTGGTGAGTGGCTGAGGTGGAGTTTGAACCCAGGTGGGCATGACTCCACCTCACCAGGCTGCCTGCCCCTGTATAGCCACACTGCACTCGGTGGCTTGCTAGGTTCCTTCCACTCTCGCAGGTCCCCTTTCTTGCCAAAATAGGAGACAGAAGGTCTCCCCTTCTTCCCCAACAAAACCACAAAACTCAACTTCCCTGATTGCTGAAGTTCCAGAGAAATCAGCCTTTTCTCTGGGAGATGTGGCTGTAAAGCCGTGGCCTGGCGAGGCGGCCGCCTCCTGGCTCTCTCCCCTCTGACCTGTCCCGTTACCATTTGCTTTTGTTCAGGGGCTGCACAGAAGAGGAGCAGCTGGCCGGAGGCTTTTGTTGTTGTTGGGTTTTTTAATAGCTGCATGTTGGTGAAACAAGGAAGTGGTTCTGTAGCATAGCTCTGAGGCAGATATTTAAAGATTTTGAAGAGGTGTCCAATTCTAAGGCGTGTGCTCTCTGTTGGGGAAAAACTCAGCTCTAGGCCCAATTTTGTTTTTCCATTGATGATTAAGAAGTTCTTCTTGTGAATTGATAACTTAGAAGCTGATGAATAATGTTAAAATTAACTAGTTCCTAATGAACAAATAGCTGGCGTCTGGAGATAAAATCGCAAGGTTTTGCCGAAGGGCTCCTGTGTGTTTGGGAAACAGGCTGCCGTCATCATGGCCCTCCGGCCCTAACCTGTCCCGCACCTGTTGCTTTCAAACAGTGAAAACCATTGCCTGGAAGAGTAGGGCCCCTCTCCCCCAAAGCCTTATTAATGCCGAGACCTGGGATAAGAAGGAGGCTTTTGAGCAGATGGTTTCTGGAAAGTGGACGATGACTCAGGAGGAACAGCCTCAGTGTGAAAAGGCCTTAAGTCACCAGCGTGGCCCCACTTGGGCGTAAGATAATATGCCACCAGCAGAGACAGTTTAGTTCACGAGTAAACGTGTCCTGATTCTTTGGCCAAAGCCCTTAGATTGCCTAAACTAGCTTTTCCCCTTTTGCATAAACATTCTCAAAATGACACAATTGCTTTATTTTCCAGCTTTAAGAGCTATTAATTGGCACTTTGTGGTTTGACCATTAAACAAAACAGGTTCCAAATAATTTACCGCTCTGAAATCTGAAAAGAGAATATCTGGAGGAGGGTGGGAGGGGAGGAAGCCTTCACTCTCCACCACAACTAGGCGCTTTTTCTGATTTGTTTTCTTTTGGCTTTGACCACCGGATTGCTTTCTGCCTGGAAGCCATTCATTTGGCAGCTACTGAGTTTCTTTGGGGTGTTATTTTCCTACGGTGAGCATCCTCACACCTCTGGACCTTGATCGTGTTCCCACAGAGGAGAAAGCAGCTTTCTGCTGGTAATTACCGAACATTGTCAGAAACTGACTGCAGGCCCCTTTCTAGTGATAACAGAATAACCGCATAATGTCGCTTTATAGCACATGATTAATAGAAAATAATTACACGTCTTACAAAGGGATGCAATATTTCTTATAAATTGACTAGAATGGTTTCCTGTAGATTAAAGGACTCTTCATTATTTTATCAGGCCTCCTGAAGCCTAGTCACTTGCCTAGGTTAGCATTTTAGTGGATGTGAAGAGCTCGATTGAGGGAGGGATCCCGGATGGCAGACCTGGCGGGGATGGGAGAGCTCTTCGATGCTCCGTGCATGACTGGAGGCTCTCTGACCTTTAAGAACACTTGGAGATTTAGATGGCAGAATGGAGAAAGGGGGGAAGTTTGTTCACCTCTTCATTCCTCCTCTTTCCTGCCAATATATAGAGTTAGGTCTTTTAAAAACTGGCCCGTGCGTGACATTAGGCAATAACACTGTTATTGGCATGTGGACAGAAAGAGAACTCTGGATTGATGACGTTATTTCCTCCACTGTACGCAGCTTACAATTAATAATAAAGCAGATTTGTTTTAGGATGAGGAGAGAAATCAAGGTGTAGAGTGTATTCATGGGAAGAGCCTTTCGGTAATGGGGAATCTTCAGGGCAAAGCTGGGAATCCCGCTCTCCCAGAACCAGGAAGCCTGTGAAGTACAGTCATTCCAATTTACAGACTGCAAATGGTTTGATTGGGGTTCATGTGGCTCTGGAGGCTCATACAGTGGGCAGTAAAGATCAGAGTAAAAGCCTGGATGTTGAGAGGCTTGTCTGCATCCTTCAGTGGCTGCCACCAATCCATAAATTAGCTTACTGGATTTTTACATCCTTGTATTTTATTGGATCTCTTAACTTCACACAGGAACATAAAATGAAATTCTTTCCAAATGGAAAGACGTGAAAATTTGGTGTTTTTAAATGAACCTTTCTGATTTAAATTCTCTTGAGATTTTAGCATATATTTTGGGAACTCTGTATTTCATAGTTTTTTGACTTGGTTAACTTATTTACGTAAAACCCTGAAGACACGTTTTAGTCCAAAACTTTGTCCCCCCTTCATATGAATTTTAAGTCAGTTGTTCATAGCAGAAGCAGCTCACCCTGCTGTTTCTCCCTGGGGCTCTCTGCTTGATGGATCTCACTGGTTGGCCCATGGCGTGGGATCCTACAAGATGGGAAACATGTTATTGCTTATTTTGAGAAGAGTGATTTGTTGGCACTGGGCTTTTTTAAATCCAGCGTGATGAGTGTGAGTTGGCTTTTTGAAAGGGAAATTATGCCTTTAATTGAAAGTGGAATTTATGAAGGGAACAGAACAGAGATGAGGAAAAAAAGGAAGGTTGTTCTCCTGTATTGATTTCAGCGTAAACATTTTAAGCCCTGATTTGAAAGCAGTTTCCCAGAATCACGTTTGGGCCGTACTGTGTCCAACCAAGCTTTACTACCCCCACCCTTTACAAAAGGGAGTCACTTTTTGGGGGTACAGCCCTCAGACGATGGGGTTTGTAGATCTCTTTGCACCTTTGGCATTAATGGGTTGCTTAGTTGTTGTCCTTTGTTCTCAGAGAGGGCCAAAAGGACGTCACGATGTTGGGGTCAAGGTACAGTGGCTCAGAGTGGATGGTAGCTGACCAGACCAGTACAGACTTGGAGCACTCTACCACTCATCCATGTGAACATTTGGAGTGGTGGTGGCTCCAGATTTGTGCATCACTGGCAAGTGGGAAGGAATGGAACTTTAGCCTTCTTCCCTGTTCGTTGGCCCAGTGTGGTCTCTTTGAAAGAGCTTTGTGTGCTAGAAGAAAGATGAAATTATTTTGCATATGTGTTGGGAAATAATCAGGTTCCTTGCTCTAAAGGAAACAAGGAAAGGAGTGTTATAAAGGAGTATTATTTCAAGATGACATGGATTGGTATTTGTAAAGCCTGAGAAATAATAATAATAGTGATAGCTGTCATTTGTACAGCTCCTTAAGGTTTGCAACACTGTTCAGTGATGATTTCATTGGAGGGGGGTGATACTGCTGTCCCCTGTATACCAGCAAGGGAACTGAGGCTGAAAGAGAGTGGGTCCTGTTCCCTCTGCTCCATGGCGGCCACCCGACTGCCCCACAGAGTGCAGCCAAACAGGCAAAGTCAGAGGCATCACCAAGGCCCTGCTTGGTGATCAGATGGTGAAGAAGATCGTCCACTACATTGTAAGCTCCCTGAGGGCAGGGACTGTCTTGTTCCCCCTTATGAATCTCCAGTACTTAGCGCAGTGCCTGGCTCACACAGTGCCGCTCAGCCTATGTTTGTTGCTGTAGACAACAGTTTGCATTTCTCCAGGACCGGATGACCACAGGGAACTTTCACGTGCATGATCTGTGCGCACAGCAGGTGCTTAATTAGGTCACAAAAATAGTAAATGCTTGTCGGATTGGATTGGCTCGCATTCGATCCACACAACAATCTTGTAACATAAATACCGCAAGTCTTACTGTGCCCCTTTCAGAGACCAGGAAACTGAGACCCAGAGAAGCTGTTAAGTGCCCACAGTCAGACAGCTACCGGGTACAGGTGAGGCTCTGATGTGGGCCGCTGACGTTGTGTGTGGTGCTCAAGAGCAGTGAGTACGAATGCTGATGACCATCTGGCTCCCAGGGTCATCTCTCAGGGGTCCGACAGAGAAGGGATTCGCGTTCCTCTTTATGCACCGACTAGCTCTTGTTCATTCAAACTTTGTTTAGGTTCCTTACCTCTGACTCTTCTCTAGCCACACATGCATCGTCTTGGAAATGCCACTGCTTCCATCCATTTCTACCTATAAGAATAATATTCTGAGAAGCAGGTGTCATGTTCTGATAACTTTGTGCCTCTTTCCCGTGTTCAGGGAAAATACTCGTCTTTTCTCTTTTTTCTTTTAGAAGTCTCCTCTGGCTGCTCTGGTGCTGTCGGGGAAGCCCGAGGCTCAGCCCTCCCCTCTCATCTCCCTGTCACTAGGTTACGCATACTCAGATTGGGGCAGTTAGATCAGTTTTCCCTTAATATGTACCAATTTAATAATCAGCCTGCTGCAAATGTAATTTCTGAATTACTTTCGCCCCCTCCCCCACTTACACAGTGTGTGTGCGTGTTTGTCCGCGCATCTGGGAAGCCGGAACAGTCGTAATCAATTAATCAATTGCTGTTGGCGTTGATTTTAAAATATTTCTCTTGTAGAAAAGAATTAAATTGAGATCCCGTAATGTTCTTGCAAGAGGATTGCTTTTGGAAGATGTATCTCTTGAAACTTGTAATTCTTTTTATTTTCTGTGTATCTCACTAAAATTAAATAAATTTAGACTAAGAATCCATTCCGACACATACTTGCATAGGAAGCACTGCGCGGGTGGGAGGGACCGGGGACGGGCTTACTTCTCTCTCCTCACACTTGATGGATTTCTGAAACTCTTCATGGGAATCCATTTTTTTCAACATAATTCTATTTAACCATTATAATTTTTAGAGATACTTTTATTTTTTTCTGGCCTTAAAGGGGCAGCAGTTCTTCAGATTTCACTTTTACAGTTCTTCCTCGAGTAGTTCATGCTCCATCAACCGCACTAATTATCCATCCGCCGCAGCCCCTTCTGCCCATGACTCTTGTGGGGTGTTGTGCTGTTTTTGGTGTGAGTCTGTCTGGTTTTTTGTTTTTGTTTTTGGTGAATCCAAGACTTCTCTGGCCACATGAAAAATCTCTGCACCTTTATCCTATATTACAGTTCCATGGATTGAAAAAACAAACCAGATCAAGTGGGCCCCACCTGCACATTGCAACCTCTTCCACATACTGTGATTATACCTCGGGGTTGGGGATCTCAGATTAAGTGGCTATTTCAGAGTTCTTTCAGAATCCCATAAAAATTGGAATTTGAGCGTTGGACAAAAGCCAGAAGAAAGGGATAGTCTTCTGACGGGGTGGCGGGTGGGACTGATGTGGTCACTGTGTACCGGATGCAGCCCTCTTAAAAATGTTTTCTACACAGGAGTAATAAACATGCATTGTCTTGTAAGTTCATTTAAATCTTCGCCTAACAGCATTTTTGAAAGTGCCCAGAAACAAAAAGATTCTAATATTTCAATTTTCGGTTCAAGTCCTAACTTTGTAAAAGAAGAAAATGTTTGTTGAAGTTGCCTCCCAATTGGATTGCATTTATCCCTGACCAAAGGTTAATATTGCATATTGTTTTCAATTAGGACTACAATAGGTTTGGCTGGTGGGTAGGAGAAATGAAGGGAACCATTGGCCTGGTGCCCAAAGCCTACATAATGGAGATGTATGATATTTGAGAGTCCTGGGTAAGTACATTTTAATCCAATCTTCTGTAATGGCTCATATGTTCTCTTGTTCTGGGGTGTTGTTTTTTTGAACATCTCTTTCCCTTTTTTGAAACTGTTGTAGTGGGTCTGTCAAAGATTATTTTCTTCCCACCCTTGGAAAAAAATGTTTAATTAAAAAAAGCTTTGTGAGATTTCTTTTGGAGGTAACTAGCTACTTTTCTCATCTACCTTTTCTTTGTAGAAATCACGCTCGTAGCCCGTTGGTGAGCTTCTGAATCACGTCTGAGAACATGACTTTTTTCTAAATAGATCAGCAGACCCTAACACTTAGAAATGAAGACAGAAGTTGGAACTTGATTTTTCGTTGTAGCTCAGGAGACGCTGTGGATTTAGCGAGATAATCCATGCATCAAGCGACGTCTCTTCCTTCTCCGTGTTCCGGAAAGTCATCAGTATCTTCTTCCCATTCGTCTCTGCCTGTAATTTCATACACTCCTCCGTTACAGTGTTTTGATGATCATAAATTAAAGGAAAGTCATGCCCAGCAATCTGGTACACACAGTAAAATGATTATACTTGTTGCTATTCTGCGTGAGGAGCAATCATAGTTTTTATTATTCAGCTGCTTTGTGTGAATCCAGTCATTTGGCTCTGTGGAAGAACCCAGCACTGTTTCTCAAATGTCAAATGACTGTTCTATCAGGGGTCTTGTAATGCCCATTACTCATACTAAGTGAAGTTTTGTGGCCACAACGTCTAATTTCACCGACATTTCCACTTAATGTATCTTAATGATGCAAGTTTTAAATTGGGCCCTCTGCACTCAGAGAATGTGATAGAGCACTGGGGGGTTTATTTTGGTATTTCACATAGTAGTGACCTTTTATCATGAAGAATTTATGTCTTATTGGCAAATTTGCATCATATTAAATGTGACCACAAGAAGGAAAAATACTGGCATGGAAAAAGAGCGTTCTGTCAGCTTCTGTGAGATGTGTTGTTGGGTGAGCACCCATTAAAAACCATTTGCAACATGACTGCAGAGACATGGGGGCTGCATCACTGCTGAGTGTCCTCTACCCCCTCCACTGGAAGAGCTGCCACTGCCCTTTCACTGTATTCAGTGAAAGAAGTTGGTCACTTTAAACTTAGGTACCTCCCTTGGCCTGTGAGCGCTTAGCCAGATGACGAAACGCAGAGTTGTTTAGAGCTGGACAGGGCCTTCAGTATCACCTAGCCCAGCCCCCTCACTTTATTAATGAGAAAAGAGCTGGACATTTCTGCAGCATTCATTCTCCAGCTGGTAGACTTGTGATGTTAGCCTCTGCCTGCTGCCCGCCTTTGGCACATAGGGGTTTGAAATGCTCCTAAATTCCAATGGGTTGGAAAAGCCTGTACAGGAGATCTTAGCTCCTTATGGCTGTACCTCCCTGGGCTTTCATTCCTGCCCTCCCAGGGAGCTTTGGACTAAAGCAGCCTTCCCCAGCCACCCACCCTTTTTTTTTTAAACAATACAAAAATATTTACAGAAATGACAGGCCTTAGCAACGTCAGAGCTGCTGGGAAGTTTTCATCTCCATCTTCTTGTCTCTGTGAAATTGGTAGACTCGTATTTGTGATCAAAGTCTTCATCAGTTTCACACATAAAAAATAACAAAGGCTACATGGCCCTCCCTCTATAATTCAGAAAACATCGACATCTTAGTCTTAAAAAAAAAAAACCAAACAATCAGACACATTTGAGCATCCAGACCAAATTAGCAAAAATAGGTGATTGTGGCCTGGAGAGAAGCTTCTACACTCCGAGGCAAAGCAAACTAGACTTTCCAAGTTAAGTTGCTGAAAAGAGAGAAATACCCGGGCAGAGCCAGCGGATGGGCACGGTCTGGGAAGCTTTTCACATTGCCATGTTGGGCCAGTAGATGGCAGCAGCTTTGCATCTCATGGGGAACCATTTTGAAACCCTTCCCCCGCCTGGCCTACAGTCATCTCTAATTTAGAACAGTTGGAGAATTCCTTCCTCTTTTTTTTCCCCTTTACTGTTAATCCAGGAGAGGGAGTCCTTTGCCAACCGATGGATAACAATGTCTGTCCACGCTTTCTCTCAGTAATGGTGGCGTGAAGGGCTCCAGCTCCCACTGCCATTTTCCTGGGGCTCATGGGGGGAGGGTGAAGAAGGTGATGCCACCACCCCCAGGGAGCGTCATGACCACCCCATTCTTCTCCCCAGGTCCAGGTCCAGGCAGTGCATGGGTGCTTGGGGAAATCCTTGTACATCGGGGGAAAGTTTCCTTGACACCCTTGATGGCGTCACAGGCTCAAGTCCTGCATGATGTCATTAATGTGATTTTAAACAATGCAGACTAGAAAAGATGGGAATGGCCGTGTTTTCACTCTGTCTGCCTCCCTTTTGTTTGTTTTTCCGTGAACAGAGAACCGATTTTCTTCAGAGGTGATTGTAAGTCATGTTTCACGCAGCATTTTGCTTGATTATTCGCACTGTACTGAATTTCTACGCTCTTGCCATGAGATCTTACAATAATGTTCCACTCTGCAAATTTTTAAGGTTCAAATAAAGTTTAATTGTTTGCAAACTGTTATGATGCTAATAATTCAACAGCCTGCTGTGTTACTAATGAAATTACTTTGTTATGATTAATTTGGAAAATAGTGTGTTGATTGTAGTAATTAAGCCCAACAAGGTACAGTGAGTGATTCTAATGCCATCTGGCCTCCAAACTGAATGAAGAAATGAAATAGGGCTGTCATCGGAATGGATTCAAAATAGTAAGGATGACACAAGTGTCTGTTATTGCTGAGGGACCAAGACTTAACCACAGCTCACTCTGTGCTCGGCTTACTCCTCGTGTACAGGGAACATTCTCTCTGGTGGAGAAGTCTTGGCTGGCCAGTGTTCTTCAGGCATACAGAATGGATCATTCTGCTCACCGTCAGTGGATGGTGGTAGGTTTGGTATGAGCTCATTGTAATAACAGATAATCTTAGAAAACATCCTCGTTCATTGGAAAACTCTCATGTTCCACCGCTCTCTGGATCACTGTTCCAGTCCCACTCCATACTCAGCTGTTGCTGTGAGGATCCAACCTCACCCAGCCCTTATGAGGACAACATTCTAGGCCAGGGCTGGCCCTGGTGCAGTGGTCAGTCAGAGGCTGTAACTCTCCTACTGCTTTTACAGTTTTCTCCATTTAAAAAAAATCAGCTAGGGTTCTGCCACAGTGAAAAGAGCACTAGAGCATGAATTAGTCATTGTTGTGTGTGAGCTGACTGACTTATACAGTGTCAGGAGACCCGAGTTCTAACTGGACTTTGCCACCAGCTGGTCTATGCCCTTGAACAAGTAGGTTTGAGTCTTCCTCGGCCTCAGTCTCATCTGTACGATGACAGAGTCAGCCTGTATCATTCTGGAAGGCTCTTTGAGCTCTAGAGTTATTCATTGTCTGGCCACCTGCAGTTTGGGTCCTGAAGGTGAACAGCCATGAGAGTGTCAAGGCTGCCGTCAACATGGGCCACCAGGCTGAGTTGTGCTGATGGAGCCTGCCCAGGGTTTGGGGAGTCCTGGATCTTTCAGGTTTTTCCAGGCCTGTTCTTCTGCCCAAACCCCACAGAGAAGTGCTTTCTGCTCACTGCGCCCTCTCTCAAACAAACTCAGAGAAGACTATCTATGGGGTCACAGATGTTAGGGGGACTCAGGCTTCATCGAGTTGTTGAAAACCCATGGCTTTGCTTGGATGTACAGGATGCCCAAACAATAGTGGAACGGTAATTCATCCAGCTCAGCTGAGTCCTGAGTTTTGTGCCCTAATAAGAGACAAACATAAGTGGAGCATATTTCTAAAACAGTGTTCTGGATTTTTAATCTGCCATCGGCGTCTAACTTAAGCCTTTGGCCATCAACAGGAGAAATCAGCAATATCCAGGCACCCTCTGCTCCAGCCAATATGACCAACTCCTCCTTTCAAAGGTGATCTGCCCCTAAAAAGTTTGTGTAAACCCCTGCAAGGGTTATAGCTAGAGTGTTTATCCCACCATTTAGCCATCGACAGGCTCATGGAAGCCTCAGGTGGTATTTGATTATTGCTGTGATTTTGTTTTTGTTTTGTTTTTTTGGCTAACAAGGTTACCTATCTTAAGACTAGCGCATTAACTAAGGATGAGAGACCTCACGTGGTTGGAAATAGGAAGCAGGCACTCACTTTTTAGCTGATGGTGGGTTCCCCAGACGAGACTTGAATGACTTCCAGAAAGGGCAAACAAAACCCCTTTCTCCATGACTAGAGGGCTTCCTTCTGGTGTGTTTTGGTCCCCTCTGGCAGTCAGTCTGGTCAAGCCCACAAACCCATTCCCAGACCTCCCCCCCCCCCCCGCCCCAGAAACCCGCTTTGAATGCATTCAGTAAAATAAATGATTTCAGAAGAAATCAATTATGTTGAAATACTGTTACTGAAATATTTTCAAAACTAGTTCGTGGAATCTAGGTTTAGTCAGTTTTCTACCTTTTCCCCTGAATATCCAAAATCAACCCTTAGTCAACTCTTAAAAATAATATTTTCCAAAGATCTCTGCTCCTCACCTAAAACTGTAACAAGTGGCATTGATTTGAATGTTAGGGAAGACCAGAATAGGAGGGGAGAAAGGAAGGTAACAAAACAGCTGCTGAGTTCCTCAAAGTAGTTCTGTTTTCCTGCTAAAAAAAAATTCCTCATTGAGTCTTTTCTTCAAAGACGATAGAGAAAGTAAGTCACCTTCTGACATCTTTGTCCACTCCTGCTTTCTGGGCTGTTGCTCACGGGGCCCAGCCCAGCATCTTTCTGATTAAATCTGATTCATGACAACTGAAGGGCCCTTTCTAATTCCTGAGCCCAAGACCGTCTTCTTCACTGGATGGGGACGGAAGCTTTGGAGGTAGAGGATTCCACAGTGGCCAAATCCAGCTGCAGTTTGGTGGGGGATTTTATTACATACTCCTTCTCCTTGGTTTAGGTTGGGTTTTCATTGTGGGGGGGGGGTGTTTTTAAAATGGATGATTCTCTGGAAATTTGGGTTCTGTGGATTCTGAGAGCCTTGAGGCTCTAGGATCGAGGGCACTCCACAGGTGTGAAGTGCCATGTTTAGTGGAAGCACTGAATTCATCCCCCATGCCTGGCCTTTGTGTCAGACCTCGCTTCCCAAGATGGTGGCGTCATGTGTGGTGACAGTGGAGCCCAGAAGAGCGAGTCCTCAAGATTCTCTCCTCATTGTTATCACCGCTTTCCTGTTCTTGTTCATCATTCGCTTCCAGCTAGATGAGAACTGCACTTGTCTGTCTTTTCCTTATTGGCCTTAGATCTGCAAGAGTAAAAGATAACCACTATGACCCATGTGCATAAATGGTGCCTGTTTTGTAGCTTGAGCTACAATTCACCCCTCTTGTGGGGACATTGCCCGACAGGTACTTTCAAGGACAGAAATAGATAATAAATGGAATAAATGCTCACTGGTTAAAGATGACTGCCCTAGAAGAAAGGGAATCCTGACAAATAAGATATTCCTCTTCCTGTCTCCCCTGTTTTGATGGGAGCACATATAGAGATTCTCATGTTACTTAGTGAGTTTTCACCCACCAGCCTGGACCATGTGATGAGGGCCATGCCAGACTTCAGGGTTTGAATCTTAGCTTAGCCACTTAATTCGTGTGTAACCTATATTGGCCTCGGTTTCCTCATCTGTAAATTAGGCAGACTGGACTAGATCAGAGGTTCTTAACCTGGAGTCTGTGAATTCAGTTTTAAAATATCATAACCATATTTCAAAGTAATTGATTTCTTCTGTCATCCAATATATTTTACTCATCTGAAAAACATTTTGAGAAGTAGTGTGTAGGTTTCCCTGACTGACAGAGGACTCTCCCCATTCCTTTCCCAGCTCTGCTTCTGACTCTCTAGACTTGGACTGTGCCTCAGCCGCCTTCTCCCCCTGCAGGTTCCATTTTTCTCCTCCTTCCTGCCCTCAACCCCCTTCTCCCCTTGGTGACGACCCTCCCAGACCTTGAGGGAGGGTCCCGGCCAGAAGTTCTGCTTCTGACTCTGAATGTGACTGGCACTCCTGGCACAGGCTTCTCTCCCCTCTGCCTTCTTTCCAGCTGTCTCTTGTTTATTTTCTTCCCTGTTCGCTGCTGGAGGGAAGGGACCGTCTTTTTGCCTACATTTGTATCCTTAATGTTTAGTTCTTGGTACACAGAAGGCACTTAATAAGTGTTTGTTGGCTGACCACACGCACACATACAACTCTTGGATAGATGATAATAGTAGCATTGAACATTTATCTAGCGCTCTCCAAATATCTCATTTTATCCTCACAGCAGCACTGGGAGGCATTTTACAGATGGAAAAATGGAGGCACAGAAGTTGAGCAACGTGCCCAGGGTCCTGCAGTCAATAAATGAATCTGAGAGTGGAGCTGAGCCCAGGACTTTCCAACTCCGAGTCAGAAAGGGGCCAGTAGCCTGGGTTCCCATCCAAAGGTAGCTCTGAGATCAGATTGCAGCTTTGATCTTCTAGGAAGCAGCAGGTCAACCAAGCTCCCAGCTCAACCTCAATGTGTGGTAGGTGCTCAGTTGTCTTAACAGCTGGTCCAAGACATCGGGTCATTGGAAAGTCACTCACAAATGGACCACAGTGGCCACATTGTCCCCTGAGCAGCTGCAGTCTTACCCATATGAGAAGTTTCCTCCTGATTTAGTCCCATCCCAGCCTCCGATCTCGCAGGCCAGGTGAACACAGGAATCTCTAGTAGCCCAGCCGTTCAGGTGGCTTATACCAATCAGTCAATAAACATTGGGCACCCACTATGTTTCTGCCACTGTGCTAGGCCCTTAGGATAGAAAAACAAAAAACCCCAAAACACTCTTTGCCCTCAGGGAGTGTCGGTCTGCCCAGAGAAACCATATATGTGCATACAAGTAAATTCCAGGGTAATTTGAGAGGAGGCAGAAAGCTTCGTGGTGAATTCTGAGACACAGAGGTGGGGGGCAATGCTTGCCAAGCATGAGGGAACAGCCTGTGCAAAGGTCCAGAAAGGAGATGGCATTTTCTGGGTCAGGAAGGATTAGCCATAAGCCACCTTGGCTGAACCCAAGTGTGTATGGGAGAGCTGTGTATCACCAGGCTGCAAAGGCAGCTGGAAGCCAGGTTGGGAATGGCATTTCAGGAAGTGCTGAGAGACGCCCTAGTATCTCACATCCAGTTCCCTGGTTTTCTGCTTTTCTAATTCCACTCCACTCCCTAATCCGAGTTTTAAGCAGCTGAACAGCCTGAGCCCTGAAGTCCAAGCCCAGGGACTTGAATATTTCTCCTTCTCTCCTGGTGTTGAGTATAAGACAGTAATGAGACAGTAGCAGCATTTAGTCACCGCTGAGCAACATGGACTTTAAACCGACAGTCCCATTAAATGGGAGACAAGCCTGTTGCCAGATTAGTCAATCTCTCTGTCAATGAGCAAATTCATTTCAGTGCTTGGTTTGGTTTTGCATGATCTCTGAACTTCAGATAACTGAAAGGTGCTATCGCCTGACAGGTTTATGCCATTTGGACATGGACTCCTTTAAAATAAGTATAAACTTAATAAGGTGACCTCCAGAATCAAGTGAGTGACCTTGAATGGTGGATCTGCCTGAATGCTCATTTCTTACCTCCTTGACTTTTCAGTCATGGTTGGGAACTCAGGATATCCTGGCAAGGACTAGCATTTCACTAATTAGACTGCTCTGGGGTTGAAGCACTTGAAGTCACTGTCCCTGTAACTGATGTTTTTCATGGTTTAAAAATCTCCTCTGAAACTTGTGTGCTCTCCTATGGCCCCAGAGAAAAGAGATGTGTGGCAGTTGGATTGTTCCTTCTGCAGCCTGGATCTCATCTCGCCTAATACGTGAGGAATTTTTTTTCTCGTAAACTGGGAAGTGAATGACTTTGTGTTGTCCTGCTCTCCAGCTGCCCACTGAGTAGATCTCCTAGGTGTAGGATAAGCTCTCCCATCCAGATGGATGCAGTGCTCATTTCCAATTCCCAGTTCATGCATTCATGGTCTATAGACTCGCTCTTGCTCCCTCACTCCATCCCCCGTTCTCTCCTTTTCTCTTCCTCAGGCTAGCCCAGTAAGCTAAGACATACAAGGACATGGGCCATTGTAATTCCTCCCACTGTACAGAATGATCAGTGTCAGTTTGCTGAGCTCTCTCTGAACCATCAGAAGCAAAGATAGAGAACAGTAGCTGCATGAGCTCGGGTGGTCTCTATCTGTTGCTTGCTTTCAGGCTGTCCGCATATTTGTTTTCTTGTATATCACCAGTGCAGCATTGTCTGCCATTTCTTTCCCTACCTAATTAAATGATTCCATGTAGAATAATTACATTCAAGTGCCAACAATGTGCTAGGGGCTATTCCAACATAGAATTAGTCACAGCCCCCTCCTGGACTCACGGTCTAAATTAAATAGATAGGACATTAATGCAGGGTAGGATGAGAATAGGCTCAGGTAGGCAATGCCATATGATACTTTTATTCAAGTGAGAGAAGGGATGGGAAAGGAAGGGAAGGGGAGAGGAGAGAAGAGAAAGGAGGAGAGGAGAAGAGAGGAGAGGAGAAGAGGGAGAAAAGGAGGGAGGGAGAAAAGACAGGAGGAAAGGTGAGAGAGAGAGAAGAGGAGAGGAGAGGAGAGAGGAAAGCTAGAGCAAGGCTGAGGAGGTTACTTAATACAAGGAAAACATTTGTTTGAGTCACAATTCTTGAAACTACATTGGCAGCTACTGAAATAGACAACTGTGAGTGGAGACCATAGAGCTGATGGACTGTGTATTTAAATTAAAACAATCTTTTCCTATTTTGTAATTTAGCTGATATGAATATTCCCTCCACCTTCTTGGAATACCACTCTATAACTTACAGTTTTCAAGATTTGCCATGCTCCAGATGTTCATTTCCCATTTCAAGCTGGTATTGATTGACTGCATTTGTCCCCATTTGATTAGCATCCAATTGGCCCCTGGCCCCATCCTCAGAAGTGCAGAAGTGATGCTTTACTGGCCAAGTCTTCAGGAGCACAGAGGACCTTTAATAGCACCCAGAAGTCTTGGCAGAGGGCTTTGATGGAGAGAAATAGATGAAGTAATAAAAATAAGTTGTGACTTTTGGAGAGTTCCTCTAAAAGGAGTGTCATACCTCCATAGAGAACAAGCATCATTCAGGTGGCTGAGTGTGACACCTTTTAGGGAGAGATGGTCATCAGCCATTTGGATTGGACACCCTTGTATTGGCAACCCTCTGCCAAGGCTGGTCAGCAGTGAGAGACTTGAAGTCAGTAGACCTAGATTCTAGTCTTCAGCTCAGTCACAGGAAGTCACTCACATGTTCTTGGCTATGTCAAATTTTCTGTGCTTCCATTTCCTCCGCAAAATCCAGGTCATTGGTATCACCTGTTTTATCTACCTTCCAGGGTTGTGGTGAGAACCTAATGAGGTAATGAAGACAAGAACATCCTGTAAAACTAATCAGATGTACCAGACAGATGTCCAGACTGGATGATCACTGAGCTCCCTTCCAACTCAGTCTTTGATTTTATAAGGAATTAAATTGTGAAATTCTCGTGTTTGGTGGTCTAAAAAAAATGCCTCCCCAGTGTTCTCACTGTGACTCCCATTCCACACATACTTCAACCTGAATAACTGAGCTAAAGAGTGAACAAAACCCAATGTTCTTTCTCGCTGAAATGACCAAGCAGAAATAACAGTGTTCAAATAGACTGTTGTCCCTGGTATTGCTAGGGAAACTGTGTTTTCTTAAATGAAATCCATGTAGATCATTTCAAAAACCTTTGAATCTGCATTCATTGCCCCTTAATCTTAGGTATGAGGAGTTTCATTGAACCTTACTTGGGGATTTACCTGATCATACAAAAAGATGGGAAAAAAAATCTGGTTTTTCAATTCTCTCTTAACATCAGTCAGTTCATTGTAGAATCCAAATTGTAGGCATATCCTCAGTTGGGCTTAGCTGCTGTTTTGTGGGCCTCTTAACCTACTAGCAGTTCCTTCCTTAACTGTTTGATAGCACTGGGTACCCACACAGTCTCTAGTTAATGACCCGCTCCAAAATCAAAGCTCTCTGGTTCAAAGACTAGGCACCAGCCAGCCTTGCGATGAAGCAAGTCATTGAATTTCAGTTTTGTGAAAATACAGGGCTAGAGATACAGCAAAATAGTAGCTCCTTGCATGTTAACCTTAAAGCTTGAATGTTATAACTTTAGGCAAAGTTAATAAAAATGCAAAAGAAGTCTTTAAATAATTTAAATTATCTAAAAAATTGAGCATATTCTTTCAAATAATAATGGCTTTTATGATCTGATTTTGAAATGCATTTTTCATGTCTTGAATTACTTTGTAGATATCAAAGTAAGTTTAAGTTTATTTAAGGTTATTAAACATATTTGTTAGCAGTCAGGGCTACTCAAGACTCCATTTTTTTTAGCCAAGCAACCATGATCTGTGTATTAAATAACATCCAGCATCAGTGGTTTGTTCAGTAATGTCTTCTGAAAGTTAGTTGTCCATGGATAGGAATTGTTCTTGCAATAACTCTGGGGTGGCGTTTCATGCTTATCTCGCCCCCAATAAAAAAATGAAAACCACAGCTCTGTTACCACCAAAAACAACAGTGAAGATGACCAGTCAGGATAGTGGGCAGTGAGGGAGCACTGCCCTTTTGGACGAGGCATTCTTCTTGGTGTTGTGAGAGAGGCCAGGTAACTACCACTTCTGAATTGTGTCTTCATTGGCATACTTTTTGGAGGGGCAGGACCCAGAGAATGTCAGTGTAATTAAAGCAAATGGCAGTCCATTTTAGTGAAACTTTTGCTTCCTTTTCTCGGTAATTTGTAGGAGAGAATTTCGGGCTCCAGGCACACACATGCTTTCATGTGCAGCGCTCACTTCTCTTGGTACAGGAGCTCATAGCAATAAATGCTCTATATTGATCACTGCTTAATTCTAATGGAAGTAGATAGACCAAAGGAGGAAAAACATTAGAGCCTCACATTCATTGCCTTAATTTTTAAACATTTTTGACATTTTAAAAATTGATATAATTGCTGTTTCTGCTTCTCTTACTAAATATGTTCTATGCAATAATATTTTCTTTAGTTTGCATCTTTTCCTATAACACAATTACATTCAAAATGTGAGGAGGTTTTTTTTTTTCCCCCTTCTGGTCTTTCCTTGATGTTTTTGCATGAATTGGAAAGCCTGACGTGTTTGAGCTCAGTTTGGAAACATGAAAACTCATCTCAGAGCAACGCATTCAGGATTAGCATGGAGACCAAAAATTAATGGGAAAGAACCATGTAGAGATTTTAGATTTAGTCCAACTGATCTGCAGTTTTAACCCATTAATCTGCTTTGGGAGAAGCCACAAGAAATATGTATCTCTATAAATGAGGAGGGGTTGGGTTTTGTTGTTGTTTTTTTTACCTTCAGATATATCCAGAGGGGAATCGTGTGTGTGTGTGTGTGTGTGTGTGTGTGTGAGAGAGAGAGACAGAGAGACAGAGAGAGAGAAAGAGACAGAGAGAGAGACAGAGAGACAGAGAAAGAGAGAGAGAGACAGAGAGAGAGAATGAGACTATCATAAGAAATGTCTACACACATTGGTCTGGAATTTATTTTTCATTCCAGTCCCATTGCTAAGAACAAGCTAAGAATTAGAAGGTAGTGACCATTCGTCCTAGGGTTGACCTCGGTAGTGCTGTGTTTGACTTTAGAAACACAAGATAGGAGTATTTTTTTTTAAAAGCTTTGACTAGGAGGACATTGAGAGCTGGAGTGGGGAGGAAGGAAGGATGCCATAGTCGGTATGTAGGGAATTCTGTATTTTACCTTGTTATTTGCAGTATGTAAAAAAAAAAAAAAAAGGAAATGAAAGGAAGAGGAATCCAGCCCAGGGAAGGGGAAGAATGGAGGCTGGTAGTTTCTTTGAATCCTCATATAGTCTGTCTTCTTAATGAACCTGCTGCAGAGCCCAGAAAACAGTCCCCTGCAAATAAACATGCTTGGAGTGATTTAGCCACAATGTCCAGACTGTGTAAACATCTAATTATTACAATAAAATTGTCAATAAATTTACATTACTGCTCCCTTTTCAAACGTTAACCAACTTTTTCCTGCTCTTGATAAAAGGGTATAAATTGTATTTTTATGTGGTTGAGGGTTTTGTGTTCATCACACTTGGTGCAGTACTTCCAGACAAAAGCTCACCCGCCAACCCTAATGCTCTGAGTTATTCTGTGGATGCAAAAAAACCAAAAAACAAAACCCAACTCCTACAGTTGTTTATTAACGGAATGTGCCATGTTTCCTTTCACAAGGAGGTGAACTCAGAGCTGCCACAATCTGATCTTTAGTCACGGCATTAAAACACACACACACACACACACACACACACACACACACACACACACACCAAAAAACCATTATTGTAGTCACTGTGGCTTTAAGATGGGCACTAAGAATTAACCCCCCTTATGATCCATTATTAGAAGAGGGGGGGATTTGAAGTTACATTAGGAGCCCAGGATAAAACAGGCAAATGCAATAATTTCCTTTAAGCAAAATTATGCCCTGTTTTCAGAATTATGATATTATGTTGAACGTAATTGGGGCATAAACTGCCCCCACCCTCCACCCCCTTGTGTTTCTTATATAACTGGTACATTAACATTAGAAAAGCAGGATGCTATTGAATTCTAATGAGGTCTGGCCTATATGCTCAGCTAGAAGAGGAATGAGGATAATTCATTTGTATTCCACAAAGCCTTCAGAAATCTGCGAGGATCCCTGTGGCTTCAGCTTGTGGTGCTGATCATCTGTTCTTACTTTAGGGGGTCTTCATTGCTCTGAGCAGCATCTGAGCTGGGGAAAAGAGTTAACCACTTTCCTGCTAGCTTTTGTTACCTAATGACGATTTAATATGGTAGTGCCCAGTCTGGCCATTTGGGTTTGGGGTTTGTTTTTGGTTTTGAACCCTAATGGGTATGTGGGAGTCTGTCCGTCATCGGATCTCCCAGAACAAAGAAAGTGATAGGGAATTCAGCCTGGTCCCCATGATTCCCCATTTTCAGTAAACATGTCTGTCCTAAGTAAATAGTGCCATGACAGTGAGGTATTTGTTCATTAAAGGGAGAAGGGAAAAAAAAAAAAAAAACAAACCAAGGCTGAAAATGCTGTTTGGGCTGATGCTGGGCTCTTTGGGTGAGGATGCGTTCATCCGCAAGTCTTTCTGATTCTCAGCGCAAAGGGGCCCCTTTTCCAAAGTTATATTTAGTTTTTTAAAAAAAGGCAAGGAATGAAAGATTTTTCGCAAATTGCCACGTAAAACGATCTTCACAAAAAGGCATTGGGGAAGTGAGCAAACGCCTGTGCCAAACAGATGGTACACCCTGCTGTGTTTTTGATTGAAAAAGAAAGGTAACATTTGCAGCCACGTCAAAGAGACAGTGATCAGCTAAACAAATTGGTCTCAGAAGTGCACCCTTGCTGGAGCAAACCCTGCTGCAGGGGACGAGAGAGGCTGTATTTCAAAATAATGCTAGGTTTGCGGCTTCCCTAAGTGAGGGGAGCTGTCCCCTTTCACCCAGCCCGGGGAAGCTAAGCTGGAGTCTTTGTTGAAGACGACCGGCCGTCGCCGCATCAGCATCAGCAGAATCTGCAGGAGAAGTCAGCACCACAAAGACCCGTTCCCACCGAGAGTCTCCCCAGGCGTACAGATGATACCCGGGAGCCACTCCCAGCACCCTCCGCCCCTTCCCCAGCAGCCTTTCCTAGGGTGTGCCCTTTGCTGGGTGAGGTCTCCCGAGCTTTCAGAGAGAAATCTATGTGCAGCTTAAAAAAAAAATAAAAAGAGGAGGGAGCAAAAGGGAAACATAGCCCCAAATCATCGCAGAGGTACAACTGGAGGAGATTATGGGAAAAAGTCTTCTCTTGCTTGAAATCTGCCCTGAAATACAAATATCAAAGATGGCAGAACAAGAGTGTGTACGGGCGTGCGCAAGTGTGTGTGTGTGTGGGGGGGGGGTGATGCTCCCTCTCTCTCCCTCTGTCTCTCTCTCTCTCTCCTCTCCCTTCTTTTCTTCTCTCTCATCCTCCACCCCTCTATATTCTCTTCCCCCTCCCCATCTGTCTCTCTCTTTTTCTTTTCTCTCTCTTACTAGATCTCCAGCTCTGTCTCTCTCTGTCTCTCTCTGTCTTTCTCTGTCTCTCTGTCTCTCTGTCTCTCTCTCTCTCTCTCTGTCTCTCTCTCTGTTTCTCTCTCTCTTTCTCCCTCCCTCCCCCTCTCTCTCTGTCTCTCTCCCTCTCCCTCTCTCCTCTCCCTTTTTTCTTCTCTCTCATCCTCCACC
>CM053581.1:573137499-573149599 GCA_028627135.1 Pseudochirops cupreus
AATAGATTTTTTTAAAACATTATTGTTTATTATTATTGAGGGGACATTAAAACAAGACAGTGGTCAACGGCAATCACTTTATAGTACTTGTGGGACATTAGAAATACAGTATGTTGAGGAACAGATTGTTAAAAAAGGACTTGGAGTGGTGACTGTACAGCCGATGCTGATGTCACATAAATTCCGTTCTCCTTTATACAGCAAACAGTTTACCCATATGAAATAGGTGTTTAAGTTTCCCTAAGCCATGAGCTGTTTAAGAGAGTGGCATTTGTGTGGTTGTTTCACACACACACAAACACATACACACACAGTGAGTCAATTGTGGAGCACTCATGATACTCTTTCTCCTTATCTTAAGTTGCAGATTTGCACAACCATGCCCTAGATTTCTGCAGGTAGCAGTACAGGTCTACCTTGAGCTTCTGCCTCTCTTAGCAAGTACACCAGAAAGTCCCCCATGCCCTCCTCACTATGCTTTTAATTGGGATTGATCTTGGCAAGTTCAGGAATCTGCAGTTTGGGTATCATGGAGGTATGATGAGGGACATGCCCAAGATAAACTCTGAGATTTACTGCTGGGGCCAAGATGACATGGAACCCAGAGGTCACCAATATGCTTGGCAGGTGATGCAATTCTACAGAGCTGGCATGGAAGACCATCTGTTATCCCCAGAGCCACTGCTCACCCCACATTTGATGGACTTGCCCCTGGACCACTGGATTCTAGTGGTGGTGACCTCAGAATAGAGTCATCAAATCCAAATAAACTTTTTTTTGGTTTTCAAGGAGGTTTTTAGTGTGTGTTTTGTTTGTTTAAAGCCAAGATAATTATGGGTAGACTTTGCATAACAAATGTAATTTCAATTAGACCCCTTTTCTAAATTAAAAACTATTGCTTGTGTGTAATGAGTATTCCGGATTTTTTTTTTTTGGGTGCATTTTTAATGTTTCTATTCTAGGAGCATTAGAGACATTGAACAAAAGATTATCCAATTACTGCATAATGTTAACAGATATGCCTAATCATTTATTTCTGTGTGAATGACAAACAAATCCAGAAACACTCTTCCAGATAGTGAATATCACAGTGGATCCCAACACCAAAGTGACCAGGAATGAGCTGATAGGTGTCACAACATAATGAGGGGATAGGGAGAGGGAGATACATGAAGTTTCTCCCAAACACATTCTCACATGTGGCTTAATATCCATGAAGTCTGATAATATTGTGTGTCTGATGTTGAAAGGTATTAGCATAATGTTGATACTTCCACCTTTAGGCTATCAAATAAAGTTAAAAACATGGCTTGGCCTTCTGATGCCATATGAAGAGATTGACTGCACTGACAGCATTTGTTACACTACACGGGAACATTTCAGCATTGGTAGGCAAGGATCCCAGAATGATGAGATTGGATAGAAAATCCAAAGAGGGATAATTTCTTCCTTTGCCTTACCAATTGGATTCCATAACTTTAATTTGCTGGAACCACCTTCAAGCCATGTTGTTGAGGTCAAATTTTTTGAGATTTTTTTTCTTTGCCAGTCTCCTACCTGCAGTTAGAAGAAGAGGCAATGATCCACCCATGTTATATCCATTTGAAATACTATTGGCACACTGAAATCTTACAGTTGTGCTGCTCCCTTATAAATGAAGAGAATGGAAGCCATTAAAAACATTTGCCTCCATGCAAAACTGGATCTTGGATGGATATTTCCTGTTGTCCAATAGTAGGTTAGTTATCTTGCCCTTAAGCCTTAAAAGATGCTGTTGATTGACCAGTTGTTATTTTTTAATAATATATGGCATGTATCCAAGGGAGCATTCCAATGACCTCAACAATAAAATGCGATTCTTGGCTGCAAGGTCTGCTGGAGAATGGCAGGCTGCCAACTGAGTCATACATCATTTACAGGTTGTTGTTTCTGACAGGCCAGTGTTAGTTATTGTAAATGAATGACAGTGCCAATAACTCACCTTTAAGTCTGACCCCACTGGCACCCAAATAGTCAGGGCTACTTCCTCACCTTTCTCTCAGGTGCTCGTTCCCTCTCCCTCTCTCTCTCTCTCTCTCTCTCTCTCTCTCTCTCTCTCTCTCTCTCACCCCCTTCTCTCTCTCTGCCTCACCCTTATCCATCTCCTTCTGCCTTGTTCTCTTTCTCTACACCTCTTCCTGTCTTCTCT
This sequence comes from Pseudochirops cupreus, assembly GCA_028627135.1. Taxonomy (NCBI): domain Eukaryota; kingdom Metazoa; phylum Chordata; class Mammalia; order Diprotodontia; family Pseudocheiridae; genus Pseudochirops; species Pseudochirops cupreus. The sequence goes on from CM053581.1 coordinate 573,139,688, forward strand.
CTCTCTCTTTCTCTCTCTCTCTTTCTCTCTCTCCCCTTTCTCCCCCCTCCCCTCTCTCTTTCACATACACACACACACACACACACACACACACACACATTCCTGTGCACACCCTATTTTTCTGGCACAAGGCTGGTTCATCACTACATGAAGCTACCTTGTATGTGATTGACGATAATTAGGTTTCAGCTGCCTTCTGATGCAGAAATACACACCATTACAGCCTGGCCAGTTCTGCTCCTACAATCTTGCCTCTGAAAGGGTATTGATTCACTCTTTCACATTTTTAAAAGGTCATGGCAATAATTCCATCTGAACTGTACTAAGTGAAAAGTTTGGAGAAATAATAAGCTAGCTTCTTAGCTCCCTTGGAATTGAAAGTCACGGTGCCTTATTATTGTTTTTGTATATTTTAATTATTGACATCCTTTTGCTTTCCTCTTGCACAAATAAAATGTTTGTAGTGTTGCAAGGCAAATGGCCATCTGTACTCTGGACCATACATCATGGATTTAGATCTGGAAGAGGTTTCAAAGGTCACCTGGTCCAGCTCCTTTGTCTTTACAGATGTAGAGGGTCGCAGTGATTTACTGAAGGTCACCAACCGTCTACAAGTATTTATTAAGTACCTACTTCCACTAGTAGAAGTTCAAAGCCAAAAACAAAGTTCTCTGCCCTCGAGGAGATTACATTCTGTGGGGAGACAACGTAGATACCTAATATGCATCTGTAAGAAAATAGGCGAGGTAGTAGGGGTATGAGGAGGGCCCTGTAAGCTCAGGGGCGCAAAAAAGGCTTCCTGTAGGAGGTGATAGCTGAGCTTCCACAGCTAATGTGCAGTAGAGGATGGATATTTCCACCCAGGGTGGGTCTGCTGACTTTGATTCCCAAGCTTTTCTCACAGCACCACTGTGTAGTGCTTAACCCTACTGGCTCCATAAAGTCAGAGATTTAAAGGGGCATCCAAGATCATCTCTAGTCCAATGGTTTATAGATGAGGAAAGAGACACACAGAGGCAAAGTGACTTTTCTGGGCTCACATAGGCAGTTAGAGGCAGAACCAGGATTGGAACTGATCTCCTCTACCTCCAAGTCCAGTTCCCTCTCTACTGTCCTCTCCAAAGGTCAATAGACCTAATTCATTTACATATTTTATAAAAGCAAGAATACAAACTTTCCCCTGGCACCATCAGTAGGCTTCCTGCTTTAATAAGATTAAAATGCCCAGGCATAGTGAACAAGATCCAACATTGGCTTCCTTTCTGCAGATTGTCATCATTAATGCCTTTTTCTGAATGGACTGGAAAATTGTCGTTCTCAGTCATTCTTAGATCAGAAGAAAGTGAATTGGTTCCTGTAAGGTCACTTGCCCTATACCAAGTGACAGGAAACCATGAGTGCTCTCCCCCCAAGTAGCCAGGAGGCAGCTTGGGATTATTTCTGCTTTGGGGGGGAAAAGAAAGGGTCACTGTGAGGGTTGAATAAGGTCCTATTTGTGAAAACAGCACAGTACCTGTAGTAAGTGCTACATGAATGTTGGCTATTGTCATCTGGTTGAATGTAAGCTGCTAGAGGGCAGGAGTAGACTGGTTCATTTATGCCTTTGTATTCCCAGCACTTAGCTCTGCTTTGTACATAATAAACACTTCATGAATGATGGTTGAATATATGAAAAATTGAATATATGAAAAAAGCCCAATTATCAAACACTTTCTGTGTGTTAGGCACAGAGCTAACTACAAAGACAGTCCCTGTCCTCAAGAGTCTAGCATCCTAATAGAAGAAACCAATATGGATAAGAGAGTGCTGGCCATGGAGAGGGAAGAAACATTCATGAAGGACCTACCATGTGCTAGGCACTGTGCTGGGCTTCTAGAATACCAGGAAACAAGACCTTCTCTTTCTAATGGGGGGACAGAGCACAAAAAGGCAGCATAACGTTAAAGTGAATAATGGCAAAGACATGCAAAGTTCAAGACGGGGTACTTGGGGAAAGATGACACCAGCAGTTGGGCTAGGATGGGAGGGAGGTGGAGGACAAGAAAGACTCCATGTAAATACAGAAATTCTTGACTAGTATCTGTGAACTTTAAAAACAATATGTTGATAACTGTATCTCACTAAATTGACTTCCTCTATAATCCTATGGGTTTTATTATGAATTTTAAAACATTCTGAGAAGGGATTCATAGGCTTCACTAGACTGCACACACACACACACACACACACACACACACACACACACACACACAATGGTTAAGAACCCCTAGTGTAGAAGATGATGCTAGAAAAAAAAATGGAAGAGCGAGGTTCTGGGGCAGAGGTGAGGAGGGAGTGCATACACATCGGATGGCCAGTGCAAAGGTCTGGAGATGGGAGGTGGCATGTCATAGTTAGGGAACAGAGAGATTAGTTTGGCTGGATCACAGACTACAAAGGGTGGGGAGGGAAATTATGTCCAAGGAAGCTGGAAAGTTAGGTTGGCACTGGGTTGTGTAAGACTTTGAAAGCTAAAAAGGAGTTTAGACTTTATGCTAGAGGCAATAGGAGGCCGCTAGAATTGACTGAGTAAGGAAATCATGTGATCAGCTCAGTTTCTAAAAAAACTGACTTTGGCAGCATGTAGGGGAAGGACTGGAGTGGAGAGAGAGGGAGAGAAAGGGTCATATTGAGAAGTGATGGAGATAGAAAAGGTGAGATCTGGCACTTGATTGGATATGTGGAATGAGGGAGAGGGAGGAGTCCAGGAAAAAGCTAAGGTTAAGAACCAGGGAGGCTGGAAGAATAGAGATGAGTTTAACCAAAATAGGAAAATCTAAAGAAAGACTGGGTTTAGAAGGAAAGATGAGTTCACTTTGGGATGTGTTAAATTTAAGATGTTTCAGGAACATCCTTTCTGAAACACCCAATAAGCAGTTGCTGATATGGGACCAAAGCTCTAGGGAAAACCTAGGGCTAGCTATCTGGATCAGGGAATCTGTTCCTTGGGGAGTACCCACAGTTAATGGGTATATTATGTATGAAGATCCAACAAAGGAGACTGAGAAGGAGAAGCGAGAAGTAAGAGTAAGAAGGAAAATTAAGAGGAGAACTGGAAGACAGAAGTGTCATGAAAATCCAGAGAGAGGAGAGGATTGAAAAGAAGACAGGCATCACCACTGTCAAATGCAGTCAGGTGTTGGGATGGTTGAGAGAAGATAGAAACACTTAGCAGTTAAGATATCATTAAGCTCTGAAGAGAACAATCTTCAGCTAATAGAGGAATTCAGAAGCCAGTATACAAAGGGTTGAGGAGTGAAGGAGAGAAGAGGAGATGGACACAGACAATGTATACAACTTTCCAGAGTTTGGCTGAGAAAGGGAGGAGAGATATAGGATGGTGGCTTGGAGGGATGCTAAGCTCTAGTGAAGGTTGCTTTAAAATTTGGGGAGATGGATATATTTGAAGGCAATAGGGAAGGAACCAGTAGATAGCGAAGATTGAAGTTTTGAGAAGGAGATGATTGTGTATGCAGTCTTCTGGAGAAGATAGGAAGGCTTGGGGTTAAGGGCAAATGTAAAAGTATTGGCCTTGGCAAGGAGAAGTGTTGCCTTTTTGTCAAAGATTGGGGGAAAAGAGAGAATGGAAGAGATTTTGAGATGAAGAGACTTAGAGAATGGGGGCAGGATGGAGGAGGGGGAATGCACACCATGGAACCAGGGCATGGAGATGGTCAGGAAGTGACATGGTGGGCCTGAGACCAGAACAAGATATGGCAAATGGTCACCAATCAGAGTCCAGGGCCATAGGCTTGTGATCCAAAGTTCTTGATGCAGTGAGTTGGTGTTCAGTTGTGTCTGAGAGGATTAGAACCCAGGCCTTCTTGAGTTCAATTCAGAGCTCTATCCACTACCTCATGCCACTCACTCAATGACATATTCTATCATTGGATGTATATATCCAGTTAGAAACCAATGTGACCAATATTGGGAAGCCCTGTGATTGATTGCTAAACTCATTGGTATAGCTGAAATATTATAGGACTCCCACCATTCATACTCCTTCAACACAACACCATTCTCTGTGTTTGGAGCTACTGGCACACTTTCCTATTCATAATGCCATTAATTTGTCAGCCTTTGTAGATGTTTTCCTTTGTAAGTGCTTTAATGGGCACAGGCATTCTATTGATACAAAACTGAGCTTAGCATTCCATTTCTTGATGATGGGCATCATATGTTTAAAGTCTTCTAAGAAATTAGATGGGGAGGAGGGGAATCTCCCAACCTCTAGCTGTTGCTGTTCTCTGCTGAATTCACCAGCTTATGGGCTTCTGGGAAAATAAACCAGAGGAGCAAGCTTTTCTATTGAAGACCATGAAGGCTATGAAGGTCTGAGATTATTCCATCTTTGCATTGATTGAAAAATGGTCTTTATACATCTGGTCTGATGACCTTATTGAAGGGGACTATTACTTCCCTGCTGACCCAACATATTCCATTTCAGTCCTTGGTTTATCTTGATTGGGGCTTTCATAGAGAAAGGGAAGATCCTCTGCAAGAAATTCATGAAAAGCAAGTCAACAGCCTGCTAAAGGAGACCGCCAAAATACTGAAGAAAATAACACCTTAAAAATAGACTATCTCAAATGGCGAAAGAGGCCCAAAAAGCCAATGAGAAGAAGAATGCCTTAAAAAACCAAATTGGCCAGAAGGAAAAGGAATTTCAAAAACTCACTGAAGAGAATAATTCCTTCAAAATTAGATTGGAGCAAATGGAAGCTAATGACTTTATGAGAAATCAAGATAATATTAAACAGATCCAAACAAATGAAAAAAATAGAAGGCAATGTGAAATATCTCATTGGAAAAACCACTGACCTGGAAAATAGATCCAGGAGAGATAATTCAAAAATTATTGGACTACCTGAAAGCCATGATCAAAAAAAGAACCTAGAAATCATCCTTCAAGAAATTCTCAAGTAAAACTGCCCGGATATTCTAGAACCAGAGGGCAAAATAGAAATTGAAAGAATTCACCAAACACCTCTTGAAAAAGATCCCTAAAAGAAAACTCATGAGGAATACCACAGCCAAATTCTAGAGTTCCCAGGTCAAGGAGAAAATATTACAAGCAGCTAGGAAGAAACAGTTTGAGTATTGTGGAAACACAATCAGGATAACACAAGATCTAGCAACTTCTACATTAAGGGATCGAAGGGCTTAGAATATGATATTCTGGAGGTCAAAGGAGCTAGGATTAAAACCAAGAATCACCTACTCAACAAAACTGAGTATAATGCTTCATGGTCATTCAATGAAATAGAGGACATTCAAGCATTCTTGATGAAAAAACAGAGCTGAAAAGAAAATTTGACTTTCAAATACAAGAAGCAAGAGAAGCATGAAAATTAAAGTTGAATTATTTATATTCCACATGGAAAAATGATAATTGTAACTCATGAGACTTTTCTCAGTATGAGGATAGTTGAAGGGAATATATATGTATGTATAGGAGGGTATATATGTGTATAAATACATATGTGAGTGTGTGTATATGTATGTACATCTATACACAGACAGAGGGTACAGGATCAGTTGAATAGGAGGGGATGGTATCTAAAAAATAAAATTAAGAAGTGAGAGAGGAATATAATGGGAGAAGGAGAAAGGAAGAGACAGAATAGGGTAAATTGTCTCATATAAAAGAGGCAAGAGAAAACTGTTACAATGGAGGGGAAGAGCAGGAAGGTGAAAGGGAGTGGGTCAACCTTACTCTCATTAAATTTGGCTTAAGGAGGGAATAACATACACACTCAGTTGGGTATCTTACCCTACAGGGAAGTAGTGGGGGTAGGAAATAAGAGGGAGGATAATAGAAGAGAGGGCAGATTGGGAGAGAGGATAGTTAGAAGCAAACACTTTTGAAAAGGGAGAGGACCAAAGGAGAAAATAGAATAAGTGGAATAAGTGGGGGGCAGGATAGGATGGAGGGAAATATAGTTAGTCTTTCATGATATAACTACTATGGGAACATTTTGCATAACTACACATGTACAAACTATATTGAATTGCTTGTCTTCCCAGTGGGGGTGAGTAAGGAGGGAAGAAGGTAAAGAATCTGGAAATCAAAGTTTTAAAAACAAATGTTAAAAACACTGGTTTTTACATGCAACTAAATAAGATACACAAGAGCTGGGATATAGAAATTCATCTTGATCTACTAGAAAGTTAGGGGGTGATGGGAGAGGATATAAGGGAGAGCAGATTGAGGGAAGGAGTATTCAGTAGGCTAGCTATCTCGGGGTGGGGGGTAAGGGAAAGATGTGGAGAAATTTTGTAATTCAAAATCTTGTGGAAATGAATGTTGCAAACTAAAAATAAATAAATAAAAGAATAAAAAAAAAAGAAAGGGAAGATACCACATCTCCTTCATCCCTTGCCTGAAACCCTTGTCTTCCTACACCAGCAAAAGGAAAATGGCACAGAGCTCAGAGGTCAGGGCACAAAAGGAACCAGAAGGGAAAGGAGGGAGAATGGAATTCTGTGAGATTTTGCCTGGTTTAAACCTGTATTTTCCCCAAAGGCAACAGCCCCATGGGTTCCTCTAGAGCAGGGGCATTAACCGTTTTTTAAATATCGTAGACCCCTTGGGTTACATGGTGAAGCCTAAGGACCCCTTCTCAGAAGACTGTGTTTAAATGAGTAAAGCAAAATACATAGGATTGCAAAGGAACCCAACTGTATTGAAATGGAGTTATTAAACTATTTCTCTTAAGCCACAGATTCTACAAAGATCGCCTTTGAGAGAGACAGAGGGAAAAGAAAATAACTTTGCAATAAATGGTCTCTAATGTCTCTTTGCCTGTTAACTTGTGCCTGACATACAGTAGGTGCTTAATAAATGTTTGTTAATTGATCAATCAATTGATTCTGTGAACCTGAAAAAAAAGGCTCAGCAAAAAAGCTCCTGAGGACAGCCACCAACACGTGGATCTTGATTAATTTTAGAGACAGCAGAGGTGAGGGCCTCAGACCTTGAATCTAAGGACCCCTGCAACCGGCAACATCATGTCTTAGTGGAAAAACAAAACACTCAAATTCACAAGCTCAGCGACCTGGGAGACAGTAAATGGGTGGCAGAGCTGTGCCAAAATCACCCCCTGCAACCCTATTCTATCTGATCACTATTTTCTATCACAATAAAAATCCAAGGAAACTCAGGTAACTGAATTCAAAACCCCAAGGAACTGAAGGATATTGGATGGGGCAACCCATCTCGACCTCTTGGCCCCATGCTTACCATGTGCCATGCCCTCTGCTAAGCACTGGGGACATTAGCAATGAGCAAAAAGGACAGTCCCTACCCTGCTAATGGGGGAAAGTAACACATGGGAAGCTGAAAGTTGGGGTGAGGTATGAGTGGAGACCATACCAAAATTCAAACTCTCTCATGCTCACTCCAGGGCAACACATCATTTTCTCAGAGAAAGGAACCTAGGATTAAGTTGACTTTCCCAGCACAAGTCCAGTCCAAGGAAGAACTGGAATTTCCCTTGAAATCTATTTTCCACTTACTGTTTTCAATAGCTTCTGAGGTTTATTGTCTTCTGGGAGCAGCCTGCATTGCTCCAAGACTCATTCTTGAGCTACCCTCCCTTGTGAGGAAGGATTCCAATATGCTCATACAACATTCAGCAAAAAGTGATTAAGCACCCACTGTGCTTAAAGGGAGAGACTATGTGACTCACTGACTGGAGGAAGAGACATAAAGACCTAGGTTCACTTCTGTATCTGACACACATTGGCTGTGTCGCCACAGTGCTCACAGGCAAATCTCTAAGACTTAGTTTGGTGGTGATCTGTATCTGATGGAAAGAATTTCCACACTGGGAGCTTCTACACAGGTTTTATTTTTTAGATACCATCCCCTCCTACAATAGAAACATGTAAACCATCATACCAGGAAGATATAAAAATGAATATATTTTTGCCCTCAAGGACTTCTATCTTATGGGAGAGAGAAGACAGCTATAAAAATAACCCATCACAAAAAAGGACACAGGAAGAATATGTCATAAACATTCATTCAACAAACTCTGAGTAAGTGCCTGCTCTGTGGAAGGACACAAAAACAAAATAAGGCATCAAAATCAGACCATCAAACAACAAACATTTATTAAACCCCTATTGTGTCCTAAACAGTGGGCTTGGTTCTGAGCATGCAAAAATAAAAAGAAACACTCCCTGTTCTTGAAGAGCTGACATTCTGTTGGGGAAGGAGATATGCATCTTTAAGGAAAAGGTCATTGGGGGTATGGGGTCTGGAAAGGTCACATACAGGGAGGCCATGATGTTTGAGTCAGCAGACCACTAAGTGTGTGTGGGATTGAGATTACATAAACTCCAGGGGAAGGGAAGATCATTTTAAACTGAAGGTCATGGGGAGGGGAGTTATTCAGTCACTAAGCATTAATCAGAAATGGCTTCTCAGAGGATGCAGCATTTATTCCAAGTCTTAAGGGTTTCCAAAGGCAGAGAAGGGCATCGTGGGAAGGGCACTGCAGACCTAGGGAACTGCAAGAACAAAGGGAAGAAAAAGTACTGAACACATTCCTAGAAGATAAATCTGCCCACTGGACCCAATGATGACCATTTGGACTTGGTCTAGACGCTGTGTGCTCAGCCTCCAGCTCAGGGTTGAGGGATGAAAAGCTTCCTCCCTCCAGTGATCCCACCCTGCCTGCCATCTGAACACCCAAGCTGGAGACTTCAGTCAACTCCCCCTTGTGTCCCGATGCTCCAAGGTCAGAGCATGATTGAAGAAGGCTCTTCCTCTCTCCTGAGTCGCCGTTCTTAGCTGAGATTGTTTTCCACTGGAGAAGGTTCTCTTAAAAATGAGGTTGAGATCCCTGAAGAAATTGCTTCAATCAGCAGCGGTGCTTAATGACTGTTAATGGGAAGTGGAGATAGGATAGTAAGTGTTACTTTGATTAATAAGAGAACTGTGGTGAATTTAAATTGTGCCACTGATGGATTATTTTCTTCAAGCTTGATAAGCACTTCTCATTTGTTCTTAAATTTGGTCAATACTGTTAAAGACAGCAAAATGAAGTATAATTAATTCTATTACTGCTGCTGGGACCAAGTGTTACTTAGAAACCGATTATGATGCAGACAACAGGGTAAGTAACACTTTTGACAGTCAGATCCTCAGAATACCTGTCACTGCTACTTACCCCACAAAGAAGGAACACCAGGCATCTGTATTCCAATTTGGAAATTCATAATTTTGTCGTGTTTCGATTCACTTGTGAATGTCCTCTTGGCAGAGGAGGGAGTGGTAGCTAAGAGCATCCAGGGAAACTAAGAATGACCCCTTTTGGAGGGAGTGGTAGCTAAGAGCATCCAGGGAGACTAAGAATGACCCCTTTTGGAAGAATGAAGAATGAACAAAAGATTACAATTACACCTTGGTTAAAACCTTAAGAGCCAAATGCTCATTTTGAATTAATCACAGAGAAAATAGGATATTGATTGGACGCTGGAGCTGCTGTGTTGAAAGAGAGCTTTACATATTTCCTCTTTTTTTCAATGATTCTGTCCTTGCATTGTAAACCATGCTTTTCCCTCATGTTGGCCATTAATATCATTTAGAACAGCTGGAAATAATAATAACTACTCACATTTATAAAGCTCTTTCAATGAAATTCAGCTCAACTAGCATTTAATAATTGCCCACTGGGTGCCAAGAATACAAAGACCGAATTAAAAACAGGCCCTGCCCATGAGGAGCTGATGCTCTAATCTGGGAAGACATAATGTGAACAGGAGAATAAATAAACTACTTCTAGTAATGGCTAACATTTACATGGTCCCTTAAGGTTCAAAACTGGCTTTTCAGATATTATCTCATCTGATGTCACAACAGCC
>CM053581.1:573150099-573343367 GCA_028627135.1 Pseudochirops cupreus
AGGGCAGGGGAACTCAAGCACAGTTAGAGGCGGTGGTCGTGAGGAAGCCCACCGCATGGATCTGTCCTGGAACAAGAAATGTCCCATAAATTTCAAGCTTGGGTTTTCTTAGGTCATCAAGGTCTCCAATGGTATTCCTGAAGAGGGGACAGCTGGGTGGCACAGTGGAGGGTGTCAGAAGGATCTGAGTTCATATCTAGCCTCAGACACTTACTGTGTGACCCTAGGCAAGTCACTTCATCCTGTTTGCTTCAGTTTCCCTCATCTATAAAATGAGCTAGGGAAGGAAATGGCAAACCAGTCCAGTATCTTAACAAGTAAACCCCAAATAGGGTCTGGAAGAGTCAGAAATGGCTGAAATTAATTAAACAAAAGCAACAACAAAATTCCTGAAGAGGATTAAAGCAATTAGCCAAATAATGTAGACAAAACGAAAAACCACCCAAGCCACCCAGTTGCCTGAAGATTTATGGCCTGATTGTTCCAACTGGTATTCTGGGACTACCAATAAAAAAATTAATGAAGAAATAAATGAAATTTTTAAAATGAATAAATGAATGAATAAAATAAAAATTGAATTAATGAATGACTGAATGACTAAATGAACCAAAGAATGAATGAATGAAATTAAATGAATGAATAAATAAAATAAAAATGAATGAGTAAATGAAATGAAAATGAATGAAATAGAGCAAATGAATAAAATAAAAATAAACTAACAAATTAATGAATAAGATAATAAGTAAATGAGTAAAACTACTAACAAAGCCTTAACAAATTGCCTAGATGGTAGTGGGGCAGGACAGACAGGCGAACACAGCATTTGGAGTTGGGTGACCTGCTTTCGAATCCCAGCCTTGCCAGTCAGTGATTCTTCCCACAGTGCTCGAAAGCAGACTTTTCTGAGCTGCCTAAGCCGAGACTATACTTGCTATTTACGTGCCCAGCTCACGACTAAAAAGGGAACTTATTTTTGAGTTTTCTACATTTAAAGCTAGAAAGGACCTTCAAGGCCATTTGGTCCCTTCATTTTCCAAATGAGGAAACTGTGGCTCAGGCATCAAAATGCCTTGGAAATGGTAATGCTGATAATCCTTGGCAGAGCGGGGGTGTGAACCCAGGCCCAGTAATTCCAAATGCAATGTGTGTTTTTTCTCCTATGATACACTGCCAACACTTATTGGATTTAATAAACATGTATTAAGCTCCACCATGTGTAAGCTGCTGTCCGAGGTACTGGAGATACAAAATCACTGTAGTCTCTGCCCTCAAAGATCTCACTCAGAGAAGTAAATACATGATACCTTGAATAGGGAGAGGAGTTGCAGGAGGGAGAAAGCCCTGACAATTTCCTGTGGGCAGGAACAGGAGATTTCAGCCAAATCTAGTCCTTGAAGAAGGGTAAGGAGTCTGAGAGTCTAAGTGAGCAAGAGAGCATGTTCTAAATCTGGAAACAGCCTAGACAAAGGTGTGGAGGAGAGGATGGAATGGTGAGTCTGGAGGAACAGCAAGTGGGTCACTTTGACACTTTGACTTTGTAGAGTGTGTGAAGAGAAGTCATGTAAATCATTGCTAGAAAGTCAGGCAGCTGCTCGACGGCTGGGGACTTTAATGTTAGGCTGAGGAATCTGTAGTTGATCCTAGACGTGATAGGATCTGAAGTTAGTTCAGTCATTTCAGTACTATAACCTCATTTAGGTTTTCTTGGCAAAGATACTAGAGTGATTTGCCATTTCCTCCTCCAACTTATTTGACAGATGAAGGAACTGAGGCAAACAGGGCTAAGTGACTTGCCCAGGGTCATACAGCTAGTAAGTATCTGAGACCAGATTTGAATTCATGAAGATGAGTCTTCCTGACTCCAGGCTCAGTGCTCTAACCACTGCTCCATCTAGCTATCCCACTGAAGAGATGAGATCAGGTATAAATGATTGTTTCTTGGGCTTTCTCTGTTCTCAGTCCCAGTCTCTACAACCTAAGGAGCAAAGTCCTCCAGGTCTTGCCGTTTGAAACTGGAGCTCTGTTTTTCTATTCATACTATTTACTCATGAAATTTGGGGACCTGCCTCTCTTTTTTTTGAAGAATTATTGCATAGCGCTCTCAGGCCAGAAGCCGCAATTCGGGTAATGGTTTCCTTTCGTCAATACAGATAAATATTGATGGCAGGCAGCAATAAAACAAGTCATTAAGTTTGTCTCCCACATTGCTCAGAGGTCGGAAAGTCATGCCCAGCTCCTGAGAAAATAACAATATGTGAGTAGAGATTGCAAACACCCAGATCCCTCGCTCTGAATTATAATGCTCAGGAACACCACGCTAGCCTCAGGAGCTGGGACTGGGCTGTTCCTCCTGGTTACTGAGACGAGGGATTGGGGACTTCTCTGCTAGGCCTCTGCATCCCCAACTCTTCCTGCTCCAAGCCTAATGAATTCCTAGGTGAGCTAGAAACCTTTAGAAAAATGGCAATTACCTACCAGTATGAGCTCTACTGCTGGGAAAACAAAGACTCCTGCCATCGACATTCCTAACCCTATAAAAACAGGTAAAGATCAGAAGGGCAGTAAACCTTCCTTCCCTGCTGCAGTTTTGATTATTCCCCTTTAGGGTCTATCATGATGATTTGGGGGTGGGAGTGTGGAATAGATGAACCCATGGATCCACCCAGGTGGCCTGTGGCTTGTGGCTCCACGTGGACCGTGGGTCATGTGCCCATGATAAATTCATCCTCAGACATGTTTGTCTTTCTGATTTAATGTTAGAATAAATAAATGGACAAATAGATCTATAAAAGAACAAGTAGAAAAACAAATAAATAGATGGATGAATAAATAAATGAATAAAAGTATGGTACATACCCATATCCTCAAAGCCCGTGCTTATCTTCCAGGATAGGAGAAATCTAGGCATCTTCTAGTGCAGCTGGCCCACTTTCCACCAAGGTATTTTAATGGTCTCTGTGTTGTCAAAAAGGAAGCTTTGATAATGAAAAAGAACCCAGAGTGAACGGAGAGCCCCGTAATGAGTGAGCAGCATGGTTTGTTACAGTTATGTGGTTGCTTGGCCATAATATCTTTTTGAGGTTTATTAAATCATATAAAATTTCAATTTACACTGTAATATTCTCTAAAAGATGGAGCACACAAAAGTAATAAGTGTGACAACATTTCTTTCATTTATGAATTGTATTGTTGATTGTGTTAAACCTGTCACAGCCAGCAGCCGGGTTATTTATGTTGGGATAGTCATTTTCGATCTCCCAATTTAATTTTGTAAAAGTTAATTACAAATTAGAATAAAATGAATGCAGTTACAAAAGGCAGGGAAATGCTGATAGAGGATGTTATTGGGGGGAAAACATTTATGCAAGCAGCTCCAGGGGAGGAGTGCGGCCACTGAAACCTAGGGAGGCTCCCTGCTCCTGATGCCCAATGTCACCCACTTGGTGAATGATTAGAAGGGTTCATTGCAGGTCAGGACTTTCTCTGCTGGGTGGAGAGGCTGAGGCTGCATAGCCCTGGCTATCTGAATGGAGTGGCCTCAAACATTTTTCTCTTGTTCTCTTCTAAGGCACAAAAGCAAAGGTGGCTTTCTGCTGCCATGACCAGTGTGATGGGATAGTGATGGCAGCCACCATCAGATAGAAGGCTTGTCAGGGATGTCAGGATCGTAGAACTGAGGCTGGGGGGGGGGCAGTCTTAGGGGTCATCTAGTTACTCTTACTCATTCCACAGAGGAGGAAGCTGACCCAGAGAGGTCACAGGAACACAGATGCAGATCCAGAAGGGCTTCAGAGGTCTCTGATCCAAGCCCCTCCTTTTCCTGGTAAGGAAGTTCAGTGATTTGGCCATGGACACAAAAGCAGGTTTTCCTGGCTCTGAATCAGCACACTCTCTTTACTCCCAGGTTTGATTCCTTCATTCCTGTGTTTGTCTCAGCCACTGATAACCAGTTACTTTGTCTAAACAGGGTCATAGAGCTTGCATTATAGCCATCCACCCAAGAGCAAAGGCTCCCAAAGTTGGAGAGTTCGGCATCAGGGCCTCCATCTCCCAAACAGGCAGAATCAGGCCTAGAGGATCACAGATCCTTGGAAGTCACCGAGATCAGTCTTCACTTTTTTACAGATGAGCTCATGGGGACCAAGACAGGCAAAGAGAGTCACCCAAACTCATGTAGGCAGTAAGGGGCAGGAATGGGATATGTGGTTTCCTTGTTTGTCCTCCAATTCTAGCTGCCTGACCAGTGACCAAGAACTGAAACAGGAAGAGGAAAAAGAAACTCTGAACTCACCCTCCTTGGAAGGAAGCTCAGCACCAGGCTTTTCAAGGCTAGGGTGTTGGATGTGTGTGTATAAGTGTGTGCATGCACACATGTGTGCATACAAGTATGTATGTGAGCATGTATATATGTGTATGAGTGTAAATTTATGGGAGAGTGTGTGAGTTTATGTGAAGGCATGTATGTGTGGGTTTGAGAGCTTGTGTGTGAATGCGAGAATATGTGTATGTAAGAGTGCATGTGAGTGCATGTGAGAACATTGTGTATATGGAAGTGTGTATTTGAGTATATGTGTATGAATGTAAGTTTATGTATGTGTGAGTTTGTGTGTGAGAGAGTATGAGTGTATATGTGAGGTTATGTTTGTATATGAATTTGTGTGTGTGAAAGATTGTATGTGAGTGTATGTGGGTGTGTTAGCATGTATGTGTGTATGCATGTATGTGACAGTGTGAGAGTATGTGTATGTGAATATGTGTAAGCATATGTGGGAAAGTTTGCATATGAGTTTTTGTTTATGAGAGTGTATTGTGTTTGAGCATGTGTATATGAATATATGTGTATGAGTTTAAGTTTATGTGAGGATCGATGAGAGTGTGTTTGAGTGTGAGTATATGTGAGAATATATGTGTGTGCATATGAATTTATGTGTGTGAGAGTGTATTGTATGTGTGTGTTCTAGTAACCCTTTGAAATATTTTCCCAACGTCCTTTCTTTTCTGACCCCAAGCAGGCAGAGGACTAGAAGCGATGCCCTGCCTTGCCTTTCCCTTCAGACAATACACTTTCTGTCCACCTTGAGCCCAATATTCACTATTGGGGGGAGGGTTTTTTAAATCCTATCATGATTGACTTGTGAGGGCAAAGACTTTTCTATTTAGCCTTTAATGGAGCAAAAGTGACTCTAAATTTGTTAATATTCTTTAGGTTACATAGGACAAATTACAGATAAGTGAATCAGTAATGAAATTTGTAATGAGAATTTCTCAAGTATGAAATGTTGGCGCAAGGAAAGTTAATTGCGGAATTTTACAGCCATTATAGTTTATATCATAAATGCAAAAATGACTGGGGCTATTTAATTACAGTGGGAACACACTAAATTTTTATAGAGTGCCATTTTGTTAAAGAGGTACTCAGAGCATTAAGAGCAAACGCCCTCTGGAACAGCAGGGCCAGGTACCGCGGACAGCGTCAAAGAAAGATGGGATCGCTGCAGAACGGTTCCTCAGATACTGTAATTGACATGATGACTAATGAGATACGCTTATTCTCACAGGTTCACATACTCAATTTACAGTGTCGGGAAGTGGATTTTGGTTTTTTTTTTTTCTCCCTCTTGCATCTATAGACCTGGAAGGCACTGGAAAAATCCCTGCTGGAGAAACGCTATCTCAACTGCTTCTCTAATTAACCTTCAAAAATGCATCTTGAAATATGGAAGTCGGTGCCTGGCACAGAACTTGGTATTTCCCAAAA
Source organism: Pseudochirops cupreus (assembly GCA_028627135.1). Classification (NCBI taxonomy): domain Eukaryota; kingdom Metazoa; phylum Chordata; class Mammalia; order Diprotodontia; family Pseudocheiridae; genus Pseudochirops; species Pseudochirops cupreus. Next base: position 573,155,858 of record CM053581.1, read on the forward strand.
CAACAGAACTGAGTGCTAATTTGTTCCTCGTTAACTGCTTGATGGGTAGAAATTATAGGGAACCAATATTTTTGGCGCCTGTCTGGGTGAGGAGGAGGGGTGACTGCTTTTCACAATCGGGTATCTCCGTGGCTTTCTTGAGTCCTGGATTTCTGATTAGGGAAACCTGGGGCAAAGCCTCAACTTATGTGACCCTCAGCAAGTCTCTTCAGTACTCTGAGACTCAGCTGTGTGATCTGTAAAATGGGCGTAATGATGGTGCTTATCTCACAGATCACAGGATCTGATGGGATAAGATGAATGAAGCACTTAATAAACCTTGGCGTGTGGTGTGTAGGACAGCTGTTATTCTTGCTACTACCTTCTATTCATCTTTTAATTCATGTAGTTTAGATAGAAATGACACTGGGACCAAGTTCTTGTTGGATAGCACCTATCCTTTTATGTTGAATGGTCTACAGACTATGTGACAAGTGATTAAAACAACTACTTTTGGTAACTTAATAAGAATAATAAGGGATATCAGCCCCTTTTCACTGTGGTTCAGCCTCTGGGGGGGATGGTTTGGGATGTTCAGGGATTCCCAGGAGCCCCATTAGCTTCCCCAACCCATCTGCCCTTTTCTCATTGGGAGATTCCTCATCTCTCTGTCTATTCTTGCCTTTTCTTCCCCCTTGCATCCTTTCCTAGTTTCAGAGACACAGGTGACTGCAGGAATGTAAACATGGCTCCAGATAGCCCTGATGGACCAAGAGTCACCATGATTTGATACATCAAGTAGCCTTGGGGCATAGTCATCTCTAGCCTTCATTTTACACATGAGGCAACTGAGTCCCAGGACTCAATGGAAAAAACCACCAGTTCTGAAGTTGGATGACCTGGGTTCAAATACTATCTTGGACACTATCTACATGACCTTGAACACATCATTTATCTTCCATGGGCCTCAGTTTCCCCATCTGTATAATGAAAACATTGGACCAGATATCCGCTATCCCCCTTCCAGTTCTAGATGCTTTAACTGCAGTCTTGGGATTAATCAACAGGAATCCAGTAATGTAGAGTGACTATCCCAAGGTCATGCAGCTAATAACAATACCTAATATCTATATAATACTTTACAGTTTGCAAGGAGCTGTACATATATGGTCACTTTTGATATTCCTAATAATCCTGTCAGGTGGGTTCTGTTATTATCCCAATTTATAGATGGGGAAACCATAGCTGAGAGGTGAAGTGGTAAGTATTAGAACAAGGATTTGGCCTCAGATCTTCTGACTTTTTACTGTGTCAGACTGATTTAAAGAGAGCCCAAGAGATCAGAGAGCTACCATTGTGACCATGTAAAGCTAGATACAGGCTATGATTCCAGTTATCATTATATTAGCATCGGTCCCGAATAAGAAAAGTGTCACTTCTAACACATAGAATCTGTGATGTCATCCCTGTAAGGAGCAAAGAATGATCTCTCAGCTCCAAGCAATTCCTCTGGCTGCCCTGCCCCCGCCTTGTCCCCATGTCTAGGGTGCTCTCTCTTCTCATTCGTGCCCCTGGCTTCCTCTGAGTCCCAGATAAAGCCCCACCTTCCCAGTCCTCTTAATTCCTATCCCTTCTCTCTCTTAATTATTTCCTGTTCATTGTTAATAGTTGTTTGCTTATTGTCTCACCTATTAGATTGTGAACTCCTTGAGGGCGGGGATTGTCTTTGACCTCTTTTCTGTATCCCCAGCATTTAACACAGTGTGTTTAATAAATGTTTATTGACTAACTGACACCCCCTTTACACACACCCCCCCCCACACCTTAGTAAATAATCTTTGATTGTTGCTGTAGTTGGGAAATTGGTGATAAGATCCCTCTTCATTCACTTCTTCTTTCATTCACTCATTCATTCAACAAACGCCTATTGTGGCAAGTCTAATTCTGTGCTCTGAGACTGCAAAGACAAAAACAAGGAATCCCTGCCCTCAGGGAGAATGTGCTCTATCAATCAGAAGGACACAACACATAGGAAGCAAAGTCACCACAAAATATTTACTTGAGAATTTCTGGTCAAGGAGGGAGGGAAGGGTCTGGGTCTGCTGAAGGGGCCTCTGGTGGGGAAAAGCCCTTGAGCCCTCCATGTTTAGCAGATGGCAAGCCTAGAATCCATCACCAGACCTGGCTTGGCAGGACCTTTCAATGTAAAGTCCTTGGTCATATTTGGAGCCAATGACAGGATGACCTGGGTTTGAATCCTGCCTTAAACACTAAATAGCTGTGTGATCCTGAGCAAATCACTTCCTCTCTGAAAACAGTTTCCATTTCCTCCTTTGTAAAATGAAGGAGTTGGACCTGATGACGGCTAGCATCCCTTCTGCCTCTAAATCTATGATCTCATGACTTGTCCAAAGTCACACAGGTAAAGGAGTAGGACTAATATTTAAACTGGTCTTCTGTCTCCAATGCCACTGTTTCTGCTTCCCTACACTGCCTCTTTGGGGAGGGTGGTCCTGTTTTTCTAATTACATATCAAATAGGTTATATAGTGAGCTCCCAGGAAACTAGTACTTGGACTGGAATAATCTTGGAGCTGCCAGACTGGCATCCCCATCAAGACCTACACTGTCTGAACAATTCACCATAAGAGTAGAGGGAAAAGTCTAGGATGCCTGTTCCCTCCTATTGAGGCTTAGACCCGTCATGACACCCCTAAAGCTTTGATGACTATGCAGATCTCCAAGGGGAGTGACTGACGCATTTGTCATCATCCAAGGGCAATTAAAGAGCTGGTTCAATTAGGGTCCCCAAAATGGAAATCGGGTGAGGATGGAGAAGGGGATTTGCATGTTAGGGTATGGCAGCTGATCTTCACCAGGTGACCAGTGAATGAAGAGAAGCAGAACCAGAGGCAAGGCCTAGGTAGATGAGAGGGTGAATGTGTCAATGAACAATGGGGGGGGGGGATTTTTTCATGGGGAAGGGGGAGGTTAGGGACTGAAAGGATTTAGACCCATATTTTATAAGAAAGACTACAATAAGCTAGTAATCGAGCACACAACCCAAATATCAAAGGCCACACAAGCAGATTAACAAAGGTGGAAAGAGTACAGAAAGTCAGAGATTCTAATACACTCTTGGCAGGGCCATGAAATAGAAATCAGTTTGGAAATTGTGCTAAGAAAGTGACAAAAATGCTTATATCCTTTGATTCTGTTGCTTTGCATATTCCTCAAATAGATCAAAGATAGACAGAAAGGTCCCCCATTCACCGAAATATTCAATTTACTGAGCCTTTTTTTTTTAATAGACAGCTAGATGATATAATGGATAGAGTTAGGGTCAGGAAGACCTGAGTTTGAATTCATCCTCAGACACACACTAGCTTTGTCACTCAGGGCAAATCAACCTCTGAGCCTCATCTATAAACAATTTACAATTTTTGAGTCTTAAGAAAGGAGGAATACTGTAAAGCATGGGAAGACTTGTAGGAGGAAGTTAGGGGGCACCATAATGCATTGAGCACTGGGCCTGTAGTAAGGAAGACCTGAGTTCAAATTTGACCTCAGACACTTACTAACTGGGCGATCCTGGGCAAGTTCTACCTCAGCTTCCTTAGCTGTAAAATGGGAATAATAGCACCTTTCTCCCAAGGTTGTTGGGAGAATCAAATGAGATAATATTTGTAAAGCACTTAGCACAGTGTTTGACACACAGTAGGTGCTTAATAAATGCTGTTTTCTTTTCTTCTCTCCTCCGACCCTCCCTCCATCTCTTCCATGAAGGAAATGATGCAGTGAAATTAGCAAAAACAGGAAAACAACATACACAATGACTACAATAATAAAAACAGAAACTGCAATCCCCCCAAACTGAATGTTAGATAATTATAATGATCAACCTTGCCCCCCCCCCCCCATGAGAAATGCATCTGTGTCCCTTTTTTGCAGAGCTGTAGGTGTCACAAATGTTCAGGCTCCGCTGACAATCTGGTTAATTTTGCTGACTTGCTTCTTTTTCTCTTTTGTTTTCCTTCTTACAAAGGATGCTTCACTGGATGGGGGTGAAGGGGAAGGGACACATTTGCAAATGAAGGGATTATTTTAAAAAGGACAACAATGCCAATTTTTAAATTTTACAAAGAAAAAAAGGATTCCATCTACCACCCTGGTCATCCAGGAATTGACTGCAGACCTCCAGGGAGGGAGAAACTGCTACTTCTGAAAGCCATTTATTGCATTTAGGGGCAGCATCATGCCTTCTGGTTCTGCCCTTGGGGGGCAGGCAGAGCAAGGGGATTACCTACTCAGCTCCTTTTGAAGAAGCACCCACCCTCACCCTGCTTGCTCTGTCTCATGCATACCTAGCTGTCTGCCTGTCTTTATATCTAATTATCCACCTTCCTTTCTCTACTATCTAATAATATGTCTCTATCACCCTTTCCACCTATGCTATTTAGCTACCTATCTACATATACTATCTAATAATGTATCTCATCTGGTTATTTCTATCACCTGTCTATTTATCTTTCTATAGTATCTATTCTCTCTTTCTCTACCTACTTATATGTGTATACACACACTTATATAATATATACATATACACACACACACACACACACAAGATCTATCTGTCTATCTATCTATCCATCTATCTATGCGAGAGTCTTGTTGCTTGTTTTAATGTTCTCTGGTGCAAAATAGATTTAAGTGTAACCCTCAGGCTCCTCCTCATGACTGAGATGCCCTCCTTCCTCTCCACAGTCCCTTGGACTCTCTCCAAAGCTCAGCTCAAGCCCCCCTTCTACATGAAACCTTTCCTGACTCATAACCTCCAGCCCCGCCCCAGAAACCACTTTGTAGCTGCTTTCCATATGTTTCTATTTGCTCATTAACTTACATGTTGTTTTCCCTCAACAGACTATAAGCCGTCTGAGGACAGAGAGGCTTTTTGTCCTTTTGCCTTTGTAGCCACCAGGCCTAGCACATAGCATCAGGCATTGGTTCAATTCTAACCAAATTGAATTGGTTCACTCTTTTCCTTCACAATAGCCACCAGTGGGAGACCTACATGGGATAGCGTCACTTGTGGGCACTCTCATTGGTGATGACCACTGGGCCAGGCTCCTTCCAGAGCTTCTGCCCCTTCTTCCAACAAACTAGGTGAAACTCAAGGCCCCCGACTCTATTTCCCCTGTATAATGGATGCTCTGTCGAGCTGCGCGTTCCGTGCTGTGACAATTCATTCCCAGGCTGGTGACAGGACCGCCAACTGACTTCACTGTGCTCAATTAGGAGAAAATGCATATTGTAATCTGCCCTGTGGTGAGGTAACATTTTATGCCCAGGCCTTGGCAAGGCAGTTATTTAACCATTTAGGGAGAAGCTCCATCTTTAGCCTAAGGAGCTGGAAGGGACTTCAGAGGCTCTTCAGTCCAACTACTTCATCTTATGCAGGAGGAAACTGAGGCCCAGAGAGAGGAGAGGTCGTCTGAATTTCTATAGAGACGGTCTGATGCTGCAGTGGATGTAGCCCAGGGCCTGGAGTCAGGGAGACTTTGGGTGCTGAGCCCATCGCCTGGCACAGAGGAGGGGCCTTTCTCATCCGTTCCATTCTTTACCCTCCGCTAGCTGTGCCTTTGGTGGGGACCAAAGATGGGCCCATAAATGACTGTGATAGCCATTAGAATATAATCTGTGCCCTGGAGAGGTACAAAGAGCTTGGAAGGATAGCCAGAGATGAGGGGTTTGGGCCCCTTTAGAAAGATAGACCAACTCCCCTTGTCTTCTTGCCTCTGCCCTTCATGTCTCCTTCAGGGCAGGGGCAGGTCCTTTCTTTGCTGAGAATGGAGAGAAAACCACTGGGATTCCCAGGCACTGCATGGAAACTCCCCTCAGGCCCAGGTGCAGGCCCCATGGTGGGGCTGGACCAGGCAGTCATAAATCATGACCCATTTATCCTGGTTCTTGATATTTTTACAGAAATTTGAACTAGTTGATTCAGGCCCTGTGGCCCCCTCTGTAAATCATTTCAAGTGGGATGGAGGTGGGAGGAAGGGGGGGGAGGGCAGGAATAAAGGAGGATTTCAGTTTGTTTGTGTGTGGGGGGGTGTCATTGGGGCCCCTTGGGGGGAGTCCAGGATTAATGGTGAGGAAAGAGAGGGAGAACCAGGTGTGGGGAAACAAGTCCTGTGGAGGGGACAAGTTGTACCTCCCACCTCCCCTCAAGCTTTTAGTCTTAATAAAAACTCTCTTGGGGACAAGGAGTGGGGGCTCTGGGAATGAGGAAAAGGGAAACAGGCGGCCATAAACCTCACTTCAGAGACAGAGTCTCCAGGGAGGGGAAGGCCTGTTCTTTTGGCCTTTTTTTACTTTTTCATTCCCCCTTCCATCTCTTCTCTGTATTTCTCTCTGCTCTGCCCTCAAGCAATATAAGGGATTCAGGACCCTTCCCCAGCTCCTGAAGGATCTTGAGGGAACCATGGGAGCTGTCCAGGACCATCAGAACCAAGGAAGCTGGAGGGGGAGGAGCCCACAGACCCTGATCAGGAGGCGAGGATCCACTTGGGTTCATTGGGTGGCAAATCCTCTTATATATTATGTTTTTCTCTGGTAGCTTTGAAACTGCCTTCCAAAGTGGGAGCTTGACCTAGTTTTCCTCTTCTTTCTAATTTTCTTCTCCTTTGATCTGAGGCAATGTGATAAAGTGCATGGTAGAAAACTGGAAAAGACCCCATCTAATCTAACTGTCTTGTTTGACAGCTGAGGAAACTGAGGCTCAGGGGGTTAGCTGCCCTGGCAGTCAGGTTCAGAGCTAGCACCTGGACTTGGACCTCAGCTCATGGGTTCTGGAGACAGTGGTCTTTCCACTACAGGACACAGGAAAGATCTTTGGATTCAGAACTGAAAGACCTAAATTCCAATTCCAAATCTGCCACTCACCTGGTGACTTTGGACCAGTCATTCTAACTCCAAGGTCTCTTATTAAGCTATGAGCCTATGACAGCTGAGCATGACTGGAATCTTAAAATAGAGAAATCATAATAGCTGGCATTGGTAGAGAGATTTGGTGTTTTCAAAGACCCCCCCCTTTTTTTTTGCTAGATCCTCCCAGAAACCAGAGTGCTGGACTTGGGGTCAGGGAAACATTTATGGGCTGTGTCACTAGGCAAGTCTTTCAGCCTCAGCTTCCCCATCTGTAAAATGGGGGTAAGAAGAGCACCTATCTCCCAGGGACAGTTGGGAGAATCAAAAGGTTTATTGTATGTAAAGTGGTTCATAAACCTTATGGCTCAACGTAAATGTCAGCTTTTATTATTAATGTTATTAGTATCTTGGGGTACATTGGAGCCATCGCGGGGTCTTCCCTCTCAAGTTCTATTTGTCATTATGGAGCACTCCCCCCCCACACTGAGATGTGGCAGGCCACTGGTCATGGTCACTCATGGCAACCAGGTCAGCAGGATTGTAGTCTGGAGTAATACATCTCCTGCTTTCCTACACCTGTCCTTGGCAGCAACCTCAGAAAACAGACAATCTGCCCTGCTTTTCAGAAGGCCTCAGCAAGCCTGAAAGTGAGCAGGTCAGGAAAGCTGCAGGTACCCACTGCCCAGGTTGGCCACAGAGTAATGCAAGCGTGTGATGCCTGGAACCAGGCAGAGTGGAAAGATGGGAAGATGGGAAGCTGGTCCTTTGAACCAGAATGCTCCAACTCAAGAGGCATTCTGTGATGCCCAGTGAGGATTCCTTCTCTCTTGACTTCCCTCCCTCATCCTTCTTTTCTTCCCTCTTCCTCTCCAGCTTCCCCAGCACACACCCCCAGCACATTTTACAACTTGGCTGATTCTAGTCTTCTTTTACTTATCTTCTCGAATGTGCATGAGTCATCAACGGACAGCGCCGGGCTCTTTGTCCCACACTGAAATCACACAAAAGTGGGAAGCTGATTTCCTTCACATTGTACAAAAGGTGTGATGAGTGGAGATGCTGAAGGAGGGCTGTGTCACATGAAGCAAAGGCCTTTGTTAGCACACTTCTCCTCTGCTTAAATTGAGGCACCTAGAAGAGGGAGCAGGACTAGATTTAGTAGGTGTGCAGCCAGAGCTTACTCTCCTGAAATAAATGCATTCTCACCTTGCATGGGAAACCCTCTGGTGACAAACAAGCCTGTTGGGAGCCCAACTGAGGCTCTGCCCACCCAACTTGTCCCTGTAGATTAATGGAGGCATTTGGATGTAGCCTGGGACTCTAATTTTATAGCTGAAGAAATGGAGGCTCAGGGAGATCAATCATGGTGGTAATCAACTGGTAGAAGAAACTTCTTTTATGACAAGAGCAAATATGTTTGTGTTGTTGGTGTCCTGATAGCTTCTGGTGTTTGATCAAAGTGGGATTCTGGAAGTGAACCACAGTTCATTGAAGGAAGGGGAGAAGCAGCCGCAGGATCCACCATCTTGGCAAATTACCTTGCCTGCTTTCATGGCATCTCACTCTTCCATGGGGGACATTGAACTACATTGGGTAAGACCAGCCGTCCTCCAAGAAGGGAACCTCTGGCTGCTCATGGCAATTCTGAGTCTCTTCCCCAACTGTCTCTATCCATTGCAGTGGTTTAAGAGACTTCGGAGGCTTTCTTAGAAGAGTCACACAAACCAGGGTGTTGAAGGCAGCATGTCCTTATTTATAGCTCAGCTCATGCAAAGGAAGGCTTGAGGCTAGAGGGACACATAGGGAGGAGGCAGAGAAGAGAACACATGGGAGGCCTGTCAACAGGTGGAGTAGAAGCTGGACCTTGGTTGGACACAATGGTCTCCAGGCCCCAAGAGAGAATACCAGGAAGGGTCAATGGCTCAGCCTCATCGGTTTTAAAGATGTAGACAGTCGATGAAAGGAGGCTACCTCCACTCATACGGGAGGGAATGGAGGGATCTTGATGTTAAGCAATCTAGATGTGCTCCAAAGGTCCCTCAAGGGCACCTCCATGTTGGATGGACTGGATATGCCCAGGCTACATATATTAATCATCAATTAGGTAGCAGGCATGGTTCCAGGTGCTGGGGATATGAGAAAAGAAGGGGGCACAGTCCTCGCCTTCAATCAGTTAGTCAATCAGTGTTCATTAAACACCTACCATGTGCCAGTCACCTTGATACCTTCAGGGTCTACCAAGAACCAAACAGCCCCCATTCTCACGGCACTTACATTCAAAGGAGGACTCTTTTACTCTTCAGCTAATAAAATGGTGCTAAGCCCAATAACTGGATGCCATGATGGCCGTGCAAACTCAGCCAATCTATCGCTGCACTTGTCATTTCTCATCCCAGCAGAACCACTATACAAGCTCCGTGTGTACCCTCGAGGGTTCCCCCAGTAGGTTAATGGGTGCATTTGTTACTCTTTGTGTCAAAAAAGGGGTTTTAAAGGTGTTTTATGAGCGTGTTTTTCTTCAGGTGTGGACACCCTTTGGCCTTTCATCTGTGCTGAAGTAGAGAGATTTCCTGTAGGGTATGTGGACTCATGGCTGCTTTGCCTTCAGGATTTTCTAGGCTTTATATAAATCTTGTGTTAACACTTCCCTTCCTCCTTTCCTTCTCTAGGTTATATAGCTTCATACCCCATTCATTCAAACCAAAATGTGTCTGGTTTGAGGGCCTGTAGAAAAGCATAATGGGCTACAGCAAATGGAAATCATTAGGGACTGAGCTTGATGGTGTCTGACACAGATGGAAGCATGTGTTGTCCTTTGAGTCTCAGGGTGTTAGTGCATCTGGCTCAGAGAGGAGGGTAATTTTTACCATGTGCACCTTTGTGGTTGTATCAGGCATCTTTGGGTTTGGGGTCTCTCTAGAAAAATTTGGTGGTGGACTGCAGGGAAGGATGACCTGTGATTTTAATAGGATAGAGAACTACTCTTCGGTGTGGAAACTCCCTCCTCCAGTGAAGCTGGGTGATTCTTCCATACCTAGAGTCATAGAGATTTGCTTGGTCTTCTGAGAAGTTTAGTAACTTGCCTATGGCTACACAGTCAGTCTATGACAAAAGTAGCCCTGCTCTTCCTCATTTCATATCCAGCTCTTTATCCACTGTACCATACTGCCTCTCTCAAGGCTTACAGACCCCTCATAAATCATGATGGGAGTAACCAACACAGACTAGAGAACTATGCGATATCTTTACCCATAGACCTTTTCTTAATGATGTCTTGATGCTTTCTAGCCCTGGGTGCTCACTTGGGCATGTGAGTCACCCCAGACAAGGGAGAGTTCTGGGCAATGCCCCCAGTGGAGGAGGCACCCCTCCCCAATGCCTGGGTTGGCTAGCAATCTACACTATGCTCAATAAGGTTTTCCTGATTTCAAGAATGTAGCAAAATGTATCATCCATAGCCTGCATCCACATCACCAAGAGGAAGACAGATGAGCAACAGATTATCCTAGGAATCTAGGGATCCTGGAAAACTAAGTCGAGAGCTGGAAAGGACCTCAAAGTCTGTCTAGTCCAATCTCCTCACTTGACAGATGAGGAAACTGAGGCCCAAGGAGGCTAAGTGAAGTCACACAGTAGTAAGCTTCAAAGGCAGGATTTGAACTCAGGTCCTCTGACTCCAGAGTCAATCCTCTTTCTTTAGCTTTTAATCATTGTGAATGGCCAATTTTCAGAATTTGGATTAAACACACACACACACACACACACGCACACACACACACACTTTTCCTTAATAGCAAATTATACAGATGAACGCCTTAATACTGCATCTCCTCTTGCCTGTGTCGGCAAGGATTCAAAGACAACTAAAGAACCTATTTGCAAATGACAAGGTTTAGTTAAAAAGTACAAAATAAATATATATTTATACAAATAAAAATAATATAATAAATATTTTATTTAACATTATTCTTTGCAATTGAAAAAAGAGAGAATGGTCCAATAAAACCAGGGGCTTCCTCCTCCCCCCAGACACACAACTGCAGCAGAATCTGTCTCTGTAAGCAAAGAGAGGATCAGTAATTCCCGTGTCTCCTCGCTTCGAAAAGAGCCGATGTTCGCCATGGTGACCTCCAACCACACGGTTCCCTTGTGACTCAGAATTATAAGGCACCAAAGTGACCCCCTTAATGTGTCCTGCTAACTTGTGGACAGAAGCTTGCCTCTTAGTAAGTGAGGCAGCCTTTGGGAGGGACCCCGTTTCAGCTCTTCTGTCTGAGAATTATTTTTTTCCCTGGTTCTTCCATTTAATAAACCTAAATCTAAATAAACGGTAAATTTAAAAAACACAATAGTTTTTGTATCATACACCTGCTCACATTTTTCTTTTCCCAGTTCAGGAACATTTAACGGGGTTGTATAAGATGAGTTTCTGGAATTTGGTATCTTGCCAAGTACTGACAGGAATTTTTCGAGGAAGCGATGGTTCATCTCATGGGGCAGCAGGACTGGTTTGCGCAAGGCCTCCATCCATTGTGGTCCATAACTGTTTTTATAACCTAGCACTAAACAGAGAGAAAGCGCCAAGACAAAGCCTCCATTTGAGGAGGTACAAATGCCCAGCTACTGTCTGGTCAGAGAAAATGCAGCATAAAGCATGGTTCAACGGACCTGGTATTGGTTTTACCATTCTGGGAAACAATTTGGAACTATCTGTAAAGTGAGTGTATATATATATATATATATATATATATGCATGTGTAAAATTATATATATGCTTTACATATGTTATCTCATTTGATATTCAACAGAAATCTAGGAAACAGATGCTATTACTTACTAGCCGTGTGACCCTGGGCAAGTCACTTAACCCTAGTTGTGTGTGTATACATACATGAATGCATATATATGTGCATTTATATACATATGTGTGTATACATACATGCATATACATCCCGGTGTTGGTAGACCACTAAGATATGGCAGGATCAGGAGGAGGTGCTGGGGAACCTGAGCCTTGAGGAGAGTGAGGGGATCCAAGAAGTGTGGGTAATGAAGGAGAGCATTCTGGGGATGGTGGAACAGACTTGGCAAAAGAACAAGGAGGGGGAGGGAAGGTCAAGCTTTGTCTGAGGCTGGATTTGAACTCATGAAGTCTCCCTGACTCCAGATCTGAAGCTCTACCCACTGTGCCACCAGCTACCCTAATGCCAAGCTCGGGGAAATGTGAATAAACCAATTTGTCTGGATCATCATTTTAAAGCTAGGAGGGATCTTTGGGGTCATCTAGTCCTACCCTTTTGGCTTATAGATGAGGAAACTGAGGCCCTGACCTCTGGTAGGATCAGGACTATCCAATGTCCTTGCTAACTTGGCTTTAATATCTCCCAGATCCTGTGAAATCCTTGTCCTCTAAGAAAAGATTCAAAATCATTGACTCATTCTCTATAAGCCGCAGGATACTGTCAGCAGACCACATATAGCAGAGCACCTGGACCAGGGCTTAATGTGACCTGGTAAATAGAGGGGTGAAGTGCTTCTGAATCCCTCCCCCACAATCCATCCAGACACTTTGGGGACAGGCCGCTGTGGGCCTCATAAATTCAGCTATTGTGTTTGTTCCTGTCTCAGTCGTGGCTGGTTTTATGAGATATCACAGGGCTCTATGGTGCACCTGTATAGTGGAGAGCAGTGTTCACTGTAAAGACAGGGGGAGAAAAGCTGGAAGGAATTCAAACACAATTCCCTTTTGTTAGCAATAAAAAAGTGAGGAGAATGTGGCCTGTAGTAACTTTTTCAAAGATAATTGAAAGAAAGCTGAACGTCTCTCCTTTACACCAACATCCTTTAATCCTTCGGATCACGTTTCCCCATCCACCTAGAGGTAACAGGATCTCACCTGCTCCCCACAAACCAAGATGCCAATGGGCCCTTGTCCAATACTAGGCCTTCCCCTCCCCCCCTTTCTTTCACCTGAGCAGGATCAAGAGAGGAAATATGTAATCAGATCTCCGCAGACAAACACATAATTGTGGTTAACTCATTTTCTCAGAAGCTCCTGCTGGGCAGCCTCTACACCTGAGTGCTGAATGCCGAGCTCTTTCTGGACTGTGGCTCATCATGGTTTATGATCCAAGGGCTAGATGGAGTGGAGCTCATTGGCAGACTGAGATCAAAAGGCAAACTAGTCACTTTCATTAAATTAGAAGGTTATTTATAAAGAAAAGAAGCAAATAAAACTCCCAAATCTTCATCATTTTTATATTACTGAAGATTACTGAAGACTTTGTTGTTATTGTAAATGCGCATAGGAAAGAATTCTTTCTATGGGAAATTTCTGAATCCTACCACCCTGTTTAGGCAGAGTTACTAGGCAGATAGTAGGCAGAGTTAAGGTTAGATTCCTGTAGTCAAAAGTATGTATGCTATCAAGGAAGATCAAAGGCATTTGGGTTAGAGTTCTTCATCTTTCCTTGCTTAAAAGTTATGTCAGACAGCTCCAATCCACCACTTACTTCTCCTTTCATGACCCATTGAGGGATTCTTACTTTAAATTCTTCGGAGACTGTACTTGTTCCCTGATTTGTGGTCACAGAATCACATTACTGATGTAAAATATTGGTATCAAAATGATATGACTGCAGGTTATAACCCAGGCAATAGGTGTTCTTCTTCTACTTGGTTTTTCCTGTGTAGCATAGTTAGGGATAGGTAAAGTTGAAAATGCAGCCGAGAAGTTGGGAAGACTTTCTACTTTCTTCCTTCCTTTTCCTTTGGTTACACAGGATTTCCTTTCCTTTCTCCTGACTAATTCCTCCATTTTTCTTCATTGCCATGACCATTTTCTTGCCATCTGAGGGAGATAGGTGGAAAGATTATGGGCCTTTGTTGGTGTGATGTCAGTATTCCCCATCAAACAAGTTGATAGGGTCCATGTCTTAAGAAACTTGCATTGTTTATCAGCTTGAGAAATATCCCTAGACCAAGTACAATCCTATTTAATCCTGAGTATTGAGTCCCTAATCCTGAGTAGGCATAGAGGATGAAAACCTCATATCAAGGTAGCTAGAAATGAATCTGAGAAATGAAATAAATAGTCATGGACTCATAATCAATAAATCAACCAGGATTTATTAAGTGCTCAGTATTTACTAAGCACCCTGCCCAGTGCTAAGCTCTGGCGTTACAAAGAAAAAGAAAAAACCATCTCTTTCCTGTAAGAGCTTGTAGTGAATTCTCCCTCTTTGATGATATCAGCTCTCTTCCCTGCCTGGATGACCCCATCTGACTATATGCAACAAGAAGCCTGAGTTCTAGCCTCCCTGTGGAAGAATTATTTTATTTGAATAATAATACCTTCAAGGATCAGTAGCTTTGCCCATGTGGATCCTTTCCTTTCACTGAAGCAAATCACAACCCCTCTCTAATTTAGTAACTGCTCTTAGAGTTACTATGACTGAAAAATCTGCCCCTTTTGTAAAGAGCCCCTCTTCATTCAGCTTGGCTGGTCTAGGCCCTCATGTAAATCCTGTCCAGCTTGGCAGGGCCTGCACTGGGAGGGTCTTCAAGATCCCAGGGTCATCTCCTTACCACAATGAGACATCAGAGGAGGATGTTCATAGAGTGCAATGTCTCTAAGGGCAGGGATTGCTTCATTTCCCTCTCTCTTCATCACCTAACACAATGATTTGTAGGTATTTAATAAATGCTTGCTGATTGATGGACTGATGGAGGAATAATAATGATATCTGTCACTCAGATGGTGCTATATGCCTTGCCCACCACTTGACATTCTAAGGTTTGTTCTCTTGTCTGTAAAACTGGCGTCCAAGTTTTGGCTGCCTGCCTCTGGCATGGGTGTGTGGTGAGAATTGATGGACGGTGTCAGTTTAGCACTTAGAGCTTCTCAGAGAAAGCAAACTGATTTCATGGTTTGGATCCACTGGAACATTTGGTTTTTTAGTCCAAAAAGCTGTCACGTCAGCCAAACAGAATCTCATGAGAGCAGTGATTTGTTGGATGGGTCTGACTGTTTCTTTGAATGGCGTTTGTCAGAAGAGGTTCATGCCCATTTCTTAAACATCTCCTCTGTTCCAGGGGCTGTGCTAGCCCTGGAAAGGTAGAGACAGAAATGCAACAGGCCCTGCCCTCAGACAGTTTAGCATTGAAAAAGATCTTTGTTATGATTTCATCGACCCAGGAGAATCCTGCCACTGTCCTAGAGTATTAAAGCAATTGTCTTTTCTTGGTAGAATAAAACAAAACAAAGCCCAAAATACATGAACATCTTCCTGGGAGAAAGGATAGGACAATACATTTTTAAGACCCTCCACAAAGAGTGGGAAAAGCTGATGGATCTGGCTCCAAGTTTGTATTCTATTCCTCAGTTTATACTTGAAGTGAAAACATAAAAGATTCAGAATTTAGAATGTCTTCACAGCTTCAGCCTCAGTTTCCCCTTAGAGCCATGGAGGAATCACTTCACATGAATGGTTCTGTCTAGACTGGGTCTCAGACATCCTTTCCCATGTGGGGTCCTCCCTCTTAGACCCCGAGGTGGCATGGTGACTTCAAGCCCTTTGCTACTTCTATCAGCAGGGAGTGGATCTCTCCCCTTCCTGGCAGATACCAAGCCTTTCACTTGGGTGACCCCCAGCCTGGGTCATTGCAGCAAACCCTCCTCTGAGGAATGACCCTGGAGAGATGCAGTTCACGCGAAGCACCGAGGCCTGTTTCCTTCTGCTCTCAGCACCACAGGCCAGAGAACCGTGTGCCGTGAAGCCTGAAGGACCAAACCGCTCTTTTCCAGGTGCTGTGGAAGAGCTGACTTTGATTTATAAGGAAAAGGTCTTGGTGGGGCAGTTCTCATTGGAAATCTTGCCCCCTCCCCAGTGATCTAAAGCAGAAAAAGGTGACTTTTCCTTTAGCCCAAGGGCTGACAAATTTGGGAGGGATAGGGGAGGAAACAAAACAACAAAGAATTCAGTTGCTAAGTCTTAGGATGTTGGTTTTTTTAAAGTTTCTCCCATTGGTGGGCCTCTCAAATACATATAGAAGAGTATCCAGTAATGATAGGGCACATCTTTTTGAAGTCTGCAAAGTGCTCTCCAGACATTATTTCATGTGAACCTCATTATAACTCTTGTGAGCTAGGACTACTAACATTATCTCCATTTAAAGTTGAGAAAACTGAGTCTTGGAGACATTAAATCCCTTTCTGGTGGTTATGCAGTAAAACATCAGAGATGGGACAGAATCTTGGCCTTCCTGACTCCCCCCACTGCCTCGTCTCAGGGGTACTGAACCTTCTCCGTACCACAGATCCCTCTTTGTCAATCTCGGGCAAGCTCTGGACTTCTCAGAAAAATGTTTCTAGATGTATGAAATAAAACACGTGAGATTGCAAAGGGGAAAATAGTGAAATGCTATTATAAAAAGTTGTTTTCTAAAAACCAGGTTCACTGACCCCAGGTAAAGGATCCCTTCATAGAGATACATATGAATGCCATCACTGCCGGAAAGCTTTTCACACCCATCTTACTGGTATTGCTTTATCCATTTTTATGATTTTACTTTATTTATGACAGTTAATACAATACAATAGTGAGACTTAAGTAATAGTTATTGATTCTTTCCAGAAGGCCCTTGTTATGATGTACATATGTGTCCAAGAACTAGCAGGAGGGCCCTAATGGTGCTTATCCCTTTCCAGTGGAGGGTAAGCTTCCAGAAGGCAAGGATAGTCCCTCCTGTACCCAGCACAGTCCTTGGTACATGGAAATGAATTGATGTCTCTAGGCCTAAATTCAACCTCCCTCCCAAGTGAGTGGCCCATTATTCATTCCATGCCAGGTGTGTGTGTGTGTGTGTGTGTGTGTGTGTGTGTGTGTGTGTGTGTGTGCACGCACGTGCATGCATATGTGTGTGCCCTTACTTGGGGAGCTCAATCCATTCCCAGGACCAGACTCCTCTGCTTATTTTGGCCTGAAAGCAAGCTGCCATCATTTGGCTCAGGAGACTTTGATTGCCAATCCATGCTCTTGGCCCACCGTTTGCTCAGACGTGATCAGAAGGGTCTTTGGTACCCTGAGACAAAGCAGGGAGAACTCAGCAGGTCATCTGGATTCTTGCTTTCAAATATTATGCTGGGAAAGTCCTTGGAGTTCTCTGAAAGGAGATGATACTTAAGGACTGGATTTAATAAGAAAATGTACTTGAGTTGCTGTATTTGATGATAATTCTTCTATCTAAATCATGTACAAAGCACACTCTGCTTTCCACTTCAAGGTCATTTGTGCCCAGGCTACCCAACCAGAGTCTCTTTCTGGCAAATTCCTGCTGTCTGTCATTTATGCCCAGCCCTGGGTCATGGATTTTTGTGCTATTCCCATGAAAATGGCTTAAGATATGTGATTTTCTTTTAAAACGCACAACAGTAAAACAAGTTTTTAATAAAGTGTTTAGGAAAGTAACAGACTCTGGAAAAAAAGGGGGGAAATAGCTGGGCAAGAGTTCAAGTTGGTAATGAACTGAATATGTCTCTAATTATATTGAATTTACTAGTAATAGGATGAGGCAATATTAGAAATTACTTCTGAGTGAAATTTGGCGCCTGGGGGCACAGAAAGCTTCCCTTCAACTTGGGGAGAGGGAATGAAATTGGCATCTCATTATATTCAATTTTAAATATCTGTCAGTCTGAACTTCCCTGTGAACAGTAGGCAGACTAAGCTACTTCCAAAAACAGACCCTCCAATAAATATCTCTCAGAAATGGCAAGGCAGCAGATGTGGTGAGCAGTGGAGTGACCTGGAAGCGAATCCTACCACATCTGATTACTGAGGAGGAGAGAGGATAACCCCAGATTTTTGTTTCTTAGCACTTAGGACAGCACCTGGCACATTGTAAATATTTTTTAAAATTCTCGTTGATCAATTAATTATTCAATAGCTATATAACCGATAGAAAATCACATCTTCTATGTCTTCCAATATGTAAAATAAGACTTATTACTATCTATCCTAGAGAAGCCATAACAAGGAGTTATTAATGATTCAAAAATCATTTTTTAAAAATGTAATAACTAAGGTTATGAATCCCTGACCTAAGGGAGTATGATGTCACAGAGGATAGGCTGACTGGTGATGGGGGCTGAGGGAGGAAGGCTGGGGAGAAGGTCACTATGAGGATAAAGCTTTGAGAGCAATAGTCTGAGAATGAACAGGGGACCTGGACATGCTTTGTGGCATAGGGTGGGAGGGGACATTAAAGTGCAAAGCATGCAAGTGACAGTCTCCACACTACAGAGGGAGGGAGCTCACTGATCCCCTCCAGAAATGGACTTTCTGTGGCAAAGTTCCACCATCCTACCCTAGTTCATCTCACAGGTTTGCTGTAAAGCTCAAATGAGATAGCATCCATAAAGTTTGCCTTGCAGACTTCAAAGCATTATAGAAATGCCCATTTTCAACACTTTTCCCCTCTAAACATAAAATGCAGTTACTTGGCATGTATGTCTGTCATTCCAACACACGATACTGCACTGAGATGCCCTAATGCTGGCTGCCTGCCTGGACATTTTCATGGTGTTTCTGGAAGAGGAAGATCATAGTTACATATGGATGCCATGTAGTAGAATCTCCATGCCCTAGGCAGAAGCCTCAAGAGTTAAACCCATGCCTTCGTTAGAATATTTTAATCCAACACATACACTCATTGATTTGCCTCCATAGAAAAACCTCCCAATTATTTGTCCTTAAGAACCCCAATCTATAATTAAATAGGAGCTGTCCGACAGAGGGACCCTTTGTCTCTCCAATTTTGAATTACATTCGGTTGTGACCAAAGTAACCCTTTATCATCCTGGGCTAATGGCTGGAAGAGCAGCAAAGTGAGCTTTATGGAGAGGCTGGCTTAGCCCCCTTTCTGGCTGCCAGTGGTCCCCTAGGAAGCAAACATCTCCACTCAGCCCATGGTTACAAAAGCAGGGCTGATCCTAGAAGGTTGAAACTGGAGCTGACAAGAACAAAGGAGGCAAGAGATAGAACCAGCCCTTCCCAGCCTTCTATGTTAACAACCTTCTGTTTCAGGCCACTAGTAAGTCTAGTGTTCGCTTCAAACAAACATGCTTAAAATTCCGTGTTCAAAGGAAAAGAAGAAATATTGTCTGCGTCTGGTAGGTCAACAAGATAATAGCACCCAAATGTTGAGTTTCTCAAAGACATCCAGAGATGCCAGTATCCCAATTCTCAAAGACACCCAGTGTCACATTGGAGCAGGGAGTGTACTTAAATGGGGGAGGAGATATGCAATGAAGTTGAGTGACTTATTGGGACCAGTAGTGGAAATGGATGGGAAGGGTACAGGGGTGACAAAGAAAGGAAATCATCTCTAGAGACTTGTCTCTGAGCCCAACAGTGTGAGTGCTTCATGATAGTGGGGATGTGAGTTGTGTTCTAAAATCACAGAATTCCCAAGTTGGGAAAGGACCTCAGAGGTCATCGAGTCCAATCCACCCCAACAAAGAACCCCTCTTATAACCTATTCAAGAGCTAGTCATTCAGCCTCTGCCTAAAGATGTGTAGGGAGGAAAACCCCACCACCTCCAAAATTTAGTCAACACACATTTATTAAATGCCTACTTAGTGCTAGGCACTGTGCTAATCACAAGATACAAAGAAAGACCAAAAAATCCCTGTTCTCCAGCTCACAGTTTAATGGGGGAGACAGCACAAAGAAGAAGCCCCATTCCACTTTAGGATACCACTAATTGTTAGGAAGATTTTCTCCTCCTGATGCTAGCCTAAATGTACCTCTCTGTGACTCCCACCTCCCTGCCTTGTTCTCTGTTCTTCCCCCAACAG
Source organism: Pseudochirops cupreus (assembly GCA_028627135.1). Lineage (NCBI taxonomy): Eukaryota > Metazoa > Chordata > Mammalia > Diprotodontia > Pseudocheiridae > Pseudochirops > Pseudochirops cupreus. Next base: position 573,175,623 of record CM053581.1, read on the forward strand.
TCAAACAGAACAAATGACAGTCACTCTTTTACTGGCCACCCCTTTGGATACTTAAAAACAGCTTTCAACTCCCCGTTGAGACTTCCTTTCTCCAAACTAACCATTCCCAGGTCTTTCAACTGATCCACCCTCTCTGGATGTTCTCTAGGATGTCAGCATCCTTCCCAAACTTGGACACCCAGACAGAACTCTCAAATGACAACCAACCCAGACAACCATGTGACTGATCATGGAGATTCAGCTGCTATTTTGAAGTAGGGAAAGAAAATTCCCTGAAGGAGGACACTGCATTCACAAAGGCAGACAGCTCGCCTGTTTGGGGATAAAGGGCCACCATAGAATAACCTTGTGGACAAATAGGGTGATGGATGGGCTTGGTCCAGTCATGTCATAATTCTTGAATGTTTAACATAACTTTCCATCCTCTTCCATCAAAAAATGGACTTGGACTTGGGAAAGATGGCTCTAAAGTCTCATGGCCCTCAGTAACCATTCACTGCTGTCCTGGGCCAAATTCAAACTCGTGTGTGGATGGCTCCATATACCCTTATCCTTGCCTTGAGCTGCTTTGTCCTCTGGCTTATGAGTCCTTGATTTGAAAAGTGAGGGGGTTTTGTCCTCTTTCTCTTCTTAGAGAACAGTTGTAGGATGTGCAAGAACACACCTATAATCATTATCCCTGAGACTTGGATATTTTCAAAGGTATCATGGTCCTGAGGGTGTTTGTCCTGTCCCTGGTTTGTATATTCAGCAATAACAAACCTTGTGGCAAATACTGCTCCCCATCCATCGTTCAACACGGGGATCATAAAGAACCCATCTGGTGTAAGTTTTCTTTCATCATCCCCTGTCCTCAGAATGGCACTTGACACTATTTTATTCAACCTCTCTGTGCAAAGTTCCCAGGCAGGGACCCCTCCCAGCTCAGAGCCACTCAGCTCAGCTCTGCCATTCCTCCAGAAGCCACAAGACATCCATTCTTGCCATGTCTGAACCCAAACGCCATCTGTATTCATATTCCAAAGACAGAGCAGGAAGCGACCTCTGAAGATGACCCCTTCCTCTAACTGACGGCATGCTGTGCAGTGGGGATGCTGTGTATGCAGGGTCATTGTTTCTCAGAGTGATATATCGAACCATGTATTTTCTAATGTTTATGTGCCTCCAAATGGCCACATTATGTAGGCGTCATCATTCTTATTATCGTTATTGTTCCATGGCCTGCTATCTTTACTTTGTCTGTTAAGCAGAAGTCTATTTAGTGTTCGAATAGATATATCATAAAGGTAGGGAAAGGTGAACTCTTTGATATATGATGAGTCTTTCATAGCATGAAATAACTATTGCCTATTATTTTACTCCTGACATTTTTATTTTTAGGGGAATTTCACTTGATTTGTGCTGCTGACACCTCTGATATGTTGTTTCTAGTGACCTTACATCCAAAACTAGTAGGGTGTGACATTTGATGGCCCAGATAAAAAACATTAATGGTGGAAGAGAGGGTTTATTTTCCTGGCCATAAATTAAGTTTAAATAACTCTGAATTTATTTTAAACTCTTCAGTACTTTTTACTGTCCAACCAATAAATGTATTTATTGCTGGAGCCTTACCTTGCCTTCCTTAGCTCCTCCTTTACTCAGCAGTATATGAGATGCCTTTTTTCCCTTTCCCATGTTTGGCCAAGAAATTTTTCCCAGGAAATCCTGGTTTGTAAAATATGTGTTTTCATTTCTGAACATGGAGACAAAGAAAGGTTTGCTTGGACCAGTGGGAGAGCTGATTGCCAATGCAGATAAGAAAAGTCAGAGTTGGCAATCTTTATCCTCATGTAGCAAATACAATCTCAAATTATTTCATTCAACTCTTAAAGCAAGTTGTCACTCAGGCATCTGGACTTGTGCCCCGCTAACTTTTTAACTTGCTGGTAAAGATCTGTTGAGTCTGGGGAAAGCAGACAAAACCCAGTGCCAGGATTGCATTTGAAGTTTGTTCTTGCTGGTGGGACCTACCAGAACTTGGACTTTACTGACCTAGTCTTTGGGGAACCTAGGGTCATCTCCAAGATGCAATAAAGAATCAGATGAAGACATTATGGATATAGGAGAAAGATGTGAAGGAGGGTGGGCATAGAGGAAATGCAACCTGGATAACTGGAAAGAGTCCTTGTCTTGGGGAGGTCACTGAGCCAATGTTCCCTTCCAGCTCTCAAATCTGTGATCCAAAGTCCTTTTAGTCTCTAAACTCCAGTATCTTCAGCTATCAAATGAGAGAGTGAGATGAGATGCCCCTTCTGACTCTCAGCTATGATCCTATGGTGCTGGTCCATTCTAACTGTAAGTGTGTGATGTAATGCAACCCCCTGAAAGTCCCAGAGAGGAGAACACAACCTCCCCCAAGGTCATTTCAGCGGAAGGTAATCACTGTGTATTTAGGAGCATGGTGTCATGGGAAGACACAGGCTCTCAAGTCAGAGGACGGGAGCTCATATGGTCTCTCTGACCCTTACTACCCATATGACACTGGCAGAGTTAATGAAGCTCCTTGGGTCACTGTTTTCTCTTCTGTAACATGAAGAGGTTGGTCTAGATGCCCCTGAGGTCCCTTCCAGCTCTACATCTATGAGTCTAATTAATAAGGATGTTTCTAAAAGTACTTGTTTTGTATCCTCTGAGCCATCTTGCCTAATAAATGATCATTGGATTGAATTGAATATACTTACTCCCAGTAAAACGTAAACTCCATGAAGGCAGAGTCTGCCTCAATTTTCCTTGAGTCCCCACCAGCACATAGCACAGTGCCTGGAACCTAGTAAGTACTTAATACATGTTTGTTGAATTAAGCCAGTGTTGGGGAGATCAATGGGACTCCTTGATCTATCCCATTCCTCTGCCACTTCCTCTCATAAGAGCACCCCAGGTGCACAGTTCCTACAAGAGGGCAGAGATCAGGACACTGCCTGGCTTGGGAGGGTGTCTACCATTGTTCTGCTCTCTTCTTGGATCGGGGTCCTGAATCTTTTTTGCATCCTGGACCCTTTTGGCAGTTGAATAAGGCACATGTACCCCTTATTAGAAGAAGGTTTTCAAGTGCATAATATAATGAAAGTAGCATTATAAAGGAAATCAATTATACTGAAATGTTGTGAGCAAAATATTTTTTAAACCAGGTTACAGGTTAAGAATTTTTGCAAGTCTAAATGTTTTGTTATGTGGAAGTCGTTGGGTGATTTGAATTCTTACCCAGAGACTCAGAAAGCTATTCATGTGTACCATTTGGGGCATGGGAAAAGGGAGTCTCCCTTCAGATGGAAGACATCATACCCAATTTCAGAGGGGAAAAGGAGATTCAGATTTCTGGTCATCATATTTGCATGTGGAATTTCTGATGGGAGCCCCTCCTGTGTCCAGAGGACCAGGAGAGAGTGTACTCCTGAGGAGACAGAGATTGGCAGGTCTGACTTTGCATCCCTGGAACCAAGGTTTTATGGGTAGAATGGTGCCTCTTGTTAGGAAGGGCCATCCCTCAGGCTTTTTCTCATGTGGTGAAGACTATGACCAATGAGACAGGTGACCAAGAAAGAACTTTTGTTTTGATGAAGAAGTTTGACCCCGACTGGCCAAAAGACACCTGTGGAAGTGGCCGCTACACTTGGGACCCCCTATGAGAAACAACAAGTCACTAGAGAAAAAAGCTGGCCTGGCCAGAAGAACACTGGTTTAGAATCATAGGACCCAGATTTGAATCCTGCCTCTCTCAATGACTACTCCTTCAGGAGCCCTTTCCTGATTTCCCTACTTCCCTTCTGCTTCTATCACCAAGACCAAATCAATGATTGTGACTTTGCTCACAGCTTCTACTTACTATCTGTTAGCATATGGGAGAGCAAGGATTTTGAAAGCAAGGACTGTCCCACTCTTAGAGCAGTATTCCTAGCACCAAGGACAGGGTTCGTCTTCCTAGTAGGTATTTGATACATGCTTATTGAGCAATTAACTGCTAAGTGTGGATTGCTGGGTAAGTCTCTCAACCTTCCAGATTCTTCATCCTAAATTGAGGAGGTGTCCTTTAGATGTCCTCTGAGATTTCTTTGGGTCCTAAATCTATGATACAAAGGGCTTTCATTCTGTAACAGAGCCCAGAGGCTGGTGATGCCTGCCTGGGCCATTGAGGACCTGAAGAAATAGATGAAGATGGAATGGAACACCTGGCAGCATCTGCTGGGCATTGGAGAGACTACAGAGGGTCTCTCTGTTCACAGTACAAGGTAAGGAGGATTCAATCTCGCTTTTAACTCTTTGGGCAAAAAAGTTTATTTTCTTCTTTAAAATTGTGAACTGTCTGCTTGCAAAGGGAGCTGGTAACAGGCAATAGTTATGCTGTAAATCCTCCTGGTTTTCTGGTCTGGGGCTAAAAGTCCAAGAAGTGGGACAATTGGGATCTTTCGACCATGAAAGTCTCTGATACAGGGGTTACACATTGCACAGGTTTAAGAGGTGGAAGGGACCTTAAATCAAACCCCTTTATTTTATGGAAGAAGAAGCTGAAAACTTGTTTTTAAACCTTCTTTATCTTTCTTGATTTCTTTCGTCTGTGTTTTCTTTCCCAACATGACTAATATGGAAATGTCTTGCATGACTACATATATATAATCTATAGCCAATTGCTTGCCTTCTCAATGGGGATGGGGTGGGGAGGGAGGAAGCGGGAGAATTTGGAGCTCAAAGGTTTAGAAATAATGTCAAAAAAATATATTTTTTCATGTAACGGGGAAAAATCAAATACTTAATTTAAAAAAAATAATAAATCAAAGCAGCAGAAGAAGCTGAGGCCCATACATTATTCATTAATAAAAAAATTGATCTCGAGAATTTGTATTTGGGGAGTGGCTAGGTGGTTCAGTGAATAAAAAACTGGCGCTGGAGTCAGGAAGACCTGAATTCAAATCACGCTTCAGACACTTAAGCCTTACTAGCCATGTGACTTTGGGCAAGTCATTTAACCCCAACTGCCCTGTCTTCCCCCCTCCAAGAAGCAAAAAAAAAAAAAGGATTTGTATTTTTTTAAGATTGACCCCACCAAGAACATTAAAATCATACAAATAATGATTTAAATATTTTAGTTTTCATCTATAAAAGAAAGTGAATGAATGAGAAATGCTGTCCTTGTGCCTGACTGAGAAAGACTATAGAAAAAACTATAGAGAGATGTAGGGGGCTTTATAGGAAACCTCAAAGAAATAGTAGTAAAACTATCAGCAAATGGACCTAGATTTGAAGTCACAGGAACTGGGTTTGAATCTTGCTTCAATTACCTGGTTATCTATATGGCCTTGTGCAAATGGCTTAACCTCTCTGGGCCTCCTCTCCTCCACTGTAAAATGAGGGGATTAGCATGGATGGCCCTGAACTCTTTTCCGTTCTAAATCTCTGAAACAGCAGCCAGTTCTGTAGGGATTACAAAGTAGGGATTACAAAGTGCTGTACATACATAATATCATTCAATCTTCTTTCCCAAGAAGTCTATGAGGCAAGTACCACCCAGTGAGACAGTGTGGGAAAGTGGTTACAGCAGGAGGAGTTCTGTGTGTTTCTGACTATTACTGTGTGACCACAGAAAAGTAGAGCCTCAGTTTCCTATACATACATACATATATGTATATACATATAGAAAACCAATGTCTTTGAAGCTCTTTGTCTCTGGGATCCTGGCAATCCGAGAAAGCTGCAGTGAGAAGAAGCCATCCCTTTCACAAGATATAGATGGGAAACAGAATGGCTGAGCCCTGGAGCCTTTGTTCATGGAGGAAGGAGACTTAGCTGAGCTGAAATGTAATATCTCATTAGTGTGGGGCCCTGATGATCATCTGGTAATCTCCCCCATCCATTACTGAGATATGCCTTCCCCAAACACTGGCCACATAAATAACGCCTTGGCCATCTTCCCCCTGATCTTTGTCATTAACCCCACCTCCTCCACCCCTCAAAGAGGAAACTAGGCTTTTTTCATTAGCTACAACTTCACATTTCCAATGTCTCCTTGAGGCTAGGAAGATGGGAAAGGAAGGAACCTGCAGTTAGACTAGCTGAGGCCACTTCAGAAGCAGCCAATCCATAAATAGGGAAATTTTCATTTAGAGCAAGTGTAGGGATAGGGGGAATGGAGGGGAGATGAAGTTTGTGATGTAGCCCTGTTGAGGAGTGATGGGAAGAATCTCATACCCTGATAATATTTACAGGTTTCCACCGTGCTAAAAGTATGGCTAGCATGGGAAAAAAAGAGCTGATACTGCTACAGATAGACCTAGGCAGGGGAAAAAAGATGCTGGTAGACAGGGCTACCAGCATGTTGGGCAATGAATGAAGGGGAGGGTGAAAAATGGAGATCAGTGACAGGAACAGCAGCAGAGGAAATACCTTCCAGGAAGATGTCAGCACCCTTTAAATTTTCCACCCTTGGGCGAAGTCCCAACTAGTTTACCCTAGTTATGACTCTAACAAGGAAACCTTATCTGCTACTGGTGTGCAGCTGTGGTGAATGACTTTAGAATCTGAAGGCCAGTTCCTAAAAAAAAAAATTGGGACAAAGTAAGTGAAAATTCACCCTACAAACTGACTAATTGATTAACCAAGAGTTCCTGAAGAGAATGATTTGATTAGGGTAATTTATGGTGACGGAATCTTTTGTCATCATCTGTCTTTGAAAATATAGATGAAAGGGGCTTCCAAGGGGCTGGAGCCGCCAGCATGAGCTCTGATCTGCCTGGCTTCATCAGTTAGGGCAGACTGCTCGATTTTACACCTTTCTGGCTAGCCAAATAGCCAATAACGACCAGGCGGGGGCTTTCTGGTTCTCTGTGCTCCAAACTTTTCCAGTCCTGTCTTATGAAAATATTTGGAATTGTTCAGTGCTCTGCTCTCTGTAGCATAAACATTTATTCAAATGGGGCTGTCTTCAGTAATGAAGAATGAAGGAAAAACAATGGTCTGATTTTGACAAATTAACTTGTGATTTGGAGAGTCAGTGAAGCAGAGAACAGACATTCCTAACTATACTAATTAAATGAGCTTGCAACATTTATTTTAATGCAATGGAACCAGCCATATGAAGATGAACATTTTAATTTATTTTGCAATGACATTATGAAAAATTTCCCGGCTGCACATTATCTCCAAAAACAAATCTCATCAGCATCTCAGTTTATGCAGGGAAATTTCCATCTCTCATATAAACCTGGCCTTCCTTGATGGAGACAAGGGAGAATGAGAGAAGTTACTTGAAAAGTTGGATTGGGGGCGGGGGTGTTTCCTGCCTCCCGAAGGTTGCCTCTCGCGGGCAGCTGGGCTTTTTGTCCAAATGACTTCCGCACTGAGCACATCCATTTTTCATGGCAAGGCATAGATGAAAAATTCTGAATCCATTCTAAGGGGAATGCAAATATAGCTCATTAGTTCTAAAACATTTTTCATGGAGGGATGCTGAGTATGTGCCGGCAGATGAGGCTGGGTAGCTTCAGCCAGCAATGAGCACCACATGTCCCGCTAATTGTTTTTTAAAGTTGTTGCGTTCTTGCTGGCACCCAGTTGCTACTGGAAATAGGAAAACCACATGAAAAAAAAAAGGGATGGGATCTGAGTTTCTTTTGACAGCACACTGTCTGATGGGAGGCTGGCCACTTTACATGCAGACACTCTCTAAAAAGAAAGCACACTCCTGTGGCCAAGAAACCATTTTGGCTCCAATCAGACCAGGCTCACTTTGCGGAGGCATCGCCTGTCCTCCAGGGCTGCCCCATACTGGTTCTTCCACACTATCTCTCTCAGATATGTGGGCAGGAGCAGAAGTGAATAGACAAGATGGCCTCCTTCCAGGCAGATGGGGGAAGGAAGGGCTGTTGGCTCTTGGCCATTCCCTTAACCAGATTTGAAGGAAGTCCCACAGCCCAGAGATGTCTTCCAGATGAATGGTTCCCTGTTGGAGCCCTGCCAAAAAACAAGAAGAGAGGATCGCTTTCCTCTCCTTCACTTAAGCCACAAGGAGGAGATGCTGGGAGCCATGACCTCTGAAGTCTCATCCAGCTGGAATGTTCCCTAGAATCAGGGAAGGGCCTTAGAGATCATCTAATTCACACCCTCATTTGAATCATAGCATTTGTAAAGAGTGCTTTGAGGTTTGCAAAGCACTTTCCAAAGTTTACTCCACTTGATCCTCACAACAACCCTGGGAGGTAGGTGATATTATAATCTCCACTTTACAGATGAGGAGACTAAGACAGAGCTTGTGCAGCTAGTGTCTGTCTGAGGCAGGATTTGAATTCAAGTCTTCTTGACTCCAGGTCTAACACTAAATCTGCTATACCATGTTATCTCTCTTTTTACAGATAAGAAATCAATAACTCTATGATTCATGAGCAGACTCCCAGCTATTGGTAAAGTGATAATGAATAACAGGTTTCTGGACATGCTATGCAAAGTAAACCAGGGTGTAACTAGGGCAGGGTGATCAGAGCTGTTCCCCAGGGCACTGAAATAGAAAGACTGATACCAGCACATGTGCTTCTTCAGCAGACAGAAACAACTAATTAGGATTAGTTAAAATAGGAAAGTACCAGATCAGCTCACAGCTTTCTCCCACTTCAGCCCCAGGTGCCTTATACCAAGTAATATCCTGCTGGCCCTCACTTCTCTCCTCTCCTTCCCAAGGATCTCCCAGTTTCAGATGTCTCCCTCCCCAGGAGGCCATCCATCCAAGATCTCACCCCATCTTCTTCTCATACATCATTTGAGTTTGTCTTTAAAAATCAATTTCAGGATACCTTTTGTGCCTGCCCCAGGCACCAGACTAGTTATGGCTCTGTAGACAGGACAACTACCTGCATGCCCTTCACCAATTATCTGTATTATCTACTCTCTACACTACAATGTGGCAATGGATATTGGTATCCAATGGGGAAAGATATATGGTAAGTATTTCTCTGAATAGTCAGTCTCTCCTTAAGAATTCTGGTTTGTTTGTTTGGTTTTTTTTTTTGGTCTCTTCCTCTCCAACTAACCCCTGTCTCTGAACCAATATTTTCAGCTTTGACTGACTTAGAATCATAAGATCATATCTGAGTTTTTAAAAAGTTATTTATTTTTTTTTTGTTTGCAACATTCATTTCCACAAGATTTTGAGTTCCAAATTTTCTCCCCATCTCTCCTCTCCCCCACCCCAAGACTGTGTGCATTCTGATTACCCTTTCCCCCAATCTTCCCTCCCTTCTATCCTCTGCCTTTCTCTCATCCCCTTCCCTTTCTATTTTCCTGTGGGGTAAGCTAGATTTCTATACCCCATTGCCCATATATCTTATTTCCCAGTTGCATGTAAAAACAAATTTTAACATTTGTTAAAACTTTTGAGTTCCAAATTCTCTCCCTTCCTCCCTCCCCACCTACCTTCATTGAGAAGGAAAGCAATTTGACATAGGTTATAGATATAGATAGATAGATAGATAGATAGATAGATAGATAGATATGTATAGTCATACAAAACACTTCCATAGGAATCAGATCGTATCTGCTTTTGAACGGTCCTCATTCCAGGGAGTGGATGATAAGACTTGTGACCTACCCCTAGACAAAGATATGATGGGCCCAAAACACAGAATGAGATACACAATTTTGGACATGACCAATGTGGCCATGTGTTTCGCTCTGCTATGTATATTTGTTACAAGGGTTTTTCTTTTCATTTTCCTATGAAGGACAGGAGAAAGGAAGAGAAAATAAATGCTTGTTAGTTTAAAAATAATTTTTAAGATAATACCTGCTTCATATGTACTTTGAACATGTGTCTCCCATTAGATTATAACCTTCTCTGAAGGCAGGATTATTTTGTCCTTGTAGGGTGCAGTCTTCTACTATGGAGACTGACACACAGCAGTCACTTAATGAATGTTTATTAGATCTGTGGGTTTGGTTTGAGTGGTTTGAGGCAGCTGTCTATGCTCTTGACTGCTACCTCCTCCATGATCTGGACTGATTTTTTTTCAGCCCAGTGTCTATGGGACTTACCCATCCATAGAACCCCCAGAAGCTCAGAGCTAGATAGGCCCTCCATGACCACCTGGACCAAGATGAACCTGAATGATAATCCTCTTGACTACGTCCTCCTGACACCCACCCTCCATTTGAAGACTTCCAGTTCACTGGCTGGGTGCCCATCCTTCCATAAAAATTCCCCTATAGGACTGGAATTTCTCTGCTTGGTAAACTCCACTGAACATCATGTCTTCTCCTAGGATAAACTAATCATCTGAAATCTCATCACCATAAAGATTGACTTAACTTTTGATACTTTGGATATCCCCTCAACTGAGATGGCTAGGTGGTGCAGTGAATAGCACACTGGGCTTGGAGTTAGGAAGACTCATCTTCATGAGTTCAATTCTGGCCTCAGACATTTACTGTGATCCCGGGCAAGTCACTTCACCCAGTTTGCCTCAGTTTCCTCATATGTAAAAATGAGTTGGAGAAGGAAATGGCACTCCAGTATCTCTGCCGAGAAAATCCCAAATGAGGTCATGAAGAGTTGGACAAGACCAACAATAGCTTTCTCAACTGTCTCAATTGCATTGCCTCCCCACTCTGATTGGAGGAGGATAAGGCAGAGGAAGCCTCCCTTTGAAGAGGGCTCAGAACTCTTCTGGAAACTCCATTCTCCATCTGCCACTCTGTCCCCTCACCCTTTTCAGTTTCCTTTTGTGTATTGTCTTCTCCCCATTAGATTGTGCTCCTTGAGGGCAGGGATTGTCTTTCTTTTTCATACTTGCATTCCTACTGTGCTTTTAGCCCAGTGCCTGGCACACGGTAGGTGCTTAATAAATGTTTATTTAACTGAATGATGAATATAACTTTATTTGTGACAAAATTTTTCCTTAGGAGATTGTGTGGAACAATGAGAAGCATGACCTTTGAAGCCAATCCTTTCTTTGGTGCAAGATACCTCTATGACCTTGGGCAAATTGATTCCCTTCTCTGGGCCTTAGTTTACTCATATGTAAAATGAGGCAACTGGACTGGATGACCTGTAAATTCCCATTCAGCTCTAAATCTTCACTCCTGCACATGACCTTAAATCTGCCTCTGCAGTGTCCACCGATCGCTCCTTGTTATGCCCTTAAAGTCCCATCTGTCTTCTATGAGTTATTCCTCAAGCAGGTGGAGACAGAGATCAGGCCCTACTTCTTCTCCCCACCACAGTCTTTTCTCCTCCAGGCCAGTTTTTAGCCTCCTTTGCAGCCGAGGGCCCCTCAGTGAGGGCCACAGACTCTCATCGTACAATTTCCCAAGATAAAGGTCTTCCCTGAACCAAGAGAATTTCCTTTGGTTTATCTCTATGTTTCACCTGCATGTCAATGCTTTGGGGAGGGAGAGAGAGAACAGACAGTTATGTAGCCCTTCCTATGTACCAGGTACTGGGCTGAGCACTTTGTAAATAGTATCTCATTTGATCCTCACAACTACCTTGAGAAGAAGTATTATTGTCACCATTGTTCAGTTGAGGAAACTGAGGCAAACAGAAGTTTAGGTGTTGGCCCTGGGTCACACAGCTAGTAGGTGTCTGAGGCTGGATTTGAATTCAGGTCTTCCTGACCCCAAGTCAGTGCTATATCCACTGTGCCGCCAATCTCTAAGAGAGATACATGTACACTTTTCTCTATGGTAAGTCAGAGATTTGAATGAAACAAAATAATATTCTTTTGTAAGACTGTTCTTCCATTAAACCTGTATATAAAGCAAGCTAAGGATTAGGCCAATTACACATTCCAATGTCAACTGTACATGTGAGGTATGCTACAATGGCCATTCATTCATTCATTCATTTGTTCATCCATTCATCATTACACTAACATTTATTTATCAATGCAGAATAGTCCTTGCCCACAAGGAGCTTATATTCTACTGGAAATAGGGTGGATTGGACTTTTCTAGAGCCTGTGTGATCTTTGAATTCTGGGCTGTAGGCACATAAGAACAATAGTCCACATTTATAAAATTCTTTAAGGTTTGCAAAGCACTTCAGTCATCTTATCTTATTTCATCCTTACAACAAGCCTGTGAGGTAGGTGGTGACATTACCCCCATTCTAAAGATGAGGAAGCTTAGGCACAGACAAGTTAAATGACTTGTCCAGGGTCATGCAGTTAGACAGGATTGGAGCTCTAAGTCCCAGCACTGCATGCCACCTCTGTCATCTTTCGAAAGGCATCCCTAATTTTTTGTGAATTTGAAGCTAATGAGACCTCCTCTTTCTGGGCTCCTTTGCAATGGAGTTCCTTGGAGACAGGAATTATTCAGAGGAAATGGGTCTTCAACACCAGGGATCCTCTGCCAGGCTGCCTAACACCCCCGAGCATTAGCCCCTCCCTCACAGTCACGCTTGGAGGACAATCACTCCTTGACCTATGGATTGTTAGATGGGCCCTAGCTGGATGACCAAGCTGGAAGAACCTATTTATCTTCAAGTCAGAGACTTGTACATCATGTAGCCCTAGCCCTTCATGTTACAGCCACAGAAAATGAGCCCCAGAGAAATTACATGACTTGTTCAGGGTCACACACAACTTGTTAATGGCAAAAATAGGACTGGAACCCAGGTCTCTCACCTCCTAATCCAATGCTTATACATAGAAGTTGTACAACATGCTTGAAAGGCCACAGACGTTTCCCAAATCCTTGTCACCACAGCAACCCATACAGCCAGTTAACTAGCCTCTATTGAGCACCATGTCATGGTCCTCTTCAAGACAACAACAGTTGAGCACCATAGAGAGCCTTGAACTAGATATTTGGGGGAAATGGAAATTGATTAAGAGTCATGACTTCTTCTGCCCATGAGACAATTACAATATGGTCTGGGAGAACAAACTTGCTCCCAATGAAGCAGGAGACCATGCTTCCTACTTGCCAGCCCCTGCTCTCTCTTAAAATGACTTTAGATTACTTTGTTTATGCTATGTATTTACATATTTCTGTCTGTTTGTGTCCCCTGTTAATGTAAGAGAGTAGGTCTTGGTATATGCCAAGCATAACACTTGTCAGAAACTCAAATGCTCCAATGACTGATTGGCATGTTCCCAGCAATGATACAGATTGCAGCCCATTCATGCCTGTGCATCCATCGTGACTCCGACTCTCACCCTGTAAATCTTTCCCATGGACTCCACCCAATATACTGGGTACTTGCTTGCCCTCCCCTCGACTGCTCAAGGATACCAGGGGAGCTGTCCAGCAGCTATCACTTATTCTCGCCACATGACCAGCCCAATTTCTTTTTCACTCGCACGTTTATAGCATCATAGATTCAGAGCTGAAAGGGACCCCAGAGGTCATCATCTTTTAGACCCAGTAGTCACTTAATAAATGTTTGTTGGATTGAATTGTTGGCTCAGCATGTACAAGACTAATATATTAACTACTAAAAGAACCAGAAGAAAGGCATGAGGAGAGGGAGGGGAGAGTTCATCAAAGAAGATTTCCCAGAGGAGAAAAACTCTGAGACAGGTTTAAGGAAGAGAGGATGTGCCTAGACCAGAAGTGAGAGAAGACTGGTGGGTCAGTCAACCATCATTAATTTAGATCTCTCTCCCACTTAAAGCTGGAAATGACCTTAGAGGTCATATAGTCAATCAATCACCCAATACTGATGAAATACCTACTATGCGCTCTGTGATAGGTGTTGAGGATCCAAGTGCAAAGAATGAAACAATCCCAATTCACAAGAAGCCCATATTCTAATAAGAGAGATAACAAATACATGTAAAACATATATTCAGCACAGATATTAGGTGAGTAAATACTATGTATATATGTATATATATATGTGTGTGTGTGTGTGTGTGTGTGTATTTGTATGTGTGTACACACACACACACACACAGTAGTATAGTAGTTTCAGAACAAGGTAGTTTGCAAAGGAGAAGGTTGGAGAGATCAGGAAAGGTTTCAGGTAGAAGATGGTTCTATGAAGACAGGGACTCTATGAGGCAGGGGTAAGGGGGTATTAGGCATGAGATATAGCCAGTGCAAAGGCATAGAAGGTGGAGATTGGCCTGCTGTGAGTGAGAAGCAGAGAGAGGGCAAGATTGGCAGGATTGTTGAACACTTTAGGAGAACAAGGTCCATTGAGGCTGGATAATAGGTTGGAGCCAGGTTGTATAAGGATTTGAAATCTAAATAAGAGAGCCTATATTTTATCCTAGAGACAATAGGAAGCTATTGGAATTGAGTGAGTAGGGAGTCAGTCAGTTATCATATTTGCATTGAAGGAAAAATACTTTGGCACCTCTGTGAAGGGTGGACTAGAATGGGGAGACTTGATGTGAAAATTAGAAGGCTGTTGCAACAAGCTAGGAGAGAGGTGATGAGGACCTGAGCTAAGGGGGTTGCTTTGGGAGTGAAGAAAAGGGGTCAGATGAAACAGAAGTCATGGAAGCAGAAATGAAAAGATTTGGTAAATGGTTGGATATGTGGGGTGAGGGAGAGTGAAGTGTTGAGGATAATGTCTAGGTTATGAAGCTGTAAGAATGGTGGTTTCTTTGACAGGAATAGGAAAGTTTGAAAGAGGGGAAGACTTGGGGGGATATAATGAATTCAGTTTTGGACATGTTGCCTTTAAGATGTCTATGGGACATCCATTTTGAAATGTCTAATAGGCAATTTATGGTTGGAAATGAAACTCAGAGGAAAGAATGAGGAGAGAGAGAGAGACAGACAGAGACAGAGAAAGGAGGAGGAGGAGGAAGAGGAGGAGGAGGAAGAGAAAGATGGAGAAAAGAAAGAGAGGAGAGAGAGGAAAGGAGAGAGGGAGAGAGGGCAAAGGAAAGAAAGAGAGATACGTGATAGAGAGGATGGATGGATAGATAGATAGATAGATAGATAGATAGATAGATAGATAGATGATCACCATAATTAGGTTGTGAGCTCCTTGAGGGCAGGGACTGTCACCTCTTTTTTATCTTCAGCACTTAGCAGTGCCTGGTACACAACAGGCACTTAATAAGTGTTGCCTGATTGACAGACACAAAGTAGATGGCAGAGACAAGGCTCAAACCCAAATCGCATCCTCCCACTCCAGGAAAGGAGAGCTGCATTCCAAAGTACTGAAGCAAACAAGGAACCAGAGCCCCAGGAGTCCAAGGTTGAACTGAATCATTTCATGACTTTCTCTGTGACTGTTGAACAACCCCTAACCTTTCTCTAGCTTTGTTTCTGCATCCATAACAGGGAGACTATGGTGCTGACCTATTTCACAGGGTGCTTGGAGGAATAAGCAATAAAAGTGACTATGAAACATTTTTCACATATAAGGAAACTGTTAGACGCCATAAATAAAAATAATGTGGGAGAATGGAGCTCCCCTCCCGTTGCCTGGCATCTGTAAAGTCAAGCGCGAGTTCTAATAACCAAAATCTCCACCCCCCATAGTTTATTGACTTGCTCAGAGGAGAAACGACTTTTTCCCAGCTGGGGGGTGCTGAAGGGACTTGCCTAACTGAGGCGATCGAGGGAACACAGAAGCTTTCTGTACGATTCTCAGGTGACAGCTTGACAAAGAGAAGAAAATCCTCCAGGACATTGTCTTTAATACACTTTTAGTAAATGTTTCATTGGATTGGATTATGGGAATTAAATGAACAAGGGGTCCGTACTGTATTTTTCAAAAGCAATATTTTTAGACTCGCAAATTGCATTGAAATTTTTATACCAAGAATATAAAAGCAAAGATCAGGAAGAGCGAATAGCATTTATACATGTCTCTACAGAGATATATATGTGCATTAGAGAGGTGAAATATGGCTAGTGCACACCAAAAACACACACAGAAAAGAGATGCAAATTATATTTTTTGACATACTTTCAGCACAATCACCGAATACAATTTTCTTTTATGGGCATAGGTAATAAATAGTGCAAATGTATATTTATGGGAAATGTGACAAATAGGTTTGCTTGGAGTCAAAAAAGCAAAGCCCAAATGATTTTACATTGAAATGCTTCTCATCTACCTTGTCTAAATGGCTCTGCTTTCTTTTGTCTTTCCCGTGGGCTCTGAGTTTATGAAGGAAAGCACCTTTTGACTTCTGAGGTCGGCATGTGCTTGGATTAGAGGATGTGACCGCGTGCTGCAACATCATGTGTGGGATAGCTCTTGTCACTCCAACCTGATTGCATGTTTGAGGGGGGTGGGGGGTGGCAAGGGGCGTGTCTTATGTCTTCAGCAAGGTCTTTTGCAGGTAATAGAATCGTGCAAACTCAGGAGCATCTAGTTGAACCCATACCTGAGCAAGGGTCCTCACTACAATATCCCTAAGTGGTCATCCACCCTTCGTGTGAACACCTCAGATGCCAGGGGACCCGCTACCTCCCGATGCTGGTATATAGGATGGTCTAGATGGCCTCCAAAGTTCCTTACAATTTACACGTATTATGATTCTTTATTTCTGTATCAAAAGATGGCTCTGATCTGAGAGTTTTCTTCACATCAAGCTTATACCTCCATCTTTACACCTCCCACCCACTGCTCCTATTCCTGTCCTGTGGGGCCCATCAGGGCAAGTCTAGACCCTAGAAGGTGTTTAGTCAATGTTTGTGCTTCTGCTAGACTACTGAAGGTGACCCCAAGTGCCCCACAGATGGCACTTCATGCTTCATTCAGGCTTATGCCCCATCTCAGAGGTGGGCACATTTCCATAGCAGGGGAAGAGGAAGGGAGGAGAACAAGCATTCATTAAGAACCTACTATGGACTATGTGCAGAGCACTTTACAATGAGTATGTCATGTGATCACAGAAACAACCCTGGAAGGGAAGTGCTGCTCTTTATTCCTACTTTACAGCTGAAGAAATTGAGGCAAACAGAGGTTAAGTGACATAACTAGCAAATGTCTGAGGCTAGATTTGAACTTGGGTTTTCTTAACTCCAGGCCCCTCTCTATCCACTGCCCAGTGCTCTGTCCAACACCTCTGATTTCTCTGCTAGTACATCCTTAATTCACATCAACAAAGGTTTACTGAGCACCCACTAGATAACAGACACCCACATTAAGTGCTGGAGATACAAAGAAAGATTGAAAGCATCCTCTAATTTGGTTCCCCCAGTGTGTCACTGGGGATAGGGGGGTGTTGGTGTGTCCATCCCAGTAGGAGAGATCTGGAAACCTCCCAGGCTCAGCAAGGCCACCTAAGGAAAGAGTGGGCCTGTGCTTGGTGCAGACAGGCGGGAGCTGGAGCCCAGGAAGCGAGAAGTTCAGCAAGAGCATCACTGCACCAGCATCAGCCCAGCTGATGAGCTCAGTCTTCTAAAAAAAGGAGCCAACAATTAGTTTCTACTGACCCACCACTGGGAGGGAACAGTCCTGTCTCCATTGACACTGATCAAGGACGAGAAGAGAGAATCATACCCTCCCTCCCTACAGACTAAAGTCACCCCCAACAGTGAGGATTTTTAAGATTTGTGGGATTTAATAAACAAAAGTTAATTTTAAAAAATTAAAATAAAACAAAAAGAATGACTTGCTAAAATGTAAAAAAAAAAAATATTTGTGGGATTCATAGCAGCGCCCAAGGATCTCCAAGACCAGCTAGTCCAACCCTCTCCTTTTACAGATGAACAAAGGCTTCAAGGGACTTGTCCAGGATCATACCTGCTGTTAAGCATCAAAGCTGTGACTTGAACCCAGATCCTCTGACTCTGGGGTCAACATTTTCCCCTGGTGCTAGAAGCCTGACTTCAAGAGGTCAGACTGGATTCTGCCTTCAGGGCAGACCAGACCTGATGCTCTAACTTTGGAGAAGTTTCTGAAGAAGGTGGCTATGGTTGGCAATATCATAATCCTAATCATTATAATTTATGTAGGGATACAAAGTGATATATACATATCTATTTACATATATACATACACTATTATGTATATATTGACATATTTATTTCTACATATTCCCAAAATGTATATTTACATACATGTGTGTATATATTTACTTATATGCATATATTCATATATTTGCACATATGTGTGTAATCTAATTTGATCCTCACAACTACCCTCTGAAGTGGATGATCTTATCCCCATTTTACAGATGAAGACACCGAGGTTAAGGGACTTACCTAGGTCAAACGATTTAACCAAATGTTAAGGGACCCCAGAGGCCACCTAGTCCACTCACTTCCTTTTAGGGAGAGCAGGAGAGAGAGCCTAAATGAAGACTCACTTTCTCATTGTTCAGAAGTCTCCCCTCACAGCAGGTTGAACTGTGCCTCTCCAAAGCTTCCAACCATTGTTCCTGGTTCTGCCCTCTGAGACCAGACAGAACAAGAATAATTCCTTCTTTCTTTAAGAGACAGATCTGTCATATAGATATGCCCTCATCATCTCTTCTCCAAACTGAATATTCCCAACTCCTTACACCTGTACTTCTATGTCATGGACTCAGGACCTTTCCACACAGGGCCGCCCTCCTCTGGATACTCTGCAACTTACCGCTGTACTCCTAAAAAGGGGGTACCCACAGCTGGACATAAGATTCTAGGTGTAGGCTGACCATGGCAGAGTGGGGCTGTCACCTCCTTGGCTCACCCGGGGCACTGGGCTTTTGATGCAGCCTGAGAGGGCATTATCATATTTTCAAAGCTACAGCCCTCCCTTTCCCACCTCCATGCCATCCCCCATACTTAGAATTCTTTCTCCTACCTCTTCTTCTGCTGAAATCCTCTTTGTTTTTCAAGGACCAGCTCAAATAGTCCTCCATGAAGCCCTGCCCGATACACCTAACCAGAAGTCCTCTCTCCCTGCTTTTATAGCTCTTTGGACTTCCTGCACAATGATCACATTCTCTCTTTCTGTCTCCCAGGAAAGCATCCCTTCTTCCTAGGGAGTTCTGGGCATTCTTGATGATCTAGAAATGTGAACTTCTCAATCCCAACCCAGAAATCAAGCCTAGAACCATTGCCACCGAACTGTGGTGAAGCAGTCTGTTTCAATTCCTTGTGAGCTTGGGTGACATCTTCGGATGAGAAGCTCTAAGTACCAAGAGTTATTGTTATTACTATAGTTACTGCCTTGCATGCAGGGAATTACCCTGTCCTGCTGTGTAGAAGATGCATTGTGGGGCCAAGGAGGTGTGGAAGGAAGAGACACATGGGAACTCTGAGTGAATAACCACTTGATAAAGAGCACACAGGTAAAGATAATGGGGGGGGGGGAGGGAGAGAAACACTTTGCATGGAGGGTGGGACCAAGCACACACATCTGGCCTGAAACCAAGTAAAGTGTCTTTGCAAAACTTAAATCATTTTACATAAATGAAACTTTTACTCCTGTTGCTGTTATTCAAGCAAAGAGCCTGCCTGATTTCTCTACCCGTTATCTGCTATCAAAGAGCTCATGAATTTTGGGCGTACACTTCCCATGTCCTTCTATCAAGAATCCATTACAGATCCTGGTAGTGGAGAGTGGGGCAGGGAGCTGATGAAGGCAGTGCCTACCACCTTCCACACATATCAAGACTAGTCCCCACACATCTTAAACCTGGTCATTTCCCCAACTGAGGGTCTTTTCTGTCAATTGCCAATAAAATAGGGTGGTGGACCGAACCCCACCAAATAAACAGATATTGCTCAGGGATCAGATGAGGAATATTTGGTGGGGACTCACAGGAGGCAGTATGGTCTAGCAGATAGAGTCAGAGTAAGAGTCAGGAAGACCTGGTTCAAATTCTGCCTCTGACATATACTGACTGTATTATACTGGACAAGTCACTTAACCTCTTGATAACCCACCCCAAGATCACTCTCTGAGGCTATAAGTCATAGAGAAAGTGCCCCCCTATGTCAGCAGTGAAAGGAGTTTTCTCACCAGGAGTCCCCCAAGTCAGTGAAATCACAGATTCATACACCCTCCCTAAATCGAGTATCTAGACCAGCAGCTCTCAACCTGTGGGTTATGTTCAATTTGTAACAATGAAAATACATCCTGCATATCAGATATTTACATTACAATTCATAACAGTAGCAAAATTACAGTTATGAAGTAGCAACAAAAATAATTTTGTGGTTGGGAGTCACGACAACATGAGGTATTAAAGGGTCGCAGCATTAGGAAGGTTGAGAATCACTGATCTAGATGGTCAAGATGGTAGTATAGCAGAAAGCTACACTACTTCTGTCCCTGGCAGAAGAGAGGGCAGAGGCTTGGGAACTCAACATTAGACTTTGTTTCACTTCTACTGAGTGATGGGGCAATAGAGAGGACAGTGACCTGTCACTTCTTCCATCGATCAGTTATGTGCTAAGGTCCCCATTCTTTGAGATGGGAACAACCATTGCTTCTTGACCCTCTCTCATCCTTTTATTTTTTGCTTTTTGGAGGGGAGAAGGCAGGGCAATTGGGGTTAAGTGACTTGCCCAAGGTCACACGGCTAGTAAGCATTAAGTGTCTGAGGTCGCATTTGAACTCAGGTCCTCCTGACTCCAGGGCCAGTGCTCTATTCACTGCGCCACCTAGCGGCCCCTCTCATCCTTTCTTTAGCTGTCTTGATGCTACATTCTGGTGACTCTCTTCCTCCTTCTTTGATTCTTCTTTCAACCATCCAGCTAATCAGCAAGCACTTATTAAGTGCCTACTGTGTGCCAGACACTATGCTAAGCATGAGGGTTACAAAGAAATAGCAATAAGAAAAAAGTGATTCCTCTTCTTTAGTTCTTCTCTATCCTCCTATCCCTGAAATATCGTCATCTTCCTTGGGCTCTGTCCTCATTCTCATCTTCACTCGTTCTCTTGGAACGGGTGAACCCAAGCCCACTGCTGTCATCCAATATCCTCCCTATACAGATAACTCTCAGGGTGCCACAGGTCTGTGGTGAGGGGCATTTAGAAAGGGAGTGGGAGAGAGAAGATACACTTTCTAGAAGCCAGGTGACTTGCATACATTAGCTGTTCAATAAATGCTTGTTGAACTGAATTGCTAGAATGTGAGCTTCTCAAGGACAAGGACTGCTCCGCTTTTGTGAACAATGACTCACCATTTTTTGCCATCTTTACCAGTTTTCTGGATGTGAAAGGAATCCTCGAATTGTTTTTATTTGCATTTCTCTTATCAATGATCTGGAACATTCTTTCATGTGGTTCTGCATACTTTGTAATCCCCTTGAGAATTGTTTGTTCAGATCCTTCGTCCACATATCTATTGAGGAACGGCTTTTACTCTTGTATATTTCTCTTGGTTGTCTATATATGTTGGTTTCCAAACCCTTATATGAGAAATTTGAAACAAAGTCACTTTTCCTTCTACTAGCAAACTCCAGGATTGGGTTTGATGACTCCTCTCTTCCCACCCCAACCAATGAGTCCTTGCTTCTGTATTCCTCTCCCAACATGCTCTCTTTACCATCTCAAGCTTCCTCTGTCTTCGGAGACCCTGGGACAAGTCTTTAGGCTTACTCTTAAATATCCCAGAGAGTCATCCAGTGGCTGGAAAGAACAAAGAGAAAGTTCTACAGCTACAGATGTCTTCAAAGCCAACACAGTCAATCTATGCAGATATACTGGAGTTCTGCCCTCTAACCTGACAAAGCACCTCCTTTCCCTGACATTACCTGGTCCAGTCTTGTTTGAATTGGGAGAGGGATCAAGGTTCACTGATGTATATTTAAATTGCCAACTATATAAAAAAAGAGTTATAATTAGGGTGGAGCAAATGGGACTTTATCCCAGGGTACCAAAACTCAAATAGTCCTTCAATGGTATAAGAACAACTGAACTTAGTGCCTTAGTTAGCTTCAATGATTAGTGCAAATAGAAAGTGACCAGATAGTGCTTTTATTCCTCAGATGTCCATAACCCTAACCCAAATCAGTCTCTACTCTTCCAGCCCTTCCCCCCTTGATGGTAGTCACTCCATAAAAGGTCTTTCAGCATTTTAGAGTCTCTCTCCTCTCATAGGGTGGCATTCTCTCCTAATTATATTTGTCTTTAAAAGTTGGTCCGACCAAACAAAGGATAGAAACAATTACAAGTCAATAAATCAACAAACATTTAAGTCTTTACTATGTGCTAAGCAGTATGCTTTTACAAAAGAATTACAAACAATTAAACAGCTAATTTTTATTAGGTTAAATCAAAAAGCTTCTGCAAAAACAAAATCAATGCATCCAGAATAAGAAGAGAAGTGATCATCTGATAACAAATCTTTGTTTCAAATTTCTAAAATAAGGGTTTGTAATCCAACATATATGGACAACCAAGAGAAACATTCAATAATAAAAAGGCCATTCCTCAGTAGATATGTGGATGAAGGTTATGAACAAACAGTTCTCAAAAGAACTACAAAATATACCCAACCACGTGAAAGAATGCTCCAAATCATTGATAATAAGAGAAAGGCAGATCAAAACAACTTGAGCTTTCCCTTCACATCCAGAAAATTGGCAAACATGGCAAAAAAATGGCAAATGTTCACAAAAGTGAGAGTCCTTGCCCTCGAGAAGCTCACATTCTAGCAAGGGAGACAACATGCATGTGTATAGGTATATGCAAAATAGATACAATCCAATTCAATTCAGCAAGCATTCATTAAATGACTAACACATACAAGGCTCCTGGCTTATAGAAAGCATATCTTCTCTCCCCCAAATCCCTTCCTAAATGCCCCTCACTGCAGCTGTCCCCCATCCTGTCCTCCTCTCAAGTTCTTCTCAGAATGATTTCCCCACCTATTTAATTTCTTCTCCTGCTTGAAGCCTGTGGCTCCCTTTGGATTTTTCACCATGGTCATACTTCCCACATTGCAGCCTCTGGCTCCTAATTCCTTAACAGAACTGAGAGTCCTGAAAGTTCTGCCTTCAGTGGTGTGGATAGAACAGTGTACTTAGAACAGGAAGACCTGAATTTGAATCCCACCTCAGACACTTATTAGCTAAGTGATCCTGGACAAGGGACATTTCTCAAGACCTCAGTTCCTTTCTGTAACATGAGGGAGTAGGACTAGATGACCTCAAAGGTCCATGATCCCACAGTCAATGCCTGAGTTGGCAGATTTGTTTCCCCAATGAATTTTCTGAATGGATCTTTTGCTTGGAATCTATTCAGGCAGTAGGAAAAGTGAAAAGATGTTGAGGTAGTGAGTTCAAAGAATGGACTCCAAATTAACTTAATCCGCCCCCAAAAAAACCCCCCAACAATAATTAGCATTGATAGAGTGTTTTGAGATTCACAAAATGCTTTTATATGTATCATTCCATTTGATCTTAACAACCCTTGGAAGTAGGTGCTATTATCATCCTCATTTTACAGATGAGGAAACTGAGGCAAATAGAAGTTAAGTGACTTGCCCAGGGTCACACAGCTAGTAAGTATCTGAGAAAGAGTAATAATTATTATTTCCATTTTGCAGGGCAACCCTGGAATTCTCGAGTAGGGTTTCTGTACCTTCCCTCTTTTATCCGGTTTCTTTTCTCCTCACCCTCCTGTGTCTTGGTCTATTACTGCATCACTTCCCTTCCAAATCACTGAGTCTAATTAATAGTCAGGACAATGATGTTACTGGATAAAGGGTACAGATTTCCATCCAGACCCCAGGGAACTTCCATTTCTTGTACAAGGGGTAAGGAGAAAGAACAGATATTGGAATTTCAGTGTACATGGGCTCAAGGGAAGAAAACCCCTGGAACATGATGCCATGGTGGGGGAAAGGGCCAGTATGCTGTAAGGTGGTTGTTGGAGGTGCTGCTACCAGGGGATGGAGCAGAATGAGGTGACTGGGGGTGGCATCAGCAGAGTCCCCTCCTTTAACTCATATTTCTTCCTATCTCCCAAAAGAATACAAATGCTCTTGGTGCCCTCTGAATTTTAGCATCCTGTTCATACCAGCCAAATCATAGTTTTGCCTCCTTCCCTGTTTCCTAGATTTGTCTCTCCATTATACTTTAATACTTAATGATTTCACTGATATGAGTACTCCCTCCAGTGATACATATTGCAACCCACTTACCCACACCTTAAAGGACACTCTTTAATATTTTTGTAACTGGAAAATTCATCATCCTGCAGTCCATCCTGAAGATGAGCCTATTAAAGTGAGCTGGGTGGGTCCACAGATAACACATATTCAGCCCATCAGCCTTTCCCTTGGTAGGGAGTTTGTGTTTTGTCAGCACAACCTTTAAGAACCCAAGGTCACCTTAGTTGCACAATGAGACATTGGGGAGGGGACCAGGGTGATATTTGGAGACTCCCCATTATGCCTCCCCCTCAAAGCACCTGCCTTAATGAGATGCCTGACAATTTCAGCTTTGTGTGTAATAGCTAGTAAAGTTATTTCTATCCCCTTGACTTATCTTTTGTATTTCAGGGAGATGATACAGCTAAAGAGTCTAAATAGCACCTCATCAAAGAGGAAGACAAAAGGCGCTAAATATACTTCCACCCCCACACGTCCCGTTTTAGACAGAGTGCCAGTGGGGCCCGTACCTCACCACAACTCTAGAAACTCTCATCTCCAGCCAATTGACTTGAAGTATTTTTAAATCTTCTCTACATGGGGTGGAATTTGGTTGTCACGGGAGGTGGGTGGTAGCAGCCAATGAGCCGCCACTCCCAGTTCCCACATGGGCCTTTGGGGTCTTAGAACACATGCAAAGCATGACGCCCCATCTGCTTCCCAGAAGGGAGGCCTAGGAAGAGAGGGGCAGGATGCTCATTTCGGGTCCTGGAGAAGCTGTTTTCTGGATCTGAAGGGAATGGAATGCTTTCAACCTCTTCACTTTAGAGTGATATAAGATGAATGTCATTGTCTATGGCCTTGAAGTTTACTGCACAGGGATTATCCTTGCTCTTTAAAAACACAAAGGAGGGGTGAATCACACCGAATTCAAATGAGAGGCGCTGCCCCTTTCATCATAGGAGATTAATTTTACAAAGAGTTGCTCATTTCAGACTGTGATCTACCTGATAAGGTCCCCCTTTTCCACCCCCACTTCCTGGTCCCTTTCTCTGTTGGCTTTGAGGGAGAAAACAAGCTTTTGAGTTTGAGAATTCATCATGTCTGATTAATGGTGTGTATACAAAGCTTTCTGAATCGTCTTCCTTCGTTCGGCCTTTTTTATTCAGTTGTTTGCTGTGCTACCCTGCGGATAGATGGTTCTGCAGTGATGAATGTAAAGTTTGCATAAGCCATGGAACAGCAGGACAGCCTATTATCACTGTACATTTTCCATGGCTGTGCAAACCTCTGTAGGCTACTTTATTGCTAATAGATCCACAGAGAAACAGTAGTGATTTTACGACTCTTTTTAAAATGGAAATTCATGTTTGAGAAATACAACTGGGAGGAAACAGATGTAAACCACTTAAGCATTTGCAGAAAATTGAGATGCACACTCTTATTTACAGACCCACATAGCCTCCATCTCTTTATTTTCAAAATTAAAATCAGCAATCTGTTTACCATGGGAAATGAGGAACAGTAAACTGGTTGTTTTTCCTCTTACGCAGCCACAGCCGCCATCATGGTGCTTAATGGTAGAGTTGGAACAGGATGACAATTCGTCCCCCCCCAGGTTTTATTGTTTAGATGGCATTCCCTGTGTAATCTGTGTAAGAGGTAGGCAAACGGGAAAGATTTGAGCATAACTGCTCCTTCGGATTTACATTATGTCGCTAACAGCTAAAATGATCGCCCAGCCCATCATAAGGTTTTAACAAAGCATTTAATACTACCCAGAAATGGCACCGGACCCTCTAATAGCCGACATAGACAACATCTGAGCCCTGGAGTCACCTGAGGGATCGATATCGAAGGTCAGGGCATGGCAGGTTGGATACAATAAGCTCTAGCTCTGCTTCCAATGCTATGGCTGTGCTCCCGTGATCATGACTCAAGGGGTTAAGGCCTAGAGGCTTCCCTGTGACGCCTACTGTGTGCCAAGTGCTACCAAATATTTGACAACCGTTATCTCATTCAATCATAACAACACTAATATAAGACAATTGCTATTATTACTCTCATTCACGGTTGAGGAAACTGAAGCAAACAGATATTCAATGACTTGCCCAGTCACAGAGTTAGTAAGGTTCCAAGGTGGGACTTGAACTCAGGTCTGTCTGATTCTACCCATTGCAACACCCTGCTGCCTCAGTAACTTTGAAAAGAGATCCATGGGCTGGATCATCAAATATTACTGTTTAAGAAACATTCCATAACACTTAAAAACACATTATTTCCAATTTCCGCTATCCAACAGAACCTTGCCCTGTAATTAAAAAGTAACATGAAACAAGCAAATGACTCTATTGACAACATCTGACCACTCCACACCTGCAGTCCCCTGCCTCTGTAGGAGTTGCTCCCTGCCCCCATAGACTATAAGTTGCTTGAGGGCCGGGATTGGCTTTTGTTGGGCTGTTGTTTTTGTCTTTGCGTCTTGAGCTCTCAGCACGGTGTCCAGCACACGATGGGCACTCAATACAGGCCTATGAAGAGGAAGAAGAAAATGACACTATTTTTCAGAAATGTCTGTGTAGTTTGTAAATCATCTGAGCTGGTTTGTATAAAACCAGGAAGCATTTATTAAGTGCTACTGTGCTAGGGCTGGGGAATACAAAAACAGAAGAGACATAATCCCTGTTCTTAAGAAGAGTGTGTGTGTCCGTGTATATATTGCTCCTCACATTCCACAGGGGCAGACACCAAAGTTAGATGTGCATGTGTACATATATGTTTGTGTGTATGTACATGTATGTCTAAAAACATATAGACACACACAAACATACATTCACACACACAAATAGAGAGAGAGGTGTGGCAAGGGGGCTGTGGAGGATAAAGAAAGACATCACAGAGTAAGCAGGACCTGAGCTGAGCTTTGAACAAACCTGGAAATTTGAGAGATGAAGGTCGAGGAAAGCAGAAGGGAAGTGTTGCCAGTTCCTGGAAAGACAGGAGTCAGATTAAGAAGGACCTCGTGTGCCAAACAGAATAGTTTGAGCCTCGAGGTACTAGGGAGATCCTGGAGCCCCTGAGCAGGGGAGATGTGAGCACTGAAGAGACTTGTCCAATTTCAGGATCAAGACAATGACTATGACAGCACTGCCCTAGGCAGGATGTGGTCTTCATGCTGGTGTTGAGCTGAGTGCAATGGACCATAGGGAGTCTAGGAAACTGAGAATTCCTCAGGCTGCCAAAGATAACTTTAGATTCCATAACTTTTGGATAAACTCAGAGGATAGAGGGATTGTCCAAGGACAAGTCTAGGTGAGCACAGAGGCTCAGCACCAGGCTGACTGCAGGAAAGATGAACTTTTCTGCCATGGCAACTTTCAAAGACCGTCTACTAAGTCACAGAGGGGTAGTGATCTGCACCCAGGGAGAGGGTACCACACAGACAAAATCACAAATCCTGGAGCTGCTGAAGAATCTGAAGTAGGGGCAGAGAAACAAGAAAAACATATTCTCAACACAGTCACACACATGCACACACACTTACACATACATACACCCTCACACATACCTGTACACGTTCACACATACATATATATTCACATATACACTCATATATACACTCACCCTCACACATATACATGTACATACACATACTTAAACATTCACACATACATATACACCCTCATACACTTACGTACACATATACATTCATGCTCTCATACATATATACACATACATACACACACATACACATATGCTTATCAATATCTGCTTAAACCTTGTTTTAAAATTGAAAGGGCTTTAAACCAGTTCCTCATAGAGAAGGAAATAGTGACCAACTTTTTCACTGTGTGATGCCATTTCAAGCCTGACACATACCCTGGGTCTAGGAACAGGCTGTCACTCTGAATGCCCACCCCAACCCAGTTACCACCTCTTCCTTGTCCCAGAGCGTGAGGTACTGAAGAGAGAACCCCAAGACAACACTTTTGATTTTGTCAGATCCAAGACAGAGGAAACAACAGTTTGAGATACGAGGCAACTTGAGAGCAAGGCTGTTGGCATTCACCCATCCTTACTAAATACCAGCCTGTCCTGAAATGGTGTTAACTGTATTTAACTGCTACAAAGCTGTTTGCAATCTACTCCATTCTCTTAAGACAGAGAAATAAAACAACCATCCACTTACCATGTCACAAGCCCCGAATCATGTACATGGGTGAACTTCAACCTCTCATTCTTCGATGGCACTTTGTTGATGTGAGCAAATTGTAGAATCTTGGGGAGAATGAGCTTGCCTATTGTCATTCAACGCTTCGCCCTGGGTGTGTGTGGTGTGCTTGGGGGCCACCATTCGTGGAAGGTGGGTGGGGAGTGGGGTGAAGGCTATCTTGGTTTATCACTGATGTATAATCCAAGAACAAAATAATAATTACATTGGGAGGTGCAACCTACACTTTTGCACATTTTACAAGGGGATTAGGAGAGCGCTGAGAGGCATTTAATTAATGAAGGGATGCAGACCCTCTGGCTTAGGTACAAAAAACACACAATTCACAACAAACACCTGGCAGCTCCTTGACAGTTTTGTCTTCCTCTTCTTCCTTCTCTTCCTCCTTCTCTACCTGCTTCTCTCCTTCTCTTCTTTTCCTCCTTTTCTTCTCCTTACAACCAGCTTAAGTTGGCTCCTGAATAATTCCAAGACTTGCCGTTCTCACCTAAGCCTTTGTCTCATTTACAATCCTGGAGCAGGTGATGCTGTCCGTCTTTGGGAATCATCGTCCCCTGTAGCATCTCACTGATGGTTCCAACTCTCCTTTAAGCAGACAATTCCTTTACGTTCACATCACCATCACCCTTTTGCCTGATAAGAGTCTCCTAACTGGTCTCCCTGACCAGGATCTCTCCTTCCAATTCATCCTTTTCCCAGCTGCCAAAACATTCTGTCTGAGACACATCCTTCAAGGGCTAACTCTGTAGGTTTCTTCAATAAACCTCTCAGGCTTCTTTCCCACACTTTACTGTTCCCAGAAGCTTGCCTACAAGCTCTTTTCTGCTCCCATTCTCTCTTCTCCCTCCTCTGGGCATTCATGCAGCTTGGCCCCCTGGAAGTCATCTCTTTGATATCTTGGTCTGTTACAATCTGTCTGCTTTTTCAAAGTCTGGTTCAGTTGCCACCCCCTCCAGGAAGTCTTCCCTCCTTCCCCATTGGGATTTCTTCTCAATTAAAGATTCTTTTAGGCATTGTCCTTATCTCTCCTTTACCCTTATCACAGGCTACCTTGTATTACATTCACTAGTGTATGTAGATAATCTCCCCATCAGGCTGTAAGCCCCTTGAGGGCAAGAACTGAGCCACTTTCACCTTGGTCTCACCAGCTTCAAGGCGATGCCTTACATACAGAAGGCATTCTTGACTCCCTATCACGTTCTCCAGAACTCTAGACTTGAATTCTCAAGGACCATGGGGCCTCTATTTGTCCTTTCAATTTCTCACGATCATCATATCTTAAACTTAATTTATACTTTATCTTTATCCTCCCCAACTGGTCTTCTTCTGATCCCCTCTTTCTGTTCCTCAGGGGCACCACCCTCACTCCGTCTTCCATCACTGAGATGTTCCTGTTAGCTCATTCAAATAGTTACCAAGCCCAACTGGTTCTCCCCCTGTGGTATCTCTTGTATCCTCCATCTTCACTACCTGCCCTCCCACAAACACCCTCATTTCTACCCACCTGGGTTGTTGGTGTGGCTCCTAACAATTCTCTATGCTTTTACCCTCTCCAATTGATCCTTCCTGTAGTGATAACATTGACCTTCTATAGATCAGACTCCTCTGTTATAAATCCTTGTGGAATCTATTAGAATTCAGATTTCTTAGCTGGATGCTCTAAGTCCAACACAATCTGATGTTACCTTACCATCTGTTGAAATCATTTCCTTGTCAGATTCTCCCACTGATAGAACGTGAGCTCCTTGAGGGCAGGAGTCCTCATTTTTGTTTTCCATATCCCAGAATCAGCTCAGAGCCTAGTAGTGACTGTGCACTTCATAAATTTTGATTTGATTCCATCAAGTAACTGGCACTTAACAAAGGCTTGTACATTGATTGACTAATTGAGACAACTATGTTGCTCAGTGGGTAGAGCAGCGGGCAAAATCCTGCCTCAGACACTAACTAGCCATGTTACCCTGGACAAGTCACTTAACCACTGTCTGCCTCAGTTTCCTCAACTGTAAAATGGGAATAATGATAGTACCTACCTCCCAGGGTTGTCGTGAGAATCAAATGAGATAACACTTGTAAAACTCTTAGCCTGGTACACAGTAGGCACTTAACAAATGCCTGTTCTTTCTCTTCCCCTGATGGATTGCCACTTTCCATTAGATGATATACCAGATCAAATGACCATGGGATGGAAAGGTTAATGGCTGTGGCAGATATATTTGCTTCCACTTTCCAGGAGTGGGATGGCCAAGAAAAAGGGAATTTTTTTGAATTCTCACCAGTGTCATGGAAATACAGCAGGCTCCCCTTGCCCACCTCACAAGAAAATCTCAAGTGTGACAATGCATTGTCAGGAGAGATTTCTGGCAGAAACCTTGACATAATGTAGATCTTTCTGGTTGGCAGAGTATGAAAATTGTCACTTCATGCTCCATTGGAAGTAGCACCTGTCTTCAGTCCAGACTTCTTCTGGGTTAATGAAAACGACTCATACTTATGCAATAGCAACATATGATTTACAATGCACTTTCCTCTCAACAGTATTGGTAAGTAAGTTGTACAAGGATGCTTATCTCTGTTGGGGAAACTGAGGCTTAGATAGTAAAAGTGACTTGCTCAGGGTCATACGGTTAGTGAATGTTAGACCTGGGTTTTGAACCCAGGCCTCTTGACTCCAAGTATATACCACACTGTTCTAACTTGATCTCAGCCAAGGGCAGGCTCTAGTCAAAAGGGGAAAGGTGGATGTGAAGAGTCAGGGATATCGGATGAGTAAGACAAGACACACTTACCTTCTTTCTTATTGGTCAACCAAAAAGTCACTGTCTAACAGAATTTTCTTAACAGTCTTGATCCATTGTTCCATTGCTGTTCCATCCTTTGTTTCTGGTGATGATCTTTCCATGGAGAGAGATGCTAAGTCTCACCTTTTCAGTGGCCAAGGTCGCCAAGAACTGCCTGATGCTCCAGTGCCCCATGGAGAAGACCCAGCCAATCACTTTCCCTTTAATTCAAGATTGACAAGTTTGGCTTCACCATAAATTCAAATGTGGCTCATGACTTCATGAACAGCTGTGATCTCTCTGTATAAAGATTTCATGCAGTGTATACAACCTACATGGTAAGGTGTCAAAGATGCCCAATGCTATAGCTGGTTAAGATCTTTTTGTTTAAGAGTCTGATTTTGATGTTTTGTGTGTTAGCTAGCCCTCCCAACACAGTATCATGTGTGTATTTGATGAGTATGACACCTGTGCTTTTATCGAAATTATTAATACAAATGGGCTGAGGTCAGACACAGGTCCCTGGGATGTGCCTTTGGAGACTTCCTGAACTTTTCATTCCAATGGGTGATTCAAGGCAGTCCCTCAAAGGAGGAAGCAGTTTCAAGAAACACAACTGGCAGCAGAGAAGAGAGTCCACCATGGATTCATGGGAGAACTTACCCTATCTATGAGAAGGGTGGTAATGTTTCTTAAACACTTATTATGTTCCAGGCACTTTACTAAGCACTGAACCAAGAGTTGAGAATACACAGAGAAGATGGTCATTCAGGCCCTGCAGTCTGGAAGTCGTGAGTTTCCTTAGCTATTTGTGTCCCCTACTTAGATACTGTTTGTACTCCAGAGTTGTACCCTCTCTTCCCCCTGATGCTGCAAGTATTCATGGGAGAATGTGCTTCATGCTTATGGGGGGAGGACTTTGATGCCATTGCCTTAAGCTGATTTGTTGGGGGATGGGGAGGGCATGGAGAATAAGATATGATGGGCATGTTAGTATGGAGGTAGGAGAGTCAGAAGCCCTGGGTTCTATTCCCATCTCTGCCAACTACTAGCTTTGTGACATTAAGCAAGTCACTTAAGCCCCTTCAGCCTCCATTTCTTATCTGTAAAAGAAGGAGGTAAAAGAAGGGACCGCGAAAGCCCCCTCCAGCTTTAAATTTATGACCCTGTGATCTTATGATAGGGGCAGAGAAGTGCAGACAAATAGCCCTAAGAAAGAGTGGAGAGGGAGGGAATGCCGTCAGCCCTGCTCCCTGCCTGTCTCTGCCTGCTGCATTCCTCCCGTTCCCCTCAGGGCCGACACAAAAGCCCAAGGCCTCTGCCATTACACGCCACAGACATTCTGCCCATAAGTCCTGTCCATCCCACTGACTGGCTTCCCTCTTTAGTTATTGATTTGCAACTCAATTCGAGACTATTGGCACAGAATTCAGACAAATGTCCTTCCATCCTGTATCAGTGCAGAGCAGGTCTCAGAATTTGCCTTCAAAGCCCCAGAGGCGGCATCACTCTCCTCCCCGCACTATCGCCTCTGTTCCACAAATACCCCACCTACCCCTACCTCATTTTCCCTTCTCACGTACCTGCTGGCTTGCACACACATGTTCACCCGGCTTCCTTTAAGTCCCAATGAAACTCCCATCTTTCCAGGAAGTTTTCCCCATGACTTCTTAATTCTAATGCCTTCCCTCTGTTGATTATTTCCTGGTGCTGTAGTTAGAGCACCGGGCTTAGAATCAGAAGATTCATCTTCCTGAGTTCAAATATGGTCTTGGACAATGACTAGCTGTGTGACCCTGGGCAAGTCACTTCACCCTGTCTGCCTCAGTTTCCTCATCTGTAAAATGAACTGGAGAAGGAAATGGCAGACCCCTCCAGTGTCTGCCAAGAAAACCCCAAATGGGGTCATGGAGAGTCAGAATGACTTTACAACAGCAAATTTATCTTGTATATAGTTTGTATATATTTATTTGCATGCTGTTTCTCTCATCAAATTGCAAGCAGGGACTGTCTTTTGACTTTTTTGTATCTCCAGCACTTAACACAGAGCCTGGCACACAGTAGGTACTTAATAAGTGTTTATTGATTGTTTGGCGTTTCCTCTATTAGATTGTAAGCTCCTTGAGGGCAGGCATTGTCTTTGGACTCTTTGTGTATCCCCAGAGTTTAGCACAGGTTCTGGGACATACATGTTTTATTGACTGAGACATTGATTGAACTTGGTAGTCAGAGGATCTGAGTTCAAATCCTATCTCTGATCCTTGTGTGACCTTGGCAAATCACTTATTCCCTGGGATTAGCTAGCTTCAAAGGTCCCTTGTATCTATAGCAGTAAGTTAACCCAACCTAAAATAAAGAAATAGGGTAAGTAAATAAACACATGCATAGAGTGGAAAGGGCATTCATTGGCTATAAAGTCAGAGGATCTGGGTTCAAATCTTGGCTGTGCCTTTTTCTACCCCTTGCTCCTGAGCCCTCAATTCACTCTTCTATAAATGGGGAACTTCTATAAATGGGGATTCCTTCCAGCTCTCCTCAAGGAGCCAAGGTGCCCATTAATGCCTGTGATTGTACCTTCCCACCAAGACCTCATATCTTCAGGAACATTTCCACTGCGTGCCGAACCCCAATCCCAGCCCCATATGGCCCTAGTAGGAGGAGTCCCAAGCTCCAAGCCTTTGCATATGATAAATCTCCCTTTTCCTGCTCAGCCTTAGTGTGTGTGTGTATTAAAACCACAGTTTTCTTTCCCAGAGCCCCACAAGCCACATCTCCAGCCTCCTGCGATTTTTTTGGTTATTCGGCTCATGTGTTTGTCCTTAGTAAAGTGTGTCTTACCTCAAATTGTGTGAGCTCAACGAGTCCCCTAAAAGCTGCCTTGGAGCCCTTTCTTTTCCCTCCCCTGCCCCAATTACTCTCTTTCCTCTCTTCCATTGGACTTTGCTCCTACGACGCTCCCCATCCTCCCCTCCTCCAAAGCTCCCTTTTCTGCCAGACACTTTCTTTCCATTGTGGGCAGGCCTGTTTCCCTCATTCTCTTGTTTTCCCCATGAGATTTTGTTTCTCGTTGGTCCCTCCCACCATTAGTTGTCCTCCGTGCTCTGTGGGTCTCAGACAAAAGCATTCCTCCCAAGGCCATCTTCACCTCTCTGTGCCCCTGGTGGGCATCACACTCTACCTTTGCTGCTTGGTCGATGTTGCCTTTACTTTGGGCATATAATCCCAATAAGAGAGCCAAGGCTGGGGAGATGCTCAAGCCTCCCTGGCTCACCCCAAGCCGTGGCCACTCTAACCCTCTGAAAAGCAAAGCGGTGTCACCAATCCAAATGGATGCAGAGAAGCCAAATCAATCAGAAAGCATTCCTTAGGCACCTACAATGTCCACAGGGCCGAGTGAACAGAGAAATGACCTTGGGGGAAGGAAAGCAGAGGTTCCAGTCCTCCCTCAGATGCATACTTACCGCCAGCGTGATTCTGGGCAAGTCACCTAAGCTCCTGGGCCAGGGTCAGTCCCTAAAACTATGACTTTCAGGGACCTCCCCTTTCAGGCAGAAGGGTTCTCTCACCAGGCCTTGCTCTCTGGAGCCATGAAATCCCAGACCTGGCCCTTATTCCTGTCCTGTGTGCCAAGCCCTGTGCTAGGTGCTAGGGTACAAAGATCAAAATAAAACAGTGCCTGTCCTCAAGAGACTTACATTCTAATGGGGGAGACAACACGTACATACCAAGTATGTACTTTTTTGTTGTTACGAAATAAGTATGTGGGGCTGTAAAGGAAAGAGGAAATAAGTGGGAAGGTTGGTCAGAAAGGATTTCTGAAAGGCATCCCATGAGCCTGCGCTCCTTCAGAAGGAAGCAGAGCAAGATAAGGGGGCTGGGTTTCAGAAGAAAGCAGGAGAAAAGATGAAATCCATCCCCATTAGGGCACAAGCTCCTCGAGGGCAGCCACTGGTTTTGCACTGCCTGGCACACAGCAAGCGCTTCATAAATGTTTATTGACTGCCTGTTTAACAAGGGGTATGGTCAGATGCATGCAGTAGGAGGATTAATCTGGCGATGTTGAATGGGACACGTTGGAAGGTGTTGGAAGCCTGTTCTAATGTCTTTTTATGACCTAGCATTGGTTGAAAATGGATGGAATTCTCATTCCTTTCTCCTCACTGGGCATCAGCCTGTATATGGGCCATAGGTATGTGAGTGATATGATTCCAAATGCAGTGGCCAGGACTGCTGAGATCCAGAAAGGGAAGAGAACCATTGAGGGTTAGGGTGGATACTCAGTACAACTCTGCTGAGGCTCAAGAGGAAAAGCCGGTGCCTGGCTCATCACTGGTCTTTGCAAATCATGTCCCTGGTGTTCAGCCCCTCAGAGACAAGTCATCCCAACAACATGCTAGGAGGCTAGGGGGGAGCTATCCCGACCATTCAGAATGTAAATGAAGGTGATTGCCTCCAGTTGCAACAGATCCACCCCCAAGTTACAATGATTTGTACTCTGAAGAGCCTTGTTGATACTTTGTGGCTCGACACAAAGATTCCTTGTTCGGAGCTTGGGAGCAAGAGACAGATTTTCCAGCAGCTGCCTAATATCTCTGTCAACATCAGATGAAATAGATGTAGGAATCTCAGGGAAAAAATGCAAACATTTAATGCCCAGTAATGATGAATTCCAATTTCCAGTTGCAGAAACAGAAATTGTTTTTCAATGTGTTCTACTTGGTTTTTCCAAACAAACATCTGGCATCTTTTTTTTTTAAATCATTCAAATGCTGTATTATCTGTCTATCTATTTATTTGTCTGGCTGTAGGATCAACAATGCCGAGGAGAGGTTGAAATGCTGCTTTGTCCCAATCCTTGTCCCAAGAAGAGAGCTAAGGCTGCCTTGAGTCAGCCATTGTCACCATTAGAAAGGAGCACATTTTGTTGGCCATAGAGGCATTATAGTAGAGGGCTTACATGAGGCCTCATGAAAGTTACCTCATCTGGAAAAAAGAGATGTTAATACTTTCACTACCTACCTGTCCGATATAGATATCTGTTCTGTATGGTTGTATGGTGGTGAGTCTCTGATGCATTCTACTTTAGGACAATGGTGAGTTGATTACAATGCTGAACAAAGAAGGAATTAATAAGGAGAGTGAAATTTCCTTTCTGGATATCATCAAATGGACATCTGATCCAAAAAGGTGAGCCAGGCATGTGGTGAGAATGAAGGCTAACCATGGGATGGACTGTGTGCTTCCCTGGGATGCTTTGAGTGGGGAAGGTCACCAGCACACTGGAAGTGCTTACTGTGGCAAGAATAGTGGAAGGTGTAGACCAAAGTCCCATAGGACAGACCAGCAAGGATGGGTTGTGATCTGTATCAGAGGGGAGAGAAATGATACTGAGATCCCAGCTCCATTGAAATTCTTGAGAACTACCTGGGTATGGGGAGCACTTGGCAAAACTCCAAGTGCAACAGAAATGGGGGGAGGGTTAATATAAAGAAGAAAATCTGCTACTATCTTCATTTTCAGGAATTTGCTTGTGCTTGTGGGCCATGAAGCTCTTGAAGCAAATTCATCTCATGGAGGGGGAGCCACAGGGGGGACCATCTCCTTCTTCCCTGATATTACCTACTCGCAGAGTTCCTATCTCATAACTTCTGGCAGTACTAAGCAATGCTGTCCCTAGAGACTTGTTATTCTTCTTTCAGAATAGCATCTATAGCCAGAGATGGACGCGTTCTATTCCCTCCTTCCCCCAACCCCTCACTCCTTGCCTAAGGTTGAGCGCTGGAAAATAACGTGGGGAAACTGATTAGACTGAGAACATAGCCTTGGGTTAATAATTGCCCGAAGTTGGCTAAGTCATCATAGCCAAGGTAAATGAACTTGGGGCTGGAGAAATCAGCTTTCTCTCCTCAGGGGCACAAACAATGCCCTCCATATGCTGGGGAAGGAAACAGACGGACCCCATAGGGATGATGGTCATCAAACCCAGGACTCTTTGGAGATCAAGGGACTGCTCATCCAAATAAGAGGTCAATGGAACCAAAGGTAACTTTTGAATACCAGAGAGATTTATGGCAGCTTTCCTTAATTGCTCTGTTCTTGAGTTGGGAAAACAAGCCTGAACAGTCTCATAACTTCTTTGGGGTAATTACAACAAAATGCAACTTTAAAAAAAACCTGAAAGAAAAACCCAGAGAATGTGGCTCACCACTGTTGCTATGGGATTTGCACATTCCTTCAGTCAAATCATGACCCTCCAAATATGCAGACACATAGAAAGACTGAAAGAACACAGTTAGCTTATAAGGTGGAAGCCAGTCCCATCCCCCATACAAAGGTGGTTCTGTGGCACTCAACCTGTCATTAGATCATAAACCAAATCAATCTTTTTCTCCCTATAGTTGACAGTTCTACCCACTGCATTCATTGGCTGCTCCAGCCTAACAGTGAATCCTATGGAAAGATGATGATTGCCTTCCGGTTATGTTTTTTCCATTTATATCTGGATTTTTTAGGCTGAAATTTCTCAAATTAGGCTAAATACTTCCAACAAGTCATGGAAAGAAGCATTCAATGTATAGCAGAAACCTAGATAGACATGAGAATCGCCTTCACTTCCTTTTTAACATCCTTTTGTCTGGTTTTCATGTTGTAAGGATTAGGGTTCACCCCACGCAGAAGCTAATCAGAGAAGGTCCAGACATCTTAAATGAATCAAAATAAACTTCAGTGGGTTTGAAGGGATTACAGGAACTTTGAATTATTGGACTAAAACAAATGACATCAGACAGGAAGTGTCTCGTGATTGGGAAAAAAAAGATCAGCTCATACTTCCTGGGCTACATATAAAGATAGCAAACTAGTACTGACCCAGTCAGCTGAGTGGGAAAGATTCCAAATAAGAGAACTGGGGATCCAGGCTACTGACGGGGAATCCTCTTAGGGAGAGAAGTGCCTCCCACTCTTTTCTTCCCCCACCCCCATTGACTGCATTATCAGACAATCTTAATTATTGGCAATAATGCATTTAGCTAGGGAAAAGAGAGAGAGAGAGACACAGACAGAGTCAGACAGAGAGAAAGACAGAGAGACAGAGAGACAGAGACAGAGATAGAGACAGAGAGGTGGGAGAGAGACAGAGAGAGACACACACAGAGACAGAGAAAGAGACAGAGATAGAGACAGAGAAAAATGGGAGAGAGACAGAGAGAGAGAGAGAAAGAGAGAGAGAGAGAGAGAGAGAGAGAGAGAGAGAGAGAGAGAGAGACTGAGGGCAGACAGGAGATCTCCCAAGATTGACCTTGTGAACTTTGAAAGATCAGAGTACTTGGAGCCATCAGTAGCACCCCCTTCCCCCAAGGACCAGTGGCTAAGGATAGTGTCAGCATTAGGAATTGAGAGACAAATTGGGGACTAAATAGATATGCTGAAAAAAGGTACCTTTGAGACAGCACAAAGACACTGACCCTTAGAACCTGGCAGAGATCTGCAACTTAAGAAACCTGGAAATTTCAAAGGAAGAAAAAGGACCTCCAGAATCCAGCAGCCATGAGTCACTCCTCTGACTCACAATCTCCCTATATGTATGACTCACTAAAATTTTTATTATAAGTTTGAGACCACTATCCCCTGGACGTTCTATAACAATTCTTCTTAACAGAAATAACCTTCCTAAAGTCTAATTAAGTCTTGTCAATAAACAGTGGGAAGCACATCAGTGGGGGCTTGTGAGTGACAGTAGAAGAAAATCCCAGCCTCTCAGGATTACCCTAAGCACTCTGAGACAAATAGCCAGTGTCCCCTCTGAGAACCCAACCTACAGAGTGTCAGGGCAATTTGGGGGAGTAAACCCATAGGAAGTGCCAAAGCAGGAAGCTGTGTGTGCTGACATAGCATCAGACAATCTCAGCAAACCTGAGCATGAAACAATAGG
Organism: Pseudochirops cupreus; assembly: GCA_028627135.1. NCBI lineage: Eukaryota > Metazoa > Chordata > Mammalia > Diprotodontia > Pseudocheiridae > Pseudochirops > Pseudochirops cupreus. The sequence continues at coordinate 573,214,539 of CM053581.1, forward strand.
AAAGAGAACATTGGAAGAAAATGTGGTGAAGTCAGCAGAAATTTCGTGTAGCAGCCATAATCTCTGGGTGCTAATGGTTTTGAAAACTCTTTTATGATATTTTCATGGAATTGTAATCTCTCTGATCTGGAGAATCTCTCCATTTGTGCAGATAACAACCACCGCAGTAATAAATAGCTAGCATTTATGCGGCACTTTAATGTTTGGGAAGCATTTTTCAATTATTATCTCATTTCATCCTCATAACAACCCTCAAAGTTGGAGCCATTATCTCCATTTTACAAATTGGGAGACTGAGGCAGACAGAAGTTAGATGACCTCATCATAGTTTCACAATTAGCAAATGTCTGATGTCAGATTTGAACTCAGGTCTTCCTGACTCTAGGCATTGTGCCACCTGGCTATAACCCATCCACATCTTTCATTCTGTATAATTCACATCCATACAGTCCGAGAAATCTTCCACAGAAGATCTACTTATTTTGCTGAAGATCTTCTTCTAGGTCAGGAATTCTGAACCTCAGGTTTGAAATCTTGATGCATTTTAAAATATATATTTGGACAATGCTTTCAATATGATTGTAATTTTGTAATCCTATGTATTTTCTAATACATTTAAAAACGTGATTCTGAGAAGAGCTCCATGGGCTTCACTAGCCTACCCAAGGAAGCCATAACGCACACACACACAACAGACACACACACACACACACACACACACACACACACAGGTGAAGATTACCTATTGTATGTCTTTTTTTTTTTAATCTCCTGAACACCTCTGCAGCCTCTGAACTGACCAACCATTATCCCTTGCTCTCAATTCGTGATTGGTTATTTCACAAAATGCCTGACATATAACAGATGTTTGATAACTATTGGTTCTTTTCCCTTTCTCTCCTTTTTGTTTTGTATCTCCTATTGTGCCTGGGTCATCATTGGAAATGCATTGTAGCCTACCTCAAACCGTCACACATCTCTCCATTGCCCTGTGGGCAACCTTTATAGCAGCTTCAAAAAGAGCTAATTCGGAGTGCGAGGGGATGGAAGAGGGTTGTTCATTTCCTAGATTGATGGGTAAAAAGGACAAGGTTTGTATCTGAACACTTCTGCCAGAATCTAACTGTTGTCCGGTGGAGGCGGAGTGGTATTATCACTGTTGTGTTGTTGTTACCACCATGTTAATCCCCATTGGTACCAAGTACCACAGACATTTATTGAGCATGGCACCCACCGTGTGGTAAGGGCTGGGCACAGAAATCCAAGCTTCACTCAATGGCACAGTATTGGTATTGATGCAATGATGTCTCTCCCCATGTAGCTTCAGTGCCATTTCTTCCTACCCACCTTGCCCCCCACTGCTATCCACTCCCCATGCAAATTTAATTTCCCAGGGGTGTCCTAAGGCTTACACTCTTGGCTAAAGCAGAAAATGGGTAGTCAAGAGACATTAAAGACGCATACTTTCCATTGAGTTCACTTGGGTTTCCTATTAAATACTGTTTCCAGCCCATTTTGGAACTGTTATTCTTAACATTTAAAATTAGCCATATAAATCTAATATGTGTAATGTTAATACCTGAGCCGAATTGCATCCCAGGGAGAAAATGGCAGATGCTTTGAATTCGGAAGCTTGGAGGCTAAGTCACTTGGACTTCTACTTAAGATTTAGACTGGTCCTCTCATCATTTTCTAATTATATTTTTATCACATGCAGGGAATTGGGAATATTTGCTACAAGAACTTGTTTGTTGCATGAACTTAATTGTTCTGTTCTGGACTCGAAAAATCAAGCCAGAATAGTCTCATGATTTCTCAGAGGGTAATTATCACAAAATACAACAAACTCCCTTGAAAACATGGTTCCTTCTTCCTTGTTCATGGGTTCTCATACTTCAAGTGATGTTTTCCCAAACAGCGCTAGTCCAGGCACAGTCAGAATGTGTTTAGCACATTTAAGCTCCTGGCCTCGAGAATAATGCCACAAGTATTATTTTCCCCATTCTATAGAAAAGGAAACTGAGGCATTAAGCATTTGCCCATGGTTATATGACAAATAAATGTTGGAGGAAGGATTTGTTTCCAAAACTTCTTTGCAGAGGGCTGGGTGGGGGGAGTGTTATAAAGTAGCTCCATGGTGTTACAATATCCTTTCATCAGCCTTGAAGTGCTAAATAAGTGCCCGCCAAATTTATCCTAAGTCTCCCCAGATATGGCGGTCCTGCCCACTACAGGGCAGCTAAATGCAGCAATGAATAGAGCTCTGGACCTGGAGTCAGAAAAACCTGAGTTCAAACATCGCCTCAGATACTTACTAGATTTGTGACCTTGGGTAGGTCACTTAACCTCTATCTATCCCAGTTTCCCAAATTATAAAATAAGAATCATAACAGTACTTACCTCCCAGGGTTGTTCTGAAGAACAAATAGGATAATATTTGTAAGGTACTTAATCCAGTGCCAGGTACACAGTAGGTGCTGTATACATGCTCATTGCTGTTGTTGTTCAGTTCTCTCAGTCATGTCTGACTATCATGACCCCATTCAGGGTTTTCTTGGTAAAGATACTGAAACGGTTTGTCATTTTCTTCTTCGACTCATTTTATAGATGAGGAAACTGAGGCAAACAGGATTTAGTGATTTGCCCAGGGTCACACAACTAGCATCTGAGGCCACATTTGAACTCAGGAAAATGAGTCTTCCTCATTCCCAATGCAGGGGCATCCAGCTGACCCATTATTATTGTTATTACAGCCATAATCTGAGTTACCCAAAGCCTAATAATCAATGCTCCTGAAAGAGGATGGTAGCCAATACCTCTACCTTAGTGGTATCTCAAGCCAGCTACAACTAGAGGTTTTTTCAGGTTAACCTTTCTCAACATGGGGGAAGTCCCTCAATGCAGTCATGAAGATAAGCACCAACCCACAGGTGCCCATATTAGGAAAACACATTTTCTAAATCAATACACACAAATGAGATTTGACTCCACTTCTAGGTCTTCAGATCCTTGCTTGAGGATAACAACCCTATAAAATGACCAAAAAAGCACCCTGTTTGCCTCACTTTCCTTATCTGTCAAAGGAGCTGCAGAAGGAATTGGCAAACCACTCCAGTATTTCTGCCAAGAAAACCCCCAGTGGGGTCACAGTCACACATGACTGAAATGATTCAATGACACATTTTCTTTTCATGAGATTTCTAAAATAATACATCTATTGGAATGTCTTATGTACCATGGTTGGTAGTGATTGGGAGTATCTTTGGATACACTTTTCATGGACATCTTTGAGCTGTCAAAGCATGGGGTTGATGGCTGGACCCGCCCACCAACAGGCTGACAACTGAGTGAGGCAGAGGCCTCATTGGCAAGATGGCCACTGAGGTCCTTCCCAGCTCCAGGCAGATGGTGCTGTGATGATGCTCCAGCAAAACACAGACACCCCTTAAGGGCAGGGACTTTGCCTGCTCACCTTTGTTTTCACCACGGTGTCTAAGGCAGTGTTGTATGTTTATGCAGTAGAATTTTTGTTGTGAAATAAATGAATGGAAGGAAAATGAGTGAATGAGGTAAAAGAAAAGAATCAGACTGGCTCCCTTCATTTCACTGAATGTGTTCATGATTGATCTGATCACATATGCAGATTTATATTGTCATAAAATCTAAAAGCCTTGGTACCATATGCCATAGGTGCTATAACTCAGTTCATGAATAGAAAAATCTATGCAAACAATGTAGGGCCAAGGGATGGGAGGGTAGGCACCCTGAGAGTTCGAGAATGAATCAATTAAAACTAGGTCCATTGAGTCACTGGTTTCACTTATGTGACAAATGTCTGCATCGAAAGTGAAATATTTGCTTAAATCTTCCATATCTTTCTAATCATGACCATTCTTGTTCTCCTGTGGACCAAACATCCTAATGCTTAACTGATTTTTTTCACTTTTCACCTTATTGTTTTGGCACTGCGTAGACAAGGACATTGGCGGAACTGGGTATGTCAGCAGTGAGGACAGGGATAGGTGGGCACAGCTGTAGGCCAAAGCTCTGAGAGGATCTCCAGGGGCTTCTATGTGCATCTAATCAATAGCAAGTCAAGTCTTTGGACATAGAGGGCACTGGAGAACAGCCTTGGGGTGGCTTTTAAGGCAGCCACTGTTGGAGATGCATAGAGGGAGTGAGAGTGTGGGAGAAAGACCAGGATCAAAGGTGAGGGAAGACTGACACATGGCAAGGGATCTTCCCAGTGCTGGACTGGACCTCCAAGGTTTCCTTCTCATATTTTTGTTGTGTGTACATCAATTTGCAAACTGATCAGGATAAGAGTTCATAAGCATACATTTTTGACATATTCCCTATGGGTTGATATGGGTTCATGGTCAAGGGTATGTATTACTCCAGAGCCTTTCTACAGCCCATATCAGATGGGGAAACTGTGTCACAAGAAGAATCAGCCTACAAGCTTGATTCTACCGGCTGAACTCACTCCCTCATCCTTGGTCAAAGGTGCCTGGTGGGAGGCATGGCACTTTGAGAAAATGGAAACTACATTGGAGCTCTTTCTGGCTTCTTTAATCTATTCAATGGTCTCTACTTGAAAGGAAAACCCCAACTGAATACACCTAATGGCTGTAGCAGATCCCAAACTGTGGTAGTGTTAACTCAAATCAATGGTCATTTTAAATTCATGGATTATGCCTTATCACTTGGGTTGGAAAAATTAATCTTCACTGAGCAGTAAGATCCAGGGAGTGGTCAATTACTTTTGAGATTCACTTAGAGGTGTCTTTCACAATAAACCCCAAGTGCCAGACGCTAACTCATGAACTTGTACCTTGTCTGAAGTATAGGTTTGCTTACATGGGTTAATAACAATGAGGAAAGCCTGAATCCTGGAGTAACAGTGTCCAATTGGGCCTCAGAAGTGATCTAGTCCAAATTGTACCTAAATAATAATCCTCTCTACAATATTCCCAACCTTTGGTCTTCCAGACTCCACTTGAATACCTCCAATAAGAGGGGGTTGTAATGCCCTAGAAGGATCATTGGTCCTTCTTTGGAAGGTTATTGGAAGGTTATTACTTGGAACCTCAGTTTCCTTCTTTGTAAGAGGAATAAGAGTATACTCAATCACAAAGGTCCCTTCCAGTGATAAATCTAGGATCTTCTGAACTCACTACCATCGTGATGTAGCAGAGGCTGAATTTGGCCAATAGTGTCCCATTCCCAGAGCTCCACTGGAATATTCTGTGAGACACTAGGGACATGGGGACTCATTGCTTGGATCTTTAGGGGATGAGAAACTTCCTGAATATTTCTAACCATGATGTAGCCCAGCACTGATGGAACTTGTTACTTTGATATAACCTAAAAAACCTAAGAGGTCCCTTGGTCCATATCTATGGCAGAGAATACGCACAAGGTACTGAATCCATTAAAAGAAAAGTCAACTTCTAGCCACTTCTCTCTTCCTTAGGTCTTGTTAAGCTTAAGGCTTACTGGCAATTGACTTGTGAGAGTCTTTTGTGTTGTTTTGTTTTTCTTTTGTGTATAGGGACAAAATATCCATCCCATGTCTGGTTCATTGTACTATGGGCACTTTCCACTCTAATTTTTTGGGGAAATCTATGATTTGTCATTTAAGCCTAAGCTTTGTCACTGCGGCACCAGGGTTAGGGTTTAACAAGCCATGGAATGTGAGAAAACAGGCCTTTCTCGTTGGAGTCCAGCCTCCTCTCCATGATTAAAGCTAGTCTGAACCATTGATGTGGATGTAGAGCAGAGACTCCAGGACCCAGACTCAGTCCAGTAGAGAGTCTTTAATATTCTACTGACATTATCTATTTCTATCCATCCTACTCTTATATATTTATCCCCAGTCAGCTCTACAGGATTTCTGGGACTTAAAGAAGGCTAGATCTTCCAGGCTTCTACCACTCAGAGCCATACTCAGATTTTTGTCACTAGAGGGACATTAATGATCCCTCATCCTGGTTTTACATTCAGATTTTATGGAATTGTATGAAACTGAGCATTGCTGATTTGCCATGTGCCATTTTGCAGCTTTCTCTCTCTCTCTCTCTCTCTCTCTCTCTCTCTCTCTCTCTCTCTCTCTCTCTCTCTCCCTCTCTCTCTCTCTTTCTCTCTCTCTCTCTCTCATTAGCTGCCAAAAGTCAAGATAAAACATACAATGTCTTCTTCCCCAGACCCAGCAGTTGGAGGCTGCAGTTCAGAAAGTCTATGAATTAAACTGAGGATGGTGCTGAATGCCAAAAATCTCCAGCCACTCGTGTGTGATGCTTTTCTCTACTGAGCCAAAGCAAGGTGAGGGCCAAGCAAACAATGGATAAACACGTCTCACAGAAGTGACTTTGACATTTCAACTAAGTTTATTCGTTCATCAAGGCAAGAGTGTCCTAGTGCCCCCCCACCCCTCCCCCAAAAGAAGCTGCCTTAAAGACCAGGACAAAATATAGCATAAAAAACCATACGAACACTTTGTTAAATGCATAGATTTAACCCTGCTGTTTTGCTCCTAATCATTATTAATTGCCTCCAGTGGTGGACATTAATTTCCCTACTGCAGCAACATACATCTTGAGCGTGGGCAAATCCTAATACATCAAGTGGGACAGGTGATATAATTCAGCTGGTCACAGCTGGAGAGAAGACAGCCACCCACATGCAAGCAGTCTGTCAACCTTAGTTATACCACAAACCCTGCCACAGCCTCCAGAACAACGCTGTGCATTTATCTCAAGGGATAACTTTACAAGAAGTATGGCTGGTCAGCGCATCCCAGTTAATCTGTTATTGTCTTAATAACTGCAAGAATTGGGCAGGTGAAGCTCTGAACTTTAACACTACCCTTTGATGGAGGAGAGGGGTGAGCTGGTGGGGATATTGGAGGCACCAATACCCAAGTCAATAAGTGACTAGAAATATTCATTGGGAAGGATTTCTGGTCATGTAGGCTGGAACAGGTCTTCAGAATCTTGCTTCTCTTCTTGGGGACTAATAACGATATACCTCTTTTCTTACTATTGATGGGAAATTAATGTTGACGTGACTGTGTAAGGAATGAGCATAAAGGACTAGAAACCAATGAAAGAGTCCTTGGTGGGGGGAGATAAGTCAGCCTGGCTGGAGCCTTGCAGATGGGAAGGACTAAAGGCAGCTGGGAATGTTAGCTCGGAAGCTGGTGGGTGGGGCCAAGAGGAGCACCTTGAGCTGGGTGAGAAGCTGAGGAGATGGGCTGCCAGTACAGATGGAAAGCAAGACGGCAGCCAGAACTCAGGCCATATGTGAGATAGGTAGACGGGGGCATCCAGGTGGGACTTGGCAACAATTGGTGATGGCAGGTGAGAGATACAGAAAAGGATACACTTTTGGGGTGCTGGCAAGTAGAATGTGAGTAGATAAAAAAGGAAGTTGGAAATTCCAGTTGTAAGGCATATGCCTGGCTATGTTATGCCATCATTCAGAATCTTTTCTGGCTCCCCTGTTTCCTAAAGGATATGGCATTTAAAGCCCTTCCTAATCCTCTTGCTCATTTCATTTCCCAGACTGCATTCTCACCCAACGGTCCTACTTTTGACTCCCTGAATCTGACATTCCATGCCCATGCCTTTGCATAGGCTGTCTCCCATGTCAGGAATGAACTCCTTCCTAACCTTTGCCTCTGAAAATGGAAGCTGGTTGAGGGCAAGACTTATCTCACTTTTGTCTTCATACCCCCAGTACCTAGCTGAACACAACAGTGTCTGGTTACGAGTTTCCTGATGGATTCACTGGTTACTTGATTAGAAGCCTCAGAATCCTTCTGGGCCCAGCTCCGAGATCACCTTCTATGCCAAGACTTTTTTGAGACCATTATTTGGCATCAGGATATAACATCATCACGTTGCCCCTTCTCAGACTGTCTTCTGGCTACTCACCTGTTCGCGAGGTATATTCCCCCCAGTGACATGTGATCTCCATGAAGGCAAGAAATCAGCTCTCCTTTGTATTCTTTTTATCTCCAATACTTCAGCCACTCATACTTAGCAGAGATTTCATAGCTATTCCTTGAACTGAATTAAATGACTTGAAGTCGAGCGGGTTTTCCTTCCTATGTGTGACCTTACCCTGGAAGGTGCTGTGGAAGAATTTGCAAGTTGGTCCCTTACTCCAGACCTTTCTAAGTAGGAATTCAAAGGTCTTCTCTGAGAGGGCATAAATCATGCCGAGAAATTCTTCCGAAGCAGGTAGTGGGTGGGCACTGTTATACCTGATTTTATGACTGACAGAAATGAGACCCATGTAGAGTCAATTCACTTACTTGACATAACAAACACCCTTAGCAAAGGAGGGGCCAGGGCTTCAGCTACCATCTCCTGTGGTCTGTGTTCTCCCCAGCAGACCACACTAGAAATGCCCTTATGGAATTCAGTCTAGGTGTGTGAACAGCAACTCACTTTACACGGTCTCCATCTGTGGGTGCGTTCGTACCTATTGGACTATGTGGGACACACCTAAGCAGCCTCCTTTGCCTAGAGAACACCATCCAATCCAGCCTGCCTTCCTGGCAACAAGGAAAATCTTCCAGCTGCCTTGCAGAGGCTCCCTTCTCGGAGTCGGTCTTTTATTTCTCTATCTCGAATCCAACGGGCTTCAGCAGCTCTTCTTGGCCGTTACTATCCAGTATTTGCCTTCGGGTTTTATTGGTTTGTTTTGATTGTTTGATTTATTAGGGCACTTACGCCAGTGTCCCGAGGTGCTGATACAAAAACAAACACTTGACTATTCATTCTTTGGGATGCTAACTGGTGGCGCCACCTCCCTCAGTCATCTTCCATCCATTGCCCAAACAGATGGGCCCTGCGCTATGCCTAGAGGCTAAAGCATGTCAACTTGATCAAAGGAAGGCATAAATTCTAAGGCCCATTTCTGGGAAGGTTAAAACTTTCTAAAGAAAGGAAAAGGCAATTCAATTCAAGAAACATTTATTGAGCCTGATGGAAGGGGAGGTTCCAGGATCACAAAATAAGCCCTCACATCAGTCAATCAGTCAATGCATATTTATTAATTAAGTTCCCTAAGAGAGCTTCCATCTTGTTGGGGGTTACAGCACTGAATTCTAGATCTAAAAGGGACCTTTAAGGTCATCTAGAGACTGGATAAGTGATTGGCCCCAAATCACACAGCTATCAAGTAGCAGGGTTGAGGTTGGCATCCCTGCATCCATCAGCTCCCTATGTGCATGGTTAAATATATACAAGGTGATTTGAAGAGGGAAACAGAGATTTCTGGAGGAGACAGCCCTTGAGCTGAGCTTTGAAAGAAGTTAGGGATTTGAAGAGACAGATGTGAGGAGGGAGAACATGCAATGACCTGAGCTAGAACATCAAAGTTGGCCACCTGGATTGGAATGTGGAGCATCTGAAATGGAGGGGGGAGTAAAGGTCAATAAGCCTGGAAAGCACCTGGAAGCCAAACCCAGAAGCACCTCAAATGCCAGGCTGAGTCTGCACTTTACCTAGAAGCAAGTAGGAGCCACTGAAGATTTGGAGCACAAGAGTGGTACTGATCAGAAAAATGATGTGGGCAGGTGTTAGAGGAGAGGCTGGGGATGAAGAAGACAGGAGACTGAATGCAAGAAGGCTCCTGAAATTCATACCTTTACTTAAATATTACAGAGGCACATAGAGTCTACATACACATATGCACACAAACACACATTTTAAACTATTTTTTGAACCTCTGATTTCATTGCTTTGGGGAGCTCCTAGGTAAGAGAATCCCTCTCCCAATGTTAATCAGTACCTGCTCTGTGACTTATGGACTTAGGGAGCCACCTGGGGCACTGAATACTTAAGTGATTGTCTGAGTCACATAGCCGGTACATGTCAGAAATAGGACTTAAACTGAGGTCTTCCTCACCCTGAGGGCAGATCTCTTCCCACTGTACCACACTTCCCCTTGTACACATATTAGTCAATGGCTACATCTCATAAAAACAGAAACAAAAGCATAAGGAAGATATACAGTCTACCCAAGAGTACAGGGCAGGTCAAGAGCTAAAGTAAGAAGAGATCTGAATTAGCTGTTCATCTCAACAAGCCATGCAGCCTTGAAACTCAATGAGCGGGAATCATTTCAGTAAAGTTTTCCATTTTGTACTCAAAGGGAAGAAAGATTCCACTGTCACCTCCTGAAAGAGACACCAAAATGAAAGCTACCAGAAATGTTAAAGCCAAAATCCAGGCCAAAGAAAAATACTCCAGGTAGCAGGAAAGAAATAATTCACATACTGAGGAAACACGGGGAGGATCCCACATGATTTAGCAACCACCAAGGGAAGAATGGAGAGCTTGAAATATGATTTTCCAGGAAGATATATGCTGACTACCCAAAATAACTTACCTGGCAAAAGTGAGTGTAGTCCTGGGGGTGGTGATGGAGGGGGGAAGGGACCTGAAATGAAATAGGGGACTTCCAAGCATTTCTGACAAAAAGACTACAGCTGTGTTTAACCTTTGAAGTGCAACATAGTAGTCAAGAGAAACATAAAAACATACATGAGTGAAGAATCGCAAGGGACTAAACAAGAATAAATTACTCACATTCTAATATGAGGAGATGATATATGTGTCACCTTTGAGTCATCATTGGGGTTAGAGAAGGAGTCTAATTATTCAAAGGGCCTGGGAGTCCTTCTGCTCTGTCTTGATGATCTTCAAAGAATGTAAAGAGAGAAACATACTAGGAGGGGAAAAGAAGAGAAAGGTTGGGGGGGAATCTCACATAATTGGAGTGTGTAAATCGAAGTCTACAAATGAAGAGGAAGGGTTGGGGGCAGTAGGTGACACTTTCATCTGAAACATTCAAAGGAGGGAAGAAAACACATATATACAGTATCAGGTACAGAAATACATTTCATGAAAGAGGGAAAGAGGAGGGAAAATGGAGAGGGAAAGGGAGAAAAAGGGGAATGAAAGAGATGATACATTAAGGGAAGGATTAGTGTGGGATAAAACTAACTCTAAGAATGTACAAAAATCTTTAGGGCAGCTCTTTATGTGGTGGCAAAGCATGGGAAACTGAGGGAGTGCCCAACAATTAAGGAATAGTCAATCAAGTTCTGGTATATAAATATGATGTAAATGGTTTATAAATGGTCTATTAGAAAAGATGAAGGAAATCATTTCAGGGAAACCTTGGAAGATTTATAGATATTGATAGAGAATGGAGCAGCAGGACCAAGACAATGATTTATACAATGACAGCAATAATGTAAAGATAATCAACTTTGAAAATCTTAGGAACTCTGGTCAGCAAGAAGACTCATGATGAAACATGGTACCCATCTCTTGATAGTAAAGCAAAGGAGTCAGAGTGCAGGGTGAGACTTTTTTTTTTGACTTGAGCAAATGTAGAAATTTATTTTGCCTAACTATATGTGTTTATAACAGGGTTTTCATTTTTTCTTTTTCTCTCAACTGAGGGTAGGGTGGAAGAGAGAGAAGTTTTTTGCTTATTGAAAAATATATACATAATTTCCAAAAAGAACTTTAAATAGTAGTCAAAAATGACATCTGCCTGGATTGCTTGCAATGTTTTTGTCAAGAGTTTAGTTTGATGTTTTAAATATTGGGAAAAGCATTTTAAACATTTGCTTCCTATGAAACAATTGGAAAGCAAAAGGCCCATTATTACCCAAGATTTTTAAGGATTAGAAGAAGGGAATAAATAAACTCTCATGCTTAGATTTCACTAATATCCAAATTGGGTGGAAGGAGTGATGGGCCTTTAACAATTTTGTTTTTTAAAAACTAGCAGATAAATTCCCCAGGCATACAAATTGCCCTTATTTTCACTGATGCTTACTGAGTCTAATCGTTACACTATTGAGCTCAAAGGGCCATGTCTGGATTAGATACATAAAAAAGCTTATTGCTAATCTGTTTTATGCCTTCAGTAGATTTATGCATTTGGGAATCAAATTATATGCTTTCAAGGAGGCTTATAAATTAATTTCTTTATTAGGAATAAAATTCATTTAAAAATAAAAGTTCAGGCATAGTGTATTCGGTTAGCAGTTTGGAATATTAGTAATGTATATACTATATGTGACAAAAGTCTGATCTAGGTGAAAGGCAGCTTTCCCATCCTGGATGTAAATGTGTGCTGGCTTTTCTTTTGGAGTACTTGAATAGAGTTTCTAATATTTTGAAACTCTAAATGAATCAATTGTAATAAGAAACTAGGGCTTAGATTCTATGTTGATTTTAGTTTTTTATATAATAATGAGTTATGATATTTGGCAATTGGATATGTATGGATGTATATTAGATATATAATATGTAATAATGTAACATATACTATATATTAGAGAGAGAATTTTTAAAAGTCAAAAGTACTTTGTTTCTTTGTTTTTAATTAATGTAATCTTGGGCTTCACCCCAACAGGATGCCACAGTAAATTAGATATCAGTGAAGTTTATTCTGTATAAAGAATGCTATGAATAAACAAACAAAAAACCTTCACACATGAAGAAACAGACTCAGAGAAAAAAAAATTGTTCTTCATTACATCAAATCAGAAAAGAAATCCATTCCCTTCAGTATTGTGTTGGTGCTGGCTTGTATAGGCTCAGGAAGACTAGTCTTCCTGAGTTCAAATCCAGCCTCAGACACTTATTAGTTACGTAACCATGGGCAAGTCACTTAACCCTGTTTGCCTCAGTGTCCTCATCTGTAAAATGAACTTGAGAAGGAAATGGAAGACCACATTAGTATTTCTGCCAAGAAAACCCCAAGTGAAATCATAAAGAGTTGAACATGACTAAAAAATGACTGAACAACATTTTTGTCTTAGAAACCAGAAAAATGCTACAACTCAGGGCTTAAGTTATTGTTTTGTTGATTGTCTAGATGTGAGAAAATGTTAATGATGCAGATTAAATTTAAAAGTATGTCATACACTTCTGAAGATCTGATTGTTAAACATTCACCAGAAATTCCTGGTTCCTTGTGAAAAGAGAAAGTTAATCCACAGTCTGGGAATCTCCTTACCTTTTGTTATTATTTTTTTGAAAGAAGCTACAGGTCCAAGTCTTATTTTCATTGATTAAATTCACTTTAATCTGAGTGAGTGGCTTGAGGAATGTGTGCTAACAGACCCAGATAGGTTTGGGGGCAGCTAATTTCCAACCTGTCCTTTGAAAATTCATGTGATTGGGGCCTATTTGAAACCTTCAAACTAAGCCAGCACTGGCCTTTGATAAAAAAAGGGTCATGCTCTCAATCTGGTCTCTAGAAAACAAATCCCCAGACCTTTCACACTTTACATATTCCAGATGATCCCAGAAAGGTGTGTATAGACATAGTCTGGGCAACCCAGAGCCTATCTTAAACATGTTGGACCCCAGGGAAGGTCTCCGGGGAGAAGAAAGCCTACAAAGATTCTTTCTGTAAAGCAAGCTTTTTAAAGCAGATATCCAATTTTCTGTTTCATAGGTTTGTGTAGCCAATCTTCAGGGCTGGGGCTTGTGAGTCTGGGTCATGACCAGTCCAACAAGTCAGTTCTTGCCTTCAAGTGTCTGATGTAGCTGGGTGGTACCATAATGCACAAAGCACTGGACTTGGAGTCAGTTCAGATTCAGGCACATTTACTAGCTGTGTGACCCTGGACAAGTCATTTCACCCATCCCCCTCAATTTGCTCATCTCTAAAATAGGGATAATAACAGCGCCTTCCTTGCAGGGTTGTTGTAAGGATCAAGTAAAATAATGTTAGTAAGGCTATGGAAGCTAGGTGACCCTGTAGATAGAGTGCTCAGTCTGGAGTTAGGAAGACACAGTTCAAATCCAATTTAAGATACTTAAACCAGCTGTGTGACTCTGGATAAGTCACTTATTTTTCTTCCTCAGTTTCCTCATCCAAAAAATGAGGGTAATAAGGGCACCTACCTCCTAAGGCTGTTTTGAGGATCAGATGAAAGCGTATTTGTAAAGACCTTATTTGGCACATAGTAGGGCTTCATAAAATGCTCCTGCCCTTTCCTCTTCCCTTTCCCCCATTTGTGTATCGAAAAAAGCCTCCCTTCAGATCTATGAAGTTATCTCAAAATAAGCCGCTTCTCTTTTGTTCTCCTGCTAAAAAGGGCATGGAGCACACGAGAGTAGAAACCTACAGGACCTGGAGTGGAGAGGGCCTGAGTTCAGATCTTACCTTTTACATTTAATAGTAGCCCTGTGATTCGGGACAGCTCCCCTGATCTCTGTCCCTAGAAAGTCGGCACATGACCCAGACAAGAGTCCTAACTAGCTGCCGCCTGCAAGACATTCCTCCCTTAGCGTTTCTCTCTCTCATTTCACGATCTTATTCCAAGGAAGGCAGAAGAGGCTGGCTCCTCTGAAAGACCCGGGACCAGACCAAGCTCTGTCCGGAGCCCTTTTGAAGCCGGCCCAGGGACTGAGAGTGAAGGCTTCAAGCTTCACTCTCCCCCAGCTCCAGCAGACAAAGTCTGCCTTGTACCCATTTCTGTCGGTCCTTCTTTTTAGTTCCTACTTTGAAACCGAGTGCATTTTGGAGTCAGGCCTGAGATGAAGGAATTCAGTCGCCTTCACTAGGCTGGCGTAAACCTCCTGCCCCAAACCTATCCACAGCCCGGCTGTCACGAGCTCAGACAAGACACTGTTTGTTATCTAGGCAGAAAGCATGCTTGGGTTAAACTGTCCACGCCAATCTGTCACCGCCTCGGCTGCCAAGCTCCCAGGCACTTGTCAGGGGTTGAGACGGGAGCTGCCTGGATCAGCTTTTCCTCCCAACAGCAACCTCGGACATAACATTTCCAGTGTGTTATCACAAGCAGAGCCTGGGGCTGGGGTCACCATTAACTCTGGATCTCCCCAGCTTAGAGCCTTCGTCCTGGAAAGGAAGCGTGGAGGAGAGAGAGCCTGACAAAATGTCATGTGAGTTCAGCGGGGCTTTTGGCAGCAGAAACGGGTTCGCCGTAATTAAAACCGTTAAACTTGGAAAGCAGACTGGAGTGCGATATGTTGCTTCCATTCTTGGAAATACATTCACTAGGAGTTAATAAATAATATATGAACGCTAATCTTTTTAAGTCATTGCGAAGGGATGAAGTCAGCCTCTATAATTCTAACCGTACAGTCTCAGTCCCTGCTCCGTTAGGATGTAAAGGTGTGGACTGATTAGAGGCATTCGGCTGCTTTTGATAGAAGTCTTAAATTTAAATGCCAGGCCATTTGTTTTTCACAAATGGAGTAATTAGAATAATATTTTCTTCATTTTTAAGGTCAAATCCCTCACATTCTACATGCTTGCACCTGATTTAGATGCAGTCGGATTCTTTTTTCCCTTGTATTCATTAATTAAATGTGAGTTGCTTAAAGGTAACACTCACCCTATTTTCTCTGGCGAGGAAAAATGAAATAAAAACACAAGGGATTGTTGGTCCAGCTACAGAGGTAGGGAAGAGTCCTGCCTATTCGCTGCTGATATCTTAAAAAAAAAAAAAAAAGATGAAATTAACCTGATTTTCCACCTAAGTGACTCCATTCTTTCTGAGAAAGGGGAGAACTTGGTCGATTCCAGTTGCATTTCAAAACTCTCATTACCATGTTTAAAAATGAAGAAGAAGAAATCTTTTGAAGGGAAGTCTATGGGCCTCCTTTATTCAATGAACACGGCTATTAAAAACTCATTTCTGAAACATTTATCTCAAATGTGAATTATGGAATATTAACTGATCTTTATTCACAAGGGTTTAAAAAAGGATTCTGGCCAGCCTTAGTGAATGTTTGGGTGATAATCACTTTTGTTTGGTTCATGTAAAGCATTTTAGATGGAAATAATATGAATCAACTTCAAATTAAAGAGATTTCATTTTCCTCTCTCTGATTCTGCCTTTGGTTCTAATGGGGAGTTCCCTACATCAAAGCTAACAATAAGAGGCATTCCAAGGGCTAAATTCGGTTTTAAGCTAGATTTTTGGAAAGACAAAGCTTTCAGATTTGCAAAGCCTTCACCACATAATTAGCATTACCTCCTTCGAGGCCCACAACAAACCTAGGAAGTAGGCACTACAGTTTTAGTGAGCCTCATTTTACAAATAAAAAAATGGGATTCAGTGAGAGGAACCTGTGTGTTGGTGTCAGTCAGGATTCGAACTAAGGTGATCCTGCCTCTAGGGACAGTCCATGATGACACAGAGTTACAAGCAGATTTGGGGAGGGCAAAGTTCACCTATTCCATAGATGGACAGTGATGGTCTCTGAAGCTCATTGGTAACGCCTCAATAAATCATTCAGCACTTATTAAGCACCTACCACTTTGTAACTCTGGGCAAGTCACTTCACCCTGTTTGCCTCAGTTTCCTCCTCTGTAAAATGAGCTGGAGAAGGAAAGGGCAAACCACTTCAGTATCTCCACCAAGAAAATCCCAAAATGGGGTCACAAAGAGTCTGACAAAATTAAAACAACTGAACAGAAGAAGCAAGGACTGTCCTAAGCACGGGAAATACAAAGTCAAAAGAAAATGTCTCCTTACCCTCAAAGAGGGCGGGTGCACATGTGTGTAATTATATACAAAAAGATAGTGAGCCCTGATGGAATTCTTCGTACCAGATTTTCCAATTCTTACCATCAATTGAAAACATGGGCAATGTATCAAAGCTTGGCCTTAAGTGATTCTCAATCTCCTAATCTCCATCTCTCCATTATTCCATAAAATCAGACGTTCAGACGGGAAGCGAGCCCATCCCAGTACTCACAGCTCCACCATTAGTGGGCTGAGCCCACGATTCCTTAATTCACTTTCTTCCTGGAAACTCTCTCTACAAGAGCATGGTTGTTATCTAGAGTGGGATGACTCTTCTGAGGCTCTTATTTAAGCCCATTTGGACATGATAAAGACGAGCAATAAACAAGAGATAGGGATCCTCCGATTCAAGTGTTTCGGCCAAAATGTTTTATCTTGACAGGCATTTCTGTAACAGCAACAAAAGTGACTTAAGAGGCAGGAGAACTCTTTTATGGGCAGACCTGGCCATATTCAGAAAAATAAGGCAGTTAATGAGAAGGATGGCTAAGACTTACCTAGCACTGAAGCTGACTCACATGGGGCTTTGGGCATCTGCCCCTCCATGTCCTGCATCCTGCCATGGAGTATGTGTTGAATACTCATCAATCTGGGTTTCCCAATAAGGGAAGTAGGATCTCTAGTTATCACATTCATTGGCCGTGGGGCAGCATAAACATCTCAGATCAGGAATTTATTGTCAAAAGTGGTGTTTTAAGAAAATGTCATTGATTTTGAGTTGGAAGGGCTCTCAGAAGGGAGCTGAGGAGAGGGGGAGGACTTAGCAGTCAGGGGAAGAGCTAGGATCTGACCCCAGTTCCTCTCGCCCCAAGGCCAGCATCTTCCCACTCCGCCATCCTACCCCAAAAGGATGATTTCTCCCCAGCTTTGGTAGCTTTAGCTAGAACATCATTCTCACAGGCAAAGGCTCTATTTCCTGGCTATCACCAGCGATGCTGTAGATTTGTAATGAGCTTAACCCCACAGGTCCCTTGATTTCTTCCCCATCTGAAAAGTGGTCACACTTGCCATACATCCGACCACACAGCTCTTCTGAGAATTGGACATTCTCCCCAAACATTGCAATCAGTACCTTGCTGTGTGTTTCTGAGAAACCAGCCCTGGGAAGGGCCAGCAAGCTCTTTCGATCGTGACTCTGCCTTCTTGTCTTCTAACTCTGTTCATAGTTTTTAGATAAAGTTCAATGATTTCCTTTTCCTGACTTCCCTAGGATATTAATTATTTAGAAAATGTTTTGTGTTCCTAAGATGCATGGGCTGTGTGGCCCCCACCACCATTTTTATCAAAGAATGTCAAACTTATGTCTGTGTATATTTTCACGCTTTCCAGAAACAAATTTAGGGGAAAAAATTCCCTTAAATACATATGGTCAAATGTTCCCATTTGTAGGCAAGTCTACCTACATGTTCCTACAAGTTTCCCCTGCCTTGTGCTGAAAACTTGCTTCTTCAAGGCCTGAGAACACTCCTACAAAGTAGGCACCTTTGACAGAATGATGACATGCCAATGCCAGGTAGATCCTAAGAGGGAGGTGTCTTCTTTTCCAGGATCACAGAAGCCTGTGACCTCAAAGGCAGCTGGCATCATGGGTAATGGGGTCAGAAAGACAGCATCAAACCCTGCCCTGCCATTGACTTACTGTGTGACCTTGAGCAGATACTTGTCTTCATCAATGACAAGAGCAACAGCAGGCATTAATTAAGTGCTTACTGAATGCCAGGAGCTGTGATAAATACTGAGCTACAAAGAAAGGCAAAAATAGTCCCTGGCCATAAGAAACTCACATCCCAGTACAGTAATATATAAATAACCAGCTACGTACAAGATATCAATGATGTAAGTGGGAGATAATCTCAGATGAGCGGTCAGCTAGGTGGCACAGTGGGTAGAGCGCCAGGCCTAGAGGCAGGAAGACCTGAGTTCAAATCTGACCTCAGACACATGCTAACTGTGTGACTCTGGGCAAATCATTTCACCCTGTTTTCCTCAGTTTCCTCATCTGTAAAATGAACTAGAGAAGAAAATAGCAAACCATTTCAGTATGTTAGTCATGACTAAAATGGCTGAACAACAACAATCTTAGATGGAAGGTACTAGAAGTAGGAGGGGGCAGGGAGGGCCTCCTTCACTTTGGCAGCTGAATGGGGGATGAACTGGGGTGGGGAGAGACTTGAGTCAGGAAGACCCACCAGTAGCCATTGCCTTATTCCAGGGGTGAGTTGATGTGGGTCTTTGCCTGGTTGGGATAGTTTCAGGGAGTGTATATGAGAGATGTTACTAAGGTAAAATCAATAGGCCCAGGCAACAGTTAGCATATGAGAGGTGAGAGAAAGTGAGGAATTAACGATGCCTAGGTTGGAAGCCTGAGTGATTGAGAAGAAGGTGGCACTCTGCACCATAATAGCAACAAATGAAGAGTGAAGAGTCTGATGGGAAAGATAAGGAGTTCAGGTTCAGTCATGTTGAGTTTAAGACATCTATGGCTTATTCTATTTGAGATGTCTAGTAGGGATGACAGGCTGGAGGTCAGGACAGAGGTTAGGACTGGATAACCAAATCTGAGGGGCATCTATATAGAAATAACAGTTGAATCCACAGAAGCTGATGAGATGACTAAGGACAATAGTATAAATAACAAAGAGAAGATATCCTAGGACCAGAACATTCATGGTTGGTGGGTCTGAGCTGCATGAAGACTTGAGGAGAACCAGGTGAGATCAGCTTAGGAAAACCTAGTGAGGAGAGAATATCCAGAGGAAAAGAGTGGTCAAAAGTGGCAAAGGCTGGTGGGAGGTCAAGCAAGATGAGGCCATTAGAATCAGTGATGAAAGTCTCATTGGCAATTTTGGGAAGGGTAGTTCCAGTTGAAGGATGAGGTTGGAAGCCAGAGAGTGAGAGGATGTGCCTTGGGCACCCGCTAGGACTTCTGTGCTGTCCTAGGCAGCTGATCATGTGGGAGGAGAGAGCCATGTGCTGAGACAATCACAGCTCATTCCCTTCTTGCTAGTAATGACAGCTACGCCTGGCTTAGAATTCACAAGTATTCCATTCTGTATTCGGTGCAAAAGCAGCCTGGCCAAGGACAAAGCTAGGGCAAGCAAGAAAAGACTGTTATGAGAGGGGTGTATTTGGATGCTTTCAAAAAAAATCTAAGAACAGTTCTGAATCTCTCCCAACTCAGAATTCATGGATAATTCAATTTTCACACAGGTTATACAGAGTCAAGAACCCAGAAGGGTGAAGACAAATTAAGGCAAAGGGTGAAACCCTTTGCTGACATTTCAGCTCAAGGGATTGCAAGTGGAGCTCTCTCTTGCTCAGTCAAAAAATCTTGGGTCATCTTTGAATGGCTGCCCTTCCCATCTTGCCCCACCACATGCCATCCTTGAAATCATGACCAGTCTGCTCTGTTCTCCCTGAGACCTCACAGGACCTCATCCCCTCTCACCTATACTACTGCAGATTTCCTTCACTTGTCTTCCTCCTTTCTCCAATTCATCTTGAAAGAGCATGACTCTGAAGCCTGAGGATCTGGGTTCAAATCCTACTTCTGACAGATAAACTCATGACCTCTGGCAAGTCAATTCACACCCTGGGCCTTGATTTCTTCATCTGCAAAATGAGAGGGCTGGATTGAATGAGTCCTAAGAACCCTTCCAGCTCTAAATCTGTGTTCTCAAACCTTGTTTTCATTTGATATTTATTGCATGGATTTGACAGTATATATAGAGAGAGAGACACGTACATATATATACATTTCATAAATGTATTTATTCTAGATGTATGTGGAATACATATATAAATGCATAAAAGAGTCAGAGTAGCCTAGTAGCTAGGGAACTGATCTTAGAGTGAGGAAGATCTGGGTTAAAGTCCTGCCTCTGCCATGTAATAGCTTTGTGATTTTGTGTTCTCTTTCAATCCTCTGGTCAAAGCAACTCTCTAAGACTATACAATGGCAGCCTATACTGGTAGAGGAGGTTTTATTAAGTGGGAGTTCCCTCCACCCATAAAATGACACACCCTCTCCTATCCAGAGCTTACTGTCCATCAATATTTACTCTTATCTATGGCAATGTCTTCTCTCTCCTTAGAACTAAATTCCTTGAGAGCCGCCATTTTGTCTGTGTATTTCCATCACCTAACAGTGGTCTTTGAACACAAGAGACACTCACTAAATATCTGTCGATTGGTTGGTTGGTCGTGACACTTCCCAGCTGGATGCTTACCTTCTGACTGCCTGAATGTTCAGTGAGATCATTGGCCTTAGAGTCAAGAAGACTTGAATTCAACTAGTTGTGTGACCTCAGGCAAGTCACTTACCTTCCATCTTCTCTGCATTGACATCTTGTACGTACCTAATTATTTATATATTGTCTCCTCCTTGAGAATGTAAGTTTCTTAAAAGAATATTTTTACTTCTCTTTGGTACCTCAGGCACTGTCTGGCAAATATTAAGTGCTTAATAAGTGTTTGTTGGTTGATTGAAACCTCCTCTCTAAGCCCAGGTTTCCCATCTGGTAGTGCTCTGTCTCCCAAACTACCTCAAATTTAGTTACATATTTGTATGTGTTTATCTTATATTTGTGGGCTGACTACTTTTCGACATCTTTAATGTCTCTCCCATTCAGGTAGAAGCTCCTTTGCTTTGTTCTTAGTCCTCATATCCCCAGGACCTAGTACAGTGTTGGGCCCATAATAAGTACTTGACAAATACTTGTCAACAGAGATCTGTGAAATAAAGACTCCAAGGTCATGCAAGGGAAGCCTTTACCAATGGTAGAGTGTTGTAGAAGCATCAGCTATTGTTCTTGTTATTATTTCTAGGTTCCCCACCCTGCACACAAGCAGAGCAATCCCACTGTAGGATCTTTAACCCGGATTGCTCGAGGTCATTCTCAGTCTGGGCCCGGGAGAGGTTCAAATCCAGGCTGAGAGGAAGTGAAGGGAGCAGAGGAATGCAGCACTTAGCAGGCTTCTCCCTGTGGGCACTTTTATGACATCGTGCTTACGGAGAGCCCTTCCCTGGATGCACCAGTCTGTTTGCTTCATAGTTTGGTGACACATCCAAGAAAGATTTTTTATACTGAAAAATGGGGGCACTAAAAAGGGATGGTGGCTGTAAATTGTTAATGGGTCCTTTTCACCATTTATGCTCTGCTTTATTCTCTCTGCACTCCAGGCGGCTCAGGACCATGAACCTGGTCAAGAGCTTGGCATGATCCTTCATACCTGCGATTTGCTGTCTGGACTCTGCCATGGATTCTGTATCTCTGGAAGAGACCCCAGAGACCATCCCATTTTATGGATGAGGAGACTGAGATCCAGAAAGATGATTTGTTCAGTCCCCTACTAGACAGTGTCAGAGGGAAGACCCAAACCCAGCTCTTCCCAACTCTACCACACTATCTCAAATATGGATGTGAGGAGTAAGACCCAATCCCTTTCTCACCTTTGTCAGTGACTTTTAGCAAGTCATTAAATGCCAGAGTTGGAAAGGAACCCGGAGATCTCTTGTTCTAACTCTTTCATTTTTCCAGATGAGGAAATAGAGGCTCAGTGAGGGTAAGTTTCTTGCTTAGAGTCATCCAGCTGGTCAATATCAGAACCAGGGTTTCCCACTTTCTAGACCAGCCTTTTTCTACTACATCACAATACCTACTTCATAAGTAAATTTTAAAAAGCATTTATTAAGTACCTACTGTGTTCCAGAAACCAGGACAAATGCAGGGAATGCAAAGAGAAGAGTGAAACAGGCCCCACTCTCTGGCACCACAGAAGGGGAGCAGAAGGGGCTCTAGAAAATGTCTAGAACACCCCTATCTCATTTTATTCATGGGGACACAAAGACCTGCTTGATGTGGCATCCAAAACATCTACTATTATCCTCAGCTGCTTTTGGAGATGCATGGTGTCCAGAATCACCTCACTGTCTTCTGCCCTGTTCAGAGTCCCCTGGAATGTTGTGCTCAGTCTGCACATGACATTCTAGGAAGGACATCAATAGGACAGTGATCAAAGAATGGCAACCAAGAAGCTGAACATGCTATAACGCAGTTGGCTGAGAATACCAGAGAGGTTGCACCCAGAGAAGACTTGAGGTAATCAAAATCTGAATCACAGTTATGTGCTTTACATATATGTCAATTAATATGACCCTCACAAGCATCCTGAGAGGTAGGTGCTGTTATTATCCTCATTTTACAGATAAGGAAACTGAGGCAAACAAAGGCTAAGTGACTTGCCCAGGATCACACAGATAGTAAATGTCTGAGTCAGGATTTGAACTCATGTCTCCCTGACCCCAAGTCTTGTACTTTATCCATTGCACATGATCCATGACAGTTGTCTTCAAATATCTGAAAGTCTCATGTGGAAGAGGGATACACACACACACACACACACACACACACACACACATATAATGTATATGTATTTGTTCAGATTGGCCCCAAGGGGCAGGATGAAGATCAGTGAGTAGAAGTTCAAAGAGGCAGTGAAAATCCCAACAATTAGGTCTATCCCAAAGTGGAATGGGTGGATGCCCTTGGAGTTAGTGGGTTCTCCTTCGCTTGAAGTATTTAAACATAGACTGGACCAGGTTGTACTGTGGAGGTGATTCCCATTCATGTACAAGGTGGACTCGATGGCCTCTGAGGCACCTCCCTGCTCAGAGATTTTAGAATTTGGGTAAATAAAGGCACAGATAGATCAAAAGCAAACAATAATAACTCCTTAGTGAGAAATTTTCAGGAAATTTAATTTAATTTCAAGAAATTACCAGGAAATTTTCCAACTGATACTTAAAAAACAACTAGCATGAATTGCTTTTCCCACAACATTGTTCGTCTCTTAAAGATACAGCAAAAGTGAAGATAGCAGTGGCAGCTAGGTGATGCAGTGAACAGAGCACCAGCCCTAGAGTCAGGAGGACCTGAGTTCAAATCCAGCCTCAGCTACTTGACACTAGCTTTGTGACCTTGGGCAAGTCACTTAACCTCAACTACCTTGCCTTATCCCCTCCAAAAAAGAAGTAAATATAGCAGGAGTTCTTTCCATGGGGTCTATAGTCCCCTAAGGGGCACAAGGAAGACTTTCAGGGAGAGTCCATGAAATAAGATGGAAAAAAATACATCTTTATTTTCGCCAGCCTCTAAGTGAAATTTAGCCTTTCCTTCCTTTATTTAAAAACATTGTCCTGAGAAAGAGTCTGTGAGCTTCACCAGACTGTTAGGAGGGACCATAGCACGAGCACATGCACATATACACATACACCAAAAAAAACACTAAGAAGTCCTTTCTCTTCGAGAGAGTCACTTGAAACAGAGTTATGCTGGGATGGTTGAAGTTGTTCACTAACCTTCACAGGTCAGGAATTCTAAAGCTCCAGGTGAGCCTAAGCTGGCAAAGTCAACAACAACAACAAAAAGGCATTTCTTAAGCTTGGGGGTTGGGGGGAATGACAAGGATCTAAGAAGGGACAGGACTACTGCTCATGACCTATGGGTTTTTTCACCATAACCATTGAAGGCTAGGTGCCTTGACTGAATTCTGTGGTCTCATAAAGTTAGAGGGCACTTGAACTTCTAGAACACGCCACATTGTACCCCAAGAATAATTCTGGCTGATGGTATCGGACTCCTGGTAACTCACAAATGATGCTGTGCTGGTGGGGCTAAGGGCCTCAGGTCCATGACCTTGGCTTGGACTTGGATAGCTCTGGGCAGAAACATGGTATGTTGGAGATGGAAGACTTTGTGGTTTCCTTCAGAGCCGTTGTAAAGGCAGACAGGATGTGCTGTATCCTGGATGTGGTCTCACAGCCCAGCTTATCTACCACCTTTCAGAGGCACAGACAGCTGGAACAATGCTGACCTTCCCACTCAATGAGTGTGGGAACCAGCAGGTTCCCAGAGGGGTGAGTGAGATGGCAAAACTCTGGTGACCACAGTGCAGTGAGGTGCTCTGCCCACAGGCAGACCAAGCTGGGAGCTGAGGAAGGTAAACAAGAGAGAGATGTGTATTCAGATTGGAAGGTCTGTGGGAGGGCGGGATTTGATCAGAGACCTGGCTGTTTTCTCTCTGGACTCCGAAGATCTTGTTATCTGGAAGGGCCAGCCTCCTCCTCCTTCTCCTCCTAGTCCTCCTCCTCCTCCTCCTCCTCCTCCTCCTCCTCCTCCTCCTCCTCGTCGTCGTCCTCGTCGACCTCGTCGATCTCGTCGTCCTCGTCGTCCTCGTCCTCCTTGTCCTCCTCCTCCTCCTCCTCCTCCTCCTCGTCCTCATCCTCCTCCTTGTCCTCATCCTCCTCCTCCTCGTCGTCCTCCTTGTCCTCCTCCTCGTCGTCCTCCTTGTCCTCCTCCTCGTCGTCCTCCTTGTCCTCCTCCTCCTCCTCCTCCTCCTCGTCCTCATCCTCCTCCTCGTCCTCCTCCTCCTCCTCCTCCTCCTCCATGTAAATGAGGCCGTTCCTTCTTTCTCATCTGACCTCCAGGCAGCTCTGCGGCCGACCATCCCCCGACTCTCTGCCCTCACAGGAGCAGCCGGGGCTGAGAATCCGTGGTTGAGGATCCAGGGTCGGCTCCCGGCTCTATTGATGACTCACTTGCCTGTGTGACCTTGACAATCACTTCGTCTCTATGGAACTCAGCCTAATAATAATAACAGCAATAATAGTTGTCATTTACCTAATCAGGTTCAACGGGAAGCGCCCTAGGGCTGAAATCCCTTCTGACTCCTGCCTAGGACCCTGTGAAAGCCAGACCACAAGGACCTTTTTCTCCCCCAGGTATCTCCCTGTGGCTTCTCAGGAGCAGCTGAGGAAGCTTAACCTTCAGCTCCCGCCTTTAGGGCTGTGTGCCATCATATGGGTAAAGGGATCTGTAATCTCGAGGTATTCCATAAAAATTCCATAAATTCCATAAAGATATCATTATAATGTTGTCATAATTGTACTGACCTATGGCAAAACTGGATAGTGAGGACTTGTTCCATCCATAACTACAAAACTCATGAATGCACCACAAAGGAGAAACCTGGGAGTCTTAGATCTAGGGCTGGGAAGAACCTGAAATGCTGCCTTGTTCTACCCACTTGTTTAAGCATGAGAAAACCGAGGCTCAGATTGAATTGGGTCCAGATTGGTCTGTGGCCTGGCCCAGGTCATTCAAGGAGAGCAGCAGGGCCAAGACTTCACCCAAAGCACTTCTTGCTAAGCCACCCCACCTCCCAATTCTCCATCTTGCCTTCTAAACATTCTTGGCCTGCAGACATGAGAAAAACAGCCTAATAACGATGCAAGGAGACAATCTCTGTGTTTTCTATTTTAGGAAATAGACGGATTGGTGATGGATTAAATGCAATTAAGTCTAGCTAAATACAGAGGGATAAGGGGGGAACGATTGAGAGGCCATGCATGGATGACAGCTTGGAGACCTTCAGTGGACGGTGAAGAGATGCCTCTTAAAAGCATATCGGCTTTTGGTAGTTCAGCGTCATTGGATTGGTGTCCCAAACCATGACAATATGACATGGTAAATCTCGTTGTCAGCTTTGGAATGTCCTTTGTGACAACAGCCAGCAAAAGGGACTAGTGATCAGCATCATACTGAGTCTGAGCTCTGGACAGACTTGACTGAGATTTGGAGGTAGATGGTGCCTCAAGCTTCTTGATGTGTGCTCTCCACAGAACCGCCTGCTTCCCATGTTCATCTCTTAACTCCAGCCCAAGCGTACGCATTGACCATATGAGATGAAACAGGACAACAAATCCCGTTTGAAGGGGAGAGGCTGGGCCTGCAGATGCAAAGACCACAGCTCTCAGGTCCGTCCCAGTATAATGGACAATAGACGGCTTTCACTAGGTCTGCCCCAGGCTATGTGATCTGGGTGATTGCTCTTTGTGGAGGCTGCCATATTTTACTTAGAGGAAGTCAGTGGGCTCTTCACAAAGCCCATTCCACCTCTGCAGCATCTGACCTGCCTAAGTGGACGCCACAATACAGGGCCATTCAGCAGAGACGTCCCACAATTCACAGGACATTACGTACAGATATGACTGGACTAATTCTGCTAATAGAGTATTTGATTTAATGGGTCGTTAAAGGGGAAGGGCAGGAACTGGACAAATCACTCAACTCAGCAGCTGATGGGTTACTTGAGAGATGGTAATGGAAGGAGTCGAAATCCCCTTTGTCTTCGGAAGAACAAGAGGAGGTGGGGGAGATAGGCCAACAGGTGTGGGTCATTTGCTGCAAAGAAAAGGAGGAGGATTTTGGCTCGAGCAGAGATTGCTGGGCTGGTTTCACTCTGGTACAGAGAGGTTCGTTTTAAGTGGCTTTGACCCAAACAATGCTTATGTTTCTTTGCCTTCTTAACAAGGTGGAAGGCAGGGGAAATATTCTTATGAAAAACCAACCTCAAGTGAATTACAGGATTACACCAAATCACAGATTTAGAGCTGAGAAGCCATCAAGCCCAACTCTCTAATTGTAAAATGAGGAAATTCAGCCCCAAAGAAGTGAACTGACTCCCTAGTTAGTAAATGTCTGGGGCAGGATTTGAACTCAGGACCCAGTTCAGCTACTTGCTCCGTGTGAGGTTTGGGGTAAATTACTTTACTCCTTTGGGCCCCAGTAAACTGAAGGAGTTAGACCGACTGCCTCTATAATCATCTCATTTTGTCTCATAATGCAAAGAGATCAGGAAGTGAGAGGCCCAAGATTCAGCCCCAGCCTCTGCCTCTTCCTACTGTGGGAAGCTGAACAAATGATTTCTCCTCTATTTGCTCACTGGTATGGGAGGTGAATTGGATTCAAATCTGTTAGGAGGATGAAGTGGTCAATTAGCAAGCATTTACTATGTAGCGAGAACTGCAGTTAAGCACTGGGGACAAAGCCTGACCTTAAGGATTCTGATGGGGGAGGTGATATATTCACTGTTCATACAAGAAACACACAGTATGATAGAAGGATTGAGCCATGGGGGAGGACCACAAAAAGCTTCCCACCGAAGGTAGGATTTCAGCTGAGTCTTAAAGGATGTCAGGGTCCTGGGGGGGAGGAGAACAATAAGGCACACATGGGGTCTCCACCCAACCACGCCTTCTCATCTGCTATGACCCACCCATGCCCCTCTACAGGCCCTCCATGAAGGACCACCCACTGTGCTGGAGGCCTTCCTCTTGTTCTTCCTGTGTCTTGGAATGGACTGATGCAATATTTGGCCCTTCCCACTGGCACACCTTGCTTTTATCACGACTGACTCCCATGACAGTGAAACTAAGGTTGAGAAATTTAGTATCAAGGAACAGCCTGATCCTGTGACAGGGTGTCAATGAGAAATACAGGACTTGGGGAAAGCTCATGACTGCTCAAGTCCATTCACCAAGGTCGGGTTAGTTTTTCCTCCCCTTGTCTCCATGTGAAGGGAAAGAACCCCAAGACAAAGCTTCACTGAATTTCACACCCAGAGCCCAATCTCATGTGCAATAAAATAGCTGGAGATTTTTTGCATGTGAAAAATCACAGATGCACAGTCTGCCTTCCAGTGTTGGTCAGGAGAGAGGAGACAAACAGGCTTTCAGAATAAATCCGACTCCCTCCAAGGTCTGGACTGCCAATGAGTGTTCATCCATCTGCCGCAAGCATTCACACTGGGGATTTGTCAATTCGATATTACCTTCCATAACTGATGGACATGGTGGCTGTTTTAGGGGGCCTGTTGGTGGGTTTGCTTTCCTGCTCTCTGTATCTCTATTCCAGGATTTTCCTGCTGTGGCTGACTTAGCTTTTTTACCGTGAGCAGGCCTGGGAAGCTAAAGGTATTTCTGGAACTTTCTGGCAGTGTGGCCCCCTTGGCTCAGAAGGGATAGAGGAAATGTTCATAGCAAAGACCCCCAAACAGGACTGAAGACAGGAATCTTTGCCCCTGGGCCAAATGGCATGAAACCCAGACCCTCCAATCAACTTTCAAGAGACACTCAACTTACCAGGGATGTGATCACCATGAAGGGGGGAGACAGCACCGTCATCTGTCTAACCAACCCAAGTGCTCCTTGGGGGTTAAACTTGGCTGTTTCTCCTGTTAAAAGACTGCTAGTCTGTCAAGCATGCTCTAAATTCCCCCTCTCTGGAGCAAAGGCCTGAGCTCCCTGCCCTAGTTACAGCTCTGGTCTTAGCTACAGAAGGCCAGAGACAAAATACCTTTGTCTTTTCCAAGACTTCTCAGAAATAGCTGCATTGATGACCAATCATTCCCATTTCATGACTGATGTTCCTTCTACAGTATCTACTCTGTGCACAGACCAGAAGGCTAATGGGCATGTTCTGGCTGCTTTCTACCAATGAAATGCTTGTTCTCTCATCTCCACGCCATCTTGATGGGCATGGGAAATGATATCACACATCTTTTCCACCTTGGGCTTCCTCAGAATAATGATCCCTGGGGTTGTCTCATGTAAGATATCAGCCTGTGGAGCAATATTCTTCCTTCTGGGCCCCAAAACACCAGCAACTCCTGCCAGGCTCTAGTCACACCTTTTCATTGAATGAAATCTGAACAGTTGCTAGAGTGGTCAATTCATTTGATGCCTCAATCATTATAATCTACTGGCATACAGTGAACATAGCTGGAAGGTTCCCCAGAAACAGCTGAAAAGAGGGGGACGTGTCAAGGGGCAAATGGAGAGAGAGAGAGAGAGACAGAGAGAGAGACAGAGAGAGAGAGAGAGAGCTCATAACTTCATAGAGGCCTGGAGAAATTAAGTGATTTGTCAGGTAAGTGATGTACAAGATCACATTGATGCTCTTAAATGTGCATTAGGCAAAATAAGAAAGCCCAACAATCTTGCCTGGTCTCTCAGATACTGACACCAAGCTTCTAGGACAATTCAACCTAGGATTTACTATCCTGTGGGTCCTATAGGTCAAAAAGCAGGACAAAACCTATTTCCTAGCACTTCCTCCACTCTGCATCCTCACAGACCCTATGAAGGTCATATTTATCTTTGAGTCTTCTGGGGACAAACTGAAGTCTCAGTCTTTCCCATGCTCTCGGCCCTCGGGACAAAGAGAATCCATCATCCTCTTGTCTCCCAGATAGGTGTGGGCATGCCTACTTCTAGTGAAGACAAGAGGAAAGATTTATTTTGAGCTAAATCAGCAACTACTTGGTTGGAGTAAGATTTCTTGTCTCTGTGTTTTGAGAAAGCTATTTTATGTTCCACTGGGAGCAATTGGGTTTATTGCCCTGAGTTCACTATGCCCAGTTGGCACGTCAGTCACAGAACTTGAGAAACTTCGCCAAGACATAGAGGCTTTTCAATTAGGTGAAACTCAATTCCTGGCAGAGAAATCCCAAATCTCTGTGCACCTGTTCCCATATCCTGGTTCACTTTGGTCTTCCCCAGAGTCCTAAAGCTTGAGTTAACCAGACAATGAATTGAGCTACACATTGGCATTGATTGCCTGAAAGGAGAGATAAATGATGTGGGACAATGAAAACAACAGACTCTGGGAGTCATAGGAGGGGTTGAGCCCCAGCTGTGACACAACCTGTTGTAGCTATATGACTTTGTCAAGTCACCCAAATACACTGAGCCTTAGTTTACCTCATCCATAAAAACAATTGAAGAACAGCTCCGGCCCACCAAAATAATTTTCTCCTTATTCTGTATGTATCTTGTATTTGTGAATCTGTACATTTGTTGCATCCCTCAATAGAGTGTAAACGCCCTGTGGGCAGGCACTACTGTCATTTTTATCTTTGTATTCTCAGTGCCCAGAAAAGGATCAGGTTCACAGTAGGTGCTAAGCCAACATTTGTTCAATTCAGTGACCAAAATGTCTCAATAGAAATGTGACAAAGTTGACACACATGCTTCCTCTTCCATGGAATTCCTTCCTCTATAGCTCCGTCAGGTAGACACTGGCAGCTCATGGAAAAGCTTCCCTCCCCAAAGTGTTGCATCCAGAGAGGAGATTAAGCCTCTCATCTGAGCCCATGGTGGTAAAACATATTTAAATATAAGCACATATTTTATTATAAAGCCAGTGGGTCGGGTTTTTATTCTCTGGTTGACTTGGATACCAGTGCTGAGCTGAGACCTTGGGGCTGCCTGATTCACGCCTAGTTCGTTTTTCTATTCAATCCATTTTCAGTGCAAAGCAGACATAAGCAGCGAAACCAATATCATTTTATTGGATCCAATGCACTGCCAGTAAAACGAATATATGTACACTCAGACCGATACACTTTTATTAAAACAAATAGGATTTAATTCAAACCAGCATCCAATGCGTGGTTTGGAGATTTTTTCAGTGCAATGAAATTAAAGTCTACCAATACTTCTGCTCAATACATTTTCCCAATCAGATCCATTTGGCCAAAGTGAAATATATTTATCACAGGTAACACATTTTTATTAAAAACAAATTTAGTGAAACTGTTTCCCTTTAAACCAATAGATAGTCATTCCAGCCAGTTGCAGAATTAGATCATAGAAACTGATGTATTTCTACCAGAGCCAAAAGCATTTCCATTCAGACCCACTTTAAAACAAGCTAATGAATAATAGAGAGGACCTGCCAAAGCCATGTCTTCAGTAAAACATCCTTGCAAAAACACTCTTGTTTTTGGATGCACCATTAAGATGCACATTCTAGGAGCAAAAGAAGCAAAATGTGCTTTAACAAAGCTAGAGATTGTGCCAGGAATATGGTGATCGAAGTGGTCTGGTGAATGTTTAACAACCAGCTTTCTGAGGGAAAGATGTATTCAGGACACATCTGTGAGTTTAATATGTTATTAACATTTTCTCCAACACTTTCTTAAATCTAAACAATCAATAAAACAATAAATCAAGCCCTGGTTTGTAGCACTTACTGATTTCCACCATGTAGATTTCCGCCATCTAGCTCCTGCTGGAAATTTAACAATCAGCTCTCCCAAGCTGGTTTGAGTTAGCTCTAGCTTACCTATGATAAGGTATTAATGAAGCCATCCAAGATACAATGCCTCATGGATACAGACACACAGAGGAGAGAGTGTAGGGATGGGAGTAAAAGTGTGGGAACACAATCTTACTTGCGGGCCCTTTGGAAGAGTTTCTATGGCCAGAAATGTCACATGGATAACCTGCTGTTGGGCCTTTTCAAAATTAGCAAGGCGGAGTCCCTTTAAAAAGAAGATAAGGATTAAGCTTTCAGCACTTACTCAGGCACATTCTAGCCTGGAGGGAACTGAGTTGTAACTAATAATTTTTTGTACCTAAGAGAAAGGAGGGAGAATGCAACACGAGAGGAAGAAAACAGGCTTGGTCTAGTATATCACAAGGCTCTATGTTACTCAAGGGCAGTCACCGATGGGAAAAATGTGAGGTGGATCAGGAACAGAGGGTGCAGACACCAGGAGGACAAAGTATGCTCTAGGATGGTATCGTCAGGGCCTTTTGGCACCTTGGGACGAAGTCCTGGCAGCCCCTGTGGGGAGGTCAGAGAAGCTTGGGAGCAGAATATTGGCATTAATTCTTTAATGCTATTGTTGATGATGACACATTGGACCCCTGGGCTCTGTCTAGTTGGGTTCAGCAGAGCCCAGTTGACGAGAGTGGAGCTCATGAAGGGTTGGGCTTTGGGAGGGCACAGGCTAAGCAGTACTTAGCTATGTGGTCTAAGATTAAAGGCCAAAGGTTGGCCCAGGCAACTCTGGGATGGTCAATAATAAGGCTTGAAACTGAGGTCTGTTCAGCCAACTTGGTAGTCTCAGGCCTCAGGGAAGACTCAAAAAATAGTCAGAAGGGGGCATCACTGATGCTTTAAAAGGAGACATTCTACCTACACACAAAGTTGGGGCAAATGAACCCCTTTTGGTCAGAGGTAACACCAGATCTTCTCAATACCATTAGCCCCGAGATAACTCACAACTGACTATAAAAGCTCATGTCATCAACATCTAGGGAGGTGGGATCCAGGATGTGACAGGGAGACCTCTTGAGACAGAAGTTACAAAGCAATGCCCAATGCTCTACAAGGCAGAACCAAGGACAGCTCCCACACTTTGGAATGCTGCTTTGTGAACAAAGAGGGTCGGACTAAACTTTTCAAGAATATGGAGGTTATTGACTCTCTGTAGTCTGAACCCAGTTCTGGGCATCACAATTTAGGAAAGACTTTGATGAGCTGAAGAACAGTCAGAGGAGGGTGGCCAGGGTGGGGAAGGGCTTGTTTTGTTTCTGCATCTATACTTTCATCACCTATCCAGGCACCTGACCCAGAGTAAGTACGAAATTAAAGCTGATTGAATTGAATGATTCAATATACACATACTGTATGTTTACCCTCCTCACTACAGTAACAATGAACCACAAATTCAGTGCCCACCACTTACGGTCATCAGCTCTTCTCAGCAGCCAGGGAGTAGCTACTCCCTCTCCTCCTTTTAACCAATCTTGGTTCTCTTCTCATCCCGAGTGGCCCAATTTGACTTTGTTTTCCCATTATATGTCATCTCAAATCCTTTGGGAAGTAGGTGAGACACAAATAATCATAACTTCTTTCTAGATTTACAAAGCATTTCCTGTCCAATCTTCCTGGCAGGTGGGAGGAAAAGAGAAAGGAAGGGAAAGAGAGAACCAAAGAAAAGGGGAAACAGATGGAGGAAGGAAGGCAAAGAGAGGGAGAGAGGAGGCAAGGAGTGACTTTAATTAATTCTGGCATTTATCAAGCTACCAGGGAAGCAAGGCTGAAGACAATGACTACTCATTGTGTCATCTTCAATGAAAATGGTATAAATAAATGAGACTGTCATGAAGTTGTTGCCTGGCCCATATTCATTACCAATCAAGTATAGAGAAATGAAATGTGAAATGGAGGAGGGGGCATGGAGCTAATTGTTTATTAGTCGATCAACTAGTAATTATTAAGCACCTGCTGTATGCCAGGCATGGGAGATACAAAAAAAGGCAAAAGATAGTGCCTGCCCTGGAGAGGCTCACAGTCTGTGTATAAACAAGATGTACACAAGATACATTGGGAGTAATCTCAGAGGGAAGGCACAAGACTCCTTGCCCAAGGTAAGATTTTAGCTGAGACTTCAGAGATTCCTGGGCAACATCCCCAAGCTCAAGATGGCAAAAGGAGCAGAGAAGTTTCTCCTTCCAGTTACTTCCCTCTTCCTCCTTTTTTTCCTCCTTGCCTAACCAGGCTAACTCTAAAACTGACCACAGACCCAGCCCAATGCCTCCTCTCTCCCTAATGCTCCTTCTTCAGCCTTACGAGATTCACCTCATTCCCTCTGTCCCCAGATGCTGTGACTCTCATACATGAGTGCCCTGCATGTGAAGGGCCCTCATTTGGTAACTTGGGAGATGGCTGCTGCTGCTATTGATATACAGTGGACTTGCCCTCAAATCCAGCCTCAGATATTTACTAGCTGTGTGACCCTGGGTGAGTCATTTCCTCATCTGTCAAATGAACTCAAAGGCTTCTAAGGCCCTAGCAGAATTTTAAATAAGATCACTGGAGCAGATCAAGGAAATGCAAGGAAGGCCCCCGACATGTTTCTCACACTCCTGAGCCCTCCGTGGTGCTCATGGGAAAAGAATCATACAGAATGGGGAGGCATAGATGAACCACAACCTGCATCACTGAGGGAACATCCACATTCTCTCATCTCCCTAACATACAGATTTCTGCTCAAAAGCCTTAAGTGGCTCCCTACTACTTCTCAGATAAAAGACCACTCAGCTACCCCTTCCTTCATAATGTCTTCTTTGATTCTCTATCCCTTGCTGCTGGCCAGAGAAAAGTATTCTTTCCTTCCCCAAAATTTCCTTGAGCCTTTCTCCAGTTTTTCTCTCCCTATCACATTTCGCCTTTCAGATAGATTGTGTCATACCCCCTAGACTTTAAACTCCTTGAGGGCAGGCACTATGTCATCTCTGTCCACCCCCTGTGCAGGGCACAGTGCCTAGCATACAGTAGGTGCTCGAGAAACACTTGTTGCATTATTTCATTTGATCTTTATGATGGCACTTAGTAAATATTAGTGATGAGTAATTTTACTAATGACTCAGTAGCAATATTAGTTTATAATAAATATTATATTCATTCTACAGATGGTGAAAGTGAGGCAGGGAGAGGTTCGATGATTTGTTTGATATCACACAGCTGACAGGGAGCAGAGATGAGACTGGGATCAGGTTTTCTCATTTCAAGCCCAGAGTTCTTGTCACATCCTTGCTCTGGGGTCAAGTTCCAGCTCTGACACTCATCCACACCATGCCCTTGAAAAGTCCCTTTGCTGGGGCCAAGTTGTTATGATCCTAAAAATGCTATTCACATCCCAGCTACTGTTCCTGGAGTTGTTTTCAGTGTGATCAACTTCACCCCACAATGAAAAGGGAACTCTCCATGCTCCAGGACCCAGGCAATATTCTTTGTTCAATGGCCATCAAGGGAAGACTCATTTCTATTCCATTCTCTTGTGAGACACGGCATGAAAGTTTGTGTGCCTTGCCCTGTCTCCTCTCCTATTGCTTCTCTCTGTTTTTCCTGGGCCCCTTGTTTTTTGATCTGAGACTTT
Organism: Pseudochirops cupreus; assembly: GCA_028627135.1. NCBI lineage: Eukaryota > Metazoa > Chordata > Mammalia > Diprotodontia > Pseudocheiridae > Pseudochirops > Pseudochirops cupreus. The sequence goes on from CM053581.1 coordinate 573,249,724, forward strand.
CTCCCATCACCTCCTCTCCTTCAGCTCTTCCAAAGAAGCTGGCCAGCTCTGAGTTCCTTTATCACCCTCAGCCACAGACAGGAGGTTTAAACTTACAGCCTTTATCTTTTAAAGCTTCTTTGAGAGGCTAAACCATTCCCAGTTTGGGCTTTATTAAGACAAATACAGGCTAACAGCTTCCATGGCCCTTAAGTATGATGGAAATTCCAGGCCCACTGAAGGTTTCCGTGGCAGAGCCCCAGCTTCACAGAGTGGGGACTTCTCTGCCATCTTATTTATGTGGCATTTTTATTCCTAATTATGGTTCATCTCTGCTGTTAATGCTTAGCAGTAGAAGAGCAAATGGCCTTGTACCGCCATCTAACATCAGCCTTTAACAGGCTAATAAAGCCAAGGCCTTTCCTTATTTCTTTTTCTCTTTCCCTCCTTCTTCCCTCCATCCTTTCTTTTCTCATTCCTCCCCTCCTCACTTCCTTCTTCTTTTCCTTCCTTTTTTCCATCTCTTCCCTTCTTCTTTTCCTTCCTTCTTTTCTTTCTTCCTTCTTCTTCTCATCCTCTTTCCTCTCTTCCTCCCTCCCTTCTTTTTTCCCTTCTACCTACCTTCTGTCCTCCCTTCCCTTTCCTTCCCTTCTTCCTTCTTTCCTTCCTTCCCTTTTTTCCTTTCTTCCTTCCTTCTTTCCTTATCCCTTCCTGCCTTTTCTTCCTATCTTCCTTTAGTCTTTCTTTCTTTCCTTCCTTCCTTCCTTCTTTCTTCCCTTTCACCCTTCCTTCTTTCTTCTTTACCTTCCTTCCTTTCTTTCTTAGAAAAAAAAAGTCTAATTTTCAGAGATTTGTACATATCTGCTGCTGTCAGTCACATATTGCACACGGAAAACTTGGAGAAGGTCAATGGACATCAGAGGGGCCTTCTGTGCCTCTTGCTCCTACCCAAGCATCACCTTTAAATCATCCTTTATTTGAGCCCAAACAACCATGGACCCAGGACATAATTAACACATGCCAGGCTTAATCAGAACAAGTATAATTTATTATTGGGATACTAATGGAATCAACTAAATGTTACTTACCATTGTGAATAATGGAAGGCCTCTGGTTGGGCTCCATTGACTTGTTGTTCCTGGATTCTAAGAAGACAGCCGCCTGCCTGGGTGTGTACATAAACAAAGAAGATGAATGGCTGGAACAGGAACGAGTTTTCCATAACCTGATTAAGGCATAAAAGCTGGCTTGGAGGAGAACCGCACACAGCTTAATGATTCCGTGGCGTTGCCTAATGTGCCTAATGTTCACTCTTAAGGAAATCAAGAAAAATGCAGAGAGGTGATGGATATTTGGCACTGTCAGTGGTGGGCCATAAAGTTTTCTGACAATGAGAGACTGTAGATGTTGAGGGACATAAACCCAGAGCCAGAACTACAAAGCTGCCCCTGGGGCAAATTCAGGTGGAAGAGTGGTACCCAAAGGGGGTGTGGCAGGCAAGGATAGTCCAATGGGGAGGAAAGATCAGCAGGAGCATAGAGGACCAGATGGCAAAGGAGAAGCATAGAACTGCTCCTTCCCAGGAAAGAATGTACTCCCTGAAAAGAAAGCCTGCTCCATCCCATGTTGGTGCCCTAGGACAAAGCCCCATTCTCCCCATGCTAGTTACAGTTTTTCTGGGATTATGCAGAAGCCCATGTTCCAGACTCAATTATGTCACATTTTTTTCAAAATCACTCCATTTTATTCCATCACTCAGTTGTAAAACTACTTCCAAGATGGGGAAAGGATGTTCCTAGTTTTTCTGAAACTTGAAGCAATAAAAATAACTGCAATGGGGTCGAGTGTGTCTTCAGCTGTTTTCCTTCTTTCACAGAACAGTTTTCAGGTATGGTTTTGCTTTTTGTAAAAAAAAAAAATCTAATGCTTTCTTCTATTATTTGCCATTAGGCTCTGAGTTCAAATCCCAGTTCAGCTATTTGCTGTCACTAAGTCCATGAAGAATTCATTTCGTTCCTGCAGACTTTTGTGTCCTCCTTTGTAAAGTGAGATGACAATAATCCTAGTACTACCCAACCCCCAATGTGGGGAGGACCAAACAGCTTCCTGTCTGTGAAGTGTCTGGAGAGCTAGCACTTATATGTAACTGTAAATAGTAAGATAATATATATATATAGATATAGATATATATATATATGTATATATATAATGAATATGGATCATCATTTTATGCTTCTGTCATTATATGCATTATCACTTATGGACTTTTATATATATTCATTTTGTGCTTATATCATTATATGTTCTTTATATCATTATATATAATTCTTCATTTTATATATATATTATCTTACTATTTACAGTTACATATTATTTCCATTTACATGTCAGTAGCTTCACACCACCTTCCTCCCAACAAGCCTGTGAGACAGGTGTGATTATGATCCCCACCTTAAGACACTGAATAAGTTAGCTACTATTTTGCATCTCTCTGATAAGGAGGGAGAACCTCAGTGCCTCAATGTCTATACAGTAAGTGTTTAATAAATGCTTATTGAGGTGAATTAAAAATAGTCAATCCAATAGCCTTTAAAACAGGCTCTTCCAGTGACTTACCCATAATCCTTCACTGTGAATCTCTTATGTATAAGAGTCTGTAGGCAGAAGGGCCATCAAGAGAAGCATTTCAACTTCCCTCCTGAATGGGGAACAACTGTGAAAGGGTGCTATTAGTAACACAAAAGGTGTTACCTTCATTTAGGATAGGGTTGGGCTCTGAACCTATGATTTCACTGGTCAAAGGACTTATCTGATGAGGAAACTCCCTCTACCTGTGCAGGTCACCTTCTCTGAGCCTTCTCATCCCAGAGCAATGATTTGCCCAGGGGGTCAAACAGCCAAGTGTCAGAGATGTTGTCCCTTAAGACAAGCAGCATAAATAAACTATTCAGGTTTTCAGAGCTTTGTTTTGGTGATTTTAGAAGGCATCAAGAAAAGCCATTGAGAACTAGGATCATAGATCATTGAACCCAATTCTTTCATCTTACAAATAAGGAAACTAAGGCCCAGGATGGGGAAGTTACTTGTCCAAGGTCACCAAAGTAGTAAAAAGCAGAATTCAAACTCAGATCTTCCAACTCCATATCTTTCCACTATATCATGTTCCCTTCTCTCAAGCTAGGACCTATAATCCTAAAACTGCTTTGGTGATTGTGTTCTTTGAATAAATTCAACCAGTATTTATGAAGCACAGCAGGTAGGTGGCTCCATAGTGCATAGGGTGCCAGGTCTGGAGTCAGGAAGACTCATCTTCCTAAATTCAAATCTGACCTCATTCACTTACTAGCTGTGTAACCTTGGGCAAGTCATTTAATCCTGCCTCAGTTTCCTCATCTGTAATGTGAACTGGAGGAGGAAATGGCAAATCTCTCCAGTATCTCTGTCAAGAAAACCCCAAATGGGGTCACAGAGAGTTGACTGTGACTGAAATGACTCAACAACAACATTTATTTGTTAGACAAACTTCTGTTTGCTAGCATAACGATCTGCTATGAACAGTGACTAAGAAGAAGAATGTGTAGCTCTTATCTTTAAATTACTCACAATTTCATTGAGAAGATGAAGACTGATACACATGGAAGTCCAACCCACACCCCCACACCCATCCAAATAAAGCTCTAAAAACCAGAAGGTCACAAAGATCCTAACCACTTCCATTATTTTATTTAGCTTGTTCATCAGTAGTTAAAGGTGATACATTGACATTACTGAGAGCCACTTTTAAGGTGTATTAACATTTCAGCAAGACACTTAAGTGGGACTTTGCATTGGATCACAGCCCATTTGCAGAGAAAGAAGCACGCCGCTGCATCCAGACATAGCAATTGATGGTCATAGATTGTGTCTGAATGAACACCACATGTCCCCCTGAACCCAGACCTATGCACAGTAACCAAAGCACTTTCTCGGGTTATTCACATTTTCCACAGTCTCTATCTTCTTGGTGTTGCATCTTCTAGATAAGAAACATTGTCAAGATGGGGTGGGGGGATAAAGTGGGAAGGAGAGAGGGGAGAGGGAGAAAGAGGAAGAGAAAGAAAGAGAGGGAGGGAAAGAGAAAGAAAAGAGATGGAGAGGGTAGGAAAAAAAAGAGAGATGTGTTGAGAAAAAGAGAGTTTTTTCCGTGGAGGAAATACAATCTGCCATGGACAATGATTTTCAAATGCCTCATTACTTAAAAAAGAAGTATAACTGCCCATTCCTTATAGCCTTGTTTATTTCACTATTGATTGACCATAATAGCTAAAAGACTGACCTTTATTTATTGGCATGTTTCTTACATTACTCAGAATGAAAGCTCTCACAAAAGAGTTATCCTTGGGATATGTCCAGGACTCTGTACCATATTGCAGAATCATGGAATCAAAGAAAGTCAGAAGTGGACAAGAGAACAGGGGCCATGGAGTCCCACCAGAACCTGAACAATAATCTCTTCGGCCCCATCCCCACTAAGTGGTCATTCAGCCTTGGCCCAAATATGTTTAGGGAGGGGGAGTCAGGTGCCCCTAGAGCAGTCCATTCCACTTTGAGAGAAATTGCATTATTAAGAAGGTTTTCCTAATGTCAAGACTAAGTCTATCCACTGGCACCTTCTAGCCATTGCTCTGCCCTTTGGGACCAATCAAGTCCATTACCTGGTTTTGGCACATGCCCAGATCACAGAAGAACTAATACCTCTTCCAGGCCACAGCTCTTCAGATACTTAAAGACAGCCATTCTGCAATTGATAAATGGGTAAAGCATATATACTGACAGTTTTCTGAATAATAAATCCAAGCTATCAATATCCATATGAAGAAAATCACTAATAATTTGAGAAATGTAAATTAAAGGAACTCTGAGTTCTACCTTCTACCCATCAGATTAACAAAGATGACAAAAAAGAAAAGTGACAAATGCTGGAGGGATTGTGGGAAAACAGGCACATTAACGAACTGTTGATGGAGCTATGAATTGACCCCACCATTTTGTAAAACAATCTGGAGTTTTGCTTCAAAAATTACTAAACCATGCGTATTCTTTGACCCAGTAATACTACTATTGGCTCTCTTTCCTCAAAGAAATCAAAGAAAAGGGAAAAGGAACTATATGTATAAAAATATTTACAGCAGTTCTTTTCATGGTGTTGGCTTAGTTTTTTTCCAGAACTAAAACCGAGGGGGTATCCATCAGTTGGGGAATAACTGAACCAATTCTGGTATATGACTATGATGGAATACTCTGTACTGTAAGAAATAATGAATGAAGTATTTTCAGAGAAATCTGAGATGACTTATATGATACAATGCAGAGTGAGATGTGCAGAACCATGTTATAACAACAGTATTGTAAAGATAAAGGACTTTGAAAGACTTGAGAACTCTGATTAGCGTAATGACCAAGCACGAGAGCCAATAACGAAGCATGCTACTCACCTTCTGATGAAGAGTGGATGAACTCAGGGTGCAGAATAAGACCTTTTTCTCTCCTTTTTTCTTTTTCTTGGATATAGTCAATGTAGAAATGTGTTTTACTTGATTAAGTATTTTTGTTACAAGGGTTTCATTTTTCTTTCTTTTTTCCAATGGAATTAAAGAAATTTGGCCTGGAAGAGAATTGTTTGTTGTTTTGTTTTTTTTTAAAGATACTTAAAGATAGTAACAGGTTCCTTCTAAGTTTTCTCTTCCAGGCTTAACTTCCTTCATTCCTTCAACCACTCCTCTAGACCCTGAATTCAAGGTCCTTCACCATCTTGGTTGCCCTCCCTGGCCTCTCTCCATTTTGTTATAAAACCATAGAATTTTAGAACAGGAAGGGTCCTTAGAGATCCCCTAGTTCAACTTTCTCATTCAAGAGTGGAGGCAACTGAGGTCCAGGGAGTCATGTCCAAGGTCACTCAGCTCATTAGTGACAGGGTGGGCACTAGAACCCAGATCCCTCAGCTCCTACTGCTGGATTTTATGTTTTCCCAAAAAAGAATGTGATCTCCTTAAGGGCAAGGAGTGTTTTGGCTTTTTCTTTGTATCCCTAGTCCTGAGCATATAGTAAGCATTTAATAAATATTTCTTGATTAATCAATTGATTAATTGATTGGAGGAGATCTGAGTTGTGGGAAAAGTTTATAAAAACCTGAAGGATATTTCAACTTTGACATGAATGGATTCCTGGAATAATTCAACCCTAGCTGCCACATTTAGTGAAATATTCTCCTAAGTGTCATCCCAGCAGCCAAACCCAGTGTGTCTCCCATGTGGGTCTCATCAGTGCCTACATCCCTGCCAGCCATGTATGGCATGACATGGACATTTTCTAATTGAGATATGAAGACTTCATTTCTGTGTGTGTGTGTGTGTGTGTGTGTGTGTGTGTGTGTGTTAGACACATTTTAGCCTAACAAATTTACTGTATATCAAGAAAAGCTCAGAGCTTCCCCAAAGTTGGTGAGTTGCCCAACATGGTTTATCTCCAGCCCACAGCTCTCTCCCTCAATCGAATACTGCAGGCACAATTTTAATGCAAACCCAATTTATGACTCAATGCTCCAGGGACCCGAGTGGGAGATTGTTACATTATTCTTTTCTAATCCTATTTGTGTTTTAATTTGCTAAGTCTGTAATGAGGTGCATGCCTCGAATAGATCCAAGATCTTTCCCATTGCTTCTGACTTTGTCTAATAGAATAGATTTTACAGTTTGCATTACCGTCCTCAGGTGCTTGGGTCAGTATTATCTCTTCATTTTCCCAAGCAGAATGAATAAAATTACATGAGGTAAGTAATTGCCTACACGTTTCCTTGTTGATCACGGCAGGGCTTATTTCCTATTATAATTCTCAATTCAAATTGCACCCACTTCTCCAAAAAAGTCAATTCTCTCTGGGCTCTGCTTTGCCCTTTCTAAATTGCTGGAGCTAGGGAAAGGAATGGAGTCCTCATTGACAACTGGTTAGCTAGTTGGCCAGTTTGGTTTATGATATGCCAATAAGGCTTTTTAAGGAAGGAAGGAAGGAAGGAAGGAAGGAAGGAAGGAAGGAAGGAAGGAAGGAAGAAAAAGGAGGTAAGGCATCTAGCAGACATTCTAGCTTTGGTACATGCCATCTCTATTTGTAGCGACAACGCTGCCTCAGCTCTGAAGGGCATCTCATTTATTGCCCTGTCCCCAATTTGTAGCAGGATTCTCCTTTCTCTAGGTACAAGAGGATGCCTGGAATGCATTTTATTGTTTCTGAATCCTATTATTCTTGACATGTTTATTTGCATTGCAAACAGCAATCTCAGAAATGATTGGGATTGCACACCCACCTGCCATTAAGGAAAGAAAGGACTAGGAAAAAATGTCATCATGGATAAAGTTAATTTGGCTCCTTCTGAGTAACTTCCTCCCTAAATTAGCCTCCTCGTAGCCAGTTTAAAAGCAGCTCAGTCAATTTGTAAGAATCATTTTGCTCTCTCTTTTTAAAACTCTGTCATTCTGCACCTGTGACAGAAGTTCCACTATATGGAACTCCCAGTGTGGAAACACCCTCCACTGACACAGACTGATAATCCCTCTGAAATTTGGGCATTTAGAGGTTGAGTGATTTGTCCATGATCACATAAACTAGTTATGTGTCAGAGGCAAGATCTGAACCCAGGTTTTTCTGACTTTAAGGTAACCATGCCTCCTGTTTGAATTCTATTTTAAATTCATAGGAACCTAGCAGATTTAAAAGGACTGGCAAGCACATCTTGGCACCTATGGGAATTATTTGAGGACAGTTTCTATTGTCAAATTTCCCTATGAATATGAATAAAAAGATTGCATTATGAATCCCACATCTGAAGGGTATTTGATGTGTAAGAAAGAGCCTCTATAGGTGGCTTTCCAAAAGAGACAGTCTTAAATTCCAGCCTTTCAGTTTCATATGGGGGCATTTTAAGTGGAAAGTGACTAGTCTCCAAAAGACACATGATGTCTATTTGAGAACATAGCGCCCTGATATTAATTATTCAGAAAGAAATGAACCCGTTTCTAACCTGAACACTCTCTTTTCCCTCCCTGCTAATGTTTACACTCCAAACATTTTTTTCCAAGGTTATTTTATTACTGGTGTTTGCTGCGCAGAGCCTGGGGACATGACTACCTTTTTATTTGCTATTTCACAGGGCCCTGCAAAGAGTTTTTAAAATATAGATCCACTTAATATCAGGCCAAGCTTCCACGAGGCTGCCCCCAGGGATTGGGGCACAGTGAAAAAGGTATTGGAATTGGAATCATCTGACCTGGCTTTGAAACCCAGCTCTGCCACTGGCTTCCTGTGGGACTTTGGAAAAATCACTTCACCTCACTGGGTGACCATTTCCTCTCGAGTCTTTGAAGGGCTGTCATGTGGGAGAGGCACTGAGCTTGTGCTGTTTGTCACAGAGGGACAAAACTATGAACGAGAATGGATGCAAGTGGCGACAAGTCAATCTGGGCTCGATGTCAAGGGAAAATCCCCCAATCTCAGCCCCTCTTGATTCCAGTCCCATCTGCCTGTTAATTATTTCCTATTTATTCTATGTATCACTAGCTTTGGATATATCTGTTCACATCTTGTCTCCCCCATTAGATTGTAAGCTCCTTGAGGGCAGGGATTATCTTCTGCAGCTTTTTGTATCCCCAGCCCTTAGCACAAAGCCTAACACATAATGGGTACTTAATAAATGCTTATCAATTGATTGACTGATTGATAACAATGAGAACTGTCCAAATTGGAAGGCATTGTCAGGGCAGATTGCTTTTAAGCAGAGCTGGGATGACCAGCTGTCTGGCAGGGAGCCGGGATTCCTCTCAGGGATGGGTTGCAATAGCTAGAATAGATTTTACAGTTTGCATTACCATCCTCAGGTGCTTGGGTCAGTATTATCCATTCATTTTCCCAAGCAGAATGAATAAAATTACATGAGGTAAATAATTGCCTACTCGTTTCCTTGTTGATCACGGCAGGGCTTATTTCCTATTATAATTCTCAATTCAAATTGCTTCCAATTCTAAATTCTTTGTCTGGATGCTGTCCGAGCATCTGCCCTTCCAGCTCTAGATCTGTGACCCAAAACTCTATTTTTTCTTCACTCAAAAGCCAGGAGACAAATTACCATTGCTAGTGAGCACTAGACTTGGAATTAGGAAGACCTGGGCTCAAACTCTGTCTCAGAGACTTACTAGCTGTGTGGCCATAGGTAGGATACTTACCTTCTCTCTGCCTCAGTTCCTCATCTGTAAAATGAGGAGGTTGGATTTGATCATCTCTAAAGTCTCCTCTGACTCAAAATTTATGACCCTACAATCCCTCACCAGAGGTTTACAAGCAATGATAGGATGCTTATTAATCACATTTGTTGTAGGGGGTTCTTGCTCAGGTAGGCATTGCATGAGATGCCTGCTGATACCTCTCCCAGTTCAAAAATCTGTAATGCTGTGACTGACTCACAGTGGGTAGAGATGGGAAGAGAAGATTCCTTCAGAGGAACACTCACACTCAGGATTATGATTGGGAGGGGAGAGAGGGGAATAAATGCATCATTTAATTAATGATTTGTTCCATCTATTTTTTTTCCTGCCTTTTGCTAAAAACATTCCTCTGCTATTTTGACTTGTGTGCTCACCCATGGGGTGTTGGTCTCAGGGTCACCAGGGATTATCATATATGCATTCATTGCTCCAGACTTCTTGGGTGGGGGCCACAAGAGGAAGAAAACCCCTTGGTGCTTGGTGTCATAAGATTCTGATCTGAAGTTTTCCCAGATGTGGTCGCTCTCCTGAGGTCTCAGCACCAAGAAGGAAACCATTGACTGTGGTCACTGCTAATACTTTACAGTGAAAACTTTTTGAAGACAAAGGTTTTGTCTTCCACTTCCTAATAACTCTGCACAGGGATTATTCCATTTATTCCAAAGAATGGAGCTTGTGGACTGGGAGGACCCCATGAGGGCAGGAACTGTGGTTTTGTTTTCTTTGGTCTTGATTTTACCTTTCTTTCTGTCTCTAACACTTATCACCAGGCTTGGTACACAATGAGTACGTGGTAAAGGCTTGTTGACTTACTGACCATTCTGCCCAGGAGGAATCCAGGCTTCCCCAAATGGAAAGTGATGATTGGCTTCAGATTTTTCCATCATACAGAGACTAAATTGTCCATTTTTCTCAAGGACGTAGTTAAGGGTACAAGCCTAAGCAGAAGGAACCAACGTTTGAAACATTTAAATGTATGGTTGCAACCCTTGGACTCCTGAAGAAATTGGAGAAATGTGACCTGCCATTTAAAAAAATTTTATTTTCAGTTCAAAATTCTCTCCCACCCTCCAGCTCTTCCCCACCCATTAAAAAAGGCAAGCAATGTGATACGTGGTACACACACACACACACACACTCACACACACACACACACACATACACACACACACACACACACACACACACACACACACATCCTAAACTCTGTGAGAGCCAGAAAATCATTCCAGGTCACTTGACATAATCATTTCAATCTCTGTTGCTTTTCCACATTGGAGAGATTTTCCCAGCCTGGGATAATGAGTCACTGTCCCCAAGAGACCAACACAAAATTTTATCTCCAAGGGGATCCTAAGGGAAACGAAGAAGCAGCCTGAATTAACTCACTGTCCCAGAGATAGGGAATATCAGCACTAAGGTCCTTTTCTGTCTTTTCTCTCCCCACCACTAGCCTCCCTTAGCCCATTTTCCCATGTGTCACCCATGTGTTCACTGGCTTTTTAACTCAGCCTCCAAATTAGACCCTCTCTTCCCGAACATTTGCTTCATTAACCCCTACCCTCTCTAGGGCTGCCAAAATAATCTTTCTAGAATATAGGTCTGAGCATGTCACTCCCCTCTTGATGAACCTACAGTGGTTCCCTATGGCCTCTAGGATAAAGTATGAATGCTTCAGCCAGGTGTTTAAAGCCCTGCACAACTGGATCCAGTCTACGTTTAGTAGCTGGTTCCCACGCCTGGAATGCTCTCACTCCTCCCCTCTGCCTCCACACTCCCCTGGCCTCCTTAAGGTTCCAACTAAAGTCCCTAAAGCTCCAATCCCTCTTAATTCTAGGAGCTTCCTTCTACTGATTATTTCTATCAGTCTGTTTTGTTTGCAAGTTATCTGCCTCCTCAGATTGTAAGCTCCTGGAAGGCAAGGATTGTTCTTTGTCTTTATCCCGAGCTCTTTGCTCAGGGCCTGGTACATAATGGTGCCTAATAAATGCTCACCGACTGACTGATATTACTCTCCTTCTTGCTAAGTTCCGGACAAAATAGGCTACTCCTGTTCACTGAACTGGGCACCCTATTTCCTAAATTCATTTACATCTACATATATATTAGCTTTTTATTTCCTCGATAAACTCCAGTACCTCCCTATTACCTGCAGGCCTAAATACAAGTTCTGTGTATCTGGAGCCTGGGACAACCCTGCTTTGCAGTCTCATTACCCATTACTCCCCAGACACTACAGTTCAGCCAACATGGCCATACTCGGCACTCCAGCTCCCATGTCTGACATCTGGTCATTTAGATTCAACAGAAAGAATAGGCACGTGGTTGTTTTACAAACCCATTGGCCAAAAGTCAGACTGGGATGGGCAGACAACGAATCCTGTTAGGAGTACCACCAAAGAACTCCAGGACTCAATTCTATTCAATCTAATAAGCATTGATCAAACATCTAATATTTCCAGCACCGGTTTAGGAGCACAAACACAAAAACAAGATCAGTCTCCTGTCCTCAAGCAGTTTCTACACTACTAGTGGGACATACTATGTATACAGGTAATCAAATTGAGATTTTGAAGGGACCTAACTAGCCATCTTGTCCAATCCATACTTGACCAAGAATCACCTGTATGTCATACTCTGCAGGTGAGCAGACGGCCTTCATTCGACACACCTGGATTTCTTTTCTTTTTTTAAATAAAATTTTATTTTTCCTCAATTACATATAAAACCAATTTTTAACATTCTTTGTTACTTTTTTAAGTTTTGCATTCCAAATTCTATCCATCCCTCCCTCTGCTCCCCCTTCTCTGAGATGGTAAGCAATCTGATATAGGTTATACATTAACAATCAAGTAACACATTTCCATATTAGTTATTTTGTGGAAGAAGAAAGGAAGGAAGGAAGGAAGGAAGGAAGGAAGGAAGGAAAGAAGGAAGGAAGGAAGGAAGGAAGGAAGGAAGGAAGGAAGGAAGGAAGGAAGGAAGGAAGGAAAAGAAAGTGAAAATTGTATGCTTTGGTTTGCACTGAGACACCATCTGTTCTTTCTCTGGAGGCAGATAGCATTTTTCATCACAAGTCCTTTGGGACTGTTTTAGATCATTGTATTACTGAGAATAGCTAAGTCATTCACAGTTATTCACTGTACAACATTACTGTTACTGTATACAATATTCTCCTGGTTCTGCTCACTTCACTCTGTATCAGTTCAGGTAAGTCTTTCCATGTTTTCCTGAAATCATCTTGCTCATCATTTTTTGTAGCACAATACTATTCCATCACCATCGTATACCACAACTTGTTCAGTCATTCCCTAATGGATAGGCATTCCCTCAATTTTCAGTTCTTTATGACCTCAAAAAAAGCCTTTACAAATACTTTTGTACAAATAGGCTTCCCTTTTTGATCTCTTTGGCATACAGACCTAGTAGACACACCTGGATTTTTTAAAAAATCCTTTGTAGCTATTGGATGCTCACCTCCCTCACCTTTGTAACCCCCTTCTCCCTTTCCCTCCTGCACATATTTATGGAACATTTTAACCCAAATCTCTATCTCCAAATTTGGAGTGTACGTTAGGGCATTCTTGTCAACAGTGAAATCAGACTAAGGCCACAGTGCTGGCTAATGAGCAGCTTTATCTCTGTTCCCAGGATGTACAGTCACAATAGCCATTAGGAAAAGCTTCAAGGTTTAGAGATAAGAGGGAGGCCTTCCACCAAGGCCATCATCCTCTATTGGAACTCTATTAAACAGCAACCAGACAATAGAATTATAAACCAGCTGAAACCCTGGACCCACCCTGGAAGTGGACAGGCAGAATCGCTGGCTCTCTATCCGCCTTCTATCCAGCTGCTTGCTATCTGGGGCACTTTGAAAAAAGGAAAAACAGACTCGGAGGCTCTGCTTGGAGGTTCAGTGGGTCTCCCCGACCTTCCAGCTGTTTTCTTAAGACACCAGCTCCTCCTCTCATGTGGAGCACCCCAATTTCTCCCCTTGTGTTCTTCACCAAGCCCCTCTGATCACTGAACGTGAAGCTGTGATCTACCTGAGCTCTCCGGGTCCCCTCCAGTCTCACAGATGATCTCTGCCTGCTCCCTCCATGACTCTGCCCTGGGTATCTCTGAGCCTTCTGGTCAAGGTTGCCTTGGATCACTCTCACCCACACTCTCTAGTCCATAAGAGGACAATTTTCTAGGGTCTTTATACAAAAGAAAAGAGAAAAATATGGAAATTTAGAGACTGTGCACCAGACTAAGGTGATGAGAAGTATATATGACTGGAATCTATGTAAAACTTCCAAGTTATCCTGGGCTAAAGTTCACCCAGGCTTAGCCTGTCTTTCTGGAGTCCATGCCCCACCCCAGGAGCAACCACTTCTGCTCCCCTTGTGATCAGTTATACCTTCCCAACCAAGCCATTGAGACATCTCACATTTGGGTTCTCAGGGCAAAATCTCATTGGTGCATTCTGAACCAATCAGAAAGTGCCCTGAGAGAACGGCAGCTGTTTGGGTCATGCCCCTAGTTGGACAGTCACTGAATTCGCTGGCCACCTCCCTTCCCCCCCTACTCACACCACAGAGTAGACTAGACAGTTTCCCCCACCTTACAAATCACAGGTCCGAAGATCACACTCAATGTGCCCAATCACTGCCATTTCTTTTAATGGCCATCAAGTAGTATGATCTCAGGAGGTAGCAAAGATCCTAGGTCCAGAGCCTCACAGGGTCTCACAAGGTCCTGATGAAAGCAGTGCTGATAGCCTGTTTGTACCTTTTAATGATTTTTCTTCTGAGTTAAAGGAGCCCAGCTCTAGAGTCATAATGTACCTCAATGTCAGAGAGTCTTCTTCCCATCCCCATCTGGACTTTTTGCTGATTTTCCTTGGAAGTCAGAAGATCCCAGGGATTTTAAGAGATGACTTGCTCCAACCTTCTCATTTTACAAATCGGGAAACTGAAGCCCAGAGAAATGACTTATCCAAGATTATACAGGTAGCAAATGGTAGAACTGGGATTCTAATCCAGGTTTTCTATCAAGGGAAATGACCTGTGTACATATAAGGATTTTATGCACATATATTTGTAAATATGCCTACGTGTATATGATATACATTTGTGTAACATATATGCATATATGTAAAGCAAATTCAAGGAAACTCTAGGACCTATTTCCTAAATTACAGAAAGGTTTCTACATGGATGGAGCAACATATCATAGTAATTACAATAGATATATAATATTATGTATAGTAAATATCATTATAATATATACTAATACAGAATGTAAAAATATATACCCTTTAAGGTTTGCAAAGTGCTTTACCTCTCCTATCTCATGTGATCTTCATAACAATCCTGAGCGCTGTTTTTAGCCCCATTTTACAGATGAGTGACTGGAGTGGAGAGGCTGTGGATTGCCCAGGGTTGTACAGATGGTGTTTCAGCTCAGTTCTCCTCCAAGTCTAGGACTTCATACACTTTTACCACCTATCCCATTCAAAATGTGCCCTACAATGACTTAATTATAGATCTTTATTATATTCCTATTTCTCTGAAAGCCTGTAAACCTTGTGATAATAGAATTATCCTTCCAGACATCACAGAGGTAGCCTCCTGTAGTATAAAGCATTTTAAATCATTGATCAGGGACAGCTAGGTGGTGCAGCAGATAGAACCCCAGACCAAGAGTCAAGAAGACATGAATTCAAATCTAGCCTCAGACACTTACTAGCTGTGTGACCCTGGGCAGGTAGGTCACTTTACCCTGTTTGCCTCAGTTTCCTCATCTGAAAAATGAGCTGGAAAAGGAAATGGGAAACACTCTAGCATCTCTGCCAAGAAAACCTCAAATGGGGTCATAAAGAGTCTGACCTAATTGATTCAACAATGACAAAACAGCCAATTGTCAGGAAGACAAGGTTCAAATCCTTCTAATGCTCATGGGTATGACTCACTCATAAGGTTACTCAGGTGACCAGAAGAAAATCTTGCCCTCTTACTGAGCCTGTTTCCTCCTCTGTAAAATGGGGGCAATGATGCTTTTTGCTTCTCCTTCCCAAGGTTGTCAAGAGGCTGCTATGAGACCATGTCTGTAAAATACTTTCCGGGCTCCAAAACACTTTACAGAGAGTCCCCCCTATTGCCTGATGACGTCACAGGAGTACAGAACATCATCCTGACCCAGAGCCCCGGGATCAGCACATTGGGAAGACCCAGCTGTTAACACCTCTCTTCCAAGCTTCAGTCAGTGTGAGCTGACCTCTATTATCAGATTGACACATATTAGGCGGAATAATATTTTAACCGGTTTTTAGTACCCAACTCTACGTTCTGTTATAAGGAATAGCAAATGTTTAATCATAAATATTTTAATGGCTTCAGGGATTCATGGTATTCAATGACCGTGTTAAACGATAATAATCACATCTGGTTTATTACTCTAGTAATTCAGCAGCTTCTCTTTAATAGTTATTTTTTATGATACGCACAGTGCTCCTGTCGTGGTCATTTATAGCGGTAATATTTTAAAGTGGCCCATTTGTTTGTTTAAGGACAGATTCACAATAGATCCCGGTATTAATATACATTTTCTGTGATTATTTCCAAGCTGCCACTGGAAAACTGATCCTAGTGTGTTAGGACTGGAGAGTCTAGAAGCCATGTGCAGTGCCCAGACTGAGAATGGGTAGGGGGGCAGATGGGGAAACCGTGGTCCCCATGGGGACACTGCGGTAGCTACCGAGTGGGATCCAGAAATGGAGGAGTCCATTAAGAAATAATTAACAAATAATCGACAAAAAGGAAGACCCCTAGTTCTGGAGAGCATCTCCTCACGAAATCAGATTCCAGCCTGAAAGAAGTCAAGGACAGTCATCTGTCTTGCATCCTTGCCCTTGGCAGCCATCAGAGCTTGGCAGGCGTCTCTGAATAACCAGCAATAACCAGCTGACAGTCACAGGGTGAAGAGGGAAGGAATTTGAACTCAGAGGAGTGCGTCAAGGGCATACCAAGGTCATCAGCTGGTTGGTTTGGTCACTGACATCAATTCGAGGCTGTTGAACCTGGACATTAACCTAGCACCTAACGGCAATGGGCATTTGTGGACTCATTTTGGATTTCTGATTAACCCACTGACCTTGTATTTGAGGATGTAGCAACATCTCTCTCCCCACAGTCAGGACCATATTTAAAACCACAGATGTAGAGTAAGGAGGGACCTTAGAAAGCTTTGAGTCAAAATCTCTCGTTTTATAAATGAGGAATATAATTCAACATTTAAGAAGTTTCTATACACAAGTTACTTTGCTAGGAACCACAATACAAAAACCCCACAAAACAGTGTCCACAATCAAGGAGCTAGGTCCACACCCCTAAGCCGCTGACCTCCATTGACAGACAGGTTGAGTCCCACAGGGCAGCTCCAGGGGTAGCCCTGAGGGGCTGGGTGCTTGTTTTTTCTATGCTTTAGCTTAAAAGCACCCAGTGGTGTGCTTCCTCCATGTTTAACAATTTATGCTAATTAGTCAACTAGACCAAATTAACTTTTAGATGGTGGCATGGTAACAACAGTTGGTACAAAACGCCCTCCTCAAATCTGTGATAAACCCCCTAAAAGTACATAGAGAGTCTAAGAGGGACTGGACTCTACCTTAGAGATCACAGATTTCAAAGAGTAGCTCAACACTTGCAAGAACCCAAAGATGCGTCCTTTGGCAGGGTGTGGCTTTTCTGCTGGGTATTTGTTGGGCTTGAATCTGCCTCTCTTCATTGCATCCGGCCAGCTCTTGGCTTTCTACATAATCGTTGTTGCCAGTCATGGCTGCCTTAGGGGTGTTACTAGAGGACCCTGAGGAGAAATCCAAATTCTCTGGTTTTTCCAAATGTGCACATTCCATTTGTCTGGAAGATGCAACAACACATAAGGGGTGTGATGTGCAGTCAGCCTGCAAAGCTAGGTTGGAACCACATGAGAAAGTGCACAAAATGCCGCATAATCTGTATTTTAGGAAACTGAGGCACACCAAGGTAAAGGGACTGCCCCCGTTCTCACAAACAGTAAGTGGAGGGGTCACTTTATATCCTGGGTCCTGTTCTGAGGCAGCACTGGATTCTTTTCATATGTCGTCTCCTCATTAGATTGTAAGTTTCTTGAGGGAAGGTCTTTTACCTTTCTTTGTATCCCCAGAGTATGTAGCACAATGCCAGGCACACAGTAGGTGCTATTGAAATGTTAGCTATCATTCATTAGCTATCACTGCTTCACTAATATTGAATGAAATCAATCAGCAAGTGGGTTGTGATGGAGGAAATGTCAGCCTGAGAGTCAGCGCCCTCCAGCAAGCTGAGCCAGGGAGGAAGGAAAGCCTCAGGGCTTGGAGGGACAGCCTATCTTCCACTGGGTGGAGATCCATCCCCCAGGGTGGGCTGATCTGGAGTGGCCCACAGGAAGCTCTCAAAGCCCCTTCCCAGCTCCATCTCTGCTGGCCTTGGGTGGAGTAGGGGTGGGAGGGATACATATAGCACCAAATGGCAGGGGCTAGAGGGGTCTCCAGTGGACACCCCCATTGCCACAGACTACTGTTGGGATAGAGGCCCATCAGGGAGCATGGGCTGGGCTGGAAGCTGCTTAATAAGCAATTACTTGTCTTTTCCTCCCATTTTATTTTACTCTGTCATAAAAACAATGACGGCACCACTATGGTTCTCTTACTTACAATAATGAAGATTTACTTCTTTCTTTCTTCTCTCCTCACTCTCTGCTTGCTGAGCCCAGTCATGGTCCTCTTTCTCTCCCAGGAGCAGTTACAGGGTTGTAACTAGGCCAGGGCCATTGGGGCTTCACCCCAGAGCCGCAGACCTGGAGCGATCTGGGACCTCTTCGAGTCTTTCAGAAGCATAGACACCCACAGAGCTTAGTACTCATTTAACAAGTCAACCAGTCAATAAGCATTTATAAAATGCTGCCTATTTGTCAGGCACAGTGAATGCAAATGCGGAAAACGAACAATTCCTACAGAGCTGGATGGGAAGGTACTCTGTTCCGGAAGGGACATGGCCACAATTTACTTTCTGCTTTGCAGTCAGAAAGCTGATGCTCCAGCCCCTTTTCAGCGGCACTGGACTGTACTTTCCCCAAGAGCAGGAGGATCCTCTCTGATCCATCCACACACCTGTAACTGGCAGCCTGGCTGACAAGGTTGCTACATGAGACCAGGGGAGTCCTTCTTGGCCTTATTAGTGTCTTGGTCTGAGCATCTGGATGAGCTGGCCACAAAGAGACAGGAAGGAAAACCTGATTCTTTCCCAGAGCTCCCTGCAGGAAGCTGCCTCCCTCCATGCCCCATGTAGGCCAGACCACAAAGTCATCAAAAACAAGAGACAGCTTAGGTGACTTTCTATAAATTATCCAGAACCAGCATGTCTCACAGCCCTTGGTGCCAGGAATCACAAACCACAAGACTTGTTTAAGAAAGGGTAGAAATATCCTCCCTGTGCCTCCAGTAAACATACCCTGGGGTCTGCTCTTACCCACATGCAGTGAATTTAGGTAACTCTGGGTCGACCAAACTCCCCTTCCTCTCCAAATTCACTTAATCACCAAGCCTAAGAGATTAATTAATTAGGAAAAGAGGAAATGCTAGAAAATGGAAGGTTTTGGGCTTTTTAAAAATCATTATTTCTTTGTTTGAAGCAAAGCTCCAGAAACACCTGTGTAGGATCCATGGGAAATTGCAACATTTAACCTTGATGCACCTATGGCCCTCCTAGTCAAGTCAAAGATCACCCTGGAGAGAAGCCTGTTGCTGGAGACAGATGTGATAATGATTTTTCTCAATCAGCTCAGAAACCTCCAACACAAATGAAAGCATCATTGTGTGGGAGGAGAGGGAGGTAGAAAAAGGCCCCAACCTGTGATTTCATTAATGTGGGAAACTCCCAGTGTGAAGACTCTTTCCACCTATTCAAACTGTCAATTTGTTGGATCACCTGCATACCATAGTTCAGAAATGGAGAGGGTCTTCCAGGAGCTTAATAATAATTCCCATGTCCGTGGAACTTTAAAAAGTGTGTTCTTCCCCCTCATACTCCTGTGAGTGTAGGCATGATTACTGCCATTCTACAGAAGAAGAAACCTAGTCTTTGAAAGATCAAATCATTTACGTAGTCAAACTGAGTTATGAAATAAATCTGTAGAAACAGGGGTGGCTAAAAATTTACATATTAAATGAATCAACTGACTCATAGCTCAAGGTTACACATTTAATGAGGAACCAAGATGAATCCAAGTCCATTGGACCATGAGCTCCATGGGTGACATATTGAATTGGAGACTGGGTCTCTGGAAGGAAATGTCCTATAGGCATTTAGAAATGTGGGACAAGATCTCCAGGGAGGAGTTGATGCTAAGCATATGAATTTGGGGCTCATGTGCATAGAGGGGGGCCTGAAGTTTATGGGTATAGCTGAGATCACCAAAGAAGAGTGTGGAAAAGGAAGAAGAGGATAGAGCCTTAGAGACACTCCAGAGGAACCAGGGAAGGGGGAACCAGAAAGAGATGCTGGGGAGATAGGAAGAGCACCAGGAAAGCCTTGTATCATGGAAATCACGGCCACCAAAGTCAAATGCTAGAGAGAGGTCAGTGGGGCTGAGGACAGAGAAAAGGGATTTCCAACTTCCCCATTGTTCCAGAAGGCAGGCACTGGTCCTATCCAGATATCTTCCCTCCATATCTCATCCATTCCTCTACTTCTGGGTATCCCAGAACCACAGGATATTAGATCTAGATGGCACCTCAAAGATGATCAAGGGAAATCTCTCCATTTTGTAGATAAGAAAACGTGGGAGGGGTGAGGAGACTTGCCCAGAGTCACACTAGTAAGTAACCGAGTTTGACCTCACTCCAGATCTTCATTCCAACTCCAATGGTTTCCCATGAGGCCAAGGAAGGCTGCCATTGTTCTCACCTGGCCTAACTGTGTGGCTTCCCCAAGGTGGTTGCAGGTTCACTTTCTCCTCAGGTATAGGCTTGGCATCATTTGAGCCTCAGAATCCCCACATCCATGAGTTTTCTTAGCTGGCAAAAGATACCCCATGCATAGACCTTCTCATCCCCTCAAATGGAAATTCAGAAATCTCAGAAAGCCAGTCAATCAATTAACATTGATTAAGTGCCTGCTATGTGCCACACACCAGCCTAAGCATTATAAAACATGAGAGGCTGTTTTTCATTCAAATTTCCAGAGCCTAGAATAGTGACCAGTCCATAGTAGGCACTTTAAAAATACTTGTTGAAGACCCAAACTGGATTTCAAATCAGAGAACCTGGGTTCAAATCCTCACTCTTTCATTTAATATTTACTTTTAGTACCTAAGTGACTTTGTGAGTCACCTAATCTCTCTAGGGCTCAGTCTCCTCGTCTGTAAAATGCGGGGTTTGGAACAATTAGCCTTTGCCAACTTCTTACTCTAAGGTCTTATGAACCTCAGTTTCCTCATCTGTAAAGAGATTATTCAGAATAAGGGGGTTTTCCCAATATACCTTCCTGTCAACAGCTCACCAGAGGGAGTGACCTGGGAGTGACTGTACATTTTCTCTCTTTACTCATTCTCTCTCTCTCTCTCTCTCTCTCCTCTCTCTCTCCCTCTCTGTCTCTCTTCTCCCTCTCTCTCTGTCTCTTTGTCTCTCTGTCTCTCTCTCTCCCTCCCTCATCTCTCTGTCTCTGTCTCTCCTCTCTCTATCCCTCTCTGTTTCTCTTAGTCTCTCTCTGTGTGTCTGTCTCTCTGTCTGTCTCTCTCCCCCCTCCATCTCTGTCTCTTTGTCTCTGTCTCTCTCTGTCTCTGTCTCTCCCTCCCCGTCTCTCTGTCCCTGTCTCTGTCTTTCTCATTTTCTCTGTCTCTCTCTGTGTGTCTGTCTCTCTCTGTTTCTCTCACCACCCCCCCTCCACTTCCCCCTCTTTCTCCATCTCATTCTTTCCTTAGGCTCCTCCCCTGCTCTTCTCCAGAGGAAAGAAGAAGCCTTTTGCATGTCCCCACCTGGATGATAGAAATCTGACTCTCTCAGAACTGGCTAGACTTTCCCATCAGGCCCCAGAATCAGGAGGAGGAAGGAATGTGTGACTGATCTCTTCCTGCTGGAGTCTGGTCAAGAGAACAGATGCATGTTACAATCCAATCTGACCACCTCCCTGCACCTTTCCAAGGTGGACGGTTGCTGGCTCTGACCAAGCCAATTGAATGCCCATTTCTTAATTCATAAACAGGGAGAGACGGCGTGCCAGAGAAAACTGGCTCCTCATCTGTTCAGGAACAAATGTGTGTGGAAAGGACCCAACTGTTATATTAACAGCTTGGGTTTTACCACGCCCTGGCCAGAAGCATGGAGCCATTGATCGTCTGTTCACTCTCTGTTTCAACCCAGTTTGTCATTGCACTCTGAGGAAAAGAGTCCTGGAGAGCTGCGGAGGAGGGGAGCCAGGCCCTTCCCATTCTTTCGATGGGGACTCACTACTAAGTGCCTGCTTTGGGAGGGAGCACTGTTCTAAGCTCCGTGGGGGAAGCTGTTATAACCAGTAAAGCCGGTTATGGCCCTGGGAAGCTCACATCCAGGCATGGTGGAAAGAGCCCTGAATTTGGAGGCCTTGGATCCTGCACTTCCTACCCATGTGACCTTGGAGAAACGACCTCCCCTCTGTTTCCTTGGCTGCAAAAGAAGGGGCATGGGGTGGAGTTGGAATAAATAGCCTCGAAGGTTCCTTCCAGCTCAACATTTGTGATCCAAACCCTTCATTCTACAGATAAGGGAACTGAGACCCAGAAAGGCAGAGTGACTTGCCCGACTCACACAGCTGAGCTGCATGACAACTCTTCCACACTAAGGCCATCTTATATTTGAGGCAACCGGAGAACAATTAAAGGCAGTATAAATGAGCCAGGAATTCAAAGGAGGGCAGGGATTGCCTTGGAGTGGGGTTACCATAGGAAGGATACGATGATTGGGAGGTGGGAGGGACCTTAGTGATCAGCCAACCCCCTCATTCTACCCAGGAAACAATTGAGGTTTGGGGAGGAGACTTTCTTGGAGTCACCCATAGGTAATTAGTGGCAGATCCTGTGTCCAAACCTAGGTCTTCTAAGCAGAAATCCAGAAGGCAACATTGTGGAAAGGCATAGTGAAGAGAGAATGCTTGGAGCTGACTGTTACCCAGGACAAGTCCCTTGAGCTCTAAATGCCTTGGGCAACTCTGAGATTGCCAGCTACAAACTTCATAATAGCCTTTGAGGATGGTAAAGGGCACTATGGGGGCTTGGACAGCAATGCCCCGAGCTCTGGCCTGCCCTAGAAATACAACCATTTTCCAGATAAAAGCAAAGCTGGGAGGTTGACTGAGAAAATGATATGTACCATGTTGCTGTTTCATGGGTCAGTGCTCCCAAGCTGCTCACTGTCCCCACAGCGTGCCTCTGGGGCACCAATAGTCTTTCAGGGGCCATGAATCATGGAATGCCTCGAGTTCAGAAGTCTCATAATATGTAGGTGACCCAAAGGGCACTGGAAAGATGCAAATCTGGGTGCACTCTAGGGCTCACAATGGCTGGTGTGTGAGCAAGGGTAGAAAAGACACCATAAGGACATTAGCAACGAGGGAGGGGGCACTGTAGTGACAGACAGCCAGGGGTAGAAGATGGACAGGTCATAAGGTCATGAACCAGAGAGGTTCTTCAACCCAACCTTCTTATTTTACAGATGGGGAAACTGAGACTCTGAGATATACTGTGGGCTCACATATTCTGGGCTCGAAGAGACCTCAGAAGAGGATGAGGGAAACAGTGATCGCTCAAGGTCACACAATGAGGCAAATGCCAAGGGTAGAATTTCAACCCAGATCCTCTGACTCCCAAGGTAGTGATTTTATCACTGAACCACAGAGCCTCCTAGACCCAAAGACTGTTTGGAAAGACCTTGAGGAAAGAGTTCAGAGCCTTGGGTGGACTCACTTCAGAGGAATCATAGAAAGATATCAACAGCCTGTGTATTCAAAGCCTGTGTAGAGAATGTAGGGATGGGTCCTGGGGAATCCTTGTACCCCGACCCCTGTGAGATCAAGCAATCCCAGTGCCTCAGGAGGAAATACATACAAAATCCTTCTCTCTCTCCTTATCTCTGCCTTCTGGCTTTTCTGGCTTCATCCAGGTCCTACTTAAAATCTTGCCTTCTGCAAGAAGACTTACCCATCCCCTAATGTCCCGCCTTTCCTCAGAGATGATCCAGTCCATCCTGTATCTATCCTGGCTGTAAAGTCCCAGACCTGTATTCAAATCCTGCCTCTCACTCGTACTGCCTGTGTGACCTTGGACCTTGGTTTCCTCATCTGTAGAATGATGGAGTTGGATGAGACAGTCTCTGACACCACAGCTCCAAGCTATGATTCTATGTCCTTGGGCACTTCACCTTTCTAGTGCTCAGTCTCCTCATCTATAAAATAAGCAGGTTAGTCTAGATGTCCTCAGGGGTCCCGGTAATCTTCCAGGTGATCAAATTGCGTCTCTCATATTGTACACACTTAAGCTCCAAGCAGTGAGCAGGTGCCCTTGAAAGCGGTTCAGTTCCACCCCACCCTCTAAAACACCAGCCAGGCACTGGAGCCATCTGTCTGGCAGAAAAGCCTGCCAGCCGAGCCAGAAAGACAATGGAAACCAATCCCCCAAATGAAAGATATCTCTGTGACAGGATGTCAGCCCTGCGCTTGCTGGTGATATCACACCTTCCCAGACACCCTAGCCCGAAGCCCCTCTGCCACATCTCTGCAAAGCTCCCCCAAAGCACCTGCTGCCAGTTGTAAGCAGCCTTTCTACTACACAAGAAGGGCCATCGGTGAGGGCGAGAGGCAGCTGTCTCAGCAGGGAACCTGTGGTGAGCCCCAACTCTCAGCAGGCCTGGGGAAGGGGGCTGCAGTTTGGGAAGGAGCACCCTGTGGCTGAGATGAATTGAAACATAGGTTACCAGGCAGCCTGCCCCAGTCATCTTTCTTCCCATCCCTGCTGTCCATGGTCCCCCTGCCAATTTCCAGGCCACATGACTGTGGTCCCATCCAAGAAAATTGGAATTAATCTGGGGAGTAAAATTTGGCGGAATGATCATCCTAATGTTGAGCTGAAATCAAGATGGAATATTCCTATTCTCTTCATTTCCTCATTCTTCCATCTTTTCAGGGAAAGGAGGGGCAGGTCAGATAAAGGCAATAAGGCTCCTCTGGCAACATTTGTCCCACAGAAACCAATGATGCATATTGTTCCCGATCCTGTCAGGCTCTGGATTTCTGCAGATTGGTTTTTCTTCCTAACACTTGTTCTGCTATTTTGACTGGTGTCCTGGACAGCCCCTTTCCCCCTACCACCACCACCACAAGAGGGTCCAAGATCTCTTTGATTGACTTGTGAAAGACTGCCCTCATTGACACACCTAGCGTCCTTTCAGTTACTTAGCATCTCAGAGATCAATTTTCAGGGAATTCCCAGACACCAAGAAAAACAATATCCCTTCCTGACAAAGGAAGCCCAGGCTGAAATGGTTGTTCTGGAGATGCTACAAAGTGGGCTAGGACAATGTCCCAAGGTTAGGGATGCGGGGAGGCAAGGAGAGAAGGGAGAGGGAGGAAGCTCCCAGCATCTTTGCATTGTAGATTTTCTGTTAGCTAAGCCACCACCTCTCACATGAAGCCTGATCAGATCTTCCCAATTATTCCAATTTTCTCTCTTGACATCACTATGTATTACCATCATGGGATCAAACACTTAGTTTCTTAGCTTTAGAGCCAGAAAAGGTCTCAGAGTTCATCTAGTCCAAAACCCTCATTTTACAAAGGAAAAAAAAAACTTAATCCTAAAAAGGTTGTGCCCTGCTCCAACCTTCTCATTTTACAGATAAGGAAACTGAGACCCAGAGAAGTGACATATCCAAGGTGATACAGGTAGCAAATGGTAGAACTGGGAGTCTAACCCAGGCTTTCTATCAAGGGAAATGACCCGTGTACATATAATTTGGTTAAGTAAGCATCAGGGGCAGCATTTGAATCCAGGCTGTCTGACTCAAGAACCAGTGCTTTGAGTTGTCCCCTCACTGATGAGATCATAGATTCCTATTAGCACTAGAATAAAATACCAAATGCCCCAACCCTGACACTTAGGTTCCTTCATCATCTGGTTGCCACTGACCAAACATGTTTCATATCAATCCTACTCACTTTCTGTTCCGGTCTGCTAGCTGGTCTGCTCACCAGGCCCCTATCTCCTACCCACTGCACCTTTATGAGGGTGGTCCCCATGTTTCAAATGTGTTCTCTCATCCCCTCCTAGACTCCTCATCTGCCTTCAAAGCTAGAGTCAGGGATCCATACCCATCAATGATACTGTTAGAATGTAAGCTTCTTGGGGATGGAAACTGTTTTAAGTTTGGTTTAGAATATTCAGAGCTGAAACATAGTAGGTGCTTGATAAATCTTTTTTTGGTTTTGAGGAATCATAGATTCATTGCAGTATCAAAATATGGTTAGAAATCTGTCTCTCTGCTTAACTCCTCCTCCTC
This sequence comes from Pseudochirops cupreus, assembly GCA_028627135.1. Classification (NCBI taxonomy): domain Eukaryota; kingdom Metazoa; phylum Chordata; class Mammalia; order Diprotodontia; family Pseudocheiridae; genus Pseudochirops; species Pseudochirops cupreus. The sequence goes on from CM053581.1 coordinate 573,275,578, forward strand.
CTCTTCTTCTTCTTCTTCTTCTTCTTCTTCCCCTCCACCTCCTCTCCCTCTCCCTCTCCTTCTCCCTCTCTCGCTCTCTCCTTCACCCAGCTCTACCCAATTTTTCTCTACCAACTATTTACTTTATCAGAATAGCTATCATCATTGTTGTGATCACACAGTGGAGAGGCACAAGGTGGGTGTGAACGGAAAGACAGCAAGCAACTATCAATAAGAACAGAAATAAAGTGAATCATCAAGGAAATGCATGAGAGGAAGAGAAAACTGGAAGATCACATGTCAAAGGTGAAGAGAATGATGGCATTTGGTGCTCCACTGATATGCTTACAATGTCAGGAAAGCTGGGAAAACTGCAGCCTGTCCGGGGATATGTGTAGTCAGCTTTGAGGATAATATGGATAAGAGTTGGACAGTATAAGCAGGCAGAGATGAAGTGTGATCTACACCACTGGAAGGAACTCTCAAATCTATGATAGATATCTAGATAGATAAATAGATGATCGATAGATGGATAGATAGGTAAATAGAAGACAGACACAGATGGATTGATAGGTGAAAGATAGATGGATGGATGGACACATAGATGAAGAGATGATAGATGGATAGATAAATAGAAGATAGATCCATTGGTAGATAAATAGGTGATGGATGGATTGATGGATACGTAGATGATAGGTAGATAAGAGAAAGACAAATAGATGATAGATAGATGATAGATTTAGATAGATAAGTGAGCATCTGTTGAACACTTATTATGCAGTAGGTATGCTAAATGCTGGGGACACAAGTATAAGTAAGCATGACAACTCTTACTCTCAAGGAAATTACTTTTAATGAGGGAAGGCAATACAGAGCAGGGGCCATTGATATTCATGGCAGCATGACATGGAAATGGTGGCGGAGCAGTGACTGGGAAACTTAGCATCCGAGGGGCAGGGTCTAAGGATTAATGGGGATCAAAAATCATAGACCATAGACCTATGTGTGTATTTGAGTTATAATCACCTTATTTATTTAATTAATCAGGCAACTAAGTGGCTGAACTTGGAATCGGGAAGACCTGAGTTCAAATCTAGCCTGACACACTTACTAGCCATGTACTCTGGGCAAGTCACTTAACCTCTATTTGCCTCAGTTTCCTCATCTGTATAATGGGGATAATAATAGCACTAACCTCCAGGGTTGTTGTGAGGATCAAATGAGATAATATTTATAAAGTGCTTAACACACTTCCTGGTGCATAGTAGGTCTACAGAAATATTAGCTATTACTAATACTTCTACTACTACTATCATCATCATCATCATAATCACCATCACCATAATCGTCATCATCGTCATCATCATCACCTGCCTCCCAAGATTGTTGTAAGGATAAAAATGACATATTTGTCAGATTTTGTAAACCTTAAAGCTCTATAGAAACGTTGGCCGTTATCATTTTCATATCCATCTCCTGGTCCTCAGTTCACTACATACTCACTACATCAGGCACACAATTTCCCAGGACATCCTCAGCTGGCTCATTTCCAGCCACCATGCTGGTGCTGAGTACTACCTTACCTGTGCCCAGGTTTTCCTCCAGCTCACTTTCCCTACACCTCTCTCCCTTCTGGGGTCCTCTGTTCACTCCCATCTGGCCCCTGGTCCTATTTGATTCTCATCCGCTGCTTTCCCATTTCCAGGTGATACACAAGTGAACAGCACCAGAGCATAGCAGCAGGCTCAGGTGCAGCTCCCTTCATGGTGTCTCTTATCCATGCAGCCACCTTCACAAAGCCACCTTGGAGAAACCATTCCCCACTCTGAACAGCCATGTACCAGGATGCCCTTTTTTGTGTTGGCTTTGAGTCATTCAGAGAGATGCCGATAATGGCTCAACTACCTACCAGACTGCCAGGGCAGTCACCCTTTCTTTAGCACTGTGTGGTTTGGGGGCATCATACACCTTGAAAAGAAAACAGGTTCTGGACAGATGCTCTAAAGGGGAGGTGTGACTTGACCAGACCAAGCCAACAGGATGTCAGTGGTTATAGGTTCAGTCTGTCTCCCCTCCCCAAGACTGGTGAAATGGATAGGAGGTAAAGTCGGAAAGTTCTAGATTCACATTCTGCCTCAGCCACTTTATTAGCTGTGAGAACTTGAGAAAATCACCTAACCTTTCTGTGCCTCAGTTTCCCCATCTGTAAAAAAGGGGGAGGGGCTCGATTTGATGACCTGTAAGGTCCCTTCTAGCCTGGCCCTAGAAGTTCCCAGACGGAGAGTGTTTTCCATAGTCCATGTCAATAATAAATATATAATAAGCATCTGCAATGAGAAAGGCGTTAGGCTAGGTGCCAAGGATCTTAATGTTTTGGTCACCATCCCCTTCCCTCTCCACTGGAATTCTCCACTTGGATGTTTTTCCCCTCAATTAGTTGAGCCAAGATCTGGACCCAAGCCTTCAGGTGTAAGTTTTCCAAGGCAGAACATATCTCAAATAATGCACTGTTCCTTTTCCTCTCTATAGTTATCACTTCCACATCATGGGAGTTAGGGGCATAGTGCCCCAAGATTCAGAAAACCCACATAATATTTTGACCCTCCAGGCCAGAGAAGAAGAATTAAAATATGTTGATATTATACAATACTAATAAATTCATGCATTTCCGAGTTTCTAAACTTTTTCTGTGTTGTCTGCTGGCCTTCATATGTATTCTGTGGCTTCCACAAAACTCCCCCAAAATTTCCACTTAATTTCTTATGCCAAACTGTGATATACTGAAACCATGATGGGAAAAGTCACAGTGTGAAAGGGATAGTTATAGGCAATAGTGAGGAAAATGCCAGGAGAGTAACAGGAGACGTGGTCTCAGGACTGCTGGGAGTTGAATGTCCAGTACAACCTTTAGTCTTCTATGGAGACACCCTCCCTACCCTGCCCCAAATCCTCCTACCCCTCCACTGACTGAGATACTCTGTCATTAAGCAAACCAAAAACAAGAGAGGAGTAGAAATCCCGTTGAATCAGAATGGAGTATGCTCATCTCATGATCTGGCAGTCCTCCTCTGCTGATGAAGGGGAAAGTCCTGACAAACCACCAAGACTGCTCCTAAACATCCATCAGCAATCTCTTTACACAGAGCAATCCGCCTTAGCAATTTTACCTTTAGCAATCCACCTGACTGTGCAATGATCCCATTCAAATTTCCCCATCTTCTGCAGAAAGATTGAATCAAAAGATGGTTGAATTCCAGGCACATTAATTTGACTCATTTGTTCTTTGTAAAGGTGAAATCATTCCTGGTTCAATGTCCATCTTACTGGTCTTGTAGTTTCTAGAATCTATCATGTTCTACTTATTATAAGTTGGGATAACTTTTACTTATTTTCAGTTACGGGGACCTTTACCAGATAATTCTAACAATAACCTCTAACCGTAATCTATTAGATTTCAAAAATCAGCCACCATGATTTCTTGATCACATTTACAAGTCCCATCTGCGCTCCTCATGAGACTGGATGTCTTAGGGGCCTACAGACCAATTTTTTTTAAAGGTATCAAGTACTTTTGCTACTATCTTCTTTATCATCTTGGGCCTTAATTCTTTCTTAATGTTTGTCTTTCTTTTTCCACTGGGAAATTATTTTCCGTAGTGGAGAACATAAAGCAAGGTAGGAACTGAGTGTTTCTGCCTTCTTCTGACATTCAGTAACATTACACTTCCCCTGCCACCATCCAACCCCATCAGTGGCTGTTTCTCTTCCTTACTCATCCAACTGCTTTGAGCACAGCTTAAAAGAAAATTCCTTTTTGCTGTCCTTAGCATTTTCCCTAAGCCTCAGCTCATTTTGTGTATTGGGCTTTTGGATACCATTGGCATAGGTTAGACCTATGTCTTTGAATCTGTTACTGATTGGGGATCCACTGAGTCTAATATACCACATTCAATTAGGCATTTGGGGAACCCATTGTAACAATGTTCAAAGGAGACTTTTTTTAGTCCACTCCCTTAAAACTATGGTTTATGAGCCCCCACTGGTACACTTACCTTTAATAGTCAGCCAGAAGATACAACTAGCTCAAAGCAAAGACATTCATTAAGATGTCATAGAAAGAGGAGTAGGCATAAAAGAATCTTTTCATAAGCTTGGAGTGTGATATCCCACAACTATAGGGGAAAGAGTGAGCATGCACTTAGAGTTCTTTGGTAGTGAGGCACACATATAAGTGACACGTGACCAAGGCAACTCATATTCCTGGTAAGATGCATGTAGATGTCCTTTCTCTTCTTGTGATGTTCTCCATTGGATGCTGTACTGGACTCAACTGGGTTTCCTGAGCCAGCTTCTCTCCATAGCTTGACTCATAACTTCTGAGGCTAATTATTTTTGGAATTCATGATCGACCCTCTCTTCTGCTGTGAAGGATCCTACTCCTTAGAACCACCTCCACTTGCTCTTTAATCTCTGTCAGGAGTGGTATTTCCATAGCAAGTGGTTTACAGGAAAGTTCCATGACCAATGGTGGGGGAGGAGGAAATAGAATTTCTCCCTTCCCTCCTCCCTTCTCTGAGGTGCAAAGGGAAAGGCACCTTTCCAGAGGTGAGCTATTCCTCCAAAGATGGATTTCCTCTAGACTGTCAGGTATCACACTCCTCAGAAATCTATCACAGCTATCCAAAACTGACAAACTAGCTTTTAAAGGCCAGCCAATGGCAAGCCACCTTTCTAATTCCATCAAAGTTGAACAAAGGTTTCTTTACACCTTATAAAGGATTAATAGGTGTAAAATTTTAAACCTTAATACCCCATTGTTTCTGTTATCTGTCCCTTACTTTTGATGATTATATCAAATATGATTGTGGGGGAAATCAGTTGATCAGAGGTATCCTAATCAACTTCCTCTCCTTAATACAAGCCCACAAATAAGTGACTGCCACCCCCATAATCCTGACATGGATCTTTCACCTTGGCAGAAAGTTGATTTGGGCCATATTTAGTTCTCCTGCATAAATTCAATGTGACCCTAAACCATTCTAGACAGTATCCCCAGCTTTTTGACCTTAACCATTTTGTCCATCTTATTGTTTTGCTTTTTGGAGGGGGTAGGGCAGGGCAATTGGGGTTAAGTGACTTGCCCAAGGTCACACGGTTAGTCAGTGTTAAGTGTCTGGGGCCAGATTTGAACTCAGGTGCTCCTGACTCCAGGGCCAGTGCTCTATTCACTGTGCCACCTAGCCACTCCTATTTTCTCCATCTTTAAGTTCAGAACCCACCTCTCCCATGAAGTCTTTTTTGACCATCCAAGCTTATATTGACCTTCCTCCTCTGGAGCACTACCATTTGTGCATTACTGACTTTCTGTGTGAATATGCCTCATACTCCCCATTAGATTGTAACCTCTCTAGGACCCAAAGTGTGTTCTTTGTATTTCTGACATCCCCTAGCATTGTGTTTTTTATAAAGAGGGTACTCCATGTATTCTTGTAATTGGCTGATTATTACACTTGGAAAAAATCCATATCTTCATCCAATGGCTTACATACATCTCATGTACACATTGAATACAACGGCATTCTATAAATCAATAAACAAGTAAGAAAGTTGATTGCACCAATATCAGTTAATGTTTTTTAAGTTTTAGTGATTTTTTAAATGCCATAACCATTTCCCAATATCTTCTCAGGCCCTCGCCCCACACTGAACCATCTCTTGTGACAAACAACCCCCCCCCCAAAAAAAACAATCGGGCGAGCAAAACCAGCTGACAAAATGACTTGGTCTGATAGCACAGGTAGCACCCCCTCCTCCGCTGCCACTTCCGCACCAAAGAGCAGGAAGGGTGCCCCACCCTCAGTTCTCTGGGACTAAGACTGGTCATTGCCCTTAGTTAGAACTCAGGGGCCTTTTGATGTCATTTTCATTACATTATTAGGGACATCACACGTATCGTTCTCCTCTGGGCACCTTCATACAGGTCTTCCTATGCTTCTCTGAATTCCTCATATCTGTTGTTCTGAGTAAAGCTAATTAACTGGTGGGAGTCACAGACACAAAGAAGGGAAAAAAGCAGCTTCCAGGAGCATAATCTCTGGGAGTGGGAAAAAGAGCCCGCCACATGTCCGGGGAGAGGGGAGGGTATCTAGCTGATGTGGTGGATAGAGCACTGGACTTGAAATCACAAATACTTGTCTTACTGAGTTCAAATCTGGTCTCAGACACGTACTAGTTGAATGACCCTGGGCAAGTCACTTTACCTTGTTTGCCTCCATTTCCTCATGAGCAGGAGAAGGAGATAGCAAGCCACTCCAGTATCTCTGCCAAGAAGACCCCAAAGGGGGTCATGGAGAGTTGAACATGAGTGAAATGACTGAACAACATGTGTTCAAGGAAGAATCAGTCCTTACATTTGAGATCTGGGCTGTGAAAAGGAGTGGACTCTCACAGCCTAGATGAGCAATTCACCCAGAAGGTACTTACCTCTAAGACCAAAGTTAAAGTCCTCTGTTTGGCACTTACAATTCTGCATAACCTAGCCCCTACCGACCTCTCACATCTTCCTACACTTTCTCTTCCTCCACGCCTTCCGGCCTCCACCAATGCTGATGTCCTTACAGTTGAGAAAGCTGATTCCTTGAGGACCTCAATTCAAACTCTAATCAGTATTAATCAATTTGATGTAATAGGAGAAGTGATTGTAAGTTCTACATATTGGGCCCCAGAGCTGTGAACTGCAGATGGTAAGATCATTGCGTAATCATAGGAAGCTAGCTAGAGGCCTTCTACCCTTGTTTTCCCTTGTTACGGTGACCAAGCCCATTGGGATAGAAGTGACTCATCTACATGGAAAGTCCCATCAAATTATTCTTGTACCTCTGGGTCATTCTCTCTTGTCCAACATGAGCAGGTATCCATCTCATGACCATCTTATGGCCACCAGTCAGTAGAGATGCCCTATGCTTCACCCAACGTGGGACCCTGCTGACCGATCATCTTTGCTCATTTTATCTGTCATATGTCAACCAACAGAACTACTCTGTATTTGGTAGAGCTGTTCTTGAATGTTTAGATATCTAACCCCATAAAAACAGGGCCCTGGAAGGAGGGGGCATCTCAGATTGTGAGGAAGATCTTGAGGTTCCCTTCATTAGAGGGGATCATGGACCTTTTAATAAAGCACCAGTGGTTCAGAACTCTGCCTCAGTCTCTCTTACTGTAGGTTGGATCATTTTAATCCCCACACAGTACCTCAAACACTGCATTTATCTCTGCGTTTTTGCAGTGGCTGTCCCCCATGCCTAGAAAGCCAGCCCCTTTGTCCCTGTTTGTTAGTCTCCCTGATCTCCTTCAAGATTCAGCTCAAATCCCAAATTCTGCCTGACAGAGGTTTTTTCCTACTACCACCTCCTTCACCCACCACTAGGACCTCCCCCATAAGCTTACTGTCTATTAACACTGTAAATATGTTGTACATGTTGTCATCACCACTGTGTGTGAGGAAAAAGAACGACAGAAGGAAAGACAGAGAGATAGAGAGACAAACAGAGAGAGGGCACAAGAAAGCAAGCTGGCACTGCCTAAGGCCCTTTACCTCCCCAGGCCCCAGCTTCCTCATCTGTAAATGAGGAGATTGCACCTAATGGCCTCCCGGTTCTGTTCCAGGTCCAGAGCTCGGATGCTCAGAGTCCACAACCTCAGAAGGCCTGCATTTCCAAGACCTGTCTCAGCCAGGTTACACCCTAAAATTCAGGCCTCTTTTGCCTTCCTTGAGAACTGGTGGTAACATCAAATCTCCTATATCTCAAGCTTTTTAAGATCCAAATATTAGGGAAAGGGTTCCCAGCTTCTGCCTTTTCCAAGGGACAAGTTATTCAGTATTAAGGGGGTCCTGCCCCAGCAACAATAGAAAGCCCTCTTCAGTCGAGTCTCTCATTGGATGACAGCTATCCTGGAAACAGACCCCTGGGTGATCTGGGAGGTCTTCTGCTCACCCACTCCCACTCTCATCCCAAATAACTAACTGACTAGCTAACTGGGTGCCCGTTGCCATCATAATATTGCCGGGATACGCCAATACCTTCCTAACTCAAAAACTTATGTGAAGTTTCTTTAAAAAAAAACCAACACAAAACTTTATCCTAAATTTCTAAGGACTTTGTCAGCAGAGTAGAAGAAAACTTAAATATATATATATTTAAATGGGCATTCCTTCAGGTGTCTAGACCAATGTTTCCCAACCGCAGTTTTGCAATACCTTCTGGCATCTGTAATTATCTCAAAGGATGTTGCCAAAATTTCCAGACGTTCACAAAGGAAAATTATTTTGAATATGCTCTCAATTAAAATATAAACACACCCTGAGCTGCCGAGGGATAGGCCAGGAGCACGTGAAGGATTTATTGCAAAATGTTCACCTAAAAGAGGAATAATGACAGGGTGTGGGCAATTCTGAAGGCCTGAGAATCATGGGTCTCAACTGCAAGAGATGTGAGAATTAATTCACTCCCTCACTTATTACCAAAACTTTGTCTTTCATCTCTCACCACAAAGATATAGGATGCTGTACACATGTACAAGTACATACTGTACACACATGGTAGGTATAGGTTTGCATAAATCTGATCATTTTCCTCTTAAGCCAGAGCAGAGGTTCCCAGTCTGTGGTTTGTATACCCCCAGGGGTCTTGGATAGATTTCTGGGGGTCTATGAATTTTTTTGGAAAAAAAATTACATCTTTATTTCAATAAAATTGATTTCTCTTGTCGTCCTATGAATTTTTTCTTCTATATTTGAAAACAGGGTCCCATAGGTTTCACCAGACTGTCCAAGGAGGCTGTGAACCAAAAAAGGTCAAATAGCTTGTATTCATGCAAAGAGAGAATGATGCCTTTGAGACCACAGTGCTGCCCATCAGAATGTAGGTAGTCAAGGGAAGGCTTGCATGTTTCCAAATGGGCCAGTATCCCCTAAATGCCCTTCTGTGGTTGCAATCCTGCCTTCAGCACACACAGAGGTGTATGCTCATGTGCATGTCCATATAGTACATGCAGGCAGGTGTGTCTATGTATGTCCATATGTGTGTCTATACTCACACACACACATCTCACATTTCTATAACACTCCAAGGTTTACAAGGCACTTCCCTCACAACCAAAGATACATCATTTCTAGCCCGGTTTTACAAATGAGGAAGCCAAGGCTCAGAGTAGGTGATTACTCACTCAAAGTTACACAGCCAGTCAGAGTCAAAGCTGAGATGCCAACCCAAAGTTCTCCTGCCTCCAAATCCACACAGCTGATGTTGGGGAAAGGGGAGAAGGGGAAAAGGAATATTCTGATCCAAAGTCAGATTTACAGTGAGTTGATCAATAAAGCCTTCCAGAGCCTAGATCAGCAATTCCCAACCTTTTTAAAGATTCAGCAGCACCTTGTCATCTTTTTTTTCCACTCCAGCACTTCCCTGATGCTGGCCCAGCTCCAAGGCCGGCTCCTGTTCCTTAGATCTTTTCTTGCGGAGCCCAGAGAGTGTGAGAGAAGAGCCAGGGCCAGACCCAGGCCCCCTCAGCCTCCAGAACCATGGAAAACATCCTTCACCAGTCAAAGGAACAGGCTCTCAAAACATTCTTTCCCTGGTTCAAGGCTGAGGAAGGACACCCCATCTAGTGACAGCCAAGGCTATTCTCAGCTCTGCATTCCTCTGGACAGCATCTCAAGCTAAAAAGGGGAACACTAACCTGTGATGGGAAGGGACCACTAATAGGCTTGGGTCAGGGGAGAAGACCCAGGCTGGAGAAGTTCACAAAAGTTGTTCCTCTGACAATGGGGGCTACTACACTTCTTCCCCTCACTCAGTACATTTTTTTCCTTTCTTGGATCTTTTGAACTCTTTGTCTCTGGCATGGGGGAAGAAATTGTGTATAACTAAATTACACAATGGTTAAAACCTCCATCCACATGCACACATGAAATGCATTGATGTATCTACACACATACATGTGTGTATGTGCTGGTGTGTATTGGACCAGACCTAAGATGTCAACGGTTTAGGAAATATCCAATAAGAAGTTCACTCTATCAATGAAGGTAGGTATCTTCTCTGCTGTTTATAGAGTATAGTAGATAAAGAGCTAGTCTTGGAGTCAGGAAGGCTAGCCTTAGAGTCAGTAAAACCCAAATTCAAGTCCCACTTCGGACATGTGCTGCTTATGTGACTGTACCCAAGTGACTTAACCTCTCCATGTTGACTTTCTAAGATCATGAGCTACAGGAAAATCACCAACCTGTTTTGATGGAGGGAGTTTCCATAGCGGGAGTTCCCTAGCTGGAAGAAACCCCAGGGTCCAGAACAAAACACTGTATCTCTTTAGCCAATGCTGCAGAGAGACAAGGAGCTGGGCACCCACTCCCACCCCAGAAGGCTATCCCTTTTCCCCTCTAACTCTTAGAATCTAGAGACCCTTTCAAGGATCTGCTCTGATGCCATCTTACAAAGTGACCTTTCTAGATTCTCTCCTCTTGCTAACCATCTCTTCCCCACTTTAAAACTCCATAATATTGTCTCGCTAAACACTTTGTATTTACTTATCTGTGCACAGATCATAGGATGTCAGCTTCCTGAGGACAGGGAGAGTTTCATTGTTTTTTCTTCGTCTCCAAGTATCTTGCATTTATGTAGGAGGGGTTTGATTGAGGCTTGTTGCCGAGAATGGAATAGAATCCCTCAAAGAGCTCCAAAGTATAACCAGCAGAGAGGTCATTGATCGTTGAGTGAGACATCAATTGTAAGAACACACCCAATGGACTGTCCAAAGGTTACCTCAGTCCCCCCCAGATGTTAAAATGGCCAGAAGGAAGCCTCTAAAGCATTGAGTGAATCCTCTTTGGGGGACTTACGGGAAGACATGAACAAGAATCACTGAGGATGAGTGCTATGGAGATGGAGTCAAATGTATTGTTGAGGGAGTGTCTACCCTGATGAAATTTGACTAGTTGTATGACCTGAGCACTTCCCTTCACCTCTCTAACTGAACCTCAGTTTTAAGTAGCTCACTTGTGGAAGTGGGCAGAGTCCTGCACTTGGAGTCAGAAAGACCTGGGTTCAAATTCTGACTAAGAGACTTAGTACTTTGCAGACCTTGGGCAAGTCACTTACCCTAGGTTTCTGCAGTTTCTTTATCTGTGAAATGAGGATAATAGCACCATCTTCCCTGCCAGAGTTGTTGTGAGGATCAAATGAGATAATACTGGTAAAGTGCTCTGAAGGACTTAGGATGAAAAAATGCTGTCCGCCTCCAGAGAAAGAACTGAGGGAGTCTCGATGCCAATGGAAGCATATTTTTTAACTTGATTTTCCTTGTTTCTTTGGTGGTGAGTGTGGTCTGTCTTTTCTTTCACAACATGGATAATATGGAAATATATTTGGCATGACTGCACATGTATAATCTATATCATATTGCTTGCCTTCTCAAGGCAAGAAGGGAGGGAGGGAAAGACTCAAAAAAATGTTAAAATTATTTTACATGTAATATGAAAAATATATTAAAATTTTCAAGAAAAATAAAAATATATATACCATTAAAATGAGAAATCATGTGATTGTGGATATGGAAATAAGGTGTTAAAATTTTTGCTGATTTCATGGATAAAAAAGTAATAATAGTAATTAAGTACTTAGCACAGTGTCTGGCATTTATTAGACTCTATCTAAATGTTAGGGCAGCTTGGTGGTGTAGTGGATAAAGTGCCAGCCCTGGAGTCAGGAGGACCTGAGTTCAAATCCAGCTTCAGACACTTGCTAGTTGGGTGACCCTGTTTGCCTCAGTTTCCTCATTTGTAAAATGAACTGGAGAAGGAACTGGCAAACCTCGCCAGTATCTTTGCCAAGAAAACCTCAGCTGGGGTCGTGAAGAGTCATATAGGACTAGAAAATGACTAAATAATAAATCTAAATGTTAGCTATGATTAAACCTGTGATCCCCCAAAGCACAGAATGGAGGTAACCCTTTACTGCTAAAATCCCCTCACAACCAGTACTGCTACAAAGAAGAGTTTTGCATAACATCAATCTTTCCACTTCCCTGAGATGGGATAAAAGGACAGTGCCTTAATGATACAGTTACCATGAGTTCAAAACAAATTTTGTTGCTGTCTTTGTTGTTGCTGATGCTGTTCAGTCACCTCTGCCTCTCTGTGACCCCACTCAGGATTTTCTTGGCAAACGTGCTGGAGTGGTTGGCCAAACCCAGTCATCTCAGCCCACTGTTCCAGGTCCTTCCACACAGCCTCTAGGTTCTAGATCTCCATCTAGAGGAGACCACTTACTGAGGACAGTATTGGACTGATTGGACCTTACCCCCCTTGATCTCTGAGATTCTATGAGTTTAGTTTCTGGGACCAAATCAATTGAAATCAGAAGTGGCTTTCTGGGACCACACATACATTAACACAGGAACGTCGGAAGGTACCACCTCCTTCACATATGGGGTCTTTGTCTGGCTGGGTATTTTTTCACTGTAAGTCATCCCCACCAACACAGCCACCTGTTCTGACATGTGTTACCCCAACCCAGCTCCCTTCTAGCCTTAGAGAGGCCCCAAATCTGACCCCATCCCCCTGGAGGTTATGCAGACGTGGCGTCAAACAGCAAGTCATTGACTGCACCCAGACTAACAACCCGCATTTCTCATTTTTCTGCCAGATGTCTGGCGCCACAAGAGCCCAGCCCAGAGACTGAGGACGTGGTCCCTAGCTGTCGAGCCTCTGGGTCTGGAGCCCGACGGTGCGGATTTGAATCCCAGCTCTACTGCTCCTTCCCTGAGTGACCTTCATCCCCCTCCCTTGGCCTCATCCATAAAATGACCCGATTAGACGATCCAGTTTCCAAGGTCTTTTCTGGCTTTAAATCTTATGATCCACGAAAAACTAAGCCCATTTTTGCTTTCTCACTGCCCTTGAGGTGTCCAACATAAAAGAAGCTTGATTCAACAGCTTACTGATAAAGCAGTATAAATAAATACGTCTCTTGGAGTAACCAATGCACCGGGAGGAGACACATACAAATAATCCATTCTTTGAACTTACTTGGGGAAAGGTGGAACTGGGTGAGTGAAAAAGCTGAATTCGAGAATGTTTTTTTTTAAAGAAATGATGCCTTCAAATCCAAACAGGAACCTTAATGAGCCGGAGACTGTCTCCTAAGTGCTGACAAATGGAGGTCTTTCAAGGAGTTTCGTCACGGAATAGGATCAGAGATTTCGAGCGCCTCCAGATTTCAGAGGCCATCTAATTCAGCCCTACATTTTACAGTGGAGGAAACTAAGGCTCAAAGGGAAAGTCGTCCAAGTTCAGACAGGCAGTGGCAAAGTATTAAAACCCACATCCTCTGATTTCAAAGCTGCTGTTCTTTTCACAGTTTTTTGCCTTATCCTGAAAGGTTTGTGGTTAGCATATGAGATGAATGGAATTGGATGTTGCTTTCAAGTGGTTTAAAAATTCTTTCAAGTAACAATAACAATGATGCACATCAATGTAGCATCCCCTCCCCCCCAAAAAAGACTCTTGAAGGCATTTACAGATTATGGGAAGCAACTAGCCCTTGGCCCAAAAGAGGTAGTGGTCTCTAAAACAGGCCATGAGAGCTTTTTAATGCTTCACCAAAACACTAGAACAAGGAATGACCAATTTCAAGAGGATTTTTTTTTTTTACCTTTTACCAGGAATCTGGTTGTTTTCTTGGTGGAAGTACTGCCAATTTTCTGAAAATGAACTTATTAAGCCTCCTCACAGGCAAAGGCTGAAGGCGTAAAGGAACTGGGGTTGGTCTCATGGGAATCCCAGAGGTATAAAACCAGGAGAAGAAATTATTTGATCTCAGGTGCAAATGAGAGGAGACAGGAACTTGGGCTGAACCATGTATGTTGATCGTGTCTTGAGGGGCTGCCAAGACAAGACAGTGTTTGAGATGAGAGGTAGTGATGTGGAGCAGGTGGACACGGCTGCCAGCTCCCAAGGAGACACAGTCAAAAGCCTACTTCAGCTTCAGTTCAACACCCTTTGAGAAGTGATTAGCTTTCAACTGTCAGGGAAGGTGAAGAAGGCTCTCTGTTGCCTGTTTCTGGGCTGGGGGCCTCCTGGGTGTGCTGGTGGCTAAGTCCCCAAGGGAGTACAGCCCCTGTTTCCTTCTTCAAAGAGGTTGTCTTTGTTCTGCCTCTTTAAAAAGGAGGAAAAGGGAAAAAAAGAATCTTACCTCATTTACAATTAGACAGGAATGCAGGGTGGGTCAGTGGATGGAGAACCAGACTTGGCCTAAGAAAGACACTGGTGTAAATTCTACCTTTGATGCTTACTAGCTGTGTGTTCACGGGCTCTTTATAACCTCTCTGATCCTCTGTTTCACCATTCATAAAATGAGCACAATAATGATAATAGTTTGAATTTATCTAGTGCTGTATGTAAGGTTTATAGCGTGTTTTACACACATTTTCTCATTTAATAATCCCTTCACACCTACCTCACTGAGTCACCTCACAGGGTTACTTTGCCAAATTCCTAGAAAGAGCTGCCTTCTCTTATTGTCTTTCTTCTTTTCCTTTCATCCTCTAACCCTTTGCAGTCTGCCAGGCTCATCACTCAATTGAAGCTACTTTGTCCAAAATCATCAGTGATCTCTTCATTTCCCAGTCTGATTTTCTGTCCCCACCCTCACTGACCTCTTGGCTTCATCTGACAGTTGACCACATTCTCCTCCTGGATATCTACGCCCCTAGGACTTACCCCAATGCTTGGTGCATAGAGAGCTCTTTATGGTCTCTCATTCATTCATTCCTCTCTGGGTTTTTGTGACATTGCTTTCTCTTAGGTCTTTTCATCCCTTCCTGGCTGCTTTTTCTCAATTACCTATAGCCCTTCCCCCAACTGTGGGTATACCCCAAGACTGTGATGGGCTTTCTTCTCTTTCTCCACTCTCTTGGTGACTTCATCAGCTCCCATGGGCTCAAGCACCCATCATCTTTTTGCAAATGGTACACACAGTGTGTCCTGAAAGTCTTGATAAAGTTCTAAGCTTCAATGGTCTCTTTCAACCAACCCCTGGTCCCTTTCCTGACTTCCAGGCCCCATCACAATTGTACATTGGGTATTTCAAATTGCATGTTCCAAAAAGTAGCAGCTCTGTTACTTGTCTTCATATCTCTGGTGCCTAGAACAGTGCCTCTCTCAAAACAGGTGCTTAGTAAATGGTTCTTGATTGAATGAATGGTTCTCAATGCCTCACTCTCCCTTGCCCCATTTATCCAAGTTGCCAAGATGTATAAATTCTGTCTCCATATCTGTCCCATCTAGAGCCTACAGCTCCTCATCATCTGTCACCTGGATCACCTCTTACTTGGTCTCTCCACCTCCACCCTTTTCTCTTTAATCCATCAGTTTCTCCCTCTTTCAAAAGGGATTAGGGAGGTGGCTTCTAAGGTCTATCCCAGTTCTAGACTCCACGACCTTTGCAGAGACCATGAAATCGTCTCCTGCATTTGGACACACTAAGGCACCAGTTCCCAGATGGGCTCTGGTTTGTGACTGGGGAGGCTGGTTAGTGCCTTGCTGCTATGCTGTGACTGGGAAAAGTAGTCTTCCTTCCCTCCCATAAGACCCTTCTTCCCTGAGAGAGACCAAATATTTGATTGAGGAAACTCGAATTTGCTATTCCCAGAAACAGCTAAATGAAAAGTGAGAAAAATTTTCTTTTCTCCTCTTTTGAGGTGAATTTTCTAATTCTCTCCATGTGAACAATCAGGCAGAATGCTGACATCCGAGGCTGACAGCAGGCTGAGAGCTGCCTCAGGCTTGTCTGGATTCAGATAGGCGTTGGATGCAGGAAGGAGAGTTTCATTTTCATCATGCATAAAATTCCCACTGTGACGAGGCATGTCTGTGGCTCCAAACATCTTCCTCTCTTTTCTCTTTTGATTTCCTCTCTGTAAGCTGCCCATAGAGATGAAGAAACTCTCCTCATTTCTACAAGTTCACCTCTGGCCCAGCATTCCAGGGATACTGAGGTCTTAGAAACAAACACCAGGCACTTCTGTTCATGGGCAGGTTTTCTGCTCCCCCTTCTATATTCCAAAGCAGAAGCAGCCAGTCAGTCAGCAAGCATTCTCTGGGCAAGGTGCTGCTCGAAGTGTAAGAATACCAAGACATATAAAAGGGTCTCTCTTTTTCTCTCCCACCTATGACCTCATCTATCATGTATAGAGACTGCAAAGGTTTGCAAACCATTTGGCATTCATCATCTTATCTGAGATGACATCACAACATTCCTGTGAAATTGGTACTATTAATCTGCCCATTTTACAGATAAGGAAACTGAAGCTCAGAGGCTAAGAGTAGTAGAGCTAGGGAGGATTTGAACTCAATTCTTCCTGACCCCAAGTTTAGCACTCTAGGCTTAGCTAAACTTCCCCTTTTTAAAAGGGGGAGCGTAGGTTGTAGGGGGAGGCACAGAAGTAAAAATTCTAGCTGATGCTTCTCCAGGACAGTATTAGTAACAGGAAGATAGCTAATACCTAGTGTGTTCAATATTTATTGATCTTGGCTTATTGTCTGATTTCCCTGCTTCTGCTTCGGGTAGCTGAGCAGTATAACATTTGTTGATGAGGACCACCTCAGGTGAACTTTAAGGTAATTATCCAAAGGTAAAGAATCTTGGGAAAGGAGGGCAGCCTGTTCATTCTTCTCCTGCTGGGCAGATGGTCCAAAACAAGCCCTCTTCATTCTTTCCTCTTCCACTGCTAGGGTTGGTCCAGAATCCCAGACTGGCTGGGTTAACCAAGAGGGTGTCTAAGGCAGGATTCAAACTCTGATCTTAATAAATGCTTGTCCATATGACAAGATTAGTAGAAAAACAGGGTGAAGGAGTGATACTGGAGAGAACTTGATGGGGGACAAAGGAATGGGGTTACAGTAAGTCTTCATCTCAATATTCCAAGTGCAGCAGAACCAGATTAAAATGGAATTGGGAAATATTTTTAAAAATAAATAAAAATACAATAGAACATAGATGATGTTTATCTGTGGTTTTCTAAGTCAGTATGTAGTATTGGGCTTAGTGGCCCCTGTTTCTATTTAACATCTCTGGTCTAAAGCTCAGAGAAGTTGGTCCAGTGCCTTCCCCAGGGTCACACAGCTATGGTGTCACAGAAAATATTTGAACCCAGCACCCTTTGTCTGCAGGGCTAGAGTGCTGTCCTATTATGACAAAGTGGCTTCTCTAATATGGTCCCCAAAAATTATTGCTCCTTTTTGCTTCAGGATTTACAAGAGATGTGGCTCCCACTTAGCTGACTTGCCTCGATACAATTTGGTAACCTCATTGAATAAGCATGCAACATGGGCAGATCAATCCACCCTGGGTTCCAACCTCTGCCCAATAACCAAAGATATGATCTGCTCTGCCCAGGCCTGCAGACTCATCTAAACAACCACTGAACCATGGGGCTCAAATTCCTTTATACTGGAAATAAACAAACAGCTTTTCTTTTCTTGGTAAAAGAACACTTCAAAAACACACCAGTCTAAGCTAAGCAAGACCTCTGCAAGTCTGTGCATATACCAGTATTAGCAGCCCAACCGGGTTGGTACCATTCCACTTTAACCTTGCTGAGCCTCAGTTTACCCATATGTAAAATGCAAGTGATAATTCTTCAACTACTCACTTCATAGGTTGTCATGAAGATGAAACAAGATAATAGATGTTAAATACTTCAGGAAAAATCAATTAGTCTATAAATGGACATTGTCATTAACAGGATTCCAGGGAAGGGAATCCCACCTTCTCTAGAATATTGAGTATTTCTCCCTACACACCTGTAAGAGGGACAGCTCAATCTCTCACCCTAGAAATAGAGTTACCAAAAGAAAAACTCCCAAACCCCTAACAGATGGCCCGCTGACTTCAAGCCAGATTGAATATGACAAAAATCCACACACAACAAAATCATTTGGACACCTCTTTGAAGTTTGCAGTAACTGGATTTGACCTTCAATAATTGCTGGGAGGGGAGCCAGCTTCCAAGGGACAGCAGCTGTGTAGAGGTACCTCTTTTCCTAATAGGTGGGTTCCCAAAAAGTCAGGAGTGCCCAGAATTCTTTTGGAAAGGCTCAGAGGGGCTCATCATTTAAAGTAATGTCCAGTGGGTTTTTTGGTCAAGGCAAAAGAACTTTTGATAACGTAGCCATACCTGGCTAGTTTAAATATTTTGTAAATTCAGATTTTCTTAAAATAAGGCACACCCATAGTCAGCTTCAGAATGAAACATCATTTGGGTCATTCACAGAATTATTAAATACAGAACATTAATGCTAGAAAGGCATTCAGAAATCATAGGCACAAGGAAGTTGAGGTGGTTTTCCCATTGCATGGACACCAAATAAGAGAAATAATCTGCAAAAAGAAAGACCAGTGGAACCAAAGCATTGTGGAATTTAGTGAGTTCTTTCACAAACAATCTAAGACATTTAGGATTTTCATGTTCTTCTTCACACATGCTATGGTCCAAACAAATGGACCTTCCTGCTGTTCCTCATCTACACCAGTACATCTCCATGCCTTTCCATGGCTGTCTCCCATGCCCAGAATGCTCTCCTTCCTCAGTTCTGATTCTGGGAATCCCAAATTTCCTTAGACACAGCTCAAATATCACTTCCCGAGAGAGAGACGTTTTCTGATGCCCCTCTCCACCCCCAGCTGCTAGCATCTTCCTCAAAAAACTTGCCTTATATTTATTTTGAATGTGTCTGCTCGTGTATATACATGTTGTTTCCATAACAGAAGGCTCCTTGAGGTCATAAATTGCTTCATTTTTGTCTTTTTAACCCAAATGCTCATTATAGCATCTGACCCATAGTAGGTCCTTAATAAATGCTTATGGATCGATGGGCTTGTATGGAAACCTTCCAAAGAAGGAGGTTGGTTGTTTTTTTTTCCCAATTCACTTAAAATCTCTCAGTATTTTGTGTAAAAAATGGATACTAATAATGTCTGATACATATCTGATGTATAATTAATGGGCAATGATAACACATAAGCAAAAGTTGCAAAATCCAACAAATCAAAGTACAATCACCCACTTCTCCTCTCTACCTCTATCTACCATCCAGAACCATTGAGAACTACATTTAATTGAGGCTAGGTTACTTAGAAGCAGCAAAGGGATGCAACCCCTTCTGAAACTCCATACAGACTTAAGACAATTTCCACAATTCGGTGGAGTCATTTGGCATTTGGTGCTCAGTGATTGACTGTACTATTGATTTCATCCATCTGGGTCCTTATTTCTGTGATGCAAATGGAGACCATCCACATCTTCTCAGCCTATGAGATACCGGCCAAAGTGTTCCCAAGAAGCCTTCTAAGAGGACTTACCCAGTGGGAGCCAAAGGCTTTCCTCCTTCTGTTGCTAAGACTACCACCATCCCCTTTGGATGAGGCATCCACAGCCTCTTATGCTCACCATGATTGGCCCATCTCTTCTTTGGATCATGAATGTCTCTGATTATACCTTTTGAACCAATTTTTAAATTTTGAAACCCCATCTGTATTTCCATTTCCCTTTGGTTATGTGTAATCTTAGTTATTAGACTGAAGTTCAAGTAGGAACAGGGCATCGCATTCCTCTTCTTCTCTACTCTCTGAAATTTTATCCAGAAGAACAAAAATGAACCTTTGCCTCATTGCCTCGTCACTTCATCCCTTCAGGATGGCAGTAAATAAAAGAACAGCAATGTGAAAGAAGGGGCATTGAGTCTGGAATTGGAGGTCTTGGTTTAAAATTTGACTTCTGTGATTTTACTCCCTATGAGATCCTAGGCACGTCACTTTTTTTCTGGACCTCAATTTTCTCACCTGCTAAATGAGGGGGTATGGAGTGGCTAGGTGGTGCAGTGAACAGAGCACGGGCCCTGAAGTCAGGAGGACCTGAGTTCAAATCTTGCCTCAGACACTTAACACTTACCAGCTGTGTGATCTTGGGCAAGTCACTTAACCCCTATTGCCCTCCAAAAAGCAAACAGAAAAAACAAAAACAAAAAAAGTAGAGGAGTTCCAAATTCTCTCCCTCTCCTACTTGAGAAGGCAAGCAATATGATATCGATTATCCATGTGAGGTCATGCAGAACAGATTTCCATATTAGTGAGGCCCGCTCTCTGTGCACTCTCTGCCTTTATATGGAAACAAGCAGAGCCTTAAGTGACAGCTGTTGACACCCAGGGCATTTTCTCTTCTACTCTCCCCATGAGCTGAGACCATCCCCAGCCTGCGGGAGACTGCGACCACCTTAAGGACGAGGTCTCTTCTTCTCATGCCAACGGGAGCATCATGCTCCCCAGAGCAGACATTGAAACAGTTGGTGCCCTCCTGCCCTCCACATGGATTGCTGCACAACAGCCAAGCCCGACAGATTGATCGTGAGTTCTCATGCAACAGAAGGATGAGAGGTCTCATCACCTGCATCTCTCCCAACCAACATTATCCAATGGAAGAGCTTAGAATACTGTGTGATCCCTCTGCCCTTCCCCAATGCTATAGGTGCCACACTCTGGTGAAGAGACCCATATTAAAAAAAAAAAAAGTCACTTTAAAAACTGGGCCTGGGATGGAAAAAAAAATCACTGGTCATTAAGCCGGGAAATATAATCAATTCTCATGACGGAGGCTTCCTTCTTCCTGGCCTGGAAGCAGCGGTTCATCTAGGAATAGGTATTGATGGTCAGACCTGCTTATGTACAGGTTGCCGTCATCCATATTTCACGGGCGCCGGGGGGACAGTGCCATGCATCTCTCGGCGTTAATTCTCTCTCTCCGCCGTCTGCCCAGGCAGCACCTTCGAACCCAGCGATCTAATAAGGGCAGCCCAATTTATTGATAGTAAATCTCAACCCAGACAGCTTCTGCACTGATGTGGGCCACGGGGCATTTAAATTAAACAGGAACTCTCCAGCCATCTGTGTTTTAACTTTTTTATGCCTTGATAATAAGCCCTGTTTAGAATAATTTGCTGTGGAAACTAGGACTTCGTGACTGACGGAGAAAGACTGGATATAAACAATCAGAGTCGGCCCCTGGATTTGCGAGAATGTCAGGCGAATTTAGACTCATCATAAAAGAATTCTCAGTGACTGTATTTCAATATGACATTTTTATGGTTTTTTATTTTCTAGACCATTGCAGCCCCAGAGCCCTCGCGTGATTTATACAGCCTGGCAGTGCATAATCTTTTGTATAAGATATACAGGCCTCCGGAGGCTTAATTTCTTTCCTCACTGCCACTGACAGCATTTGTGCTCCCCTTCTTTTCTATTTTCATTTCTAATGAGATATTGGACTTTGCTCAGTGAGAGGTGATATTTCCACATTTGCAGGCTGACAGGCTAAATCACCAGATCTCAGTGGTGAGGATACAAACCCATTTAAACTGTGTCAAAATATGCATGGAGCCCCATTGATTTGGGCAACGGTTATTAAGAAGCTATTTGGAAAGTTCAGGTTTAATTTTTGGAGCTTTCTGCTGCGAAATCACTCAGTTACATCACAAAGAAAATGGTATCGAAAAGATAAAAAGAAGTCGGGGAGGAGGTTGGTGGGGGGTTGGGACTGGTTTCTTTTTTTCCCACCTTAGTGCAGAAATAACCTTTTTAAAAAAATTCTTTTATGATGCATTTATCAATGTGCTGGCGTGGAGCAAAGTAAAATCTTATTGCATATAAATGAATGGTATGTCAAAGAGAAGGAGGGAGGAGGAAGCAGCTTAAAGAGAGAGTGACAGTGGAGATTAATGCATCGCCCCTGCCACGCTGACTTTTACCTCGGCCTTGACTCTTAAATCCAGCTGAAAACTATTGTGAGAAAAAATTTAGCTCCTAAGTGGAATGGGTTCAAATAGCCATAGTTCAGTCAGCGTGCAGAATTGACCCCAAAGAAAACCCACCTGCGCAGTGTAGCGGCTGGTGTGTAGCGCTGGTGGAAATTGGATGCTGGCCAGCTGATGGGACTTGTCTTCTCCCAGGTGGAAGAATGAAGTACATACGTCACAGAGAAGGAGGAGATGTTGGATGGACAGCTTGGTGAGGCTTCACATCGTGCTTTCGTAGGAGGTCCCTTGGAGGAAGCCAAGACCTTCCCCACGCTCACGTCGTTGACAGTCCAAACTTGGTTTAGGGTCAAGTTAGGGTCAAGGACTTTCCCTGAAATTTGTCTCTATCGGCACTTTACAAGCTCTCCAGTCCTCTCTAAACCCCAGGCATGCGAACGTGTCTAGATGCATTTTTTTAAGGGAGTTAGAAAATCACTTTGGCAATTTGCAGACAATAAAGTGTTTTCAGTAACACTTTACCTTAAGTGGACATTAATGAATGCTAAATTACAAGCAGGATTCCTATGAAACAGCATATTACATTAAGCTAATACCAAATGAGTTCGTTGTGGACAAAGTTATTGCAGCAAATGCCACAGGAATTAACAAGGGATAGGAAATACCACTGCAATCATGCCCTTACTGAAGGAGGCTGTTACCCAATCTGATACCAAGTTGTCTCAACATGAACCAACATTCTGTGTTCTCCTTTCTGCCAGGACATCAACGATGAGATTTCAAATTCAAAACGAAGGCCCCAAGGAACTTCTCATAAACCGCAGGGCTAAGGGCTGCCATTTTCCAAGTTTTCCCAATACTGGTATACCAAGTCACATTAAAACTGGTCGTAAGTGAGATATTCAAGGGAGGAAGAATTGCTTAAAAGTGAAAGTCATTAAACCCTGAAACAGGCCTCCAAGTCAGACTAAGGAATCTTCTTCCGCAGAGATTTGTACAAATTAAAGGAGCGACCAGCTTGGATGGCATCATTACACCCCAGTCTAGAATCCAAAATCAGCATTGGACTGGCTCCATGAGGCAGGCAAGAAAATTCTTCTGAGGTCAGGCAACACAATGGAGAATTCGGAGGGAGCCAGGGAAAGTGGCAAGGTGTCAAATGCCCCCAGAGACCAGCAGGAAATTGCGTGGTTGGCCTCTGGATTGGTCCAATGCTCTGGAAGGTTCAACTGCATCAAACATATTTACCCTTTACTCTCCCTTATCTATGAAAAGGGGATAAGGAGAAGTTGCATAAATCAACCCCAGAGCCAGCTCTAGATTACCTTTCATCTGTTTAATAATAACTGGCATTTATAGCACGCTTTGGATATATAATCAACCTATCAATCAAATATTTGTAAGGGCCAGGGACTGCAGAGTCAAAAACAAGAGAAACAGTTCTTACCCTCAGGGAGTGTACAGTCTAATGGGGAATACAACACATACATTATGAATACATACCATATATAATCAAGGTAATTTGTGAGGGAGGGAAAGGCACAAGAAGCTGGAGGTGACAGGAGGAGATAAGAAAAAATTAAGGGGATGCCCATCAATTGGGGAATGGCTAAACAAGTTGTGGTATATGAATGTAATGGAATACTATTGTGCTATAAGAAATGGGAAGGAGATGGACTTCATATTTACCTGGAGAGGCTCATACAAATTGATGCTAAGTGAGAAGAGCAGAACCAGGAAAAATCTGTACACGATCACAGACACATCGTATGTGTGATGACCAGCTTTGATAAACTGGACTCTTCTCAGCAACGCACAATTATAAGACAACTCTACAAGTCTCAGGGTGGAAGGAGAGATCTACATTCAGAGAAAGATCTAGAAAGAACAGAGTTTAAATGGAGACTGAAGCAAACACATGCTCTCATTCTTTTCCATGTGTGGTTTTGTTTCTTCTTTCCCGTTGTTGTTCACTCCACTGGTTACAACCAGACTAATGTTCAATGTGAAAGTATCTGCAGATCCTGTACTTGACTGCATGTGGCCCCTGGGGGGGGGGGGGCATGGGGGGAGAGAAAATTTGGAACTCAAGAGATTGGGGAACCGAATCTTATAAACTAAAAGTAAATAAACAAATGAGTTAATTAAAAAAAAATGAATGGCTGCACCAAGGACAGCAGTTGGGCCCTAATAGCTCAAAGTTAGTGTAAACAGTAATTGTTTCTGTTTTGACCAGAAACCCTGAGGGTCTTCCCTTCCCAATTTTATTTTATTTTTTTTAATTTAAGGGGCCATCCCATGGCTCATACTTAAAGATCTCTAATCACTGAATGGGCATTGCCTCAGTCAAAGTGAGAACTTGGAAAGACTCTAGCTTAAAAACTCCAAGGTCTTCCACTGCATCCAGGGCTATCTCCAGCTGTCTTGATTTATATCTGGCCCCTGGACCCAGATGGTTCTGGAGGAGAAAGTGAGGCTGGTGACTTTGCATAGCTCTGCCTCACTATAATCCAATTATTTGCATGTGATGGCATCATCTTCCTGATGTCATGGTCCTATTTAAGAACAAAGGACAAATCACACAGCTCCTACCCAATGCCTCTAGCTTATCACCCACCATCCTCCTTAAATTGTGGTCCCAAAAGTAAGCACAGTACTTGAGGTGTGATTTCACTGGGCCATGGATGTGAGACTGATCCCCAAAGGCCTACTCCTTGGCTCTGAATATGTCATTGCCTTGCTTTGGTTTACAGGCCTGACAAATGGCATCATTCCCTAGTTAGTGTCTGTCCAGTATGACTAACCACAGCAAAGGATGTCTGGGGTCTAGCCCTGCTTCTGTTACTTCTGGAGCCCTCTGCTTCCTTCCTTCTTTTCTTCCTTGTTATCTTCCTTCCTTCCTTTCTTCTTTCCTTCTTTCTTTCCTTCCTCCTGCCTTTCTTCCTTCTTTTCTTTCTTCTTTCCTTCCTTCCTTCCTTTCTGTATTATTTCCTTCCTTCCTTTCCTGAACCACTCAGTCCAATTGTGGCAGACAAAATGAACTGACTGTACTTCAGGTTTCAAATCATTTTAGAAAATTTCCAAGTAAAGGATAAGCTCTATGAAGGCAGGAATCATAGGGGTCTTTGTCATGGCTGGCTGACAATCTGCATCTTCAGAGGGAACATCCATATTGAGGATTCCCAGCCTTTGGTACAATGCCTGATACACTCTTCAATCTAAGAACACTGACCTTCTTGCTGTCCAGCTTCAGACTCTGGGCATTTTCCCTTGCTGTCCCTTGTGCCTGGGATAACTCTAGGTCCTCATCTCCATCTCCTGATTTCCCTGGCTTCCATCAAGTCCCAGTTGAAGTCCCACCTTCTTCTAGCAGCCTCCCCCAATCCCCTTAATGCTGATGATTGTCTCTGATCTATCCCATCTAGAGCTAGTCTGTACACACTCATCTGCATCCAGTCTCCCCCATTAGACTGTGGGCTTCTTCAGGGAAGGAAATGTTTTCTGTTTTGCCTTTCTTTGTCTCCCTAGCATGAAACTCAGTGCCTGGCACATAGTAGGTGCTAGGGGGATCAGGAAGACTAGAGTTCAAAGACTGGAGTGACTGATTTGAGATCTTGCTGAAATGGCCACATTCCCAGGTAGCCTGTGACCAATCTGGATTGATGTTGGAGGGCAGAGAGAGAAGAAGAAGGAAGACCAAGGATAGAGATGCCATCAGGAAAGGGTGAGCAAGAGAGAAGTGGTCACCTTCTCATGAATGAGGGAAGAGCACTGACGTGGAGGGAGACAACATCAGCCTAGTCACAGGATGACCCTGGTGCTGAAGAAGATCAAGTGACCTTCCTATGGCACTGTAAATCACATCCTCTTCTCTCTGTCTGAGCCCCAAACAACCTCAGGATCTAGGCATCTGTATCCTCATTTGTGAGATGGAGAAACTGAGTCTCAAAGGGGTTCACCAACTTGGCCCTAGGCACACAGCTAATAAGGATTAGGGACATGATTGGAAGTCCAGTCTTCCTGATTTCAGGTCCTGACTCCAGCTCCGAAGTCTCACCAGAAGGATCAAATGAAGTAGCCCAAGGTGTTTTGCAAACCTCTACTGTGTGACCTTCCCTCCTATGATGTCTGGATGAGAGGCAGTAGGGGAGAGTGAGAAAGGCACCGGCCCTAGGGTAGCCTAGGTTCAAACCCAGCACCAGGAGGGACATAATAAATATGCCAGTGTGCTCCTCCCTGCTGCAGAGGCAAAGAATGATACAGTCTCTGACTTCAAGGGGTTTGCAATCCTTTGGGTGGGAAAAATACATGCAGACATATACAAACACATACAGATTAAAAACAGACTCATGAGCAGCTGGGAGAAGACCATCAGGGGAGGTTCCTAAAGGAAATGGCCCTTGAGCTGCACTTTGAAAGAAGCCAGAAATTCTAAGGAGCAGAAGTAAAAAGGATAGGCATTCCAACCATGGAAGACAACCAGTGCAAAACCATGGAAACAGGAAATGGGAGGCCTTGCAGGTCAAAGGCAAGTAGGCTCCTCTGGCTGGCCACCGAGTCTCCTCCAAAGAGGCTAGAAAGCAGTTGGGGCCAGACCACAGAGGCAATTGCAAAAGTCCAGGTGAAAGGTGACCAGGGTGAAATAGAAAACAGCTCATGGTTCAGAATGATGGCGCACTACATTTATAGACAAGAATCAAAGAGGGGAGGGATGAGAAGGCCTAAGGTGCCCAGCAATCAATAAATTAACATAAGACAGCAATACAGGGCCACAATCCAGTCAGGCCATTGGCTCGTGCTGAGCACACCCTTGGAACCCCTTGCTAATGAAGCCCACACCGTTCCAGGGGCACAAACTTGGCCGGGGCTTCTCAAAACATTGAAGCTCCTGCTATTTTCCAAGCATGTTTGTTGCCTTTGAAAGGATGGTTGTGTTGCTGAGCCCTCAGATATTAAGAAGGATAGATTTGTTGGATAATAAGAAAGGGTGCAACCGACTTCTAATCTAACTGCCTGGGCACATGGCTCCGAGTGCCTCTGATGTATAAATAGGAGAGGATAAAGGACGAGGGGGCTGGGAGGATGCGGAGGGCTGGAGACGACTGCTTTTAACAACAAACACCCCACCGACATCACTCATTTTTTTTCATCCTGTTCCCGGGATACAGATTGACAGCCCTTTTAATATGAAATAAATCAGGCAGGATAAGGAATGTCTGCAAGAACATACGGATTGAGAGCTGATTGACAGCGCGCCTTGGAATACGCGTTCTGTTTGTACTCGGCTTTGCAGCCGCCAATGTGAAAGGACGTCAAGAGCTTTGCGCGCGCGCGTGCGTGTGTGTGTGTGTGTGTGTGTGTGTGTGTGTGTGTGTGGGAGAGAGAGACTCAGGGAACAATCATGAAACGTGCTTCATTGGAGCTCCTGACAGAAGCTGCATGGGGAGGATGAAGGCAGAGATAGGGAGGTCCTGGGAGGCCCAAATGATGCTCCAACTCTCCAGCCCAACCCAGCCCAGCCCAGCCCAGCCCAGCTGTGCGGCTAGGAAAGCATTCAGACCCCCTATCTAGCTTCATCAAAGTCAGCACAGGAGAATCTCGGGAAGTAAAGGCGAAGCTCTGGGGCATTAGACACCAGTCTCTTTTTACCAGGCTTTGGCGAATCACTGGGGTGCTAATGAGACATGACACGTTTAAAGGTGTGTGTCCACTCGATGCCACTGCTGAATACTTGTTATACTTACCCCAGCATGAGACTAGCTTAGGGAATGGCACAGATTCCTTGGTTAGCTGTCTTCTTGGATTTCCTGTACTGTCCAAGGTCGCCTGTTATCTTGCAAAGCCAACTCCATGACCAACCATTAGATAGAAATGAAAACAAGCTTCAGCAACTTGCCTAATAAGGGGTCTGCCCAGGAGAAGTAAACATACTGGTTTCAATGGGGGAAGGGAGATGAGATTCTTGAGCTGCTGCACGGAAAAATTAAGGGAAGACAGCATCGCCTCAACCCAAGGACCTACCACCTCTTATGGAAGTGGCTCTGAAATGAAATGTGCCTTTGACTCCACCACCGAAAGATTAGATTCAGGCCAGGGGCCATTTCAACTTCCTAGGGCTTCAGGTATTACCCTGACCCTGGGAATATGCCCAGTATTTGACCCTAAGGTGGAGGAAATGCTGTACAGGATAAACACCATCTAGGCAGGGCTGAACTAGAAATACATACACACAAACACACCTTGTATGTGATCTTTTGCCTAGGAAATCTGCTTAAGCTGCAAATCCCTCCAAAAGGGCAGAATTCTTAGCACATCTGTGTATAACAAACTTCCAGTGCATCTAAGTTTTAAGACTGTATTATGTAAGAAAGGAGTTATGATGACCTAGGACCATCCAGACACTGATAATATCTGTCTGTCTGTCTGTTTCTCTCTCTCTCTCTCTCTTTCTCTCTCCCTCTCTCTCTCTCTCTCTCTCTTTCTCCACCTCCCTCCCTCCATCCATCCCTCATATTCTCCTATGAATCAAATGGAAGCAAGCCGATCTATAGTATATTCCATTGTGTCAGACTGCTGGAATACTTTGAATCCAAGACCAAAAAAGCTACAGTGATACACTAGGCAGGGTTTCTCCAGGATTCTGGAGTGAAGTCTTCACATCTCCCCTCCCCTCCCATTTACTTACAAAATGGTGACAAAGATTGATGAGCAGTCAAAATAATTTGTTCTAACTATCCGCATGGGAAAAATCTAGTGGGTGAAAGATGCCTCTTGTCCAGATCATGGTCTACAGTTGGGTGGAGAGTCCACAAAGCTGCCTATATTATGAACAGAGATCATGGAAGGATAATGATTTGGTCTCAGAATTGGATAGGAGGAGGAGAGAGGTCTAGATTGCCTTTGGGAAATAGCATGTATATCCAATGGCTCTTAGCTGCTTCTCCCTGAAGTAAAGAGCCATCTTTTTTAAACAGCAATGTTCTCACAGGGATGGGATGTGTCTATGAGTCATGGAATACCATCATTTCTAGAGTTGCAGGTCAACTAGAGGGTAATGGAGAAGTGCTTGGGGCTGTAACAGATTACCAATTGAGAAATGCACAGAAGAGGACCATAAAAGATGTCCTCAGAGAGAATTATGGCCAGAAAAGACAATGGTCCTGTTATAGTATGAGAGCAAAGGACAAACAACACACAGCCCTCAGGATCCATCGGTGTCCATTCCATGTCACCCCATAGCATAGGGTGAATCACCTGGTGAGGACAAGCAGCAAGGCAGGGACAAGAATTGTGCAGAATAAGAATACTTGGATGAGTTATGAGTTTTGCTCTTAGAAAAAGAATGCGTATCCATGAGATCAGTGAGTATTGAAGAGAAATGCCAACCAGCAATCAGGGGCTTCTGAGCTGGTCACTGTGTCCCAGTTATAGACTATATAGTCCTGATCCGTTATACTAACCATGTCCCCGAATTCCTATGTCCCACATACTTAGCCGTGAAGGGATTATTATATAATAAATATAACATCATTATACATATGTATTTCATATATTGCCTATGTTATATATCATGTATTATATATAATAAATATTATATATCAAATGTTGGCTTTACTTAAAGTTAGACTTTTTTAAAAATTATTTTTTAGATGTTTTTTGTTTATTACATAACCATAGCACCCCATGTATCCCTCCTCCTCCCTTGCCCAAGAGACAATCCATATGACAAATAGTGGAGTTTTGTTTTGGTATTTTTAGAGAGAGGGAAAAATCAGTATAACTAATTAATACATTGAGAAAGTCCAAAAATATGTGCAATTTATGAGATCTTTGGGACTACCACCTCTACCAAGAAGTAGGTTGGGGATGTATTCTCCTACCTCTTCATTTGAATCTTACTCGGTATCTTTATAATTTTGATTTGGGGATTCATTGTCTTTCTTTCTAAATAGGGGCTTTTTAAGGAACAGGAAGTGACCCAAAGAAATTAATTTCTAATGATGGAATTTCAGGTAACATAAAAGTGGGAAGGAGAGATATTTGGAGAAGAGGCTTATTCCAGTGCCATGTTCCCTCTCAGAGGCAGGTACATAATAATTCACATTTCTAAAACATGAGGGTTTCTAAAGCATTTTCCCTCAACAACCTTAGGAGGTGAATGAACAAATGAATGAATAAAACAGGCATTTGGTAAGCACTGTCTATATGCCAGACATTGATTGAGGAACTGGGGATCCAAATGCAAAAAGAAAGACAGTCCCTGCCTTCAAGGAACTTGTGCTTTTATAAGGGAAATAACCCATATGAGGGAGTGGAGTCCAGTGTGTTCTGGCTTGGGAAGTAGATGGGATGGGGAGCGGAGCCACTGGGAAATGATGAACATGCCCTTTCCAGGAATGATAGTGGAGCTATGATCAATCACTGTTTCCAGACAGGAGGGAGAGAAATGCAGCCTGGCATGGAGATGGCCACAGAGAAAGCCCTAATTTAAAATAGTAGCATTATTCCCATTTTACAAAGGAGGAAAATGAGAAGATTAATGAATTCACCATCATTCCAAAGATAGTAAATATTGGGGCAGCATTCGAACCCAGGTCTTCTGGTATCTAGTTCAGTATTTTGTCAGTCAATAGAAGCCTTGAGATAAAAGCAAACGGGGGGGGGGGGGGGGTTAGAGGCTGGGAAACTTGCCCACCACATCAGACCCAATATTTTATTTGTTATAACACTCTGTATATTCCTACCTACTGGGAAGGAGTCAGGTAATTCCTGGGAACCCCAGATAGAAATGAGGTGGTTGTAAGGGCTTGAGAGTTCAGTTTATCATTATTGTGGTTGTTGTTATTAATAACACTAATAGCTATCATTTATATAGCAACCTAAGGTTTGCAAATTGCTTTACAATTATTATCTCATTTGGTCCCTACAACCATCCTGGGAGGTAGGTGGATGCTATCATCATCCCCATCTTACAGATGAGGAAATTGAGACAGAGGGTTAAGTGACTTACTCAGGGTCTCACAGCTGGTGTCTGAGGCAGAATTTGAATTCCTGTCTAACGCTCCATCTACTTCACCCCTACTTGCTCCTCCCACATGACATTCTCTTTCCCTTCTCCTGCGGCTGTCCCACATTCTCAGAATGTTTGCTCACCCTCCTCACCTCCAACTAGAATCCCTAGTCTCCCTCAAGGCTCAAGTCCAATCCTTCTCCCTCCAGTCCCCCTCCCGATCCTCCCAGGTGCCTTGTCCTCTAAGTTAGCCTGGATTGATTTTTCATGTATTTCCATGCTCTGCACTGTGTGCCTTGATAAAACATGACCTCTTCGAGACCAGATTTCACTTTGGTCTTTGAGACCTTAGCTCCTACCAATCATGGTGCCTGGCATATACATCAGATGCTTAAAGGCTTGATACACCCAAGTCTCAGTGCTAGCCACTGAGAATACAAACAAGAAAACAAGCTGTTTCCACCCTCAAGGAGCCTTCACTCTACTGGGGGAAACACAACTGTTCCCCTTTTTCTCAGAATGGGAAAAACCAAGTCCAGGGAAAATTGCCAACTTCTCTACATTCACAGTCATTAGGAAGAAATTACTTTTGTTGCAATTAATCAACAGCCTAAGATTGCCAATAAGCTTCATGCTCGTATTATGACACATGGCATCTCACGATCAGAATGTCGAGTAGAAAAAGGTCCATTTTCAGCTGACCCTTCCTCAGTCAAATCAGCAGAATCAATTGGAAGTCAGGGGGTGTTTCGCCTGAATAAGGTCAAGCCCACTCATTGAAAGACACAAGGAAAGACAAGGATTTTTAAAATTGCCTCATGGCCATTTTCCCATAACAGAGAGCTTTGCTGAGAAAGAACCCCAGTTCTATTTGTAATATACTGTTGATAAGTCCTTATCTTGAGCCCTATACTTCTAGGGTACCTTCAAAGATAACCAGCTTTGGGGGATAGCTGCAATGAGCTGAAAAAAATGTAGTAAGAGAGAGTAGTGCAGCTGAGGCAGAGGTAAGAGATGAGAAAAAGCAGAAGTCATCATCACAACAGCGTGATTTAAGTATTAATTACAGCGATTTAAATATAGTGATTTAAAGATTGCCAAGCCCTTTACAGATATCAATTCATTTGACCCTCACAACCATGGGAAGTAGGTGAAATTATTATTATTATTATTATTCCCATTTTGCAGTTGAAGACAGTGAGGTAGAAATAAAAATAGTGAGTTGTCCAGAGACTGCCACAGCTAGACAGTATCCGAGGTCAGCTTTGAACTTGAATCTTCCTGATTCCAAGTCCCACATTTGATCTCCTGCACCACCTACCTTCCCCCAAAATATGCCACTATCTCTCAAAAATTTAGTCTTCTCCTCATATTCCTTTTATTTAAGCATCTAACGATTTACCTATGAACAATAACTTTAAATTTAGCCTCTTTCCCTGCCCTGGGTGGAAGCCAATAACAAAGAAGAAGAAAAAAATCAATTATAGTATTTATTTCAGGTTGAATTATCTGTTCACGAATAAAGGGGAGTGGAATCATTGTCTTGCCTTTAAGAAAAATCAGAGTGTTGCAGAGCCGGCTGGGTATCAGGAGCCCTGGGGTTCAAATTCTAATTTCACCAATTCACTGGTTATGTGACCTTGATAGAGCCACTGACTTAATCTCTCTCTGGGCCTCAGATAGCTCCTCTGCCAAAAAGGGCAAATGGACTAGAATCAGGAGTTCTGGGCTCCACGAACTTGTTTTTAAAAGTATTTTGAGAACTGCATTTCAATATATTTG
Source organism: Pseudochirops cupreus (assembly GCA_028627135.1). Classification (NCBI taxonomy): domain Eukaryota; kingdom Metazoa; phylum Chordata; class Mammalia; order Diprotodontia; family Pseudocheiridae; genus Pseudochirops; species Pseudochirops cupreus. The sequence goes on from CM053581.1 coordinate 573,308,211, forward strand.
TTCGTTTGTAACCCTACATATTTGATTTTGTGTACTGTAATACAGGATTCTGAGAAGATTGCCCAAGAGGTCTATGGCACAATAAAAACTAAGAACCTCAGCTCTCATTTAATAACCCTAGTGAAATAAACTGAAGTTGGTCTCCTCCTCCCTCCATCCCCTCCCACTTCACCTCCAAAAAGCAGAAGAAACTGAACAAACCAAATCCAATCCTTGAGTGAAGAGCAAACAGCCCCCTCCCCATAAGGAATCTGAGGCCACCCCCAGGCCAGCTTCTGTTAGAAAAGGGCTGAGGAGCTAGCGAACTCACTCCGGTGAAAGTCCCATGCTGGGGGAGGATTATTTCAGAACTTCCTAATTAGAACAATAGCTATTCTTGTATTTTCATCAACTTCTAATTACTCCTATGTGGCTTATTCTCACCAATTTTGCATCCCAGCATGTTTCTGTGGGTGCCTGCTTTGGGGAATGCAAACTAATTTTAATATAGGCCTAAGCAGAAATGGAACCAAGAACATAAATCTGCTGCCTAAAAATAATAGTACATGTTTGAACCTCTAAGGTCAGTCTCCTGATGCTTCCTCATGGCAGGGAGGGGACCTGGATTGTTGCCAATGGGGCATGAGCTCCACAGCAGATTCCACTGAGTTGGTACAGTTCCAGGCGCTATCCTGACCACAGCCTGCTTCTGCTTTCCAAGGACCGGTGAGGTAAAGACAGAAAAGTTCATTGCTAATTTTCTGGCCACTTATTGATGAATCCCTTGACCATAAAATCAAGAAAACTACAAAATGGTCCTCATTATGGAGCTTTGTTCTTCCAAGTCTGAAGTTCTGGTAGCAGAAAAGGGGGCAGAGTGTGCTAAGACTCCCCAGGGTTTTAGGTTACTTATGAACATTAACTTAGCTGCTTAGAGCTCTAAAGATGAGATCTCTGAACCAATGACCAACAAGCAGAGAAAGTCCTAGAGAAAATAAATCTTTTCAACTTTGACATTCTTACTCTTAGAAGACAAAAGGAAGTTGTAGCTTAGTGAAGGACAGTTCCCTGATTCTTCCTATAGAGACCAGGAAAGGAGTTGATTTTTCTCATGGATCCCAACGAAGTAAGAAACACCACATCATAATACCATATTGCAGTGCCCGTGATAAGAATTTGTGAGAAGAGCAGCAAGAAGATAATTGTAGCTTATATGTCAATATGTGGTGTAGAGGATGAAGATGTAGAGAAATTGTATTAAGAACTCAATAAGACCCTCTAAATTTAATCAGTGCATAGCTGGTGACATTAAAACATTGGTGGGCATAGGAGAGGATACTGAGGAATGTGTTGGAAAACATGGTTCAAGTGTGAGAAGCAAGATAAGTTAAGCACGTGTAGATTGCTGTAGACTACAGCACGCCACTTTTGAGAAGAAAGTCACTGGACATGACAAACAACAAATAACATGCAGAAATTGAAACTGATTACACTTCACCAGAGAGGATATGACAGATTACTGATGAAAACATCATTTCTGAATCAACTGTGTAAAGTCAGACTACTAATTTGTTAATGGTAAATCAATACCAAATTATAATAACACAAACAAGGAGATATAGTGTATAACTGAGGTAACTCTAGCCTAACCTTTTTTAAAGAAGTTGTTGACTCCCCCAAATGGGAACTGGATAAAAGAAGTATCCCATTTTCTAAGAAAATTTAACCAATATAAATCAATTGCCACAAAAAGGAGACCAAAGGAGCCTAGGAGCCACCTTTTTCAACAAACTATTGATCTTCAAGTGGGAAATGTGAAAGCCAAGGTCAATCTGAGATTAAACTATAGACTCATTTGTAAAATCTTACAGAGCATGGTTGTACGTTATGAGTAGCATCACCCCATAAAACAATGAGAAACATTTGGGGGGGAGACAAGTTTGCCAAAGCTTTGCCAAGACACTCAATCAAGAAAAATCCTCTAGGGATTTAAGAAAGAAACTATAAAGATGATGAAAAATTAATCCATTACTACCAATTTGGATTCTAATGCTACAATGCCTTATGGCACGCATGAGGAAAAGGATATAATACTGAAGAGATGAACAGGATTAGACCAAACTCACACAAAACAGGAATATGAACTAATTCTGAAGGCTTCAAGGGGTTGGTTCTCCAGGTGTCTGGAAGGCAGAATGACACCAAATGCTGGGAATAAATGGCAGACCTCATTATCATCCTTCTCCAAATGTCAATAAGTGCAGACTGCCATGCCTACTTTCTCATCTCTAAAGTACGTTTATGAGAATAATTCACACACTCCCTGAGAGTATGCTTAATAAAGAGAATCGTGAGAAGGTAAACACATGAGAAGGTAAAAGGCAGGCATTTCCTAGAGAGATTCATCAGCAGGCCCTTTCATTATAGTCACCCAAGTTACTGGAAGATGCAGCAAATACAAGTGCCCATTGCATTTTTTGTTTGCTGCTGATAATAAAGCATCTGACTTGGTAGAACAAAATACTGCCTCAAAGCCTCTGTTTCATCATGACTCTCTTATACATAAACTAAAATTATACAAGATTCTTTGAAGATGTAACAACAGAAATAACTTTTCTTGGTACTCCCCTGCTGATTAATAATAAGGAAGACACCAAACAGAACCATGTGCATACCCAAGACATTTACCACCATGTTAAAGAAGATCAAGGGCAGGGGACTTTTCTATAGATGGTAACATTCCCCCAGATTTCGCTGTTTATAGGCAATATCAAATTGATCACACCAAGCCTCAAACATCACTGAGCATTGTCAATGAGATTCACAATCAATCAAAAGACTTTGACCTAACCATCCACACAGGAAGAAACAAGTGGATGAAGAATGCTTATTGTCCAGAATGTGATATGGTTGTATGGACAACCCTTAGAGCTGGTCCATCAGTACATATATCTTGGAACCACAAAATATCATGGAACCACAAAATGCTGAGCCTGGAACTGAGCAGGAGAAGAGAACAAGCAGGAGTCACTTAGAGAAATTATGCAGTACATTTAAATTTTTTTATTTTCATTTTTCAATTAACAGTCATTTATTTTCTCTTCCTTTCACTCCCCTCCCCATTTAAAAAAAAAGAGGGAAGGAAAAAAGACTTTGTAACAAATATGCAGATTTAAGAAAAACAAATTCTCATATTTATTCATTTATGCATATTCTGCATTTTGAGCACCTCACCTCTCTCTCAGGAGGTGGATAGCATGTCTCATCATTGGTTAAGTGGAATGGGGGTTGGTCATTGTGATGCAAGTAGAGTGCTTCTAATAAGCCCCAGACCTTTCCCTGAATTGAAAGAGTATCTTCTTAATAACAACTTTTCCCAGAGATGTTGTGTGAGACACAGAAGGCTACTATCTCATGAAAATTAATCACTCAAAAGAGCAAAGAGGAGGCATTATGGCAGCAACAATCAATGAAGAATTGTGCAGGAGAAGCAATGGAAAGTATTTCAGCAGAGAAATGCCTGAATGGAATGGAGAGTGGTCTGGTCATGGAACAGGAGGAAGGGACAACAACTAGACAGTCCATGGCATCCTCACAACATCAAGAGCCCTAAAGGTAGTTCTCTGGGAGAATAAGTAGCACCCCCCGCCCATGTCAGATTTCTGGGAGAACATGGACAAGATTAACACAGGATGAAAAGGTATTTTGGAATTATGGTATTATGGAATCCATCCAAAGATGGATGGATTCAAGCCCTACCTTGCATTACTACATCACCTGTCAGGGACCCCAGGGAGTGTGGTAGAAAAAAGCCTGGCAATTGATTAACATTGGTTAAACTTTCTTAGAAAATGGGATACAGTCCAAAGCCACCTACTCCCTGTGTGAAATCAGACAAATCACTTAACCCTTCTGAGACTCCACGCTTTGAATTGTAAAGGATTTTAGTCTAACACAAGAGGCAGCAAGATGGCAAAGTGGATGGACCACTGGATCTGGAGTCAGGAAGACCTGAGTTCAAATCCAGCCTCAGACACTTAATAGCTGCGACATCCTAGGTGAGCCACTTAACTGCCATTTGCCTCAGTTTTCTCATCTGTAAAATGTGAATAATAGTAGATGCATCCTAAGCTGTTGTGAGGCTCAAATGAGATAACATTTGTAAAGTGCTTTGCAAATGCATCCTATAAATGTTAGCAATTATTATTGTTATATAATCATTGCTATACTATTATTGTTATACAATTATGTGTTGAATAAAATAGCTATTAGAATATTAGCGTTATATAACAATTATATTTTATTGTATATAGCAATTGCATTATTATTGTTACGTAATAACAATTTGTAAAATTGCAAAATGCTTTATGTATGTTATCTCATTTGATCTCCACAACAATCTGGGAGGTAGGAACTATTATTATCCCCTAGAAATGAGGAAACTGAGTGAGCCTGAGTGTAAAGTGACTTGGCCAGTGTCACACAGGCAAGAACCTAAGGCAGAATTTGAACTCAGGTCTTTTTGACTCTAGGAAGTACCCCCTACACCACCCTAGCTCCAATTTTAAATAGGGTATTTTAAATAAATACTTAAATGTCCAGATCCATGAACTTATGATCAAAATAAGCTCTGAGGTGGTCTTGCAATGATGGAAAAAGGAAAAGAAATTAGAGTACACTTAGCTCAGGCTACCAAAACTATACTTCATGTTATGGATCTCCAGTTTCTACCAGGTTGGAGAAGGTGTTATAAAGTCTTGGAGGGCAGGGAATAGGTCATGCTACCTCTTTCTAGGATCACCAATTTAGAGGTGGCATTTGAACTCGTGTCTTTTGACTCCAAATCCAACCCTATACTGCTGCCAAGACTCACCTCATGCCTCTCACAGCTTAGTAAACATTGGGTGAATTGACTTGGTTGACTAGACTGGTAAACCAAGGAAATGCCATAGACATAGTCAGCTTGGACTTCAGTATGGCATTTGACAAATGCTCTCATAGCCTTGTAGACAAGGTGGAAAATTGTGAAATGAATGATCACAAAGTTAGTGGCCTTGTCACTGGTTGATCAACCATGCCCAATTAGTGTTGCTCATTGGATTGGTGTCCCTCTGGAAAGAGATTTCCAGGGGAGTACCACATGGCTCCATCTTGGTCCCTGGAATGTAGCATGGTGGGATACACATGCAATTCTAATGTGGCCTTGTACTTGTAAGCACTGGTGACTTCATCAGAGCAGGGAACTCCTGGTGTGGAAACTGCCTTCAGGATGCAAAGCAAGATCCATTTTTGACTTCGTCAATAAGACCTAGCCGGTTGCTTAAGCTGCTAAGAAGGGGAATTAGTGGCCCACGGTCACAAATCTAGGAAACCCAGCTTGTCACCATTACTGTGCTGCCTCCTGTGACCTTAATGTTTCTCAAATTTTTGGATGTTAGGTTGTTCATCTGTAAAGTGAGCAGGAATTTAAGGTGACTTTCAGCTCTAAATTCTTTAGTTTTTCTCTACAGGATGATGACAAAGACACGCCACAGATTATATTACAGTGAAAGGGCAGAGTTAAACATTGAATGACAAAATCAGGATCCAGAAAGATCCAAATGGCTTGGGCTGGAATATGGGGCTACAACATATGAGATAAATTTAACATCTAGATTTAAATTAAAAACTTAATCAGTTGTACAAGTCTTAGCTGTGGTTTGGCAGCATTTGAATAAAAAAGACCTGGGAGTTTCAGTGAACCGAAACAGAATAGGAAACAATCATGTAAAAAAAATTACATGAAAACATGGAATGACATTTGAGGACTATTTTTTTTAATCCAGTGTCCAGATGAAGAGAAGAGTTCCACTATCCTCTAGATTGGTCCAGCCCAGACCTGGAACATCAAGTCAAGGTGGGCTGATAAGCATTTATTAAGTGCACATGGGGTGTCAAACCCTGGAAACACAAAAGCAAAAAAAAAAAAAAGATAATCCCTGCCCTCAAGGAGCTTACATTTTAATGGGGGAACACAAGACATAATGAAGGCTGTACAGGATGAGGGTTAGGGAGAGAGCAGAGAGAAGGTGTCCACTGGGGACATGGTGGAGAAAGAAGTCCAGAGAGTGAGGAGAAGGAGCCCAGAGAGTAATGAAGGACCTGGGCTCCTTCTAGAAAATGGAGATTCCAGAAGGAACTGACCAATGGGAGGAAGGGGCTGCAGGGGCAGAGACCTTCTGGGGCAAAAAGGCCTCTGAATCCTGGTGGAGAAAGAAGTTTGGAACACATTCAGTTGCAAGCACTGTGTTTTAAGAGGGATGTAGTGCTACAGGGGGCACGCTGTAACCTCGCCATTTTGTTTCCAGAGGCAGCCCGTTCTCTACTCTCCGGTGCCTTCTTCAGGTTCCCAGCTGACACTACTTTTCCCTTAATGTTGGATGATTATATATAAAATCTATATAATTGTATAAAATTATATTATGTGTGTGTATACATACATATACACACAATTTTATACACCATCTCATTTTATCCTCACAGCAACTCTGGAAGGTAAGTGCTATTATCACCCCCATTTTATGGATGAGGAAATGAGGCAGAGTTGGTGTGACTTTGCACACAACTGGAAAGTACTTGAGTCTAAATTGGAACTCAGACCTTCCTGACTCCAGTTCCATCGTTCTATCCATTGTGCCACATAGCTGCCTACATTGGTGGAGGCTATGGCTATCCCCATTTTGCAGATGAGGAAATCGAGCCCCATAAAGGAAGATGACTTGTCCAAGGCCACAGACATAACAGGTAGGAGAACCAGAGTTTGAATCCAGGTCCTGCTCTAAGATGCACTGCCCTTTCTACATCGTGCTGGGTCTTTTGAAGACCTCCAGGGAAGCCTGACCACCACCACCACTGGGCATCCCAACCTGCTTTGGAAGTTTTTCTTAAAATGAAGTCCCCAGTCTATGTTTGTTCTGCTCCGCCCGGCGTCTGCATCTGCCCAGGAAGGTTTCTCCAGCGGGTGTAGACGGATCCTTTCCCACACGGATTCTAATTCTATGGCTTCGTCTTTCATTTCTCTTCCTCCCACCCTGGTCGCTGCCTTCGCTCGTGTAAAGACCTCCTTTGCCCACGCAGAGCGGGGCCGGAGCAGCTGCTTTGGTCCAGGGCCGAGTCTCCGCACTGTCACAAAGGCATATAAAGGGATTCCGGCCCAAGGTCACTCCAACCCAGCTCATCCTCTCTCTTTGTTCCCCAAAGAGCAATCGTTCTGGGTTGTGACTCCCTTGCCTGGCGTAGAAAGATACAGGCTTGTGTATCTGGCCCAGCTTGTGGCCAGAAGGCAGCTCCGGGAACCCGAGTGGAACCCGACCTCTGCCAGCGGTTTTAAAAGGCAGAGCCCCCCGGAGGGCCTTGCCAGTCTGCTGACTCAAACCCAATCCATCTCCGAGGCGGAAATATGATCCAGTTGGGGACCAGTCATGATTTAATAGCATCTAAGGACTACAGGGCACACTTCTTAAAGAAACCATTGTAAATTAGTGGGGGCTAATTCTGCCTGTGGATGGAGAGCAGGGTCTGTTCCCAAGTACACGAGCCCTGCTTGTAGCTAATAATTGTTATATCTTCTCTGAAATTTACTGCCGATGTCTCAATTTTAACAATTTAAATAACAAGCTTAACCAAGCGGAACGAGGCCCAGGCAGGCGGGCTCCCTTGATGAAAGCGGGACAAGTCTCCTGTCTGAGCACATTTTCGCTCTGACATGCACGGTGACACGCAAAGATGAAATCTGGTTAAAGCCGCAGCGCGAGCCGCGCCGAAGGCCGACGTGACAGCTTCTTAGGCTTAGCCAAACAATTTCCAGTGAGGGTACGCAGATTCTTGTTAACTTTACTTAAGAAGACTGATTAGAGACGGTACCGATGAACACGATCGTCAGAAAAGAACTCGGGAAGGGACCTGGAGGCTGCGAAGTGCTGGGGCATCGGAGAGGCCAAGGGGCTGCCGCTGCTCGTTTTAATGGGCTTGACCGGAATCTTTAGTACTGGTTACATCACTTGGTTCAGAAACTAGATCGATCTCGTTCACGGTCAAAATAGTAATGAATAAAGAGCATCCTGGTTTTGCCTGAGATTGAATTTTCAAGAGTAATGGTGGAGTGCTCAGAGGCACCGCACGTTAGAGCTGGGCTCAAGGTGCATTCTAGGTTATCCGGTCTGATCCCGGGATTGGACGGCTGGGGAAACTGAGGCCAGAGGTGAGTGACCAGCCCAAGGTCAGAGAGCAGCTAAGGGCAGGAGCAAGCACGGAACCCCGTGTCTCATGCTCTCCACCAGAATCTACTACCTTTCCAATTGCATTAATTCCCATGCCTCACTTTGTAACATGTACCCCTTGGCTCATCACCGTCTAGAAGGAGGAGGAATCTCACCCTTTCTGTCAAAAGAACTGGGTTTCAGGGGCGGCTTTGTGGCAGTGAATAGTGCACTAGCCCTGGAGTCAGGAGGACCTGAGTTTAAATCCAGCCTCAGACACTTAACACAAAACTAGCTGTGTGACCTTGGGCAAGTCACTTAACCCCAATTGCCCTATCTTTTCCCTCTCCAAAAAAAAAAAACAAAATTAAAAAAAAAAAGAACTAGAGTTCGAATCCAAACTCTGTCACTTTACTAACCTCTGACTGTCTCCTCCATAGAATCTTTGATCCAGAGCTGAAGGAACCTCAGAGGCCATTTAGTCCAACTACCTCATTGTACAGATGAGGAAACTGAGGACCAAGACTTTGCTTGAGATCCAGGAAGTTAGTACTAGAGTTGAGATTTGAACCCAGGCCCTCTGATTCAAGAGTCATTGTGTAATTCTGCCATGACCAGGAAATATTGCTTCCTCTTTTTCTTCTTTCCTTCCTTCCCTTCTTCCCTCCTTCCTTTCTTTCTTCCTCCTTCCTTCCTTTTCCTCTTTCTCTCTTTCTATCCTTTTTGGGGGGAACATCTCTTGATTTCAAAAGATACTTTACCCACAAATTAATTATCTTAGGTTTAGAATGGAATACAAGGTCAAATCTAGCTTCATAGGGATTCTGTGTATGTGGGGCACAAAGGAAAATTTAATGTTATGCAGGTGATATTTGACCAATAAACAGATGGTACGTTTATAGCCCTTCACACACATTATCTCATCGAACTATCCCTATAACCCTTCGGGGTAAGTACCATAGGCATTGTAAGTGTCAGAGGTAAGATTTGAATCCAGGTCTCTTCCTAGTCAAAGCTGCTCATGTTAATCACAACATCAATCAACAAACATTTATTAAGCATCTACTCTGTGGCAAGAAGTGTTCAAGGCATGAGGAGTGCAGAGATAAAAACGAAACCGGTCCATGTTCGGAAAGATCTTACATTCTATTCATGTGAAGAATTTGCATTTGATCCTGGAGGTAAGATGGGAGGCTGGAGTTTGTGGAGCAGAGCGGTGGCACCATCCAACCTGGACTTTAGGAAAACTGAATTGGTCAGCTGCATGAAAGATGATATGGAGAGGGAGAACCTCGGCAGAGAGGCCAGTTAGGAGGTCATCACGGGCATTGAGGAGAAAGGTGAAGAGGGACTGATCATGTGAGGGGAAGAAAGGTGAAGAGGGACTGATTGTGTGAGGGGAAGAAAGGTGAAGAGGGACTGATTGTGTGAGGGGAAGAAAGGTGAAGAGGGACTGATTGTGTGAGGGGAAGAAAGGTGAAGAGGGGACTGATTGTGTGAGGGGAAGAAAGGTGAAGAGGGACTGATCATGTGAGGGGAAGGACTCATGTGGACAAAATATAGTGGCTCTTTTTGTGGGGATGAAGAACTAGAAATGGAGGTGGGACAGGTAGCCATCAATTGGGGAATGGAGGCAAGAGACAAAGAAGATTAGGGGTCTGAAGAGTGTGCAAATTTCTGTGACTAAAAGGGTAGGGATGGGGCCCTTGGCAGAAGTCAGTGAGATCACGCCGACAACAGAATTCCTGAGGACTAATCTAAGGTGACTAAAAAACAAGAAGAAATCTGCCTTCTTTCAACATCTTCCTGGCCCACCAAGTTTCTTTATAGAATCCTAGGCAGAGTTGGACCCAGACCTCCCCTCCCTATTTCAAAGGGGTTCCTGCTCAGGAAGAACTTTGCAAGCCTTCAGACACTGAAGAAATGTCAGCCCTGGTGATTATTATTACTTCATCTGCCCCAGACTATAGTCATAAAATAGTCTTGAAAATTATACCCATTTTGCCTCTCTATATTTTGTTGGTACAGAATTATGTACCTAGTCTCCCATTAGAGTCTGAGCTCCTTGAGAGCAGGGACTGTCCTTTGTCTCTCTTTGCATCCCCAGCACTTAGCACAGCACCTGATGCATAGTAGGCCCTTAATCAATGCTTATTAACTGACTGACTTACTACTTAGGAGACCTTGGACAGATTACTGACCCCAGATGCAGGCTCTTGCTATCATGCCGAGGCTGCCTCCCAAAGCAGCCTGGTGTCTGGGATAATTGTAATAATTAGGAATCAGCTGGCCAGAGTTCAATTTCTTACAAATTCATCATCAAAATGTCAAAAAATCTCAGTATTCTTAGAAGGGTTTTGAGCAGCCCATTCAAGGAAAAACAGCCAGGAGACAAACTTCTCTAAGAAGCAAGGGGTTTGGGTAGTCCTGAGGCAGAAGGGTTACAACACCAATGCCATCCAGATGAATCATAGAAATAGAACTGTTGGCTCCAATGGAGCAGCCACTCTGAGGAGGGGTGCTATCCCAGAAGAGGGAAGGAGGGGCATTGCCTGTGGAAGGCTGAGACACTGGCACTCGCTCTGAAATGAGACACTGGCACTCGCTCTGAAATATTTCTTCATCTCTGCTTTTACAATCTGCAAAACTCCCCTACTGTCCCTTCCTATAAAATGAATTGCATCCTTCAGATGCAATATGATTCTGGAAATGGAGTTGAACGTTAGACTGGCAGTCACTTTACTCTGCACAGCCCTGCAAGAAATGAAAACCTGAAGACAAGAGGTTGTTTAAACTCGTGTGAAAATCATGGAAGTTTTTGGGAAATGAAAAATCCCAGTGCAGGCTCACAAGGCAAATAAAAGTGAGAAATTAAACAACTTGGTAAATAAAGGGATCATTGGCCTGGGCTGCATTAATGCCCACTGAAGACCTACTGGAAACTTCCCACATCGAGGGAAATGAAGAGAGACCGGACACTTGGTTCCCAACCTAGATTGGTTGGTTTCCAAAAGTGCAGCAATGGGGTTTATTAGTCATTTTGTATCCACTAGTCCAGGACCATGTAGTTGTGGGTTGGAATTGAGGCCAGAAGAGAAGATGAACCATCCATTACAGTTCTCATTAAGTACATAATGGCTACCCAGTTTGGAGCATAAAGGCGTGCCAAGCACAGGCCCCGGGTGAAGAAGGTGAGAAAGTTAGGCACCCCTGTGTTTACTGCCTCCAAGTTCCATCATTATTCACCAAATAAGCATAATTGCTCCATGTTTAAGAGGTGCTGGAAACAGCTAATTGCTTAATGGTTGGGATCAATGATGTGTGAGGCACATTTGGTGGGGAAAAAAAGTAATAGCCACAAGTTTATTAACATTGAAAATTAAAATAAGCCGTAGCCCTAGCCAGGCAGCCCTCAATGGATCCAATCCCATTATCCCCTAATAAGAGCATGGGGCTTGATTGGATGCCTCCTGCAGAGAAGAGAGGGCTGGATAAAGGTCACTGCTCTAGCTGCTTAGGTAACATCTCATGATCACAAAGAAAGTCCTGATATTTGTCCCCACCCTACAGAATCCATTCGAGGCATGAAATGGGGTGACACTGTGAAAAGAGCAGTAGCTCTGGAGTCTAAGAAGCTGGCTTCAAATCCCCCTTCTGTTGCTTACTACCTGTGTGACCTTGGGTCTCTACGGGTCTCAGTTTCCTCATCTGTAAAATTCGGGGCTGGACTAGATGGCTTCCAAGGTCCCTTTTCAACTCTCTGCCCCTAAGATTGATTTCTGGAGAGCTGTGGAAAGGGGAAGCTTCACTCCAGGAGGAATTTCGTGCCTCTTTAGTCTGGGTCATGTTTTCGGAATTATGAGACATGACTCAGGCACCAAAGTCTCTGCCAGAATGTTGGCTGCTGCCCACATCCAGAGGAAACCTCAAGCAAAGTTTGGTCAGTCTTGGGGATCAAGGAGCTTAGCAGCCAGTGGGCTCACCTATGCAGTGAAATAAGCAGCATTATCTACCTGCCAGTCACATACTAGCAAGGTGTTAGGTCCTATGGGGAATGCTGAAGTGAAGATGTGATGCCTGCCCTCCAAGAGTTTCCTGTTTGATTGGGGAGACAAAATTTCCACACATGTGACAATCAAGAACCACAAAGTGTTGAACTGTATGCAAGTATCATGAAAGGAAAATCTAAACTAAAGACTAAGGGAAAATTCTATCAATGAAGGAGAAAGATGCCTTACAGAGAGGTTTCACTTCCCACCCAGCAGATGGGTAAAGCCAATAAAAGGTGGAAATGCTGGAGGGTTTGTGGGAAGATAGGCATGCTGATAAACAGATGGTGGAGTGGTGGAGGGGTCCAACCTTCTGGAAAGAGATCGCTCAATGAACAAGCATTTATTAAGTGCTTACTGTGTACCAGGCACTATGAGAACACTCAACACAGAAAGGGAAGGGAATTAACACCTGGGAGGACAATGAAAGGCTTCCTGCAGAAGGCAGGATTTGAACTGAGTTGTGAAGGAACCAAGAAAAGTAAGAGGTGAAGGTCAGTGTGTGAACAAGCATTTATTGACCCCTTAATATGGACAGCATTCCAGAAATGAGGTACTTACCCTACAAAGTCCCAGAGATGGGAGATGGGAATGTCATATGTGAGGAACAGCAAGAGGTCCAATGTAGCCAGATTGTAGAGAGTATAGAAGGGAGCTAAGTAAACACAGACTAGAGAGGTAGGAAGAAGTCAGGGTGGGGAGAATTTACATTTCAGAGGATTTTAATGGGGAGCCACTAGTTTATCAAGGCTGACCTGGGTGACAGGAATATAATTTTGATGGCTGAGAGGAAGATGAATTAGAGTAGGACAGGTCTTGTGGCAAGGAGACTAATTAGAAGGTTATTGCAACGAAGCATATGAGAGATGACTAGGGCCTGAACTAGGTTAGTGGCTATGTGGACAGAGAAAGTGGGATGTACAAGAGACATCGTGAAGGTAGAAACAAAAAAATTTGTCAACAGACTCAAGATCAAGGGAGGAGTCCAGGCTGACACCAAGGCTTCAAGCCTGGGGAATGAGAGAGTGGTGATATCATCTTAGAAAATGACTTATGTTTATATCTTTTGACCTGGCAATACCACGACCGGATGTTTGCACCAAGAAGGTCAAAGTCAGGGAGAAAGGTCTCATGTACACCAAAATATTAGTTGTAGAGTTTTTTGAGAAAGCTAAAACTAGGAATAAATTGCGTTTATCAATTGGAGAATAGCTGAAGAAATTGTGGAATATGAAGGTAATGGACTACTGTTGTGCTATAAGAAATGATGAATAGGAAAAATTCAGAGAAACTCAGGAAGAGTTATATGATCTGACACAGAGCAATGTAAGTAGAACCTAGAAAGCAGTATATATAATGATCACAATTATATAAAGGAAATCAATGCAGGAAAAATCTCAGAACTGAGATCAATGCATTGCCCAGTCTTAACTCCAGAGGATGAATTATCATGAGATCATTGATTGAAAGCTGGAAGGAACCATCAGGGTCATCTAGTTCAACTTTCTCCATTTTCCAGATGAAGAAACTGAAACGTGGGGCAAGAAAGTAACTTACTTAAGGTTTCCTGGATGGTAAATGGTAGAGCTGACACTGGGGCCCTGGTCTATTTGTTCCAATCCAGTGCTCTTGCTGCTTTATCAGTTAAAAGTCATGATAACCAAGGACAAAGCTGTAACTAACACGGCATCAACATACAAGGAGTGTATCCTTCCTTGCCACCACTATCACAACATGTCTCCCATTCCCTGAAGTCACAAACCCGCAGTCACACACATATCCCCACCTCTAGCTTCTCAGGGTCCTGATCTTGTGCTTCCCCTCTTCTTGGTCTTATCTTCCTCCCAAACTCCCATGGGGGCAAAGATCAGGCTATCCTACTCTCTCAGCATGACTATCTTCACAAATTATGTCTGGTGTTGTCACGCTCCATAATTATTTTTGCCTGGGGTGCAATATTCCTAGTTACCATCATTATGTCCATTACAGATTATACATCATTATCCTCATCAAACACATTTATTAAGCACCTACTGTGTACAAGCACTGCTAAGTACTTTTAAAATGTCACTTCATTTGACCCTCACAACAACCCTGGGAGGTAAGTGCCATTATTATCCACATTTTTATAGATGAGGAAACTGAAAAAGACATTAGGTGAAATGAGTTGCCCAGAGTCACACAGCTAAGGAGTGTCTGGGGTGGGATTTGAATTCTGATCTTTTTTTGTCTTTTTTTTTTGAGGGGGGAAGGCAGGGCACTTGGGGTTAAGTGACTTGCCCAACGTCACACAGCTAGTAAGTGTTAAGTGTCTGAGGTCACATTTGAACTCAGGTCCTCCTGACTCCAGGGCCAGTGCTCTATTCACTGTGCCATCTAGCTGTCCCAAAATTCTGATCTTCTTGATTCCAAATCCAACAGCCTCAAATGAGCTGCATCCCACACCCCTTTCAGGGCTACCCAGCCAATGCCATACAATAGTAGAACAGCCACATGATATCTAAATCTAAGTATACTGGCCAAGTAATTTTTCCTTCTCCTCTTCCATGCTTGTAACCCCACATAGGGATATGGCACCCCTCAGTACCTCTCTGTGCTCCTATAACAGTAATCTCCCCAGCACTGCATTCAGAACAGTGACCTAACAAATCTGTTGTATGTCATAAGGTAAGAGGTAGTCCTTGTTGGAAAACCTTGGTCTGGGAGTCACGTGAAACAACAGTCATCGGATAAATATTTGGACACGCTAAAATGCTGAACATGTGGGATGTGAAATATACAGGTGACCCTCCACCTCTTGATCCATATGGCTATTGGCATCAATCCTGTAACTAAAAAGCATTTTTACAGTAACTCTCCATTACTCAGCCCTGTATCAATTGGGGCTCATCTGTAAGAGCTCCAATCAGGAGACTAGGCAGGCTTGGTCCACACTGAACAAAGACACATGGAAAGTTGATAATTCTCTCACAAGTTCCAGTAATTGTAACAAGAATTGCATGTTGACTGCCTACACTCATGTTTTTTGGGGGGGGGAGGGAGGGAGGGAAGTTCCAGTCCTTTATACACCTGCTAACTTTCCACGTCACAGTGAACAGTAAAGGAGGGGGCTTACCTTACCTTCTTACCTTATTCCAATGACCTGTCCTTCTTCACCTCTGAAACCAACTGTATTACTTATATCTAAACACATAAAAATGATAGCTAGCATTTATATAATGTTTTAAGGTTTGCAAAATGCTTTACATTATCTCACTTGATCCTAATAATAACTCTTTAAATTAGGTGTTATTACTCTCTCCCATTTGACTGATGAGGAAACTGAGGCAGATAACAATTAAGTGACTTGCCCAGGGTTACACAGCTAGTGTCTGAGACAGGATTAAAACTCAGGTCTTCCTGACTCCATGCTCTCTCCACCTTGCCATCCCCTTGCCTTTATTCATGAATACAAAAGTAGAATGGGTTGGAAATCAAAGAACTGAATTCAAATCCTCCTTCCATATGATCATGGCAAGTCATCTCCCCTCTCTGGAGCTCTCTGGACAGCCTCATCTCTAAAATGGGAGTATTAAACTAGATGGTCTTGAAGGGCCCTTCCAGCTCTATGGTCATAATCAATCAATTAAGAGATCTTTATTAAACACCTGCTTTGTGCTAGGCTTAGTTGTTGTCCTTTGTTCTGGAAAAGGCTCAAAATGACACTGCTATGTTACAGTCAAGTTTCAATGTGTCCAGCTGTGGCTAATCAAACCAATACTAGCTCGAAATACTCTATCACAGGTTGGACACAAATATGAATATTTAGAGTAGAGAGGTCTCTAAATTTGCACATCTCATGTTTCTTTTGAGCTATTTCAATTCTGCTTTGCTCATAGAGCACAGCACCTCCTCTGATGTGGGCATGCCATGCTGTTCAATCCTGTGCCAGCTTCTCTCATGTCACACAATCAATTCTTAGGTTCTTAAGAGAGACCTTGAAAGCTCTAGGCACTGGGGAGAGAACAGAAGAAAAGACTAGAGGAAGGAAGAGGAGGAAAGAGGAGTCATTTTTCCTCTCTCTGGACTTTGGTTTTCCCTTCTGTAAAATGAAGAAAGGGGGTGGTGAATCTGATGTTCTCCAGGGAATTGAGGTGCTTGCTAATTAATCCAAAGAGAACAAGTTCTCTGAAAGGGTCACATCCCCTCTTGCTCACTCTACTTTGGGCTTTGTGAGGCAGTAATCAGCCTCTGAAAGCTCACAGGTGAACCCCAGGCAAAGTGATCTAAACAGGCTGGTTATTTCTTACCGCCAGCCTCTGATGGAAGGAAGTGAGGAATGATCACTAGTGTGACTGTTCCCAAAGCCTCACCAGTGTAGGTCAGGGCTGAGGGTGAGAAGGTGGCTTTGACTAGAAAGGAGAACTCAGGTTCCTTAACCTCATGGGAGGACTTTCATCATCCACATCGGCTTCTTAACATAAACCTGGAAATTGACTTGAAGGTGAAGGGTAAAATATGGTCGTTATTTTCTCAACCACATGTTTCTTGTGAATCAAAAGTAATTCTGTCACTAGTGCTGTTGATTGTAACAGTATCAAATAAATAATAGTGAAAATCAATTCCAAGTTTGAGGCCAGGGAGCAAAAATTCCATTAACGTGTGTGGTAGAAGGGCTCTGGGAAGCATCGGCTTCTGCGCTGTCCATGGTGGGATAAGGGCACTCACGTGCCTGGCTCAGTAGTCATTCAATAATCAGCCCCTATGTCACCTCCCACTCACTTAGACGAGATAGCTAAATCCATAGCAAGATGGACTGTGTTCTAACGAGCTTCTCTAAAGCCCCAAAATCTAAAACGACAAAGGATAAGCTGATTCCTAGCAACCAAAGGAGAAGCTGTTGGCTAATTGGTATGAGACCCGGAGGACAGGATATCTTCTCCAATAGACAGGTCTAGCAATGACCTGACCTCATTGTAACAGGAATGTTTGCCCCTGATCAGTTCTGAATATGTGTATTGGGGAGTCAGAAAGAAGATAGGGTTGGGAAGCCCACTTTAGATCCCTGGTTTATGTCAACTGCCACATTCAGGAATTGTCCAACATTTTTCTCTTCCTGCTAGATGGGTAAGAACCTCCTCTGTGCCATTCTCTAATGGCCTTTCTGCCATTATGGGATAGGGTTACAGAGTCACTCTGGAAGGACTGAGAGAATGTCAGCAGAATTGAAGGGGAGAAGTAAAGACCTATTCAGGAAAGCTGCCCAGGGTTCTAAACAGCTAGGCAGAAAACACTTCTTTTCTCCTCCCTAATAACCCTGACAAAAGTAGGAGCCCTGAAGACCAAAGAGTTTCCTTTTTCATCACACACACACACGTGCACACACACGTGCACACACACACATACACACACACACACACTCTCACACACAGACACAGACACACAGAGACATACTCACACACAGACACACAGACAGACAGACACACCACAATAAATTGATCATTGAACAAGCATTTATTTCTCTTTCAGAGAATCCTGACAGTCCCTAACCTCAAGGAGCTTATATTCCACTGTGGTGCTGTTTCTTCAGCTGCAGAGTGTTATAAAGATGCCAATTCAAGACGGTGGGGGTGCTCTCAGATCACCATAGTGGGCCCTCAAGGATGCAGCTCCTCACTTGACTCCAGCCTAACTCTGTGGAATTAATGTTTGCATCTGCACTCAAAAGTCAGTCTCTCTCTCTCTCTCTCCCCACTCAACTCACAATGTCCATTTGTCCTTTCTTGGAGGGAAAACATTCATTTGGAGCTACTCCCAGACCTCAGAATTTCAGCATTGGAAGTCACTTCAGTGAAATCACATTACCAATGAGCAGTGATCTAGTGTTTGCTTTAAAATCTCCAGGGAGGGGGAACACACTGCCTAAGCAGCTATCCCATCTCACTTGAGAATAGCTCCACCTGGTACAAAGGTTTTCCTGACACCAAGCCTCAATGTACCTCTTCACATTTTCAAACTCAGGCTGCCGGTTGTGCATGTTAAAGCCAAGCAGAACATGTCTTCCTGATGATAGCCTTCCAAATCTTTGAAGAAGGTTAACATGACCCTCTGAGGCTTCTCTTCTTCAGCCTCAATCTTCCCAGTTCCTTTAACCTATGCTCATATGGTATACTCCCAAATTCCCTCACTATCTTAAGACACCTTTCCCCCAGGATTCCCTTGCTTAACAACCAATCAATCAGTAACCATTTCTTAAGCACCTACTATGTGCCAGGTACTGTGATAGACACTAGTACACAAAGAATAAAGCCACTCCTACTTGCAATGAGCTTCCTTTATACCATTAGATTCCCAGTGTGGTCCCCAGAATTAGACAGCCCCTACAGGTTTGGCGTGAGCAGGCATGCCTCCTCATTCAGCCTACCAGCCTACTAGCCTTTCTTGGACGGTAAAATAACATCTCTGTGAGCGTGGTGACTGCCTTTGTTTCATCTTTGCATCTCTAGAGTATTGCACAGGATTTTTTGAACCAGACTTGTGATTGCATTGATGTAGAGGGCTACCATTGAGAGATTTCTACCCAGGTAGATTAGAACCTTCTCTCCAAGGTTCTCAAGGAGATCTCTTCCAGCCTCAGGGAGTGTGGCCCAGGCACTGAGAGATTAAGTGATTTGCCTGGAGTCAAACAGTCACTCTCTTGCAAGGGTAGGACAGGAACCCAGGTTTTCCTACTTAAGACCAGCTCTCTATCCACTGAGTCCCACTTCTTCCTTTTCATATACCATAGGCTTGATAAATCTTTGTCCATCCCTCTGAGGTCACCTTCTAATTATGCTGTATACATCTTGTATGTGCATAGTTCTTTGCCCTATTCGGATGTGAGGTCCATGAGGGTGGAAAGTATGTTTTGTCTTTCTTTGTCTCCCCAGTACTTAGTACAGCCCCTAGGATAGAGCAAGCACTTACTGTATGCTTCTTAACTTACTGTAAAAAACAGTTCTTGTCGTACTGGATTGGACTGGCTCCAACACGGCATTGCCGACTCACGTGGAACTTGCAGGCCACTGCAACTGTGAAATCAATTTTAGACAAATGTCTTGCCTCCCAGGTCATATTCTAGCTACTCCACACCCAAATCTGGGACTAATGGTACCTCAAAGGAAGCTCTCCCCCTCTCCTGTTTCCTTTTTCATTCTAGAAGACTGCTAGTCTTTCCATATTTGACTTTCCTTAGAACATTGCTTGTCACACGTTTTCACCCGATACATTCATCACCAAGGTCAAAGGGTGAATATTTTGATCTATTATGCTTAGAGGAATCTAATGAAAAGCCACATAATTATCCAATTTAAGGAGAAGCATGTAAAAAAGAAGGGGGGAGCATTCAGCATCATTTAAATTGTTTTGTTTCCCTGAAGCAAAATTCTGCCTCTGATTGACAGCTCCTAATGATGATTCTTATTGATATGGTGATGTTAATTGTGGAGAGATATTTAATAAGTCCCATATTCTGGAGGTAAATGCATGCTTTTAACCTACACCTGAACCTGATTTTTGATGCAGTGTGGGGATAAAGAACAGCTACAGATAAGTGAACACAAGTGGATTCTCAGTCTTGTGTGGCAGAATGGAAATTGGAATCTTCAAAATCTATTAGGAGAACAATTCTGCTGTTGTTCCCACTTTTATAAATTATACAGGAGGAGGATGGTCCTGAGAGGAAAAGGCAAGAATTGTTAGAGAAAACCAGCTCAGCTTTGGCAGAGCTAGGGGAGAGTGCTTTGGAGGGTGGGGGCTTCAAAGGCGATAGTGGGGGCAGGAGGCTTGTTTTCTTTCTCCCAAAGACTCTCTGAAAGGAGAGATTTATGCTGATGCCCTTGGTCGTTTAAAAAACAGCACACCATAAAACCCATCTCACTGTAGCACCTCCTGGTGGAGGCTGACCTCCCAGAATGCAATGGTGAGTCTGGGAAACCAGAGAAATAGCATGAAGAAAATGAAATGAATTCCCTAAACTCTAAGTGAAATAATCTAAGAATGAGTGGCAATGAGGTATAGGAGAGAGAACTGGCTTGGAGTCACAAGACACAGGTGTGAATCCTGCCTTAGACCCTCACTAGCATTGTGATAATGGGCAAACTACTTACCCTCCCAATGCCTCTTTGTTCTTCTGTGAAACAAGATGGTAATAATTATCCTACCTACCTCATAGGACTGTTGTAAGGAAATTGTTGTTGAGTCACTTTTTCCAATTGTATCTGACTCTTTGCAACCCCATTTGGTTGATATTGGGTCAGTTTTGCCATTTCCTTCTCTAGCTCATTTTACAGATGAGGAAACTGAGGCAAATTGGTAGAAGTGACTTGCCCAGGGTCACACAAGTGTCTGTGGTTAGATTTGAACCCAGTAAGTTGAGGCTTCCTTACTCCAGGTCTGGCCCTCTATCCACCATGGTGCCACTTAGCTGCCCTGTGTCAAAAGCATGTAGCAAACCTTAGAGTGTTATAGAAATGTGAACTGTTTTTATTGTAGAAAGCAATGTGGTAAAGTGGAAAGAGAAATAGCACCAGAATCAAGAAAAGCTAGGGTTTCAATCCTCCTGTTTCCAACCTGTATGATCAAATATAAAATGCTGTGCCTGACATTCAAAGCCCTTTATAACCTGACCCCTCCTACCTTTCCAGTCCTCTTACTCGTTGGTCCTTGACACACCCTCTTGGATCCAGTGCCCCTGGACTCCTGGCTGTCCCATGAACTATACTCTCAATCTCTTGGCTCTGGGCATCATCTCTGCCCCACCTCCATGCCTGGAATGCTCTCTCTCCTCCACTCTGCCTACTCACCTCCCTGGCTTCTGTTAAGTTTCAACTGAAATTACCTCTTCTACTGGAAGCCTTTCCTCATTCCCTCTTCATTCCAGTGCCTTCCCTCTGCTAATTGTTTCCCATTTTTCTTGCATATAGCCCTATGTATATATTTGTTTGTTGTCTCCCCCCATTAGATTGTAAGCTCCTTGTAGGTAAAGACTGTCTTTTGCCTCTCTTTGTATCCCCAGTACTTAGCACAGTGTCTAGCACATAGTAGGTACTTAATAAATACTTATTGGTTGATTGATCATGCTCTCCCTGGATCTTCTCTTCTCCATGATAAACCCCTAGTCCTTTTATCCATTCCTCATATGCAATGTTCCCAGTCTTCTCATCATCCTGGTTACTCTCCTCTGGATAGGTTTGAGTTTATCAGTAAAAATGTGCTAAAATGGGGCACCTAGAATTGAATAAAACACTCCAAGTGCAACCTGAGTGGGACAGAATACAGGGGAAATATCACTTCCTCAGTCCTGAATCCCAAGCATTCCCCTCTCAAGATAGCATAAGACAACATGAGCTTCTTGGTTCTCTGTGTCATACTGCAAAGTCTCATTAAGTGTGTGGTTCACTAAGGTCCCCAAATCCTTAAACACACCATAGTCTAGCCAATCTTCCTGTATATAAGGTGGGAGGAGGAGAGAACTGGAGAAGGTTCCCTAAGCCATTAACCGAACTTGATCTGCAGGACACACTCTCTATGCATAGAAAACACATTGAGGATCATGACTACAAAGGCAGTATAGTACATGATGCTATCAAAGAAGATATTCTGATATCACAAAATTAGCAATCAAGTCAGTCTTGATACTAGCCTGATAATCCAGTCAACACCAATCAATCAAGCAAGCATTTTCTGAGCCTTTCCTATGTGCCAGGCATTGTATTAATTACCAAAGAGACCCACTCCCAAAAGCCAAACAAACTGCAAAACCAATCCCTGCCCTCTGGGAGCTTACATTCTAATGTGGGAGACAGTGTAAAGAGAAATACAGGGTGTCCCAAATATCTTAGTGCAGTCTTAAATTATTGTTTTAAGTTATTGCGGTTTTTAAGCACTAAGACTCCCCTTGTATATCAGCATCTGTAGATGTATAGAAGGTAGAAATTCCAAGTGAGCTTCTTTCTTCCTTTATTTCTCTTTCTTTTCTGAACTCCAAGTGAATGAAGTTGTATCCACATTTTAAATATTGGGGGCTGAAAGCGATGCCTGCTCTCATGGGGCTGCCCCATGATTCTGGAACTAATAATGCAGAGTAACTTTCAAGAGAAGAATGTGATATGAAGAGTCACCGAATTTCCAGTAAAGAAAAAGCCCAAAGCATTTCCCCTTGAGTCAGGCAGAGAGACTGGAGAAATAAAACATGAGTGACTTAAATGTGAGGGGGGGAAAGACTGAAAAATTAAGTTAAAATTTATGAAAAAGCTTTAAGCTAATGCAATATTCTATTAAAATAAATGTTGGAGTTGCCATTTTTAACATAATTTTGCTATCAGAAACATTATTCAATGAGATGAAAAATGGTGTAGCACCCAAAGAGAAGGCCTTTGAGCCATGAAGACCCAAGTTCATTTCTAGTTTCTATCACATACTGGCTGGATGACTGTGAGCAAGTCCCTTAACCTGTCCATTCCCCAAGTAGCCCTCCAACAATCTGCACCAGCAGAGGGAGTTTCTGCACCAAGACCTTACTATATAAATAAAATCACATATCCAGACTAAAAAAATCCCAC
The DNA here is from genome assembly GCA_028627135.1 of Pseudochirops cupreus. Taxonomy (NCBI): domain Eukaryota; kingdom Metazoa; phylum Chordata; class Mammalia; order Diprotodontia; family Pseudocheiridae; genus Pseudochirops; species Pseudochirops cupreus. Next base: position 573,331,056 of record CM053581.1, read on the forward strand.
GATTATTTATGAGAAAGGGGGTATGACATAGTGACTAAAAGGGCAGTCTTAGAGTCAAAAAAAACTTGGGTTCAAGCCTTGTGTCAGACGCATACTGACAGTGTGACCCTGGGCAAATCACAAAAATTTTAGCCCTTTACAGACAAGTTGCTGACTTGTATTATGAAGAAACTTCCCACCCCTAGAGTTATCCATCCAGACTGCATCTCATATTTATGCCAAGACACATATTAACCTTGGAATGATTGATCAAAGTACCAAAAACTACCAACTCCTTCTCATGAGTCAAGATGTATTTGGCTATGTTTGTGAAACCTATTCCCTTTATTGTTATTACTCAGTTGTTTTCAGTTGGATCCAATTCTCCATGACCCCCGTTGGGGTTTTCTTGGCAAAGGTACTGGAGTGGTTTGGCATTTCCTTCTCCGGCTCATTTTACAGATGAGGAAACTGAGGCAAAGTTAAATGACCTGCCCATAGTCACATAGCTAGTAACTGCCTAAGGCCAGATTTGAACTCAATAAAGTGGGTCTTCCTGACTCCAGGCCTGGAGGTCTATCCACCGAGCTGCCCTCTACCCTTTTCCTAGGGTCTGCCAAAGCTCTAAGCTTACATAGACTGGGACAGTTCCTTAGGCCTGACCAAAGAAGGTTATTTTGTTTGGCTGGCTTATTATTATCTCACCCAGGCTTTACTCATGAAAATATACTAATGTGGCTTAGGTATGTCTCAGTTGCCACAGATATGAGTAACAGGGTCCCCAGCTCCCATACAAGCACTCAAGATAACAAATATACTGGGTAAAGGACAGCTGTTATTTCATCCCAGACTATTTTTAAAATGAAAAGCACTCACAAGGGTCATGAAGAAATAGTTAATACACATAAAAAAAAAAAGAATACACAAAATGTATGGTGCTCCAGTTCCCTTCAGAACTTTGGCTTACCAATGGGACAAACCTTTGGCATTCTTGGGGATCCTTAGCTTTCCCATAGTGTCTCATACAGTCAAGTCAACAAACATTTATTAAGTACCTCTGTGCCAGGCATTATGCTAAGTGCTGGGGATGCAAACAGGAGCAAAAAGACATTTCCTGATCTCGAATGGTCACTCAAGACTCACAATGCCCCCTGTGGTACAGATCCCACTTTGAAGACAAACATATCTCGGGACAGTTCTTGAGCAACCTCCTTTCTTATTGAACCTACACTGGTCAGATCACTTACCATAAGAACAAGGCTGGAAAAGTCCTAGTCTCATCCCCTTTACATACCACAATTTTGCTACCCAGGTACAAGGATCACATTGGGTTTACCCTTATTTCTCCAAGAGACAACGCTCTCAGAAAATCTTCTTTCTCGAGCCAGCCAAATCCCTGAACTCTCAAACTTTGGAATGTTCAACCTTGAGGCTACCTATGAGGCAGACTGGAACTAGAATCTCTCTTCTCTGGTTAGAAAGGTAGATTCTAGGATCATATTGCCTTGGAAATCAAAATTCTCTTGTACTCCCTTCCCCCAACACACAAACTTTGCAGACTGGGTTTACAAAATTGTCCATGAACTCCTTTCTCAAGCTGTGAAAGTAAACAGCAGCTATCTAGCCATTGTACTCAAAGGGATAGAATGTTAAAATCTAGCCTCAGACAATACTAGGCAATACATACAATTCTGGGCAAACCACTTAACCTCTGCTTGCCTCAGTTTCCTCAACTGTAAAATGGGAAGAATAAAGCACTTCCTCACAGGGTTGTTGGGAGGACCGAATGAGAAAATATTTGTAAACAAGTTCTTAGCACATGCCTGGCACACAGTAGGCACTTAATAAATGTTTATCCCCTTCCCTAAATAGACATCTATTTGTGCCAAATTTATCTTGAGGAGCTCACTCAGTGCCCCAACATCAGTCAGAGGCTGGGCTGGGAAAGTCTCCTGTCAGGGACTCTGCTCTCCAGCCACAATGGCCAGCACAAGCGTACCTCTGCCAGGGTCATCTGTTGCAAATCACCATCAACTCATCCTGGGAATAGAAAAGGGACAAATCCTTTCTCCCCCTGCCCTTCCCTAGTACTCAGGAAGAAAGGAACAAAGGCAGAGGGGAAAGAGGTCAAAGATAATCATCATAAAGGTCTGGGGGCAGCTGGTCACCATCTTGAATGCCTGCAGAGAAGCATGCCTCATCTGACAGGAATCTGTCCACTTGAGTCCAGGCAGCTCAGCATATTGAGGGTCATCCCAGTCACTGAAAGTTAATCAAAAGTTGTCTGTGTCCCCTCAACAGAGAATGACACCCATGGGAGAATCCACAGTCTCTGCGGAGGGGGCTCCCCAGCCCGAGACCAGTACTGGAAATATTGGAAGTACCAGGAAGGATCTGCATCCAAAATCTACCACTTAGCCCTGGTTAAGGTTATGGGCAAGGGGTTTTTTCAGTGGGAAACAATGAAGAATCTAGGTTCAAATTTTATCCTCCCTGGATGACCTTGGGCCAGTTATTTCACTTCTCCTGCCTTCATTTCCTCGCCTGTAAAAACTGGATCAATGACGTCCAGACCCCCATGATCCTATCATCTGAAGACTCTTCTTGGGCATGACCCCAATCCAGAGGCATATTTCTCCTCGCTTTCTTTTTTTCTATTTCCTTTTTTATGACTGAACAACAATCTGTATAAACAAACATACAGTGGCTTAATGTGCTCTGACAATAACTGACTGTGGCATTGAACAATGCACCAGCCTTCACTGTAAACGAGAAAGCCCAGGTTGATGGAGACAACCAAATTGATAGGAGCTGGGGATACAAATGGCAGCCCAAAAGGCTGTTATGATTTCCAACTTCCTCGGGTGAGGCATTACATCATGCCAGGGAGCTAATCACTCCCCTCTAGAATGCTGCAGTCATTTCTGGTACCTTGCTGCCCGAGAAACGAGATGCCAGCAAGTTGAAAAGAGTTCAGAGAAATGCTGTAAAAATAATTAAGGAGCTCTACAGATTGACTGATGGGAAAAGATTCAAAGAATTAAATGCACAAGGCTTGGCCAAATGATGACCAGAGTAGTTATGATAAAAATATCCAGGTATCGGAAGGCTATAAATACTTGAGAAAATGATTTCTTGTTCAGGGAGGTCATTAGTTCACACGGAATAACAATGGGATAATCAACCCTCTGAGCACCTGGGGCTCCTGACCAATCCTCCAGATCTCAGCTCTGGAGAGCCACTGATGAAAAGACTTTCTTTGCCCCTTCCCTTTCAATATTTCTCTGATGAAAGGACACTCTTTGCCCCTTCCCTTTTGGTGTTTCTCGGAACAGTTTTAGAGAAGCGTGTGTGTGTGTGTGTGTGTGTGTGTGTGTGTGTCTATGGATGTGTTCATCGGTGTGCACATGTGTATGTGTGTGTACATTGTGTGCATGTGTGTATTGTGTGTGTATGTGTGTGTGTGTCTTGTGTGTATTGGGGGCAGAAAGCTGAAGGAAACAGAAGAGCTAAAAGTTTGACCTCCTTACTTTCCTCCTTCCAGCAGTTGCTTAACTGGAGTGCAGCGGAAAGTACTGGATTTGAGGTAAGAAGACCCCAATTCAAATCCTGCCACAGATACTTTTTAGTTGTGTGACCCTGGGCAAGTCACTCTACATCTGAGAATTCCCTCGTCTGCAAAATGAGGAGACTGGATTAGCTAAGCTCTAAATGCCCTTCCAGCTCTCAATGAATGAACCTATGCACTATCCCTCAATGACCTCTACATAGAAAATGTTGCAAGAAAACCCCAAAAGTCATTTATGTCAAAAACAGGTACCGACTAGCATGAATGAACATTTATCAAATGTCTCTTATGTTGCCAGGTACACTAAAAGATGGAGACTCAATTAGAAAGAAGAAAATTATGTCTTCTTTCAGAGTTTGCATCCTTCCTCAGCTCACTCAGGCACACCCCACACTGCTCAGAATATCCCATGGGTCCCTGCACTTCCAGTGTGCGAGGCTAACCTAGACTGACAGCAGTCTCTAACTACCACCACGGTGGGTCCTCCGGGCTTGTCCTTGGGATAAGACCAGAGAATACCAGCCAGTCTTGTAGCTCTTCATCATGGATCATCGTAGTTGGCATCCCCATTTCAATAGTGACCAGATACCCCCATGAGCCTCCAGGTAAATATATCCCCATGGTTTTGTATACAGAGAAGCGTGTGAATGAGGAGCTTATGGTCTTCAGTTAGGGACTGACTCAACGGCATTTAGGTGAGGAGGAGTTATGGGTCTTCCAGGAGGTCCCTCCCCTCCCTCCTTTCTCCTTTTAGGGCAGGGACCATCTTCATTTCCCCTTCTGTTCCTATCCCCAGGGCTTAGCCCAGTGCCTGGCACATAGTAAAAACTTAATAAATGTGTGCTCATCCTCCAGTTTTCTATGTGCTCAGTTTCTTGATAGCCTAACATGAATGTTAAGGGAGTATTACCACACTGTAAGAAATGATGAGTGCAAGGGAAGACATGTGGTACATATATATATATGTGTGTGTGTTATATTTATATAATGTATCCAAATATACATGCATCTTACATGTCTGTCATATATGTATACATACTATATATAGAGAGAGAGAGAGAGCCATATAGACATGGATAGATAGATAGTTCTTCTCCACTCAATCATAGACTCCTTGAGACCAGGAGCTGTCATTCCTCTTGGTATTTTATCCCACCACATTCCTTCTCTAGAGCCCAGAATTCAATAAACATTTACTAAGGACCTACTATGTACTGAATCCTGTGCTAAGTTTTGGGAATGCAAAAAGAGGCAGAAGACAGTCTCTGTCCTCAAGGAGCTTACTATCCGATGAACAATGATGTGAATTCACCAGATTAGGGAGAGGGCAGGAAGGGCGTCACTTAAAATAAAGCGAATGTCACATGATTTCTAGCCCCTGGCACTGAAAGAATACTTTATTTCTGAAGACTTTAATTTGGAAAAGGTGCAGCTTCTAAACTGGATCCTACTTTCAAGTAAAACTCTGAATAGTTTCAGAGGAAACATTATTTCAATTGTTTTACTCAATTGTTTTACTCATGTAGGGTGTCTATTTCTCTGAAATCCTGAATTAGTAGCTTCCGAATTAATGAGATTTTATGGTGTGAATTAATCATTGAAAGCACTAAAGACTGGCCTTGGGATGAAATTAAATGAGGAACACTGAGCCTGAATCACTGGGGAAGAGCCCAGATAGTAAGATCTCTAAACTGAGAAATATTTTCCTAAGGGAAGAAGTGAAAGCCTCATCACTTTCTATTTGTAGGCAGAAAAAAAATAAAAACACCCAGCACTTGCACCACAGAAAACAATCTCCCTGTGGCAAGAAGATGGATTCTATTAGCCTTCCCATCTCTCATTTTCATTGTTAACTAACTTTTCCAGTTAGAGCCATAGAAGGCTGGAGCTAGAAGAGACCTCTGAGATCCAGATTAAATCATAAATTCCATATAAATCATGTGGAGCTTGTAATAGAGATCTTGGGTTTATTATCTACCAATGTAACTAGAGCCGATGAAACTGTTTTGATACATTCATGCTCACATCCCAAAGGAACCACACATTCTTAAGAAACTGAGCACATGGAAAATTGGAGGATGAGGAGTGGAAGTCAAACCAGCACACATTTATTAAGTTTTTACTATGTGCCAGGCACTGGGCTAAGCCCTGGGGATAGGAACAGAAGAGGAAATGAAGACGGTGCCTGGCCTAAAAGGAGAAAGGGGGGAGGGGAGGGACCTCCTGGAAGACCCATAACTCCTCCTCACCTAAAGACAATGGCCCCTCTGGACAAGGACACATCCACCTACCTACCTATCCAGCTTACATATCTAAATTGAAGATATTATGTATCCCAGCTGCTGATGCCTTTCCCTTCAAAGTTACTTTATATGAACAAATGAAATAATTGAATTGAACTGAATCGAATGAGAATTGATTAAGTATTTATTCTTTGCAAACACTGCTAATCACTGGAGGTACAAATACAACAGCTGAAGACAATCCCTGCTCTCAGGAAGCTTATATTCTAAATCAGTGGTTCTCAACCTTCCTAATGCCCTGACCCTTTAATACTCATATGTGGGTGTATCTGCATGTGGGCGGACCTGCCTGGAGACAGATAGAGGAGCAGCATCTCGGTTCCTAAGACCATCAGAAATATGTGTTTTCTGATGGTCTCAGGCGACCCCTATGAAAGGGTCGTTCAACCCCCCAAAGGGGTCATGACCCACAGGTTGAGAACCGCTGTTCTAAAGGAAGGAGACAATACATCTAGGAAAGTGGTGGCCAAAGAGGGGTATTTTGGGTTGGAAAATCATAGGAATGATGAGAACCATAGGGAAACATATTGATACACTCTTTGCAGGAGCAATCAAAATATTGGCTTGATTATGGTTCCAGAACTAGAAAGAGGGGAGGGGATGCTGCAGTACAGGGCGCTGTGCAGCAGCAAGGCATCTAGGGAGAAGAAAAAAGGCGTAAAATGTTTTCTATGCACCTGTTTATGTACGTGTCTCCTCTGTTAGAATTCCTTGAGAGTAGATATTCCATATCTTTGTATCTCCAGGCGGACTTTAATGTTTACTTGATTGATTGGTTGGTTGGCTGATTGATTAAGGGCTGGCCTTGGAGTCAGGCAGATCTGGGTCTCTACCACAAACATAGAGGCTGTGTGACCCTGGGCAATTCTCCTCACTTCTCCTAGGCCAGAAGTTACACAGGTGTTGCCTATTTTCATCAGCAGAAGACATTTCCACACCAGAAGTTCTTTGCACAGAGAAAAGAATAAGTCCAGACCAAAAGCAAATTTCCCCCTTGGCCTCCTCTGAAGTCCTCCTCTGAGACCTCACCACAGAGATGACTCTGGGCTCCTAGTGGCCCTGCCATGGAAGTACAAGCACAGGCAGGTTCTAACAAGCTGGAAACAGTTCAATTATGGGCATGGTATCTATCTGAGGACCAACCTGCTATGGTCAGAAACTCATCCCCAGGATGGCCTCTGGGTGATGAATTTTTCACCCACAGAAATCCTCAAAGATGATCTGTTACATCAAAGAGGAGTTGCCATCTGTATCTGTGTAGGGAATATTCCACAGATGGAATACTGGATGCCACCAGCACCGAAAAAGGATGTTGTATCAAGATGGTGCCATTGACCATGAAGATACACTCTAAGTAGGGATGTCTTTTCCTAGGCCAGCCTCTAACCACCCCAAAACTCTCCCAATCATTTGTGTGGACATTCCCATTCACAATCTTCCTTGATCAGACAAAAGAGACATCTACCCAAACCATCCTTCTTCTCTGCAAACCTGCAGGGTTCCTGGAGGGAAGAGATGATCAGCATTCAAGTCCAAAAAGTATCTGGCTCTTCATTCTCAATGGGCCACTACAGGCCCATTACACTGAAGCAAATCCTGTTAGTGAGCATTTATTAAGCTCCTACTATGTGCCAGACACTGCTGAGTGCTGAGCTTATGAAGAAAGGCAAAAGACAATACCTTTTTTCAAGGAACTCACAGTTTAATCCAATAGAGAATCTGAAAACCAACAATGGTGTACAACAACCACATGCAAACAAGGTGTCTACAGGATAAATAAGCCCCAATCGATAGAAGGAAAGCACTAGAATTAGAAGGGATTTTATCTGGGCCTTGAAGGAAGGCAGGGAAGCAGCCAGAGGCGGAGATGAGGAGCGAGAGCATCCCAGGCATGGGAACAGCCATGGTAACTGTCCAGAGTCTGGAGATGGAATTGTGCAAGGAAGAACAGGGAGCCCAGTGTCACTGTGAGGAGGATGGATGTGGGGGCGGGGGGAGAGGTTGTAAAAGCTTTTACATGACAAGAAGAGGGTTTTGTATTTGATCCTGGCAAGGAGAGAAAGCCACTGGTGTTTCTTGATCCAAGAGGTGATATAGACCTCCGCTTATGGAAAATCAACCCAGCACCAGAATGGAGGGTGGGCTGGGGTGGGGAAACTCTGGTGGCAGCCCCCCAGTCCTTCCTATTCCCAACACACAGTCAAAAACCAGGTTTTTCATGACAAACTGAAGCAAGGCAGTAAATAATAGAGTCTAATGCTCTGCATGTAGGATTAAGGAAAAGGTAAATTGGGATCCCTTACTGGCATGGTGGATGGAGTGCTAGAAGACCTCAGTTCAAATCCTGCTTCAGACATTTACTGGCTGGGTGACCATAGACACATCACTTAACTTCTCTACCTCAGGTTCCTCATCTGTAAAATGGGGGCATTTTGCTCTTCAAAATGTTCCCACCAGTGTGAAGTCCTACCAATAATATGTTTAAATGTCTTGCTTTACCGCAGTCTGGATGCCATAGGATGTGTCCGTTTTCCCCATTTTTTTTGCATTCTATTATATATATAAAATGTTTTCTTGATGAGCATTTCTCTGATTATCAGGGAATTTAAGAATCTTGTCATGTGATTATTAAGTCTGCATTTCCTCTTCTGTCCATGCACGCTCATGTTGTTTGACCTCCATATGTATTCTGTTTTATGATATGCATCAGTTCCTTAGAGATCCTGAAGCCCAGACCTGTAAGATGATATATTTATTTTGAAGAGTTTTCCCAATCTGATCCCTTTATTTTGTTTTAGTTTTAGAGTAGCCAATTTTCTCGTGCCAAAGAGATACAAAGGCATGCTGAAGTTCGGCTTTACGAGACGAAGCAGAGGCCTCAGACTGCAGAGAACAGACAACAAGAGATGGGCCAGACACTAATACAGCCATCACAGGGGTGACCAAGAGCCTATGAGAGGAGAGGCAGACCTGTGAAGAACCTGAGCTATGCAAGTCATGCCAATAGACACTAACTAAAGATGACTACATACATGTTTCTGTATATTTTCAGCAACTGGACAGATACCGGGGAATGACAGGTCAAGGTGTAACTAAGGCAGTGCCACAGAGCACCCAAGGGCAGGAACATGAGTAGTGACCATATTAGAAGGATCATTTTCTTATATGAAGAACACAATGAGGAATATAATGTAAAATAACCTTAAAAATGGGTTATCATTTAATTGGAAAAATAAAATAGTATTAAGTGGGGAGGAGGGGAGTAGGTTATCAATCATATAAAAAGTTGGTGCTGACCACTGATTCCATTTATTCATTCTCTAGAGGTGATAACTTGGATAAAGCTATCCATATTTTTTCATGCCGTCATCTTTGGTACCAGTGATAATGCATTTGTAAGGTCAGGATCAGGATGAATAGAAAAGGCTTATGTGATTCTGAAATAGAATCTCCACAAAAGTGGCCACAATCCTGGGAGACTTGGTAGGATTAATGCCACCCTCTATTTACCCCTATCAAAAGCAGCATTAGGAAGCATTTGTACCCCCAGACTGAATTCTAAGCTCAGGTATTCATGTGTTTTTCTCTCTTCAAGATCCTCCAGAGGTATGAAGAAGAATCAGCTTTGTGCCAGTGAAAAGGATGGTGGAATTGAAGTCAGAGGCATCCTAGCTCTGCTTCTCATGACCTGTGTGACCATCACCACAAGCTCTCAGTTTTTCGTCTATAAAATGAAGGGGCTGGTCTAGTGGGTCTCAGGTCCATTCCATTTGTAAATCTATGCTCCAGTGAAGGCAGACTTGGGAATTTAGTTTTCCAAGGAACCCAAAGGAGGAAAGAAGCAAGAGCTGTCATATTTAAAACTGAATTTCAGCTAAGACAGAGCTCATCTGTTAACATTCTGCTCACTCCAACCCCGCCCCCCCCAAAAAGGTTAAGCCATAATGACAGATGACAGTTTTCCACACAGCCCATTCCAAGGAGCCCATGAGCAAACCACCATGTTTGTGACTCAGCACCCAACCACAGTCCTCCAGATTGTGAACAAACAGTCTTTGTTCTGCTTCCCCCAGCTGCCGTCGGTGACATGTAAAGGCACACACGGCACATCCAATGTGGCTGATTGGTGTAGAACCCAGTCCAGAATCCTAGGAAAGCTGTCAGGGAGACAGTGAGGAGGGCTGACATCTGCAGCTGGCCGATGTGCCCATTCAGGGGTTTTGTTTATAGTGCCTTCTCATGGCACTGTGAAAAGTGAATGGGAATGATCAAAAGGGGCTGGGACACTCTCCCATCACTCACTAAAGGTGCTGAAGCCTGGATCCTTTGAATGCTGCTCAAGCAGTGGCCTCATGCTATACATTCCAAGGAACATTTATGCTGTGTTCACTGTGCATTCAACTGTGGCCACTTCAAAGGGTTAGCCAAGAATTTTATGGCCATAGTAAAGGGTTCTTATTGATTTAAATTACAAGCTTGGCTCCTGTCAGCTTCACTTGAGGGCAAAAATGCAATAAAGTATCCCCCAGCACAAGAGACAGACATATCGCATTGAAAATCTTAGGAGATCTTCCCTCTATAATCATGTTTGGGGATACTTATTTATATGGGCAAGGTTATCATTGAGATTTGTCTACAGTCTTAAGTCTCTCAGAGATTTTTGTTGGTTTGATAGGGTGGCAAGGGGAGAAGGTTGTTTTGTTTTCTCTCTAGCCTGGATATGGGCACAAAGGGTCACTAATGCATGCAGGGGGCCAGGGCTAGGAGATGTTTCAGTACGGGATCATAGCCTTAGACATGGTAGGGTGCTTAGAAACCATCTAATCCAATCCCTTTCTTTTCCAGAAGAGGAAGCCGAGGTTAAGAGAGTTTACGCTCCTTGCTTAAGGTAGTTAGATCTGTAAGGTCCCTTACAGACCATCTCTTCCAAGGCCCAGGGAGATAACTATAACCAGGGTCTATCCTAGTGTCTGGCTCAAAGAGCAGATACTTTTTCAAATGCTTGTTGAATAAATGAACAAATTTACCAGTAAATGAAAGCATCGAATGACCCACCCTGAATTCTCAGTATTTGAAATCAGGTCCAATAGCCACTACCTCCAGCAGCAGTAGGAACCAAAGAGTGGCTTTCTAGCCACTGGGGCTGGTGAGCTACAGCTTCCCCTCCTATGATCCTTTACTCATAGGGCAAGCCCAACCTAAATGAACCAGACACATCAAAGCTTGACTGACTGCCCCTCTAGCTCTGTGTAAGGGTGCTGCAGAATTCACCATCACCCAGACAACCCTCCCTGCCAAAGTGAGAGACAGAAAATGCAGGCCATCGGAATGGCCAGAGAAATGGCAAGGGGATCAAAGCAGTCAGTGGGAAAGTCTGTTTATCATTCCTCCCCCCATGACCATGATGAGACAGTCACCCGATGCTAAGCAGGAGAGAAGGAAGCAACCACACACCTCGATGTCTGCCACCTTTTTCATTCCCTGTTCCTTGCTAATCATTTGCTTGAAACGAACCCTAGATAGAGATAACCCCCTGGACATACACAGAAAATAGCAAATGACTATTATGTGTCTGACATTTGAAATAACATGTTTCTGGAGGGCTGGCATTACAAGAGTCATTTCACTTCAAAATGTTATTCCTAATGTAATTTTTTAAAATTCATAAGCGGTACTTGCTCGAAGTCGGCGCCGGCGCCAGAGTCACTCAGAAGACAGAGGTCAAATTCATTTCAATTTTTTTCTGTTTTCTCCTCTCTGTGAGATGAAATAAATGATTAAGCCTAGAACACTTGGCAGTTCAGTGAATGTGCTCGGTGGCACCATTACGAGATCGATTTTCTCCATCCAGGAGTCTTTCTGGGGTGCGCGTTGCTTAGGTGACATCTGTCGCCGTTGTCATGGTAGCGCCCTCTCCAGCAGAGAGAGAGGTCAGGCCTGACAGGGAAGGCCCCATCAGCTTTACCCTAGTCACTTCAAGGTTAACAGCCAATGGACCAAAGAAATAGGCAATTATGGTCCAGTCAATTCCGCTTAAGGAAATAGCTGAGAAGTAAATATGTCTGATAAGGGCATGGAAATGAAACAGCCCAACCCAGTTCATGCCATTCCCTGGTATTGACACTCTTCTAGATGTGGTGGGCCATCTCATCGGGAAGTTGTGATATTAAAAAGCCAGCAGGTGGGGAATTCTAATGATCAAGCTTGGCCCTGACAAGAGTTGAGAAAATACGCCTCCCTTCAGCCTCTGTGGAGGTGGGAGACTATGGGTGGGGAGTATTGTTGGCAGACACAGCTGGTGTGTTGGTCATTCTTCTGGACTTGCTTTTTTAATTGTTGTCACAATGAATGGTTTCCTGAGTATGGGAAGATAGAGGAATATATTCAGAAATGAAGGTGATACAAAAACTAAAGATATCCACAAATATAAGAATTTTTAAAGTCTAGAACGAGGAAGAAAAC
>CM053581.1:573343867-573372616 GCA_028627135.1 Pseudochirops cupreus
ACATACACACACACACATACACACACACACACACATACACACACACACACACACACATTCCAATATTTCCTATCACACGCAGCTAAGAAGATTTAGTCAGGAATCAACTTAAAAATCTTATCAGTCATAAGATGTTCTGCTCTGTTTACTTTGGCCCAGCCAGTCAAAGAGGACTTCTTACTGTTCCTCCATTCCCCACCTCCATACCTTTGCATTGACTTTTCACAATGCCTAGAATGCACTCTCCTCTTCTCTACTTCTTAGAATCTCTACTTTCCTTCATTACTCTAACCTTGTGCCATCTTCTCAATGAAGCCTTTCCTGATTCCCTTATCTGCTAATGCTTTCCCCTCCCAAAGGAGTATTTATTAAGCACTTATGATGTGTCAGACATTGTGCTAAGAACTAAGCAACTTTGTATATGCTCAGAGAGGTACACATTACTCCTCAAACAGGATTTAAACTCCTTGAGGGCAGGATTGTTTTATTTTTGTCTTTGTATCAATGTTTCCTAGCTTAATAAATATTTAATAAGTACTTATTGACTATGGCATAAAGTGAGTTTCCTTCCTAGAGTGCACATATTCGTTCAACAGACATTTTATTGAGTACTTATTATATGCAGGAAATTTGAAGACAAAAATGAAAAATAGTTCCTGCCCTCAGGGAGCTTACATTCTGTTGGAAGAAAACAATAGGTACATAAATAAGTCAATACACAATACGTATAAAGGAAATACAGAGTAGGGCAGGAAGGACACATGACCACAAACAGATTCAGGTTTACCAGGAGCACAAGACTTTCCAACATGAAGAGAAATTTGTATTTTGATCATATCCAAGTATTCCTTTGGCCACTGGGTCCAAAGTCTGATAGTCAGACAGAAGAGCCATTATTTGAATAGGCATCTTCTGGATGGAATTAGAAAAATGACAGGCAGAACTGAAACACAAGGATTTTCAATTACAAATTGTATACACCAGGAATTCAAGCCCTGACAGGTGTCTGTGGGTAACAATACTTGAAATTCATTATGGGGCAGATATATTCCCATTATCCACTCCTGATTAAATTTTGCTGTGGAAATACAGAGACCTGTAGTTCTCACCATACACCTGAAAAGAATGACAATAAGTTGATGTGACTCAGAAATTCTGAGTTTCTTTACTTGTGGGAAACTGCTTGTTACTTAACTAGAAAGGACTCTTGGCATTGCAGTCAATGGCCAAAAAACCTGGTAGGAAGGTTCCGTGGCCTGATAGAGGTGTCTGACTTCCAAGAAAAGTAGGAATGTTGGGCTCCAACAGAAAATGTGAAAGCATTCAACCACTACTCCAGAGGGTACAACAAAGAGCCATGGGAGAGATTCTGAAGGATGTCAGAATTAAGTTGGAAATGAGGAGCATATCTCACCATTCAGAATGAGGACTGCCAATTTTATTTCCCTAGGGCAAGCAGTACAAAACATACCCTCATATGAATCATGGGAAGGGATGATCCCAACTCTGACCTTGTTGTGGAGACCCCAAGACAGCAAGAGTCTGAGGAGGAGGGAACTCAGTGCATATTTTTATACCTTCTACATTTCAGTGCCCTGGGACAAAGGCCTGATCACCCCAGCCTAGTTATACTTCTATCACCATAAGAACTGTCCAACAATAGGAAGTGCTATCTCAGAAGGTAACAGGTTCCCTCTCACTTGGAAGTCTTCCAAGACAGCCTTCTCCTCTGATTAATGAGCTCCTGCCCAGAACTTCCTTGTGAGGAAGCGCCAGGCCAACCGTGCACATTGTGAGCCTGGTTCCACTCCTGATTTTCTGGACTTTCCCACTTCCCCTTGCAAAAGAGTACCTACCTACTTTCTCTCCAACACCACCCTTGCTTTTCTTCTCCCTTTTTTGTGCTATCTTCCCCCCTTAGACAGTAAGCCGTTTGAGGGGAGCAACTGTCTTTTGTCTCTTTTTGTATGCCTAGTGCTTAGCACAGTAGTAGGTACTTAATAAATGTGTGTTGAGTTGAGCTGAATTGAATTGGCTTATATTTGTACACTTAGCACAGTGTCTGGCACCAGTAATTGCTTAATGTTTTATCCTATTTTATCTAGGCTGAGGGCTGTTTTGGAAGGTGCTATAGAGAGAATTATTGATCTATGACAGGTTGGACAAGAAGGACTCTGGGAACATTGGACTTTATTCTGTAGTCTATGGGGAGATCTCATCACTTCTTGGGAAGTAGAGGTAGTGGGGTGATGTGTGCTGTAGAGTAGTAATTTGGAAAGCTTCCTCTGGCAGCAGTATCAGTGGAAGGACATGGGACACTCTAAGAGCATGTGGCTGTCTCCTCTGAGAAGTAGGCAGCCCAGCAGGGTTTGGGCTAAAGTAACTCCAGCCATGGAGAGTGACAAAATGCTAAGAGACTTAAGGTGACTGTGCATCTCATTTTTCTTCATGAAGGTCAAGCATAGTACAGGTTGGTGGCTTCTACGCGACTTCTTTCCAGATCCTCTCATCCTTCATTCTCCCTCCCTGTTGAAACGAACTTGTATTACTTCTTGTTTACCCATCCATGTATGTTTGTAGAATGGTGGCTTCTTGGGGGCAGGAATCATTTCAGCATTGTCTTGACATCGGCAGTACCCAACATACTGCCATGGTAAATACCTGTTGAATGGAAATGAATGATGATGGCATCTATAAAATCTTGTAGTTTTTGGAAACCACAATGCATCTGTCAGTTTTGAGCCTGAAACTCAGGAGAAAGTTATCATTTCTCACAGGGTCACTAAGATGCACAGTCAGTGGTCCTCCTTTTGGGGACTATGCCCATTATTCACATGGTACCTGAGCCAGCTTCAGCCTACTAAACAAAGGGAAGACATGGGTTGTATCATTGTTTGCCATGGAGTTCTTGAAGATGTTCATTCAAATCCAACTTCTGGTACCTGTGTGGCCTTAGATAAATTACTTAACTTCTCTGGTCTATAGTTTCCTCATCTGTAAAATGATGGTGTTTAACCAGATGGCCTCTGTGGTCTCTTCCTGTTCTAAATCTATGCTGCTTATATAATTACTCCAAGTCCTATGAAGAGACCAGTTTGACTGAAGCGGAGAGTTCTCAGACGGGACCAGCAGGAGATAAGTTTGATGACCATAAATGGCAATATTAAAAACCCATCTGTTCTGAACTTCAAGCTCAGTACTCTATATCCAGTGCACTCTGCTGTACATGTGTCCAGACCTGTGGTTCCATCAATATTTACCTCTCTGGTATGGAGTGACTTGGAAAATATAACTTAAAGTTACCAAAAGTTACTTAAAGTCTTAAAGAATTGCTTGGAGTATTGAGCTGTTTAGCAACTTAGCCAAGGTGGTCACATGATAGATGTAGGATTTGAACCCAGGTCTTCCTGACTCCAAGGTCAGCACTCTGGTCACCAACAATTAAGTTCAACACTATCTACTATGCTTGTTGCCTTTGAGGTACTAAGAAGAAAGTAAAGAATGAGAAAGCTGAGACTGCCCTGGAGGTAGGGAAAGAGGCAAGCACACAAATTATTCTAATATTTCTCTGATGTCTCAGTGGACCCTGGAGGGGGGAATGGTGCTCTCTCCAAAGGGGCAGCTCATTCATTCTTTCCCATCCTGTGCAGTTCCTGAGTTCTCATCCATATCCTCCTAGACAGAGGATGAACATAAGATACTGGGGGCTTTCCTCTGGGTATTTAGACCTTTTGGAGGTCCTGGGCAGAATGTCTCTGGCTCATGCTCACAGCTCATGGCATGACCCACCCACCTCCTTTTCTGATGCTACTTTTCTTCAATGATGTCCTTTATACCATTTCTGCTGTGTAATGGGTCCCCTTGGGATATACAAGGCACAAAATTATAAGGTCCTTAAGGAAAGTACAGACCAAGAGACAGCCCAGAACCCAAAAGATTGCCCTTAAGGATGCCATTCAAGGCCCCACCTTCCATCTCCAAAGCTGCAGATGGATTATTGTGTTCTGCCTTCTCCCCAATTTGCAGGCCCAGCCATGGGATCTCACCCATGAAGCCTTCTAAGATGACCAGAGCAGAAGGTGATCTCTCCCTCCTCTGAACTAAGAACTCAATATTGTCATTTTTCTCATTCTTCTTTGTTATGGGAATCTGAAGATCTTCCCTGCCCCTAGGCCCTTTGCTTAAGTGGCTTAAGTGACTCTGAGAACCTTCCCAGATTTGAAAGTATACTCTGCCCCCTAATAGGCTGAATGTGGTCACGTGGAGCCTGTGGCGGGAGGCTTGTTCTTCAGGAATGCCCGTGCCTTGTAGCTTTGTGATTGGGCAGTGGGTCTAGAGGGCTGTGACATTCTCCAAGCCAGGAGAAGGCTATATATACACCCTGATGTGAGGTTTTGGTTTGGGGCTCACTTTGAGAAGAGTTGTGTGGTTTGGGCAGGCAAGGCTCTGGGAAGCCATTGAGCCCCCCGGCTTGAAAAACCCAGCTGTTGGTGCTTCCCTCTCTGGTAACTGACTAGGTATGGATGTGATGGTCAGACGGTTGGAAACCCGTCTGCTGATCTGTTTCTTTGTCTACTTATAACTTCTGCTTGTTAACTTGTGTTTGTATTCTGTTTGCATTCCCTAAAGTTCAGGTGCTGACTTTTTCCCCTGAACTAGGTAAATGATATATGTTTGATTGATTAAAGTAAAATTGTTAACCCATTTTGAGTTGCTTTCCTTCAGAAAAGCAGATCTAAGAACGTGTGCAAGCAGCCACCCTGGGTATGCTAGTGTGCTTGTTGATACACTGTGCTTTCACATCATCCCTTGTATTCCAATTATTTGAGTAGAGAGAGAGGAGAAAGATTGTTGAATCAGACCTCGGGTGAGACAGAAGCACTGAGTCTCAGAGTGAGACCTCAGATGTTGTCTCATCCAACCTGTACCTTTATTCCTTCTGTTTATTATTTCCTATTTCTCCTGCTTATATCCTGTTTGTACATAGGTGGTTGCCTAGATTTTTTCCCATTAAACTTCCATTAAATTGTGGGTGCTTTGAGGGCAGGGACTGTCTTCTGCATTTCTTTGCACCTTAATGATGTACCTAGTAAATAGTAGGTGCTTGACAAATGTTTATTGGCTAAATATTTGACTATCTAATTGTCCCTCATCCCCCTAAGGTGGATATTCAGCTTCCTTGAAAAACTTCCAGGAAGGAGGAATCCACTGCTCCCTATGGTGGCCCCTGCCCACCTGTGGACCACTCTGGTTAATGAGTAGATTTTCCTGACATCAAGGTTAAATCTGTCTCTCTGAAACTTCCTATCATGGCTCCTACTTCTGCCCATGGGGTGTAAAGCCATGCACGAGCAACTTTCCAGAGGACTGCTGCTGTGAACAGCTTTCAAGGTTCTGATTACATAGTATAGTGAGCTCTCTATTCAATAACAAATCAGAGCAAAACATTCACAGAAAATCAAGGTACAGCATTCACAATGTTACAACTTATCACAGAAAATCAAAATACAGCGTTTACCATGTCACAATTCAACAACTCATCACTAAAATAACCACATAGTTTTCACCAAAGTGGTCACATAGTTTTAAACAAAGTACATTCATTTAGTCAATCACAAAATCCTTAATTCAATCACAAAGTACAAAAGTCAAAGTTCTCAACCCCTGAGTCACAATAAATCATAATCTTCTCAGTCAGTACACAGTATGCAAGTAAAGTTTTCTTTCTTTCATTTATTTATGACTTTTTGGAGGGCAGTTGGGGCTAAGTGACTTGTCCAAGGTCACACGGCTAGTTTTTGTGTTAAGTGTCTGAGATTGGATTTGAACTCAGGTCCTCCTGAATCCAGGGCCAATGCTCTATTCACTGCACCACCTAGCCACCCCTAAAGTTTTCTTTCAGCTTGACTTGAGGCTGGCTCTCAGCTTCCATGGTTCTTCTTCCATGTTCCCAGCTCCAACTGTCACCTGGGTTCAAAGGCAGGCAGCTCCCAGTTCCTTGTCCAGCTCCTTGTCCAGTTCTTCATCCAGTTTCTGTTCCATATTGAAGCTCACAGTGTCCAGTCCACCTCAAGTCCTTCACAGTTCTTGTTTGGGAAGACAAAGCTTAACAGAGCCACAATAATATTCATACACATTGCCAGCACCATCATCAATTCACTATCTGCCTGTGAAATCAACTCAGACCCACCAACAAGGTCTGAGAACTCAACACAAATCATCAACATAGAAATCAACACAGTCCCACAAACAAGGTCCAAGAGGTCAGCACAAATGATCAGTAAAGTACCAGGACTTCCAAAACCCTCCTCCAAGACTTCTGTAAACATACAACCAGAAAGTCCTCTTTCAGGGCTTCCAGTAAGGTCCCAGGGCTCCTGTACAAAGTATCACAAACAAAAATCAACACAGACAGAACAAACAGAGTGCCAGGATACCCCAAGTTTTCTCCTTCTTGACCCTGCCACCACAAGAGTCCTCTTCTCAGTTCTGCTGTCTTCAGCCTGGGGCTCTCCTTATATATGATCATTAGTTCCTCCCCTTCCTGTTGCAGGAGTTCCTGAGTTCTAGGGTTCACAAGTTGTGGGATTCACACATTCTGTTTCTTAACAGACTTAATACAAGGCTCAAAAGAAACTTGAACTGAAACATGGTGTTAATTCAATAGCTGAAACAAGGTGTAAACTACTTCTGTGCTTGCCATTACATGGGGTCATGCACATGGTTGAGGTCAGGGATCATGGCTTATTCTAACTCTGTAACCCCAGTGCCTTGTACAGACTAAATAAATAATAGATATTGATACTGATACATAAATGTCTGTGGAATTGAATGGATGCTTCTTCCCTCTTTCCATTTCTTTCTCAGCCATCTAGATGCCAACTAAGTCCCTAATGCATGATGACACACCTCACTGCTGAATGAAATACTATTATTTCCCCAAAATGGGCAATTCTCAACTTTTTCTGCTTTGTTGGTGGTGGTGTCCCTATTCATATTCTCCCTCTCCAAAATGGACTCCTCTCCTGGCCCCATAGCCTGGATCTAACACACACTAACTGCGTGACTCAGTTTCCTCAACTTCAAAATGAACACAATAACCCTTGTATTACCCTCCTCGTAGTTATTGCAAGGAAAGTGCTTGTAACCCTAAATGAGGCAGCTTGGTGGAGTGAGCAGAGAGCTGAGCCTGGAGTCAGGAATACCTGGATTTGGATCCTGCATCAGACACTGGTAAGCTATGAAATCTCTGACAAGTCATTTACTTCTCTTTGCCTCAGTTTCCTCATCTGCAAAATAAGAATGTTGGAGACAATGACTTCCCAGGTCCTTCAAACTCTCTGTTATGATCCTTAAAGCACTACATAAGGGTGAGGTATTGTTTTCAGTACTAAGGACAGCATCCAACCTGTAGAAGATGGTGTGGTTTTCAGATTGTGAACAGCATGGGAATCTAATGCACCTTCTAATATTCCCCTCACTCCTTGCTTTACTTTAGGGATCCCTTGATTTCCATGATTATTTTGCTGGCTGTCTTGGCAGTTACCAGACACTTCTGGGGAGATATTTGGACTTAAACAAACTATATTTCCCAACTTACTTTTCTATTTTAGGCAGACATTCTTTTAGCTAAAACTTTTGTCCTTTAGAACTGTTACATATCATTCCCACTCCACCAACTCTGCCTCAAAAAACAACAACCATAACAACACAGAAACCTGACCCCTAATTGGGTGGTTCAGTGATATGTGGAGATATCTCAGAATTGAAGTCAATTTAAATTCCAAGTCTGATGTCATATTTTTGACTGAGGACTTTTTAAACTACCGATGGAATCCAAAAGATGTAATTAGCAAGGGCTCAAGTGGCTAAGCCCATTGTCATGCCTTCTGTATGCCAGGGGGCCTGCAGCTGCTCTCCCTCTGTCCCACCCTCTGGCAGAATATGTTCAGATTTCCCATCCAGTACTCTATAGACCTGGTAAACACTCAGCTTGATCTTGTGCTGACACCATCCACCTGTTAAAAATTGCTTCTGAGCAAAAATATTGATAATTTAGTGAAAATGAGACTATTATGTAGCCTTTATCTTCACAAAAGATGCCATAAGCTCTCTTTGAGGATTTTCCACTGCATTATTGCCTCAGACTATAGCCTAAGAATCATCAGACCAGAAATAGAAATTCTGATGATCAGACCCGACCATGTTACTTTTGCTACTTAAAACAACTTCAGTGACTGTCTGTTACTTCTAAGATAAAATTCAAAATCCTCAGCTTGGCATTTAAAACCCACTGTAATTTGACTGCCAACTATTTTCCTACTTACTTCTTTCTGCTCCCATTCTCTTAAAAGTCAGATGGGTCTGCTAGCTGTTTTGTGTACATGATATTCCATCTCCCACCACCATGTCTTTGTAACCTTCTATGAGAGGCTTTTGCTGTTGCCAGTGTCTTCCCTATCAAAGTTACCTGGTATGTTTTGTGTACGTACTAGCTGTCTCCCGCTTTGGAATGTAAGTTCATTGAGGGGAAGGACCATTTCATTTTCATCTCTGAAACCCCAACACTTAGCACAATACATCATCTGGTAGATTGTATATACTATGTGTTTATGTGTATACGTTCTATAGCTTGCCAGTAGAACGTAAATCCTTTAGAGCAAGAAGAATTATGTTCTTGTCTTTGTATTCTCAGTGCCCAGCATGGTTCTTTGTAATTGGCCACTCAATCAAATGACAAAAACGTATTAAGTATCTATTATGTGCCAGGCACTGTGCTAGAGATGCAAAAACAGAGGTTAAACAGTTCCTGCCCTCTTGGAGCTTACATTTTATCAGAAAGGGCATTTGTGGAATTGAATTGAATTGATTAGTTGTCATGATGGCATTCATCTACCACCATCTTGTTTTTGTACTGTAACTGTGCTAACCAGTATGCACTAAAGAATTTCTTGTCATTCAGCCGTTTTCAGTTGTGTCTGATTCTACACGACCCCATGTGTGGTTTTCTTGACAAAGATACTGAAGAGGTTTGCCATTTCCTTCTCACTATGAAAAGATCAGTGTTGGCACTATAGTTTTCTCCCCATCACAGGACTAGGGTTGTTTCTGATTAGGGAATGGAATCAAATCTCCACAAAGCTTTCTCTGTCTCATAGATCCCCTTTGGTGGTGTCTGGTGAAGCTTGTGGACTTCTTTTCATAATCATGTTTTTAAATGCATTAAAATAACATATGGAGGATTTCAAAGGAGATCAAAGATTTGTGAAAATAAAGATAGGATATTTCTTTCATCCAAGTTCACAGACCCCTTACATGGACCTGAATCCTTGCTATGGTTCAAGGCTCTTTTGGTCCTGTTTTTGTGCCTTGGATTAACATGGTAACCACTCACACATGGTCTCTGATTTATGAAATAGTTGAAGACTTGGTCCCTAAATTGTGTTCATCAGACTTTAAATAGTAAGCTTAGCATTCTAACTGTGAGCTCATACAGGAGGGCCATAGGGATGATTGCATAAACATGGCTTTCTTATCCCTGAATAAATAACTGATTTTAGGACAGATTTAAGATTCCGTGCTAGGACTCCTAAAAGTACCACTAATCTCCTCTGTTCATACTTCTGTCCACATGTCTATACAACCAAAGAAAAGTGGGTGGTTGAGTCATGAAAGTCCCATGTAGCCAATATAAATAATTTGGACTAAAAAAATCCATAGCTTTATCGATTCCAAGGTATAAATTTATGAATGGCTCTTCATTTCTGCTGACATTCTCTTGCAAAAAAAAATCAGTAACTATTTGTCTCATGAAAGTATTAATATGTCATATTTTAACCATTCTGAGCAGTATTGGAAACATCCAGTAGTCTCCCTAGCTACTTCGCCTGTCCATGTTGGGCATCCATCATTGGCTACTTGTAAGCTCATAGAATCATAGATTTAGAGCTGAAGGGGTCTTAGAAGTGATCTAGTTGGGGCGGCTTAGGTGGCACAGTGAATACAGCACCAGCCCTGGAGTCAGGAGGAACTGAGTTCAAATCCGGCCTCAGACATTTGACACACTTACTAGCTGTGTGACTTTGGGCAAGTCACTTAACCCCAATTGCCCTCCAAAAAGCAAAAAAAAAACAAAAAGAAGAAGTGATCTAGTCCAATCCCATTATTTTACAGATGAGCAAACTGAGGCTGAGAAATGGTAGCTTGCCCACGGTCACATACAAGTGTCAAAGATGGGATCTGAGTCCATGGTTCCCTGACTTCTAGTCAGAACCATATCCTCTAGATCATGCCCCCAAGTTGAGAATAAGGTACTTGGGCTAGGAATTTATGTTTTATTCAAGTGAATACATGTAAAGACATCAGGGTCTCCAAGAAAGTTGCTGGGTTTGGAGGAAGGTGGAATGAAATTTAAAACCCTTCTCACAACTGCCCGTGTCATTATGGAGACTAAGCTGAATTGAGTTGCATGACCTTTGGTCTTGGAAGAAGAATGCTTGCCTGGCATGCCTCATCAACTAGACTTTGGGGAAATCCATCTGTGGTCCATTATTTATTATTCAAAGATTAGTGATCCAGTCTGGGAACTTTTCAGATCCTTGACTCCTGCTTTTTCCTAGCAAAAGCACCAAAGAAGCAAGACAGGAAAGAAGGAAAGCCAAAACTCAACCAATGGCCTAGCAAATATGTTGGATTCACTTATCGATGTCCTCAGGGGCTCCCTCTCTCCCTCCCTCCTTCTCTCCCTTTCTCTCTCCCTCTCTCCCTCTCCCTCCCTCTCTCTCTCTCTCTCTCTCTCTCTCTCTCTCTCTCTCTCTCTCTCTCTGCAGTACATAGAGTAGTGGGATGGGAGCCAGGAAGACCTGAGTTCAAATCCATCCTCAGACACTTCCTAGTTAGTTGACCCCTGGCAAGTCACTGAACTGATGTTTGCCTCAGTTTCCTCTTCTGTAAAATAGGGATAACGTGATGTAACGCCTGACTCTCAGGGTTCTTTTGAGGATCAAATGGGGTATTTGTAAGTTGATTTGTAAACCTTAGGGCACCAGTTATTATTATTAATGCCCAGGGTCACCAAGCGAATATCAGCATGAAGATTTGAATCTGAGTCCCATTCTCTGTCTGCTACATTCCGGTGGGGGGGGGGGGGTGGCTCAGCCCAGCAGTCTACAAATCCCTGGTAAGACGGGGTGAGGCACCATCTCTCTGGTTCCCTAGCCCTACGAGCTCACTCTAGAAAAATCTACCTCCTCTTAAGCAGATTGAGTCCAATGAACAGCGCTCATCATTCAGCAATATTGAGGATACAATTCCATTACAAAAAACATTTATTAAGTACCTACTACATATCAGGAGCCACACTAGACCCTGAGGAGGCACAAAAACCCAAGTGTTCCAATGGAAAATGATCTCCTTGGTCTGGTTGCTTCTTCCAGCCATGCAGATCACAGCACTTCAGGCCTGCCCACCCTGTGCCACTCTAGTGCAGGGCCTCCCCTCAGCTCTTCATAGGGGGTCCAGTTAACCTGCAGGAGGACTGCCTGGTGTGGAGATCCACCTGTCATCCCTCACCTCGATCATGTCTCTTCACACATTGTTCTGATGACACCTTCCACTCCTGTTCCTCCATGTCTCACCTTGGTCAAGGGATGCAGCCTGTTCCCTACCCCCACCCCCACTCTGAGCCTCTCCAGATGGATTTTTAGTTCTTTGGAAATTTGTATTCCAAGTCTCACCCCATTGCAGATGCTCCCATTGGTGTTAGAAAGGCAGGTCTGGAGATACAAAGGTCTCAGCTACCAAAGAGGTTGTACTTTCCTGTATCCCATGGGAGCAAACCAGGCACCCACACCCCAAAATAGGTACAGAGTAGGCATTTAGTAAGTACAAGATGGAATCAGAGGCAAAGTGCTAAACTTGGGGGTCAAGAAGGCCTGAGTTCAAATCCAACCTCAGATACTTACTTAGTTGTGTGACCCTACGCAAGTCATTTTCCTCATCTGTAAAATGGAGATGATAATAGCACCTACTTTCCAGAGTTATTGTGGAGATCAAATGAGTTAATAAATTAGGAAGTTGAGCTGGGGCTGGAGAAAGCCTTCAAATATTATGGAAAGGCTAGGTCTTGTTATTAAATATTATATGGTTGAGACTCTAGGAAAGCAACCCCTGCCCCAACTTGATTGCTAGCCTCACCCTCCTCATCCCACAGATATCTCCAATGCATTATTTATTTGGGGTGGGGTGTAAAAGGAAGAAAAGGAAGCAATTTTTCTTCTTAATACGTTTGCTCTCTTTGCTCCTAGTAGGATCAATGTGAGCAGAGCTGCCCTCATGCGTCATCTCCCCCCCCCAAACTGCTTCCCTTCCTTGTAAATAATTCAGACAAGATAAAATAATAATGTGCTAGTAATTAGCCAAAAAAGATTTTGAAATGTTGTCCTCCTGGATGGCTTGGTGTTAATTATGCTCCGAGAGGAGTTGGGGATGTGTGTGCGCCATATGAAGGTGAGCACGAGATGGCGGCTTCTGCGCCATTATTCCTGAGCAGAAGGATAATTGCAGCCCTGAACTCCCAGGGAGACTGTTGGCACTCATAACAAAATCTGCCTGGGAGCGGCACAGTTTCTCAAATGTGGCTCTTGACCAAATTTTCCTATTCTTCACTCTGCTCTGAATTTCCATGCGTAGGAACAGCCTTTCATAGGATGCTCCCTCTGAAGCACCCAAGGCAGGTCTGAGCCTCAGACTTTGATATTCACTGACATTGGCCCCCATTCCTGAATGTTCTGCTTTCTCCTCTCTGACTTCCAGGATCCTTCTTCTCCTCCCAGACTCTGCTCAGACCCTGCTTGTGGCACGAAGCCTTCCCTGATCTCCCTCTCTACCTTCACCCCCTAGACCTCACCAAAGTGAAAGGATTTTGTCCTCCTCCAATTTACCTGGAGAACTTTGTCTGGGATTTCCCTGCACCTCCAGCACCCCATCTCTCATATTATACTTATTGGGGTGTATGTTATACTCCTACACTGGGGAAACTAGGTGACTGTACAATGCTTAGTACAATGCTATCGTCAAGCAAAGTGATGACAATTTAGCCAAGGCTATGGCCCTCTGCTACAGAAGTGTGTATGTGTGTGTGTTCTCTCAAAGGCCAGTTCAGGACACTACAGGGACCCTGCTGGATGGCGAAAGAAGGCTACTTAAACCAAGGCTCTCTTAATTCCAAGGACATCACATTCCACTATCTCCCTCTGCCTTTCTCCTGCCTACTGTGCACAGAACATTGTACTAAGTGCTACAAATGTGACAGGGTCCGTCTCCTCATGGATGTTACATTCTAACACAGGGATACAACCAATACTCGGGGGTGGGTGTGGGGTGGGGAAGCACAGTGACCCTGCTACCTGTGTGACCTTAGACACCTGAGCCTCAGATCCCTCATCTGTGAAATGCCAGCACTGGACTAGATGACCTCTGAAGTCCTTTTAAGCCCCAAATCTGTGCTTTATGCACTGATTACAACATCAATCAATAAAAGATTATTAAGCGCCTAGTGTGTGCCAGACACTGAGCTGAGTGCTGGCCATAAGATGCAGGGGGAGGGGTGTGAAACAGGCATCGAGACTTAGCTTGTTTCTTCCTGCCAGGATCACTTTGCAACAATGTCCAGTGTTGGGCACGGTCAGCCCTGATTGCCGGTTTCAAATCCCTTGAATGCTAAGAGATGATGACATACAGATAAGAGAAAAGGCAGAGAGCTCACTGCAGGGATCACACTTTTTAAAATAGGTATGTCGGGGATGCTGGGAAATGACCCTGCCTGTAAATCCTCTTTTCTTTACTTTCTGGAAACGTTACCAGTACAATGCCTTCCCATCTCTCCACAACCCCCAAGTTCTCCCCCCTGCCCCTCTCTTCCGGAGTCCCCTTTCCACCCTGAAAGAGGCCTTTTGATTGCGGGTAATTATGGGTTCTGAAAATGCTGACCTACATTTCATTGCCAGGACATGCCTGCTGAGGGACAGAGGCCAAATCGGTTTGGGCAGGAAGATGACTCTGTCTATGTAACTAAGAATCTGCTCCTTCCTTTGGTCCATTGTGAGTCAGGGAGAGATAATCGATGGAATGCTGAGAAAATAAGCCTTGGAGAAAAACCACGTATAGCACTGAGGCTCCCTCTTCCTCTGGAGACACAGGAAAGCCACCTCCCAGCTGTTGTGACACAGAGAAGGATAAGGTTTGCCACAAAAGAGGCTGGCATATGGACAAAGGACATACAAGCCATCCTAGAATTGTGGATTGGGAGTTAAAAGGGACCTTAGTGGCCATCTAGACCACCGATCGTATACATAAGGAAGCTGACGCACAGAAAGATCAAATGAGCTGCCCAAGGTCACCCAGGACTGGGAATCGAACCAAGACCCTCTGACTGAACTGTTCTCCCTCCACTGAACCACCCACCCCCCTTCAACTGAACAAATATTCACACCTTGTACAAGGCAACATCAATGAGACAACACTAAGAAGCAAGACATCTCAGGTGAAGCACAATGGACAATGTTGGTATCAAACAGCTATAACTAGGGTGGGGTGATCAGAACTTTGCACCTAGGATGGTGAATTTGGAAGGTGCCTAATTTAGAGGGCCCTGAATGCAGAGGGTTCTGCCAGCACTAGGGGTTTCACATAAACACATCAGAGCTATTTCAGCAAAATGAGAGGCTTCAGAGGCCCCTTCCATCTCTAAACTGATGATCCTTTAATATAGGCTTAGCCTGGGTAGCAGGAATGATAGGAGGTAGTGAGATCCTCATCATCAGAGCTCTTCAAGTAAAGACTGGATGACCCTTGTTGGATGGGTCATAGAAGGTAGGAGTTAGTCTGAAATGTGGCCAATGTCAGTAAAAAGAAATGCCATGGGGTGGCTAGATGGTACAGTGAATAGAGCACTGGCCCTGGAGTCAGGAGGACCTGAGTTCAAATCTAGCCTAAGACATTTGACACTTACTAGCCCTGTGACCTTGGGCAAGTCACTTAACCCCAATTGCCCTCCAAAAAGCAAAATAAAAAAATAAAAAGAAATGTCATGGCCCCACCCTAGTAGACCTTAAAATCTAATGAAAGAACATTCATTGGGGCAGCTAAGTGGCACAGTGAATAGAGCACCAGCCCTGGAGTTGAGGACCTGCGTTCAAATCCAGCCTCAGATGCTTGACACACTTACTAGCTGTGTGACTTTGGGCAAGTCACTTAACCCCAGTTGCCCTCCAAAACGCAAACAAACAAACAAACAAAAAAAGAACATTCATTTAGAGGCAGCCACGCGGCATAGTGGATAGAGTGCTTGTTGGACCTGGAATCCAGGAACACGTGAGTGCAGATTCAGCTTCAGACAGTTACAATCTGTGTGACCCTAGGTAAGTCACTCAATGTTTTTCTGCCTCAGTTTCCTCACTTGCTAAAAATAAAAGTGGGGAGGGATAACAATAGTGCCTAACTCCCAAGGTCATAATAAAATGAAACAAGTTTTATAAATTTATAAGGATCAAATGAAATAATATTTATGAACCTTATAGCACTATATAAACTTCCCTCCAGAGTTAAACTGACTCATTTGGCCTCCCCCTTCCCCCCAACCCTCTACCTGCCCACCCTGCATATTCCCACCAAGCTTCCCATTCAACATTCTTAGTTGCTAGATGGGAAGGAATGTGGAGAGGAGAGAAAGGGGGCGTTTTATGGCCTGGAAGAAGTACTAGGTAAAAACTGGAAAAACAATATTTGTTTTCCCATTTCTAAGAAGGTGCCTCAGGAAAGAAATACACTACAGCTTTGTAGTAAGTCAGGCTCAGCCTGGCCTCCCCGCATTGGCACTCGGCCCTAGTTTTCTCAGGGCAACGTCTTCTAGCCTGATAGCTCTGTTAGTGTGTGCAACAGGAGGTTTTCCCCAGCCCAAGCTCACCCTCCCGAGGGAGAAGAGTTGGCATCTCCTGCTCCTGGGCCTTGGGTAGCCATAATTGAGCTGCGAGCTCAGGATGTGTGGAAATGATATTTCTCCCAAGCCTTCTCATCCTGTGCAATTCTCGTCAGAGAATCAGAGACCAAGAGCTTGGAGGAACCTCAGAGACCATATAGTCCAACCTCCCTTCTTTTACAAAAAAGGCTTAGGGAAGGGAATCAGTTTGCCCAAGGTCACACGGGCAGGAAGTGGCAAAACAAGGACCCAAATTCAGGCTCTCTGATTCCAAATCCAGGATTTTTTCTAGCCCACACTATGTTTCCAGAAATCCTCCTCAGAGCCAAAATTCTGGAGACCTCTGGCTCTTTTAGCTAAGTTTGGGAATGGCGACATAGCATGTGGGCTGCCACCAATCTGGTCTATGTCATTGTTGGACATTCACTGCAGCCAATTTGGGAAGACTTCATCAATACCTGACGTCTTCAGGAGCTCCACAATCTCCTGTGTGTGAGCGGTTGGGGCCACAGTGCAGATCATAATCCAGCCACACCTTGTCCTAAATGACCTTTGTTCATGTCCTGCGATAGAAAGTTCTTTGACCACAAGCAGATATGGTAAAGAGAAAAGTGTTCTTTACTTATGTCCATGTGGACCTTCCCAGAACTCTCTGGGCTCTTGGTAAATTTCATTCTTCTAAAAATCATGGTGTTCCATGACTTGTAGACCCATGGCATCACTGAGAGAATCTAACTGTTAAAAAGACAAACTTTTGAACCAGCAAGCACTCTGAGTTTACTGAGTTTACATAGTTTCCCAACTGTGATCCAGCTTATATTCCTACTCATTCCTAGGCTTGGTCCACTGCAGTATGCATCCAAGACCTATCAATGATCCCTCTCAGCAGACTTCCCCTCCAATCTTCTGTCATAGGCTTGAGCAGCATGCATTTTTCATCCACTTTGTTTTCTAAGTGTGGATGGTCTAAAGCACTCTCTCCTAACAGATATCCATCTCCAAATTCCCACACTTTGAAAAAAAGTATAGTACTCTCTGGAAGATTTCTTGGTACATCAAATACATGAGCATCCTCATGTAGAGTGAACCGAAGACATCCCTTAGAGGGAAACATCTGTGTCTGTTTCAAATACTAATCCTGCACTTTCCTCCATGGAACTCCAGAAACAAAATCTTAACCAGGTTCACAGAGACGAAGGAAGAGATAAGGCGATAAGAAGAGATGAGGATCTGCCCATTAAAAATGAAGCCAAGTCATTCCCTCCACACTTGTAAATACTTAAATACTCT
The DNA here is from genome assembly GCA_028627135.1 of Pseudochirops cupreus. Taxonomy (NCBI): domain Eukaryota; kingdom Metazoa; phylum Chordata; class Mammalia; order Diprotodontia; family Pseudocheiridae; genus Pseudochirops; species Pseudochirops cupreus. The sequence goes on from CM053581.1 coordinate 573,361,134, forward strand.
CCTTAAAGGCTCTTTCTATTAAGCTCCTTCTGTGATTGGTGTTTCCCGTGGCAGAGTGTAATTATGTTATCCGTCATGTGCCAGAAGACTTCCCAGCCCACGTCAGCGTCTGTTTGGCTCCCCACTGAACTCCTTTCATTTCCCTAAATGCACACCTGACAGTTCAATTCATCTGTAGAGTTATGGACCCCTTTAAAAAGCAATACAATTACACCAGGCAGGTGAGGGGAAGTTTATCCTTGCTTACCAAGAAGGAGATTGGTAGATGATTCTTCCTTTTCATTTCAAAGTTGTCAACAGAGAGTACTCAATTCATCATCAACAAAAATAAAGTTTCAATGGACTTCCAGAGCTTTCAATTTCATCTTCACATTCTTCCTATTGAAGTTACTAATTGCCAATAGTCTTCCCTTTATGCCCTATGGTTTTGAGAAATGGAACACGGTTGTCTTCTCTGAAGAAGTGAAGTCAGGGCTCAGCCAAAAGGCAATGGAGAGCTCCCGGGTGGGTGTGAGCAGGCTCCGACCCATTACCAATGAGGAATGATATGGGGAAAGTGGTAGAAAAGATGTCATTAGAGAAATGTATTCATGAAAAATAAGGTGGTCACATGGCAGAAGCAAGGAAGGACCAGGTAACTCAGCAGCATAGCGGATGGAACGCTAGTCAGGAGGATGTGAGTTCAGATTCTGCCTCAGACACTTAACTAGCTATGACACCCTGAGCAAATCACTTAACTGCTTTGGGCCTCAGTTTCCTCCTCTATAAAATAGGGATTTGATAGCACCTGCTCCCAGGGTTGTTGTGAGGATCAAATGAGATAACATTTATAAAATACTCTGTGAGCCCTAAAGCTCTACACCAATGCTGACTATTATTATTATATTATTATTGTAATCATTGGAGGGTCCGTGCATTTTGTTGGCATCCTCGCACTCTCTGGGAAACACCAAGAAGGTCCCCCAGCATACTGAGTGAGCCCCCATAGCTAAGACATGGACAAAAGCCACACCTGATGGTCAGATATGGATGCTTCATCATCTGATTCTTTGGAAGGAGTATGTACCTTTGTGAAATCACAGACACATCAAAATATTGGATAATTTGATAAAGAAGATTTTTCTGCCCATGGGAAGATTGTCTTTGGGTCTTTCCAGCTCCTTCTAGAACCTTTTTATGACTTTTTTTTGTTTGTTTAGACTTTGGTTTCCTTGAATTTTAGGAGGGAGGGAAGGTTATGTCCAAATATCACTGGTGTGTTTTTTTACTTCTGATTCAATCAAGAACTATGTATTTATTCCTGCCATGTGTTCAGCACCACTCTAGGGGCTCTGGAAGATCGAAAATCAGATTAAGACATGATCCTGCTATCAGGCAGATCTTCATCTATGTAGGAGAAAAGACTAGCCATAAAACCATAAACAATGTAAGCATATAATGAAGTGGTAAGTTATTATGGAGGGAGCCCCAAGTACTGTAGGGAAACTGAGGCAGGAAGAATCTGGAAGGGCTGGGGTAGTCATGGAAGGCTGCATGGAGGAGGAACACCTTAATCTAAAATACTGCATTTTTAACTTGTTCAGAACCCCCATCAAAAGGATGTAACTGAGTCCTGGAGAAAGGCAAGCAGAGTCATGAGAGTAGTCTTCTCCCATCACCAACCCCTGACTCCCAAAAACTGGAAATGGCTGCTATGGAGGAAGAGAAATTGGTCTGAGATTGGAGACCTGAGAAACGATTTCACCACCCAAGAGGTGTCAGTAGCAAGAAGATGTACAGACGTCTGCAGACAGACGTAGTCATGCAGACATGGGCTTGCCTCCATGGTGTAAAAGAAAGGTTAGTTCATAGAGGATGTTCCCACATTCCAGCCTGGTCCTTTGCAGAAAAGGGAGAATTTCAGTAATTTAAAAATTAAATCCACTGCTGAGCCCAAAGACTGGGGCATTTGCACCTTCCCCTTCTTCTTGGAGTTGAGTTTTGTTGTTATTCAGTCATTTCAGTCAAGTCTGACTCCCTGTTTCCCCATTTTGGGGTGGTTTGCCATTTCCTTCTCCAGCTCATTTTACAGGTGAGGAAACTGAGGCAAACAGGGTTAAGTGACTTGCCCAAGGTCACACGGCTAGTAAGTATCTGAAGTCAGATTTGGACTTAGGAAGATGAGTCTTCCTGACTCCAAGTCCAGTGCTCTATCCACATGCCACCTAGCTACCCCTTAGAGCTAGGTAGCACAGTGGAAAGAGTGCTCAGGAAGACCTGAGTTCAGATCCAGCCTCAGACACTTCCTAGCTGTGTGACCTTGGGCAAGTCATTTAACCTCTGTCTGCCTGAGTTTCCTCAAACTATAAAAACCCAGCACCTCCCTTCCAGTGATGTTGTGAGGATCAAAAGAGAGAATGTCTGTAAAGTACCCAGTGCTTGTCTGGCACATAGTAGGTACTTAGTAAATACTTGTTTCCTTCCTTCTTTCCCTCCAGCCCTTTGATGTTGAGTTTCTAGAACCCCTGCCCCTTTTATTGGAAAGAGAAGGGGTCAATGAATCTCCATCTGTTCACCCCGTTATCCACTTCCCACTCAATACAGAGCTCTTACACTGCCTTATGGGCAGCTTAGCCGGGCACACAGTGGGTGCCTCTTGATTGACTGAACCAATTATGGTACAAGAATGGTATGGAATCCTATTGGGCCATAAGAAGCAAACTTGGGAGAAGAGGAACTTGGGGAAGCATGGAGAGGTTTGGAGGGGACTGGATTCTAGTCAGAGGGGCTGGGCTCCAATCCCCATTCTACCCCTTACTTCCTATGTGACTTTGGGCAAATCGCTTAGACTCTCTTGTACTCAACTTCTTCATCTGTGAAAGCAGAGGGGGTGGGGAAACTAGGTTACCTGGAGATGGCCCAGACCGATGATTACACAGAATCCAATCAGAAAACCAGACTAAAGATGAAAAGTGAATGAAAGTATACTTTCTAACAAGATTGGAAAAAAACTGAAAAATGCTGTTGATACCAGATCCATAGGAGAACAATTTACAGATTGGTGCCAATGATGTAGGGCAGCTAGGTGGCGCAGTGGATAGAGCGCTAGGTCTGGAGTCAGGAAGACCTGAGTTCAAATCTGGCCTCAGACACTGACTAGCTGTGTGACCCTGGGCAAGTAACTTCACCCTGTTTGCCTCAGTTTCCTCATCTGTAAAATGAGCTGGAGAAGGAAATGAAAAACCTCTCCAATATCCTTGCCAAGAAAACTCCAAATGGGGTTGTGGAGAGTCAGACATGATGGAAAACGACTGAGTAACAACAACACCAAGCCCATGAACTCTAAAGACTAGTCCAACCCAGGCTAAAAGAGAACGCCAACCCCTCCCCCTCTTGGTGAAAAAGGACCACAAGGGTGGGGGTGGTGCACACACACATTCAGATGTAGCCGTGGGGCTGGTCCTACTTAACTCTTTATCTTTGTTACAAGAGAAAATTCAGTGGAGATCCAGAATATCAGGACATTATGTCGGTATTTTTTTAAGGCGGCAATAAACCTTTTTTTGTGGGGAGAACAGGTCCAAATTCTTGCTTTTTCTAGAGGATGGAATAAATCATGCGTTCACACAGCAGGGAGGGGTGGGTACCCCTGTCAGCAAATGGAAGTGGACCCAACCTGATGCCATGGCCCATGAGTCCTAACCCAGGAGCACCGCTTGTTTGAGTGACCAGCGAGCAGGGCTCTCCATTCGTAATTAGGGCCCAAAAGAAACAGCCTTTGCCTGTTCTGCTCCATCAGCACGGGCCCAACAAACATCCTCATTTTCAATAACTCTTCCTCTTTATCTCACTCTGCCTGATGCCCAATAAGCTGGTTGCTATTTACTTTGGACCAACAGCTAATCTGTTAATGATTGATTTTAAATTTTTACAGTCATTTGTCTCTGGCAGGACTTGGGACTTCGAAAGGCAGGCCTTTCCTACCCGATGAATTGGCTTTTCTTTAAAAAAAAAAAAAAGACTAAGTCCAAAGTCTTCCCTGCTATGTTTTGCTGACAAACAATTGACAGAGTTGAAGCAAAGCTCAAGATGAAATAGAGAAATCTTCAGATGAAATCCATCTGCCTTTGAAACCAACTGTCAACACATAACGTGAGTGGACATTTTGTTAATAGAGGTGAGGAGGGGGATTTGCTCCACGTGTGGAGCAAATCCTAATTGTACTATAAATTTGAAGAGCTTAAAATTCTTAATTAACAAAATTGATGCTCATCACCCAGCCTGAAATAGGGGATATAAACCAGTACATTTACCACCCTGGAGAATGATCGAAACTGCACGCCCCATGATATATATATATTAGTGGGATCTGAGCCGAAAAGTGGATTTTGTTTCCTCCCCCATCAAAGAGCTTGTGGGATGGATGGTGGTTATTTTAATTGGTAGCACACAGCAGTGCTCCACGATTTAATCACTGCTTCTAAAAACAGAACAGCGGCCCAGAGGATATGGCTGTGCCCTAGAAAGTCGGGGGGAGGAATCCTGCATGGGAGGGCTACATGCTTTCATAAATGCTACAACATTAAGTTTTCCTCCGAGACTGAGTCTCTAGTTTTGTCAACAAGAATGACCCCCAAGGCTGGCGTTCAAAGCAAGTGTTTATTAAAGTGCACCCCAAGACCTCCTGCCTCAAAATTGAATTACACTTGTCAGAGCATCTTTTAAAAATGAAGGCGACTCTGCCTCAGAGTACTTTAAAATTGGATGAGCTTCTGCCTTACACTGTTGGGTACAGAACAGCAACAGATATCAGAACGTATCGAAGTATCTTTCTTGAGTGTCATTGTTCCAAATAGGCAGACTGGACACTGCCAAGGCCTCTAAAGGGAACCTCTAAACTGTTTGAAGGAGAAAAGCTCTCATCTTATTAATATTTTAGAGCCTGCAAGACGCCAAGGCTCCATCTGCTGTCAGCATTCCTGAGAAAAGAGCGAGCCAGCGTTGGGGGCAGCCACCGTGGACTGCCCCCAATGGGCTATTGACCTTCCCGTGAAGCAGATATCAGCTGACAGAGCCTGCCTATCTCAGCAGACGCACTGGAAACAGGAGAAAGTGTTAAATATAACCAGGTAGACAGTGATGAATTGACATACTGGAAAATCGAACGCTTCAGTAATCAGCCTAAGGATCTGATATCAACAACATTTTTCAGTTTTGTCCAAACTCATTGAAAGGTGTACTTTAGCACACTCACTTCTCATTGGAAGGACCTTTCATCTTTAGGCGGGTTTTCTGATTGGATTCTGTGTCATCATCGGTTTGGGTCATTCCTGGCAGAGGAAACAGACAGTTGGGGTCCATGTGAGAAAACCAGGGAGAAGGATGAACATGGATATAAATGGGCTGTGCACTGACATTAATTAAAAACAATTAAATATCTATTGAAATGGGTGTTTAGAGAGAATTATGAAAGCCACAATGTAAGAAAAGGCATCAGGTACTATAGTCCAAAGGCACAGTAAATGTGAAATATTGAAATATCCTCATATATTTAGCAGTGGGAGGCTTCCTTGACTATAATTCTAATTACAGAAGTCTAATTAATGTCTGCATGGCTTCAGATAACTTCATTAAATCTTTGAGATATTTATATTATCCCAAGACAATCTCCATCCATTAGAGTAAATAAATCTTTTAAAATAACTTTTAAAATGCTTATAGATATGCTTTAGAGGGGTAGAGCTCACCCCACAAGGCGCCTAACCCATCCCCCTCACTCTAAGGTTTTCATTTATCTCCATATCTTCATAATTAACAATATCTTTATGTAATTATTATCATCAGTATTCCATCATCATCATCATCATGAAGGCAGACATTTCTTTAGCCCCTTGCATATGGATGCTCATTTGGGTCCCGTAATTACAATAGCTAATAATGGCTAGCATTCATAGAACTCTTAAAGTCTGCAGAGCATTTTACATGTGTTATCTCATTGGATGCTCCCCACAACCCTGGGAGTAGGTGCTACTATTATTCCCATTTCACAGATGAGCAAACTGAGCCTGAGACAGGAAAAGTGAAAGCAGGAACAATTTTTTGCTCTTCTTTGAATCTTGAGCACTTCGAGACATATCTAGCATGTAGTAGGCACTCAATGAACACTAGATGACTGATAACTGACTAACAGACTTACCTTACAGTAACATAAATATCTGAGACTGAATATGAATTCAGCTCTTCCTGATTCCAAGTCCAATACTCTATCCACTGAGCCACTTAGCTGTAGTGTCAATCAACAGCACCAGGTAGTGGGACTACAAGTACAAAATGGAGATCATTTCTGCCCTAAAGAAGGACATTCTAATAGAGGGATACAATACATCTACACTAGAGGAAGGTGAGATTTGAACCCAGAACTCTCCTTTCCCCAAGGAGGTTAGAATAGAAGATCTCTGATTTTGACATTCTATGATCCCATGATCACAGGTCACAATGGGGGCTCTATAATTGTAGCTGACAGATAGAGTGACTGCTTCCAGGAACAAAGATGAAACTCATCACAGCCCCCCCACTAAGAAAAAATGCAGTAGCCACCGAGAGGAAGTCAATTATCTCATCTTTCCTCCCCATTGGAATATGGAAGATGAAAAATCTCTCCAATAATAAATTCCACATCATTCAAGAATCCCCCAGATTAGACCAGCAACCCAGGCAGAGTAGATGCCAGTCTACAAGGGTAAGCAACAGAATCACCCAATCTCAGAAGACTTGAAGGGGGCCTCGGAAACCTTGGAGTCTAAAGGTCCCCCTATAACCTTCTCTTAAGTCTTCCCTTAAATCCTTCCAATGACAGGCAGCCCACTTGGCTTTTACTGCCTTCCCTGGTTTCAACTCCAGGGAACAAGATGCCCCTTCCAGGACAAGCTCATCACCTCTAAACTCATGACCATGCTGCCAGCTGAAGCCTCGATGGAGCTCACCTCTCTCAGTTCCCTCTCCCTTCTGATTGGAAGTCTGGAAGGCAGAGGACCAAGCTCCTCCCAGAGCCTTCCTTTAGAGAGGGCAGAAACTGGACTCTCAGATCACCTCACCTTGCATCGGCTGCTCTGCTTGGTTTCAGTTCCACAGAACAAGATACTTCAGTGTCCCATCCCTCACTCCTACCCTGCCCTTTCTTACTTTCTTTTGTCTTGTCTCCCCCTTTAGTCTATAAGCTCCTTGAGATTAGGGGTTGTCTTTATTTGCATTCAGTGTAATTAATAAATTATAGTGCTTAGTACAGTACCTGATACATCAGAGGCACTTAATAAATGTTTACTGGATTTCTTGGATGGAATTGGAACCCACCACCTTTCAGAGCAGTCCATTTCTATTTTTTGGACAGTTTTAATAATTAAGCAGTTATTTCTTTCATGTCTTGTTGCTCAGTTGCTTTCAGTCATGTCCAGCTCTTCATGAGCCCATTTGGGGTTTTCTTAAAAAAGATACTGGAGTGTTTTGTCATTTCCTTCTCCAGCTCATTTTACAGGTGAGAAAATTGAGGCAAACAGGGTTCAATGATCTGCCCAGGGTCACACAGCTAGTGTCTAAGGCTGGATTTCAACTCAGATCCTCCTGATTCCAGGGCCAGTGCTCTATTCACTGCATCACCTACCTGCCCCTTCCAATCAGCTTTTAAAACTGTGACCCCCTACTTACCTTTCCGGTCTAATTTCATATGGCTTCCCTCCACACACTCTGCATTCTGATCAAAATGACCCACCAGCTCTTCCCATCCATGTCATTCCACCTCCTTGTCTTTGCACAGGTCTGCAATAAACCTCCTCCCCACCAATGCCTCCCAAAACTCTCAACTTCCTTCCAAAGTGCAGCTCAGAGGCCACTTCCTAGTATGGAGGTTTTCTCATCCAGCTGTCTCCCAGTAAATGTAATTGGGGGAAGGGGCCATGGGCTCATAGATTTAGAGTAAGAAATAACCTTAGAAGCCATCGGGTACAGCCACCTCATTTTACGATGAGGTCACTGAGGCATAGAGAAAGGAAGAGACTTGCCCAGGGTATCGCAGCTAGTCAGTATCTGAGGCAGGATTTGAACCCAGCCCAGCACTCTGTTCATTTCTCATAGCACAGCTGAGGTGTTTTATATTCACGCTCCTGAAATTATTTTGTCTATCTTTTGTGATTATTTACTAGTATACATGTTTTAATGCCTACTCTCCCCTGCCCCTCACCACCTCCCTGGACATTGTAAGCTCTTCGAGAAGAGAGAGATCCTTTTCATTTTGTCTTTGGATCCCCAGCACAGAGCTCAGCATATATTAGGTTCCTAATAAATGTTTATTGAGTTTTAAAAATTAATACAGAAGTAAGCTCAGCCCAGCCAATGTGGATTACTGAAAATTCTGCCTGGCTGAATGGGCAGATGACATGAAGATGGCCAAGGCTTCTCAATCACCTTTACGGAACACCTGAACCAAAGCCACAGCATCCTCAGTGTCCACCCTGCTCTAAACGCATACCTGGACCTAACTCATTGGAAGAATTATGGGAATTAATCATCATCCACACACAGCCCACTCCCCATTGATCACAATCCTAAATGCACTTATCTCCTTTATTTGCACTTAATGCAAATTCTTAACTTATTAATGTGTTGGATTAATGTATAAACTTAACATCTGTCTGGGTCATTATTGTTTGTCTTAAACTGTGAATACTACCTCTGTTTAATTGATTTACAAATCATCTTCTCCCTCTCCTCTCTCTCTCTCTCCGTCTCTCTGTCTCTCTGTCTCTGTCTCTCTGTCTGTCTCTGTCTCTCTGTCTCTGTCTGTCTGTCTGTCTGTCTGTCTCTCTCTCTCTCTCTCTCTCTCTCTCTCAAAACAAAATATCCTCCCTCACTTTGGAGAAGTGGAAAGCTACCAGAACAGAATATTGAATACATTACCAGACATAATGTCTGTTTTGGATGCTTTTACTAATTTTTTTTTGTCAAAAAGTACAGAGGGTTCAGTCTGGAAGTGGAAAATGACTGGAATGTCAGGACAAAAGGCATCAATAGAACGTTTTTAGAAAGGAAAAAGAAAAAGCTAAGCCCTCCTTTGATGCTTTATCATCTCCCAGGGGTAGCCCTGAGCTCATAAAGTCTAGACCTACAGAGCAAAAGCTAGGAAGGTTTGAAGTACAGACCTAGGGACTGTGTGTTGTCTCAGCTGGGGGCCCAAATTAGCTAATTCAGCAGTATTCTTCACCTGGTTGACCTGGACTGTCGAATATTTTGGCCATAGCAATTGTCTTCTAAATCATGGGGGGATTGAGATTTTCACAGATGGAAAGGGTGCCCAGGTCAACAGATGTATGGGTCCTGAAAGCACTGAAGGGTTGGGTGATTCCACCACTTATCACAAGCCCAGACAGACTCCAATTAACTGACTGTACCACTGACCATGTGGGACAGGCAGTACTGGAGAGAGCCCAGAGAAGAGGCAGAGTAGAACAGGCTGACTTATCAGATCCTGACTTACTGGGACCAGGAAGTGGGGGCGCCATGTATATAGCTCCGGCCCCAATTCCAGACCGAAAGTAGGGCCATTACATACCCAACAGACATGGAAAACAGGACAAGGCAATAAAACAGGTCAATCCAGCCCAGAGGGCGGGATGTCTGGAATCTCTGAGATAAGCAATAAATACTTTTGATGATGATAAGAGTGTGGGAAGGAGCAAGGCTGTGAACCTAAGTCTATTAACTTTCCTCTAGGTAGTTCCTCTAAAGGATCTGCTTCCAGTGACATGAAAGCATGGATGTGGGCAGCCCCAGAATTGTAGAGAAACTGCTCAAAGGTGGGCGTTCCCTTTCTACTGGAGTGCCCCTTTTAATGTGCAGTTAATGGAGGAACAGAAGTGCCCTTTCTGGATTTTGTGCTTAGGGGTTAATTTACTGACCTTATTAACTGCTTCTCATGGCACCACAGAATGAGCCTTAGTCAGGCACTTGAAAGGTCCAAGTCTGAGTCTCAGTTCTGATGTGATTCAGGGCAAGTTATTTGGCCCCATGATCCTCAAATTTCTTCATATATAAGATGGTGGAATAATGTTCCTGCTACCTGCTTCATGGAGCTGTTGTAGGGGAAATGGAAACATCAAAGTGCTGTGATGTCATCCTTAGAACATTCCCATACCAAAGCAAAGAGAAACCCATCTTTAAGTTAGGAGATAGGTCTGAGAGAGTAGCCCAAGGCTCAGAGAGAGTGACTTGGCCACAGCACACACAGTAGTCAGTGAGGGCCAGAGGAGGATTTGAACCTAGGCCTCCTGACTTCTGGTCCAATACTCCGTCTACTGTGTCAGGTCTCCTCGTTATCAGAAAAACCTTAGAGTGCTATATAAATAAATGTGGGCTACCCTTACCAGTCTTTCATGGCAGCCCATGGAAGAGAGGGCCCATACATGCTCCTATCTAGTCAGTAATCAACTGAATAAAGAAGTGGCTTGGTGAATCTGGAGAAAGGTCATGGGGCTGCTGTTCCCTGTTCTATATTTAACAGAAGGTCCCTTAGCTCAGAGATATCAGACACACAGCTGCCAACACTCCAGAGTGTAGCACAAACTAGATTAAATTATAACTGGGCAATATTTAACAAAAAATTTAGATATATAATATAATAATGGGTATAACATATGTGTGTTTAATATATAATAGATATCTATAAATAAAATATAGATATACAATAATAGATATAATACAACTAAATTATAGATAGATATATCTATATAATATATAGATAATAACAGGTATATCTATGCAATATATAGATAGATAATGATAGATATCACTATATAATACATAGATATATAATAATATATCTAAAAATTTCTATTTTAAAATAGATAATGTTAACATGTGGTTTTCTAAGTCAATATGCATCATCAGGGATGCTTATATATGGTTTAGTGGTTATTTCTCAGCTAACATCCTATATGAAGGAGGGCTGCACCAATTAGGGAATGACTAAACAAGTAAGTCATGGTTACAAGAATGGAATAGAATGGGATGTCACTACGTGTAATGCCAAGCAAAGGCTACTTCCAAGGTTCAGATTACCAGCATAGTAAACCCCATTTATTCAGCAAACAAGCGCAGAACACAAAAGTCAAAACACAGTGTAACTTGTTCCTTTAGCAAGTAAATTCTCAATTCAATCCAGGTACTACTCCACCTCTAGACAGTACATTCATTTAGTCAGTCAAAAGTCTCTTCTCAAATGGAGATTAGTCTCCAACCATAAACAAAGTACATTCACAGAGCACAAAAAAAAAAACAACTCAAAGGCTTCCCACCCCTGAATCTCAAAAGGGGCAGGAGAGCACAAAAGGCCATCCACCCTTAAGTTACAACAAAGTTAAGATATCATCTCAGCATTGAATACCCAAGGAAAGGGCCTTCTTTTATCTTCACTGGAGGCAAGCCCTCAGCAATCTCAGTTCCTGGGGAGACAAGGC
>CM053581.1:573373116-573406058 GCA_028627135.1 Pseudochirops cupreus
TATAGCCCTTTGGGCATGGTTCCAGATTGCTCTCCAGAATGATTGTATCAGTTCACAACTCCACCAACAATGCATTAGTGTTCCAATTTTTCCACATCCTCTCTAGCATTTGTCATTTTCCTGTTTTGTCATCTTAGCCAATCTGGCTGGTGAGATGTGGTGCCTCAAAGTTGTTTTGATTTGCATTTCTCGAATCAATAGTGATTTAGAGCATTTTTCCATATGCTTAAAGATATCTTTAATTTCTGCCTCTGAAAATTGCCTGTTCATATCCTTTGACCATTTATCGATTGGAGAATGACTTGTATTCTTGTAAATTTGACTTAATTCCCTGTAAATTTTGGAAATGAGGCCTTTATCAGAGACATTGGTTGTAAATATTCTCTCCCAATTTCCCACTTCCCTCTTAATCTTGGTTATGTTGGCTTTGTTTGTTTATTTGGCTTTTCTTGTGTTCATTCCCTGCTTGTCCAACTTGAGAAAAGGGCCTGTGCCTCAGTCCTCCCCTAGAATAGCCACCGTCTTAATTACTGATTACTGATAGGCACCTTTGAATACTAAGCTTTTGCACCTGACAGTAATTTACAGAGGCAGGATGGTGGAAACAGCATCGGATTTGGATGGAAGTAGGAGCCCTGAGTGTCTGACTGCCCAATAATTACAAAGGGGGAAACTGAGGGTCAGGGAGTCAAAGTGATTAGGTTTTAAATCAACTAAGATTCAAAGGCAGATTTTCTGATAGTAGGCCCAAGTGTTCTTTCTGGTCCCCTAGTGGTTCCCAACCTTTTGGCAAGGAGGTGATGCAGTGGATAAAATGAGGCATCTAGAGTCAGGAAGACCTCAGTTCAAATCCACCCTCAGACACTGACTGTGTGACCCTGGGCAAATTACTTAGCCTATTTTTGCCTCAGTTTCCTTATCTGTAAAATGGGGGTAATAATATCGCCCACCTCCCAGGATTGTTATGAAGATGCAGTGAGGTAGCAATGAAGAGCTTAGCTCAGTTCCTGGCACACAAGCCCTACAGAAAAGTTAGCCAGTATTGTTTCTTCATATGACATGGGAGGTACGTATACTAGTGATAGCTGCTGATTGAGAAAAAGAAGGATTCAATTATAGTCATTTCAGGGTCTCTTCCCAGGGTCCGATGTCCGTAGGCTGGGAACCACTTTGCTCTTGGGACACAGTGCAGCATAGCGGTTAGCGGATTGAATCGAGCGTGAGAAAGATCCAGGTGGAACACACAGCAGCAGTTCCACCAAGGCAAGTCAGTTAGCCTCTCTAAGGCTCAGTTTCCACAGATAAGTATGATTCAGGGCCCAATTCAGGCTGACGTGAGGCCAGATGTTTTTTATTTAAAGAGCTTTCCAAACTCTAAAGTCCAATGTAAATGGCAAGTATTGTTCTCACCCTGTTCTACCCACTCACGCGCTGTTGGCGCTCACACGTTACTTAACCGCCTGTCCGTCTGTCTGTCTGTCTGACTGTCTGTCTGTCCATCTGCCTGCCTGTCTGACTGTCTGACTGTCTGTCTGTCTGACTGTCTGACTGTCTGTCTGTCTGTCTGACTGACTGTCTGCCTGCCTGTCTGCCTGTCTGTCTGACTGTCTGTCTGTCTGCCTGCCTGTCTGACTGTCTGTCTATCTGTCTGACTGTCTGTCTGTGTGTCTGTGTGTCTGTCTGCCTGTCTGTCTGTCTGTCTGCCTGCCTGCCTGCCTGTCTGTCTGTCTGACTGTCTGTCTGCCTGTCTGACTGTCTGTCTGCCTGTCTGTCTGTCTGCCTGTCTGTCTGCCTGTCTGACTGTCTGTCTGTCCATCTGTCTGACTGTCCGTCTGTCTGCCTGTCTGTCTGCCTGTCTGACTGTCTGTCTGCCTGTCTGACTGTCTGTCTCTATATCTCTGTCTGTCTGTCTGTCTGTCTCTCTTTGTCTCTCTCTTTCTATCTGTCTGTCTCTATATCTCTGTCTGTCTGTCTCTGTCTCTGTCTGTCTGTCTCTATATCTCTGTCTGTCTGTCTGCCTCTCTTTGTCTCTTTCTGTCTGTCTGTCTCTGTATCTCTGTCTCTGCCTGTCTGCCTGTCTGTCTGTCTGTCTCACACACACACACACACACACACACACACACACACACACACACACTCCTTGCTACCCCTCTGTTACTCAGTTCTGGAAAGTTCAGGCTAAAAAAGTAACTCAGTAAGACAAAAGCTGGAGTGTACCCCAAAACCATACGATATGGAGATACCATAAATTTGAGGTGCTGGCCCAATGTGCCTTTGTTTATCAATTTAACAAAACTGACTTCATTTGGGGGTTTAATGTAGCAGGTAGTACACATGGCTCCAAGTGTGGAAGCCTGGTTGGAGCCTCCTCTCCATCACTAGTCACAGAAACCTTGGGTAATCTGTGATACCGAGCACTTCCATCTCTCCATCTCTGAATGTAATAATACCTGTCCAGAAATGCCTGGTCCAGGAGACCCCTTGGTTTTTCCTATATTTTCACCTTTAACTTATTTCAAACTCTCATCTTCCAACTCTGGTTGCCAAGACACAGTATCCTTGAAGTCTTAGAGCCCAACACCCCCACTAATTTCTCCTGCTCCTCAGAGGTTCACTGCTTCACCTCTGACTTTTTAATTTTTCCCTTTTATCTGAGATGCCTCCCACCTGTATTTGATTTATCTCACAAATGCAATGTGAATTGATTGATAGATACAGAGCCCTGTGCCAATCCCCCATCAAATGCTTTAAGAAGAAAGGACTTTGAAAGTTACAGAAAAGCAAAAGCAGAAAACAAAAGAAGACAGGTTTAGCTGGGCTACACTGATTATTAAGCTGTGGTTTCAATGATCACCAGAAGCTGCCTTGTATGGTGTCTGGTCAGCTGACCTTGAATCAGAAAGACCCCAGGTTCCATTCTTACCCCAGATACATATCTCTCAGTGCCTTGGACAATTCTCAAATGAACGAAGGAGCATTTATTAACATTTACTGTGTGCCAGGCATTGCACTAATTGGGAACACAAATCTAAAAGGAGAAATAGTCCCTACCCTCAAGGAGGGTATAGAGGGAGACAGAGGGATGGTACCTGGAATCATGGGGCAAATGATTGTTATGACCTTCTGAGGAAGGGCAGTCTTGATTTGGATGGGGTTCTGAATGCAAGAGTTGGAAGAAGAAGGGGAAGATGGGAAGGGCAGAAGGATCCTCACCATCATGGCACTGAGTTAGCAGCAAGTGGAATGGTGAGCCAAGCAAGAGGACCTTACCTGACAAACAGAGCTCAGAGTCTTGTATCCAGGTGGGTGGTAGAGACTGGAATGTAGGCAGCTAGCAGGGAAGATGACCAGGAGGTTATTCTAAGTTACAAACAAGTTGTCAATCTGTTCCATCATGATCAAATCAGAGCTCCAGATTGAACAGATGAACATCACTGACCAATGAAGTCACTGAAATTTCAAAGGACATAGGCTTTGGCTCTGGGGTTCCATGAAGACAAAGAAACTACCACCTGTATTAGTTAATACTTTTGTCCCAAACCTCCACATGGACCTGAACTCAATTTCCTTTAAAACATGATAACATGGTTGTTCTTATTCACAGTAACAAATTTATTTCTTCAAACCAAACTTAGATCTGTTTGTGGGGTACCTAAAACTTACATGTTCCTACAAAGTTAATCTAGGGGTCCTCACTCTCTAGACTTCACTATTGCATGCCTGCTTCTAGTCCCAAATAATCATAATTGTAATAGTAGTAATGGCTAATATTTATCTAGAGCTTTAGGGCTTACAAAATGTTTTACATATACTATCTCTATATACAGAGGTTCCCAAGGTCTTGGTGAAGTTTTAAACTTTCATTGCTTAAACTGTTAATTTAATTTCTTAAAACTGCACTAAGACTTTTAGGATACCTTGTATATTTTAGGACACCTTGTATATTTTAATCTTAATGTACATTCTCTGTCTTTTTTATTCTTTTTTTTTCAACTTTTTTGCACTTATATTTAAAGTTTTGAGTTCCAAATTCTATCTCTCCCTCCCTATCTTCTCCCCTTTGAGACAATGAGCAGATTTTGTTATACATGTGCAATTATGTAAAACATTTCCATAGTAGTCATTTTGAAAAAAAAAAAAAGAGAGAGACAAATAAAATTTAAAATGAAAGGAAGTGAAAAATAGCCTGCTTCAGTTTGTATTCAATCTATATCAGTTCTTTCTCTGGAAGTGGAGAGTCTGCTTCATCATTAGTCCTTTGGGATTGTCTTGGATCATTATATTGGTGAGAATAACTAAATTATTCACAGTTCTTCACCAAACAATATTACCGTTACTGTGTACAACATTCTCCTGGTTATTTTCATTTCACTTTGCATCAGTTCATGTAAGTCTTTCCAGATTTTTCTGAAGTCATCCTGCTTATCATTTCTTATGGCACAATAATTCCATTACAATCATATAATCACAGCTTATTTATCCATTCCCTAATTCATGGGCATCCCTTTGATTTCCAATTCTTAGCCACCACAAAAAGAGCTGCTATAAATATTTTTGTACAAATAGGTCCGTTTCCCTGTTTTTTTTTTAATGCCTTTGAGATATAAACCTAGCAGTGGTATTTTTGGATCAAAGAGTTGCACAGTTTTATAGTTCTTTGAGCAAACTTCCAAATTGCTCTCCAGAATGGTTGGATCAGTTCACAACTCCACCAACAGTGCCTCAGTGTCCCAATTTCCCCATATCTCCTCCAACGTCCAACATTTTCCTTTTCTGTCATATTAGCCAACCTGACAGGTGAAAGGTGGTACCTCAGAAATGTTTTAATTTGCATTTCTCTAATCAATAGTGATTCAGAGTATTTTTTCATATGATTATAGCTCTGATTTCTTTGAAAATGGCCTATTCATATCTTTGGAGCATTTATCAATTGGGGAATGACTTGTATTTTTATAAATTTGATTCAGTTCTCTATATATTTGAGAAATGAGCCCTTTATCAGAGACACTTGTTGCAAAATTCCCTCCCCCCAATTTTCTGCTTTCCTTGTAATTTTGGGTGCATTTGGTTTTGTTTGTGCAAAAACTTTTTAATTTTATATTATCAAAATTATCCATTTTACATTTTGTAATGCTCTCTATATCTTCTTTGGTTTGAAATTCTTCCTTTATTTATAAATCTGACAGATAAACTATTCTATGCTCTCTTAATTTGCTTATGATATCACCTTTTATGTGTAAATTATGGACTCATTTTGACCTTATCTTGGTATACAGTGTGAGATGTTGGTCTATACCTGGTTTCTGCCCTACTGTTTTCCGGTTTTCCCAGCAGTTTTTGTCAAATAATGAGTTTGTGTTCCAAAAGCTTGGATCTTTGGATTTGTCATATACTAGATGACTATGGTCATTTACTACAATGTAATTTGTACCTAATCTATTCCACCGATCCACCATGCTATTTCTTAACCAGTAGCAGATTATTCTGGTAATCACTGCTTTACGATACAGTTTGAGATCTGCCATGGCTAGACCACCTTCTTTAAATTTTTTTTTTATTGATTCCCTTGATATCCTTGAACTTTTCACCTTTTATACTATTGAGAGGTAGGATTGCTTAATGGATAGAGACAGCTGACTTCAGAGCCAGAAGACCTGGGTTTAATTCAGCCCTGTCTCTGGTACACCTGGGGTGTGAATCTAAGCAAGTCACAATCTCTGAGTGCTTCCGGAAAACACTAAGCTGCTGAGGAGATCCTAACCTGCTGGTATCAGGAATCTCCTCTCCTGAGAGTTCCTTCTGCTGATGAAATCACTAGAACAGTCCCTATTCTTTAATATACTATGTCCCCGAGGATGTCTTTGCCATAACCTTTCCCATGCAAATCTTCACAGGGAACATGCTACAGCCTTCTTAAACCCACCAAGTCTCTTTCCATTGACCATTGGCCCCCAGACAAGGAGATGAGCCTTGAGTCAAGATATGGATGGAGAAGGGAGGATTTTAACGTGGGGAGACCAAAGGCTTCAATACTACCAGAGGAATAAGGTCTGCCACATGTAGTTGGGATCTTCCAAGGAAGACTTAGGGTACACTGGCTTAAACTCTGCTTGCCTCAGTTCCTTTCAGAGCTATTATGAGAATCAAATGAGAAAATATTTGTAAAGCACTTAGCATAGTACCTGGCACACATTAGGTACTATATAAGTGCTTATTCTCCTCCCCATTCAGTCTAACAAACATAGATTAATGGCCTTCTATGTCCCAGGAGCCCGACAAGGTATTAGGGATACAAAGACACCAGTGAAACAGTCCCTGCTCTCAAGGAGCTCACATGTGTAGGAAGGAAAAGGGGGGAGAAAGTACACACAAGAAGCAAATTCAAATTAGATACATAGCAATTTCAAGAGGGAGAGAGTATTAATAATGGGAGGAGGTATCAGGGAAGGCTTCATATACCTGGCATTGATGGTATCTGGACTATGCTTAGAAGGAAGTTGGGGGTTCAAAGAGATGGAAATAAAGCAGAAGAACTTCCTAGATGGGCAAGCTCATGCAAAGGCATGGGAATGGGAGATGAGATTCTGGATGTAGACAACAGCAGCGAGCTGGCGGTTTTTAAAAACCACAGAATAATTCACCCCTTCATATACAATCCTCCTTTTCTGCTGTTTGCATAGTGAAATGTACATATTTGTTGATTTCCGTTCATTTCCTCTGAGAAAAGATAAAATTTATATTTGAGAAAAATAAAGTTCCCCAAATCATGGTTAGATTCCTTTTCGTGGTGACATTTTCCACCTACAGACACACATGTGAGAAGAAATGTGCCAGAGCAGGCCAAATGCCTCGCTTCAAGTTCAGCCTTTGAGACATACTAGTTGGGAGACTGTGGGTAAGTCAGTGGGTTAACTTCCCAGGGATCCTAACATGCTCTGTTATAATAATAGCTAGCATTTTTCCAGTATTTAAGGTTTGCAAAGCACTTTGCATACATTATCTCATTAAACCAATTAAATAACTATTCTTCCCCCAAAACACAAATTTACATTTGCAGCTAAAGCAATACTTGACCAAGAATATCTGAATATTGGGATAATAAATATAATTTTTTAAAAGTAATAGATATAATAGTAAAAAAAATAATAATACCTTCAACTGGCATGCCCCAACACCAACCCCGAAGCTCCAGTGGCTGCATAGAAGCATAGGCTTCATTCTCATCCCATCCCTGTGAAGTAATTTGAAGTGGGATTCATAATTTAAGTGGCCAAGGATGGAACTGATTCAGGATTACAAAGTCAGGTCCATTGTTGGTAATTTAGTGACACTTAAACTCAGCCATCCCCAGTGCAAAGTAATTATGGCCCAACTTTGTCGCCATTCACAGTGACAAAGAAGGCACTCACCAGGTTGCTACCCACCATCTCATAACAGTGCAGAGTATGGAACCCCTTCCCGTTCCCTGTGATGGCCACCCATGAACGGCTCTAACCTTTCACAGAGGCAGCATGGCACAGTTACACGTTGGATTGTAAGACTAGATTCAAACCCCACCGCTGACACCTAGAACAGAGGTGGGGGAGGAGAGACAAAGACACCTTGTGGAGCTTCCCATTGGCCTCTATCCTAACTCCTCTCAACCCAGAACAGGAAAAATGCTGCTGGATGCTCCATGCTAATCAGAGCTTGCTCAAGTAAATGTAAACCAAAAGAACTGGGCTAACTGGCCTCTGACGACCCCCTTAGCTCCAGATCTGGAAGATCCGAAGATTTGCAGACCTCCAATCAATTTTTCCATCTTCATCCAAAACATGAAGCCGAACTCTGAAAACTGACCTTTAAATTCTAAAAGTAGCTCTCTTCGTAAAAATGTTAGTCCAATCCTTTTCTCCTTACACCTCCGCAGGTCTTAAATTACTCTTTGGACCTGGGAGCCGTGGGGCTTGTATTTCTGTTACCTATTTCTTTTCTCTTTATGGTATGCAGGTAGGTAGAGAGCCCCACACATTTGTTTCCTGTTTCCACCTCATTCATCCCCCTTTCCGAAGTTGGAGGAAATGAAACGTGCCCTCTTTTGCTAAATATATTAAAATGATTAAAATCCAACTAAGAAAATGCCTCTGAACTTTCTTTACCAGCAAATACTGTAACCTACACTAATGAGTCGACTGTGTTAAGAATTTTCTTCACTTAGCATTTCTCATTATTAATAAATTTTGCAGTGACAACTATAAAGCGAACACTTTGGATTTATGCACCTAACCTAATTACATATGCGGCATGTACGCATTTCATTATTTACTTGACAGATTCATTCCTTGATATCATAAATAATTAAGCAAGAATCAAATATTAACAATCAGATACATGTTAATTCTCAAATCTGAGGAAACAAACTATTTTTTTATCTCCGGTTCAACAAGGACTGATTAAAATTTCTTCATTAGAAGTATTTTATAAGCAAAGTTCTTCATCTACTTTTCTTACTTTCAATGAAAATTAGAGGTGGAACCAATTATTCCTGAATTGCTTCATGGGGGGAAAATGTATGATGATATCTCTAACCATCAGTTGGCCTGGGAATCTTTCTCTAACACTGCCGTCTCTTATAAATGAAACATTAGTTTGTATGCTTATTAGCCAATTTCAATCTGGTTTCCATTAAGAGCTACTATCAGGGACCGTATTGGTTTTAAGAAATATGTAGTAACCAATTTCATCACTCTAGAGCTGGAAAGAAACTCAAAGATCACAGAGTTCAATCCTCCTCGTTCTACAGTTGAGTAAACTGAAATCCAGGCCACACAGATATTGTCACGGATAGGATTTGAAACATTGTCCTTTAACTCCAGAAGCATGGTGATTTGAAGTCAGAATTCCAGAAGTATTTAAACTCCAGAACCAGGGTACTTTGGAAAAGACCCTTTATATAACAATTTCTCACAGAAAAATTTTTTTAAGACTTTGTGGCTCTCTATGTAATATAATTTGCAGTCTTATGTACAATCCTCTCTTTTTCTAATGTATATATATATATATATATATATATATATATATGAAAATATTTTATTTTGTGTTTGTGAAGTTCAGAATGTAAATAATAAAATGGCAAAAAGTGAGGGGAAAAAAGACTTTGTAATTCTCAATATTCACCTGAATTTCTCTAGGATTGAAACTTCTCCCCAGGAACCAAGCTACCGTATCCATTTAACAATCATTTTTGTGATCACTGTTTAAATGTTTTTTTATTCATGATATATCAGCATCCTCACTGATCAAACCAGTCTCACATTTTATCAAATTTGCTTATGTAGAGCACATCATACAATTTCATCACTTTAAAAATATTAAAGATTCATCAATAGCCACATTATTCATAATGTAAAATTAATGCCAGGCTGACGGATTTTGCCAAGGTCTGATTTTTTTCAAGTACATATACTATATCTATGTAGAACATACCCCACTGGTGAATGTTGATTATTTCCTTCCCGTCTCTCCTAATACTAAATATGGAATATTATGGCATGACTGTCAGGGTTAGTAAGCCTCTGACCTACATATGTCACAATAATCATGTAAGAGATTGTTTGAAATCTATCTTTGCAAAATAAAGTAAGCTTCTACAGCACGGCCCCAAGAGGCCTGGCTTCAGCATTTACAAAAACAGGCACCCTGGCTTTTCAAGTTCCAATACAGAAAAACACAGAGGGAGATATAACCACAAGCGCTCCTAGTGAGGGACATAACAATGAAGGGAGACACTGTGAAAAGTTCTCCAAAGGCCAGTTATCTCTATTGAGCCCATGCTCTTTTTTTTTTTAAGTTTTAATAATATCTTTTGTTTTTAGATATAGCAAACATTTATAGAGGGTGTCCCAAAAGTCTTAGTGCCATTCTAAGCTCTTTAGTCTTTTGGCACACCCAAGGTTTGTAAAGCATTTTTCATGGGTTACCCCCATTCCATCCTCACCACAATCCTGAGAGACAAGGGCTGTTATTCAGCCCTATTTTAACCTCAGTTTCCTCACCTGTAAAATGAACTGTAGAAAGAAATGGCAAACTACTCCAGTATCTCTGCCAAGAAAACCCCAAATGGGGTCACAAAGGGTCAGACACAACTGAACGACAGAGGAGGAAACCGAGGCTGAGAAAGGTTAAGAGTAACTTGCCCAAGGATGCATAGCTAGTCAGGGTTTGAGAGTAGATTCAAACTCAGTTCTTCATGACTCCAAGTCCAGTGAGACCATTCTATATAATTCTATATTCTAACTTCCTGACCTCCAGGACATCGTTTCTGAAAACATCCCTCCCGCCTCCCCTCTCTCCTCTCCAGCAAATCTTCCCTTGACACAAATATTAACCAAAAAAAGAAAAACAGGTCTTAAGCAAAATCAACTAGCCCATCTGACAGTGTATAGGACATTTCACACCCATAGGCCCCCACCTCTCCAAGAAAGGAGGGAAGTTCATCACCTCACTTTTTCTGCTGGGGTCAGCTTGGTCATTATATTTATACAGCCATCAGCTTCATTTTATCAATTTTACTCAAGATTTATCATTTTATGGTTTTCATGTTAACATTACACATCAGTGTGGGGGATACATTTTTTCTCCAGGTTCTGCTTATTACATTGGGAATCAGTTCATATCATTTCTCCCATGCTTCCCTGGATTCCTAACAGTCACCATTTCTTACAGAAGAACATAATCTTGTCACATCCAGGTGTGAATCTCAAGCTAGTTGGCAGCACAGTGCAAAAAGCACTGCGAGTCAGGAAGACCAGAATTCAAATCCACCCTCACACTTTGCCAGTTTTATGTCTCTGCGAAAGTTTCTTCACCTGTCTGCCTCAGTTTCCTCAACTGTAAAATGGAGATCATGAGAGCAATGAATAGTAGGGAAGACTGAAGCAATATTTGTAAAGCGCTTGATGAATACCTGTTCTTTCATGGGGCATCTCTCAATCGTTCCTGCTGCTATGCATACTTTTCTGTCCTCTTCTGGGACCTTTGCCTTTCATGAGGTATATGCCTAGCAGTCTACCCCTTTCTACTGAAAGTCAGATTTTCTCTGTAAGTTCTTTACAGTCATATATATTCTGTAAATTAATAGAAACAAATACAGATGTCCTAAAAATGAGAAAGCCCTTCATTTCTCCAACCCTCTTAATCCCTTCATTCTCACCACCATCAGCCCTATTGGAACAAAGATAAATCATGAAGCTACTCCAAAGACAAATATGGCAGCATCTCTTTCATCCTGAAGATGGATGGTGCTTCTGAGCACTTCTGGGAGGGCATAATTACTTATCTCCTGAACAAAACCTTCAAAAATATGCAACCTAAAAATATGAAAAAAAAATATGCTCACGATTCAGAAAGAATATATATGTGTAGAGTAATAAAACTGACATTTCTGTAGCGCTCTTGGGGTTGCCAAAGCATTTGACGAAGATTATCTCTTTCTGAGCCTCAACAATGTGGGAAGGTAAGGGCTGCTACTGTCTCCACTTTATAGATATGGGGACTGGGGGTGGAAAAGATCAAGCACTTGCTAGTGTGTTTCTGACAGCGCACTGGACCCCAGGCTTTCCAGATCCCAGGACTTCTGGACACCAGACTTTCTGGACCCCAGGATTTCTGGACCCCTGACTTTCCAGACCCCACATCTGCTGCACTGTGTGCTGTTAGCTTCAGGACTTCCAGCTACACAGACTAAAACCAATTAACAGCCTGAGTTACGTTGAAAGGCTTACCTGTTTAAGGACTGGAATTCCCCTCAAATATGTCTGTTGTTCTGCACTCTGGCTTGCAAGAGCTACAAACAAGTGAGCTCCCATTTTTATACAAGCCTAATTCCTTTATTGTCAACACCAACTTTACTGGACGAAGAAAAATAACCGAACCCATTTAATACAGAGAGAACTTCCTAAAATTTGTCAAGAGGCACAGATTTTTTTGTTAGGGGACTTGCATGTCTCTTGTTGTATCTTAGCTAACATGAGTCTCCCTTTGCTTCTCATAAACACTCAAAATGTGCCTAAAAGAAATGGGTTTCAAGATTCATTCAAGCCATCCTACATTTCAAAATGGCTGCGCTCAGGGTGCCAATGGCAAAGGCTGGCACCCGGCCCCCCTGGCTCACTCCAGCCTGCACTGGAAGGATCCTCTGCCCCTGGAGTCTCTTGCTCTCATTGGGTGGTTCCTACTAGAACCTCCTTTGGAGGAGAACCCTTCATTTTTCTTCTGGCTGCGCTCCTGACTCACTCACCACCTTCACACCCCTTCTCCTCCCCGACTTTCCAGCTTCCCTTTGCGGCCCGTCTTCCCCTCGGTAGCTCTCTGAGGGCAGGGTCTCTTGTTCTTTCTGCTTGTAGTTATATTCCTAGTACTTAGGTCTGTGTCTGGCGCACAGTAAGTGCTTTAATAAATGCTTACTGATATGACTTAAACAGATCTGTCTGTTCCCTTTCGAAGGTCAGTAAGCAGAATGTCTCCTCCAAACAGATCTCATGTGCTGTGCACAAGAACCAGACCCAACTGGTTCTTGGCACAGCCCCAGTCAGGAAGTGTCTTTTGTCCTTTTAATAAGGTGCCAAGGGCCACCTGAAGATTCCAAATTGAGACACATCCCCTTTCATACAAAAGCTCAGCAAATTAATCAGGGAACTAGTTGGAGCTGGAAAGGAGCTTGGAGATCCTACTGTCCAGACCTCTCATTTTACAGATGAGGAAACTGAGGTTCAGAGGAGTGTAGTAATTGTCCAAGGTCACACAGGTAGTAAATCAGTCAGTCAACAAGCTTTTTTAGGCACTTTCTACATACCAGACACTGTGCTAAAGACTGGAAAGAGAAAGAAAGACAAAAATATAGTGCCTATCCTCCTTACAGTGAAACAATTGAGACACACAAGATACCGGCTAGAGAGTGGATGGAAATCATCTCAGAGGGAACATACTGCCTGAGTCAGGGAGACCAGTTAAAAACCCAATTGGTTAGTGGCAGAACCAAGAGGCAAAAAGTCAGGTCCTCTGTCTCCAAACCTAGTTCTCTTTCCATTGTCCCATCCTACCTTCTAATTAAATGACTAGAGGACATTTCTTTGAAACCACCATTTTGAAAGCATTCATTCATTCATTCATTCAGTTAGTTAAACTTAAACTTGTTTGAAATCTACTAATATCTAGGGTATCTAGGGTCCCTACCAAATCCAATTCCTAGACCTAAAAGGCTTATTCAAGTTGGAGGCTTTGTATCTGATGACAGGTGCTCCCCATCTCTGATCAGCTCCAGGAGTATTTAAATATTAATTGCCTACCATGGACCATAACCTAAGATAGGCTTATTTTCAATAAAGGGAAACCTAATTCTGCTGAGCTCCTCATTAGTCTAGAGCAGCCAAGACACTAGACCCTGGAAACCAGTTAATGGTTTATAACATTTCAGCAATGAAGATATTATAGAATGACTTATAACAGAACAAAGAGACCTTGGTCAGAAATCCATACATGAGGGAGCTGAGGCAGAGACAGCGAGAGTCCTAGAAAGGACTTTTGGTAGCTAGCTCTTGAGATGCTCAACATTTTGCCAGGTAGGAAACCTCTCCCTGGAAAGTGATAGTATCCAGGCCTCTGTGAGGTCTTATAAAAATTCTTATCCCAAGATGTAGAATCTGGTGGAGGGGCAGATGTCAGCACCCTAATGGCTGGTCCTTTATAGGAGGGAGGAATGCATAGGAGATGGGAAGACCAGGATTGAAACCAGGCAACTGCCACATTTCCAGCCATCCTGCCCCATGGGCATCTGGAAGCAGGAAATGAATGAGAGGCAGGGACCAGAGTTGGCCCAGGGTTCTAGCGACACCTCAAATGACACTCAGCAGGAAGCCAAGCAAGAAGAAGATGGCACAGAAGAAATATTTCATACTCACCTTGTAATATAGTCTCCCTGCAACCAAAGCTCACACCTCCCAACTTTTCATCTCTGCAGGGGACAAGCCAAATACCAAATTATTCGTAATAACATCTTTTGTGACAGCAAAAACAAAGGGAAAAAAGGGATGACCAACAATTGGAGAATGACTAAACCAGTTGCAAAAATGAATGTAAAGGTATGTCATCACAATGTAAGAAAGGACACATATGAGGAATTCAGAGTAACATGGGAAGATTTGTATGAACTGATACAGAGCAAAGTAGGTACAACCAAGAGAATAATATAATAACTACTATAACAATGTAAATGAAAACAGTACTGAAATGCAGCTAGACTAAAATTAATCCCAAGGACCAACCTTGGCCCCAGAGAATAAGCAGCACCAATGCACACACAGATGTGGCGGGCTATGGGTGTAGAATGCAGCACGTACGATCAGACATGTTTCAGTCTGTAGTTGGTTTGTTTAATAGCTTTTCTTTATTACAAAGAATGGTTCCGTGGAAGTGGGGAGAACGCTGGGAATGATCATAATGAAAAAAATAAGAGGCTTTCAAGAAAGTTTTTTTAATAAAATGTTTTTAAAACAATATTTTTGTTTTTAAAATAAAAGCATTTCTACTTCATCCTACTGAGTGATTCCACTTTAGCTGTGCTAATCTTACCAACAATTAGATGGAATATTTATAGATTTCCTAACACCACCAGGAAAGTTTCCAGCATACCTACCAAGAACACAATTTTCTAGAGCTATCTAATATGTCCATATTGTAATGACTACATGATTTAAGGTGTTCAGTGAGATAAAAATTGCAAAGCCATGTTGAGCTTCCAATTAAGAATGAAAAAAAAATCCATACTGTCCATTTGACCCACCGAGGTCTCGATTTTCCACATCTTCAGTTTTATGCTCTAATGTCTTCTTCTGTAATATTGATTAACAGTCCCCTGGTGAGCTTAGGAAAAGAAAATCTTCCCATCTTTCGGCATTTTTCCCTTTTGACAGCATACACGTATTTACATGAAAATAAGAAACAAATATTTGTCCTTTTTTTATATGAGCTGTCAGCACAAACTGAGGTGGTTTGGGAAACCTGTTCCAGAAAACAGGAGTAGCATTTATTATGGGTAATATTATGAAAGGTCATGGGTTCACAAAGCAAAATGTTAACAATAAAATTATATCCCACTATGCACTCCTACTGTTATAAGCCGCAGTGATCATTTTAGATTAATAAGTGATGCCTTACATCGAGGATGGTCGATTCAATTCAACAAGAGTCTCTCATGTGCCAGGCACTGGGCTAGGTGCTGGGGTTACAAAGATAAAAAACAAACCATACCTTGACTTTAAGGAGCTCACATTCTCTTGGGGGGGGGAGGGTGACAACATGGACACAGATTTATGTAAATTACCTTACATATAGGAAGTCATTCAAAGTAATCTCAGGGGGGAGGGGCATTAATAATGGGGATGGGAGGAGTGGAGATCAGGAAATGCCTCCTAAAGGAGGTGGTAACTGACTGGTGATGGGCTGGGGGTGATGCTTGGGATTGTTAGAGATGGAGACACTGATTCTCGAGAAATTATGGGTCTAAATAGTGCTGGTCACCTTGTACAGCATTAACTTTTAGCCCACTCAGATTAGATTAGATTGGAGCATCACTTAGTGCAGGGTCCATCCAGGAAAGTCGTCTAGGTCATAAGACAATCCCAGGTCCACTCTTTGGTGACAGAGTGTTCCAGAGTCCTTCACAGAATTCCAAATGCTCAAACTCAACCGCAAAGGTTAACACCTATCGGGGTTAACAAGGAGCCCCCAGAAGGAAATCCTGTCCATGTTGCTCGCTCGGCCTCCAAAGATAAGCCCCCACCCCACTTCCGGCCTCCTTTTCATTTCTTTGTCTGAAGGAAGCAATGAGCTCAACCGCGTCCAGTCATCCTTTTCTCCCTTCTTCCCTTCCGATAAGCTTCTCTTTGGCACGCCACGATCAGAAATTTCCTGATCTTCATTTGTATTAGGGATTCAGCCCATATCAAAGAGAACAGGGAGCAGAGGAGGAAAGCAGAGCCTTAGACATACAATTGTATATATGCAAATGCATGCAAATTCCTGCCAACATCTCCGTATCTATAACCGGGAAACGTCATGGGCCGGCTATTCACGCCTTCAGCGGCTCAGCCACCGAATGTGGCATCTGCGGCCGGGAGGATTGCCTATTCAGGGAACGGCGGAGCTGCTGCTGCTGGGCGCTGGTCCAATCGTGAAGCCTGCTAGGTGAGAAGTTGGTGCCTTCATGGAATCTATTTGTTAGTTAGCGGGCTTCCCGAAGACGGAGCGGATGCCCTGGCATCTCAAGAGGCGTTGTGAGGCTCAGATAAGATGCATACACCCCCCAAAATATATATATTGGCTAATTATCAATGATCGTTATTCGTCTTGTCATTTAAAATACACCATTTCAACTATTCAGTTCAATAAGAGGCAACTAGGTGTTTAAATGTATAGAATGATGAGCTTGGAGTCGGGAAGACCTGAGTTCGAATCCTGCCTCAGACATTTCTTGGCTGTGTAACCCTGGGCAAGTCACTTATCCTCTGCTTCAGTTTTCTCATCTGTAAAATGGGGCTAATAATAGCACCTACCTCCCAGGGTTGTTGTGAGAATCAAGTGAGATAACATTTGTAAAAAACCTTGTCACACAGTAGGTGCTATGTAAATGCTAGCTTATTATTATAACTATTTATTTAACACTCATTTTTTAACAAGTACTGTAGGGACAGACAAAAATAAAACAGCTCCTGCCCTCACAAAATTTACATTCTATTGATGGACAAATCTGTCCACAGATAAATAGACATAAGGTAATTTGAGGAGGGAAAGATCACTGGGCTAGGGATGAGGGCAGGGGGCAGGTATGGGGTGGGGGTTAACAGCATCAAGGAAGACTTCATACTGGAAGCAGTCCCTCAGCTGAGTTCTGAAAGAGGACAGAAATTTTGAGAGGCAGAAACGAACATGGAGCACATTACTAGCATGGCAGACAGGTTCTGCAAAATCATGGAGGAGTATTGAGTTCAGAGACCATTGTGGTTGCAATGTAGAATACAGGAAAGGAGATAACAGAATATAAGACTAGAAAGACAAGGAAGGGGGAGGCAGATTGCAAATCACTCTAATGCCAAGACAAGGAATTTGCATTCTATCCTTTAGGTAATATGGTTGTTGAATAGAGAAGTGATGTGTTCAGACCTATGATTTAGAAAAAATATTTTTGTAGCTATATGAAGAATGGTTTCAAGAGAAAAGACAACAAAAACTAGGGGAATAAATTAGGAGGCTATTGCCACAGTTCAGTAGGAGATGACAAAGATCTGAACTGCAGGGATGGCCACATGAGCCAAGAGGAGAAGACTGACTGAAAGAATTTGATGAAGTCAGAATCAACAAGGATTGGGAATCCAATGCTGAGAATGGGGATCAAAAGAGGGGAAAATCAAGAATAGCTTTAAGGGGACTAGTGTGTGCCTGGGAGGATGATGGCATTATCAGCAAAATAAACTATTCCATCAATCAGCATTTATTAAGCACCTGCTGTAAGCTGAACACTATTCTAAGCACTAATTATGACAAGAAAAACAAAAGACAATCCCTGCCCTCGAGGAGCTCACAGTCTAATATATGGGTAAGGATAATTAGTTCTGCTTGGAGGAATGTTGGATTTGAAGTAAAAATGCCCCACAGGAAGTTGATAATCTGAAAAGCACAAAAATAAATTGGAACTGAATATGTAGCCTATACAGTCCCCTGCTTGGTAAAAACCATGGCTTGTTATCTCTTTGAAAGGGAATAAGAATATACACTTTATACTAGAAGCATCTGTATATTTATACAAATTTTCTAAATGATTTTAGTGGCTTCCTGTTAGCCACTGGGCACTGAGGCAATCTTCTGACTTTATCACAGCTCCTGAATGATGATGCCATTGGCATTGAGGGTGGGGGAAGGGATGGAGGATAGACTCAATTCTCCAGCCCAAATAACATCAAACTAATGGGCTGTCACCCACATAACCAAGCCAGGAATTTGAGGAAATAGCTAGGAAGGCCATGGGAAAACGGGTGGGCAGAGAAAGGAAACACCATAAGGACAAAACAGGTCATTCTCATGACCATGTCTTTAGTGAAACCATGGTCCATGTGGACTCTTGGATGAGCTTTTTCCCTGGTGAGGCAAATACCCCCAGAAAACAAAGGCTACCATATTTTACACCTCTGGTGATAGTGACCTTCAGAGGATCATTAAACAGAATTTTCTTTCCAATGTTCAAATTGACGGTTGGAATTTACTCTTTCAAACAAATCTCTTCCAAGTGTAAGAAGATTAAGGAATTGGAAACACAGGGCAAAGCTTGCCTGCTTCACTCTGGGACCCCAGTGTTGCTAAGTGAACCTCCAGGGTAATTTGCATGGTCCTAGTGAGCCACAAGGTGTGCTGGGAAATGAAAAGTATTTATTCACTCCAAACTAAACAGCAAAAAAAGCCTGACGGGGCCAGAAGTTGTCGGAAAACGAGACTTTAAACTAAGGATATGAGCAGGTAATCTTCAAAAGAATCAATTCAAGCTATCAACAGCAACCTTACCAAAAAAAAAATGCTCCAAACTGCTAATTAGAGAAATATAAATCAAAGTAGTTCTGAGGCTCTACCTCATCCCAATCAGACTGGCAAAGATGACAAAAGAAGAAAATTATCGCTAAATAGGTGCATTAGTACACTTAGCCACCTTTGAATTGGTGCATCCTTTCTGGAAAGCATTGGAATTATGCTCCACAAGTTACCACATTGTATATCTTCTGACAAAGCTATTTGGCTAGTAGGTCTTAACCCCAACAAAATCGAAGAGTAAAAACAGTTTTTTTTTAAATAGCAACCAAAGCCTAGAAACTAAAGGGGTATCTACCTATCAGGGAATGGTTTGTGAATGTAATGAAATATTATTTTGCCATCAAAAATTATGAAATGGATGATTTCAGAGGAAATCTGAAAGACCTCTATGAACTGCTAAAGACTTAAGTAGGTAGAACTAGGAAAACAAGGTGTACCATGACAACATTTTATAGAGAAAGATGGCTTTGAAAGACATTAGAACTGTGATCAATGTAATGATAAACCAGGAGTCCAAAGGACTAAAGATGAAACACACCACCACATCCATCTAAAGAGGTGAAGGATTTAAAATGTAGACTGAGATAAACATTTTTGAACAGGACCAATATGAAAATTTGTGCTATTGGAATATGCATATTTGTTATCAGAGTTTTAGGTTCCTTATTTTATTGTTCAATTGAGGGGGAAGGGACTATGGACAGTGGGAGGGAGAGATAATAAATGCTTGTAAAACTAAAGTTTGTTTTGTTTTTAAATAAAGAGAATCTCCAGGTTTCTTTGCTGTGCTGGATGGGTGCAGTTACATATCTGATTAACAAAAAAGCTGAAACAGTCCTTAGGTATGGTCAATCTTCTAAAAAAAATGATAAATACTTTCTTTAAGGACAAAGAAACCCAGGTGGATAGAAAAGCTCCAATATAGGGCAGGAACTTAAATCAGGAACAGATGACAAAAACCCTCTGCATAAGGTAGAAGAAATCAGCAGGGAGCAGGACACAGCCCCAAGAGTCTAAGTTTTCCAATATTACAGCTGTACAATAGCCTCTTGTTCTGGTAGCACAGAAATTTGTGGGAGACCGTGCTCCTTTGAATAGGGATGGTTGTTTTTTTGTTTTTTAACTTGCTGTCAGGTTTAATTAAGTGCCTTTTGCTTTGCATTAGTGTGTCACCTGATTTGGTCTGGGACAAGTAGATACATTCATGGGGGCTCAGAGCTATAGTTTTATGTAGACAAATCATTGCAGTAAACCTGGATGTAGCTGGGTTAGGGAAGGGATGTCATAGTAAGGGAATCCTAAACTGTGCAAGCAACATTGTAAATTACAACTACCCATCTACCCCTAACAACAGTAAGTGCCCTTGGGAAAATTATGTAACTTCTCTGGACCTAAAATGAGGGGACTGGATTAAGATCTCATCTGTCTAGATCTAACAATGTAAATATCTTCTTTCTTACATATGCAAAGTACCCACTTAGAAACAGTGACACCAGATAGCATCTTATTTCAAAAGTAAATCAGCTAGAGAAACTTTGACCTGTTTCTGCAACATCTGTTTTACCTGTTCAGGAGTAAGAAAACCTCACGCTACATTAGAACAGGAAAATATTCAAAGTCACCCACACACATACACATGCCAGACACGTTTATACAGTGGGACAGAATGAAGAAAGCAAAACCAGGAGAACAAGATGAGCAAGGACAGCAATAGTGTGAACAGAGAGAAGGGTAAAAAGCAGCCAGACTCAGATTCATGACCCTCACCTAGCTTGGTGCCAGAGAAAAGAGGGAACATATGTCAGCACAGGAGATGGAGCACAGACTTGGAGTCTGAAAGAGCCGGCTTTGAGTCCTGCTAAGCAAGTCCCTTAATCTCTCTCAGCCACAATAATTTATAATAATGTAATAATGTAAAATAATTTCAAGAAAAACAACAGCTAGCCTTTAGGTAGTCTTTTAGAGTTTTCAGAGAGTCTTACAAACATTATCTCATCCTTACAAAAAACCTGACACAGGAGATTATTTCCATTTTACAGTTGAGAAAACTGAGGCAGATAAAGATTAAGAGCCACCTTAATGTATGACCCCAGGCTCACACAGTTGTAAGTGCCTGAGACACTATTGAAACTTGGTCTTCCTAACTCCAAGGCCAGAGCACTAACCATTGTGCTATCCAGCTGCCTAAAACTGGGAGAGAGAACATCGATCACCTCATAGGGTTAGTGTGAGGTTCAAAGGAGATTATATAAGCAAAGCACTCTGCAGTCTTCAAAGTACCATGTAAATTTTAGCAATTGTTTTTATTGGTCAAGAGGTGGGAGACTGTAGATATTAAACACTACCTGGGTCAACGGATGCTGTTGCTTTGACCAATGACTTTACTTAACTTTTTTTCCCCTGGGACAAGGAGCAATTCAATGATGAGGGGAGTATGGTATGGTGGTAAATATGATGGGGGGAAAACCATAGGAATAAAGAAAGTATTTTAAAAGAAAATCCATCGGAGTGGGAGGGAGGGAGAGAATTTAAAGCTCTAATTTTTTTTTAAATGAATGTCAAAAAAAAGTTACATGTAATTGGGAGATATTTAACAAACTATATTTTAAAAGTATTTTTAAAAAAATAAAATTCCTGAACCTATACCATATTTTTGACTCTATACTGGATACAGTGCCTCAACCATTGCTATCTGAGCAGAAAAAAATTGCCCTCACTTCTCCTACATGTTACCCACCTCCTGAGAGAGAGGTGATAGACTCAAGAATGTGGATGGAGACATTACTCCTTGGATGTGGCCAGCGTGGGAATAAGTTTCACTTGACTGTATATATTTGTTACGAGGGTTTTGTTTCTCTTTCTTTTTTTCCAATAGGGAAAGGAGTTGGGAGAGAGAGGGGAAAAAAAAGTTTTGTTAGTTGAAAAAAATAAAATTTAATTTAAGAAAAAATTAAACCATTTCATCTTTCTGCCAAAGCTTCTACAACTATGCCCCAGCAGATACCACTGCCACCTCTTCCATATGGCTTTTACCCGTGCCGAGAAATGACCATAAGCTTTCTTGGTTTATAAGATTTGCAGCTCCTAGATATATCCCGAGGACCCATCCTCTAAACCTTGTAAAACAAAAAAGAAAAAAAAATCCAGTTTTCACTGCGTTCTTGGAGAGTTTGGATCGGCTTTCTTTTAAAATCCCAGCTCTGTCCTCCAATTAACTACACCAGTCAGACCCTTATTTGTTTTTAGGGTGACATTTGAAATTCTTGTTCTTTCTTTCTTTTCTTTTCTTGCTTTGCTCTGAAGGGTAAAAATAATCTTCCGAAAGCTGCACTCTCAGCTTGCCTTCATGGTGCCCTTCACTCCTCATGGTCTTACCCACACCCAGGGTACTGAGGGTGTTCAATAAGCACTAATCCTTGTTAATAATTTAAAAGTCTCTAGAAGTTATATTGGACTGCAATCATCTCAACAGACACTTGGGATGCATTCAAAAGAGACCAAGAAATGAGCGGCTTGCTTTCCTAACCACTGGTCAAACCCATTTAAAGATACCATGACAATGACAAGTTGTTGTTATTATTAACAGTATCAATAACTCCAATTTACATAATGCTTTCCAAAGTGCTTTATATACACTGTCTCATTTGAATTTAGGGCTTTGTCACTGAAGATATTCATAGAGAATTTTGGGACTGTGGCTGACGAAAAGTCAAAAAGACATAATTTCTGCATAATTAATCAATTTATTACTTACAGGTAGCAAATAATTAATAAAAGGATGGTCATTTGGCTTTTTCCCATAAACCAAAGACCCCTCGTGGAGGCCTCTTGATGTTTATACACCTTTGGAAGAGTGGGTGTTCCCAACCAATTCTGATTGGTTAATAATTCATGAGAGAATGAATATTATGAAGAGAGGTGGGCTTTTTCTAATGAGAGGTTGGATACTGATTCTGCTCCCCTGTCATGGACAGAGACACATCTTAAGCCAGAATACTCTCTTCTTGGGCATTCTATATGAAAGGATCTATCCTCCACCTACTCAGTAAACAATGAATGTTGGTGAAGTAAGAATTCTACCTAGGTTACATTCTCTTTGTAATATCTTCTAGTCAGGTCTGGCAAGAAGCATGTGCCCAGAGGATTTGGGCAATCTCATCTATCAGTAATGTCTTTCACAAGGTCTGGCTGAATAACCTATAGGAGTTTATTGCTGAAGGAGGAAAGAGTAAGAAAAAAACCTGGATCCCCCATACTAATTGGTCATTAATATGAGAGAAAAAATAACTTCTTTCAGGGTTCAAGGTCAACTTATTAAGACTAGATAACAAAACTGGGATAAGGGAAGACTGAGGTACAAGTTAATTCTTGCTTTCAAGTAAATAGATAAATGAATCAGGTTCAGAACTGGAAGGGAAGAGAGTGGACTGGGACTCATGGGAGAAGGTAGGCAGAAGCAGCTCACCACCACCCATCTTTTGGAAAACCACCATTTTCTGGATATTCCTACACCAAAGAAATCGTGAAGTACCAGGATTTCAGGAGAATCAAAACTGCAAATGACGCAAAAAGCCATGGAGAGATAAAATCTGCAGTGTGCCACCAATAAGGCATTGATGGCATCTAGGCGGTGCCAGAATGGGCAGCTAGGTGGCGCCAAAGTGCACAAAGCTCTGGGCTTGGAGTCAGGAAGACTCATCTTCCCGAGTTCAAATCTGATCTCAGACATTTAGTACTTGTGTGACCCTGGGCAAGTCTTCTTTGCCAGAGAGAGAGAGAGAGACAGAGACAGAGAGACAGAGAGAGACAGAGAGAGAGAGAGACTGAATTATAGCAGTGGAGATTTAGACTAGAAAAAGAACCTAGAGATGGAATTTTTGCAACGGAACCTTCAAGGTCATGTAGCCCAGTCCTTCACTTTCCAGAAGGGGAAAATGGGGCCAGAGACTAAACATAAGGAAGAATCTCCCCAAAGCAAGAAATTGTGTAACATTGTGCTGGATCACTAGAGTTGGAGGATTATAGGATCTCTTTCTCTTACAGTCTTTAGAAAATAGGAGAGAGTTATAGAGTTATATATATAATTATATATAGTTATAACAAGAGCCCAGCTATTAGTAATAAATAATGGCTTCAGTCTCCTCCAAATAAACAACCAACCAAAATATATATTTTTTAAAAAACCCTTTTTCTGGCTTCTGATATCTCTCTTCCTTTCCTTCTTTTATTTTTAACCTGGATATGCTCAAATATTTAACACTATTTAAATGTATGTTTGTTAAGATTATCAATATATACTGTAACCCAAGCTTCTTTCAGTCCTGAAAGCTACACAACTTTTGTGGCATGCTCTGAGTCAACATGCACTCATAACCATAGTTCACAAGCCCCCACTGATGTTTATTTCACCAGATCAACCAGAAGCCACATCACTTCAAAGCAAATGACACAAGTAAACAGCATAGCAAAGTAAATAATGAGGACAATTTCTTCCCATGAGCACAGTGATACACTCTCTCACAGGTTACTAGGGAACACATACATGGTCAAGGAATATGCGTCGCCAAGTCAGGGGTGTTGAGGAGCCTTCCCAAGATTGTAGGAGCTAACATCTGGAGCTAAAAAGGGAACTCCAAAGTGTACATGAACAATCCTCCCATTTTATAGATGAAGAAAGGAAGGCCCAAAGAGGTTATGCAAATCTCCCAAGGTCACACACATAGCAAATGTCAAAGGTAGAGTTTGAACTCAGATCCCCTGACTCAAGAGTCAGTCTTGCTTTCTACTGCATCCTCCTGTGGGGAGAACACATGAGAAAAAGAACCTAGAGGAAGAATTTTCTAGATGGAACCTTCAAGGTCATGTAGTTTTGTGGGAGAAGATGTCACATAAGCAAGAGCCACCCCCGGTCCCAGGGAACCACATCTATCTGTACCAAACTGTGCTATTTACTTCCTTGTGAAGCCCCAATATGCTGATCTAGAAACTCTGGCTGCAAACTACCTTCTCTGCCATAACTACACACTGGAAGCTCCTCTATGGGTCTGATCTTTCCTCTCCACCGCCATCTGCTGGCACCTCATTTTGAGCTGTTGTCTGTTGGTCTCCACTGCTCCCATCTGCTGTTTCTCCAACGAATTGCAGCTGCTATGAAATCTTTGATATGGACTGGCCTAAATTCGGTTACCAGGTTGGCCCCAAAGCCATGTTATTTTTTTTTATTCACAGCAATTCCCAAAGACTGTCTGCTAAGTTAAAGGGGTGGG
This sequence comes from Pseudochirops cupreus, assembly GCA_028627135.1. Classification (NCBI taxonomy): domain Eukaryota; kingdom Metazoa; phylum Chordata; class Mammalia; order Diprotodontia; family Pseudocheiridae; genus Pseudochirops; species Pseudochirops cupreus. The sequence goes on from CM053581.1 coordinate 573,397,995, forward strand.
GAGTGTTAAAGTGGGAGGAGTACACATATTGATGAATTTATAAATCCTTGAAATTTTGAGGTCTATAATTAAATGAGGTGAGGAGAAAAAAATCATTTGCTGAAAGCAACAATATACCAGCAAGGTTCTAAAAGATTTAGACATTCTTGAGAGGGAATGTAATGACTCCTGTAAGCAAACATCTACTGAAATGTACTTATATGGGAGATAAAGGCACATCTATTCTCTCAGAGGAACTATTTGGACACGACATAAACATGTTTGTATATGTCTAACCAGCAGAAAAAGACTAGTCCGATTTAACTTTTTATCAAACTATTCTTTTGAATTCTCTTGTCTACCAAACTGAGAGATGATTTCCAGTCAATTCACGCATTTGCAGCCCTCCAAATGAGAAACTATCTGGTTTTCCCATTCAGTTAGATCACTGGAGTTCAGGTTAGAGGAGAAGAGGAAGAGGAGGAAGAAGTAATGGGAATATTCACAAGCCAGAAGCCCGCCTTCACAGTCAGGACCCTTACAATCACCTACTCCTAGTCCATAAAGCCCAGAGCTAGGAAGAAAAACATCTCCAATTTGACTACTGCCGTCCACCAAAGGCTTCAGTTGTCTGCTTTAGTCGTCCTAGACTTGGCAGAGGTAGGTTTATGAGCTCCAGCCACAGGTGAGTAGGAGTCCTCTCCTACTCCCACAAATCAAAGAATTTCTTCTCCGTTGAGGAAGTTTTTGGAGGCCAAGGCCCTTTGAGGGTAGCCATGTGCCCCTGTAACAAGAGTCCTTCAAGTTTAACTGAAGAATTATAATAAGCAACTTCCACCTTCCGTGGGGACCCAGATGCTCATATCAAAGTCATAGAATATTATAGCTGAAATGGACCTCAGTGGTAATAGGCCTGATGTTCACAGAACCCTTTAAGGTTGGCAGAAAGCTTTATTCATTTGATAGCACTGTCAGAAAAACCTGAACTCAAATCGAGCCCCAGACATTTACTAGCTGTGTGACTTTAAGCAAGGCACTCCACCCTGCTTGCCTCAGTTTCCTCATCTGTAAAATGAGCTGGAGAAGGAAATGGCAAACCACTTTAGTATCTACGCCAAGAAAACCCCAAATGGGGTCACTAAGAGTCATGGGCGAAGGCCCATTGAACTGACTGAACCTGTCAAGTAGGTATGATAGGTTAAAAGGTCACAGATTTAAAGCTGGAAGAACCATCTAGTCTCACCCTTCATTTTACAAATGAGGAAACTGAGGCCAAACCTCTCCCAAAGTGGCCCTGCCAGCTGCTGGCAGACTAAGCTAGATCCTGACCAGCTCTTCCAGCCCTGCCCACTTCCTCCAGCACCATGATGCTGCACTGATTTGTAACTGATTTGTAACCCAGGTAAGCACCCTTCTTACTCTAAGGAGCAAGCAATTGGACACTTTTAGAATTTTTCAAATTACATACCATCCCTTAAAAAAAACTAGCCCTAGGTGAAAGATGAGCCAATCTATACTTACTTGAAATGTGTTTATAGACACCATTCCCAGTCCTTGCAATGGTTTACTCCAGTTATCTGAAGATTAGAGAGTGCCTCCCCTGCTGACCCCTCTGATGGATACTGTTTATCTTCACAGTTCCTAAGGATTCCACTAATAACAACCCCTCACTCTCCTTCTGCTTTCAATGTGAGGACAACATGAATAAATTAAAGTGAATGGTTAGAGTTTATCTCGATACATTAATTTAACTTGACCCAAAGCAAGAGACTCATCAACCAAGTAGCCGCAAAGAAATATTTGGACCAAGCATTTCAACCTCGGATCAACCCCTCTTAGACCAGGCTTGAAGGCGGTAACATTCAGAGTCTTTCATTATTTTGTTTAATCCAGTCTTGTTCAAAATAAGTCAGGCATTCACTGGCTGTGGCTTGGAAGTCTTTTTGCTGGAGACAGATTGTCACTGTAACCATGTCTGTGTTTCTTGTAAAAGGCTGAAGTCTATTTTCTGTTGCCTATTTCAAAGCATGACATCTACCTTAAAAGCATATTTTAACAGCAGGTCAGCAATAAATCTTGTTGCAGAAGTACAGATGAATTAACAACGTATTGGTTAGCTACAGCAGGGTCCTTGTTTCTCTTTAAAAGCTGAATCCTTTGGACTAATGCACTTGTTACTTCAGACTTTATCAGAGAAAAGCGGCAAAATGTTTTAAAAGTGGGACTCTGCTTATCTTCACGTATAAATGATCCCTATGGAAAATTGTTGGATTAATCTTATCATATAGTTCAATAGGAAAAAGACCATTCTTGAGAAATAAAAAGCAACTTTTTGGGTTCGTTTCTGGGACCTGCAGGAACCCAGGAATTTACAGATTATCAAAGCAAAAATGGTGGGGGGTAGGGGTGGGGGAGGGAGATGCAGGGTCATACATTTACAGCTAGAAGGAGCTATCTAGGCCAGCCTCCTACTTTTGCAGATAAGGAAACTGAGGCCCCTAGAGGTTAAGTGGTTCCATGAAACTGTTCTGCTACTTTCAGGGCATCATAAAGAGGATGGACATCAATGATTTTTTTTTTTATTCATTAAGTATTATGCAATGTGGAAAAGAAGACAGATCAGATTACAGGCGAAGTATTCATTCTGTGACTTCTGGGATTTGTGTGGTCTGACCAGGAGACAGGCAATGTGCTTGAGAGGAGCCCAGTCTCTCTTTCACTATTATGAATTATTCATTTATGGACATGGCATTACAAGAAATCACATTTTCCCCTGGTAAGACTCTTAGACGCTCTCGCTCTCTCTCTCTCTCTCCTTCTCCCTGTCTCTCTCTCTTTGTCTATGTCTCTCTTACTGTCTCTGTCTATCTCTCTGTCTCTGTCTCTCTGTTTCTCTCTTTGTCTCTCTCTGTCTCTGTCTCTCTGTCTGTCTCTCTCTCCCTCCCTCCTTCCGTCCCTCTATCTCTCTCCTCACCTCCCCCCTCAAATAATCCCTCAGTTCCATTTTGCCAACAAGACCAGTCCCTTCCTCCTTTCTCCCTCTCCCAAGGTGTTTGCACAACCACATCCCCTTATGACTGCATGATCACAATTAATGTATGCTTTCACCTGGCCACAACGGTGCTCCATAGACTCATCATCTGGGTGAAGGAGCATGCCTTCCCCTGGTACAGGAAGGTGATGTCCTTCCTGATCCTTTTTTCCTTCCACCCCTGTGGCCCCCTGAATCCTGCACAGCCCGAAGAGCAGGGCAGCTGATTACAAAGAGGCGGCCTGACTGCAGCAGTAGGTCGTCCTCACTAAACCTCGCTGTTGTAGAAATTCCAGATGCTACCAGAATAAGGGACTCAATCCATATTTGCCAGCTCTAATATGAAATCTGTCAGAGCCCAAATTAATGAGTTCCAAATTCCTTACATCATGATAACAGGTTAAGACTGGTCAATTAATTACAGAAATCCTTCCCGATTCATTGTTCGGCAGAGGCCCAGATCGTGTCTTACGCTACTCGGTGACACAAGGCTTTTGGGTTCCTGTTGTTTCTAGGAAGAGCCTCCTTTGAATGGAGGCTGCCTGAGATGGCAAAATGTTAAATGTCACACGTTAAATTTGCACTTTTCTGTAATTGCTTTTGTTCAAAAAAAATTTAAATTAAAGCAACAAACATTGTTGGTGTACAGTACAGAGACTAAGAGGGCTCTGGCTGAACGGAGACAGATGCCCCAAGACAGGCGAGGGCCCACCATTGGTCTCTGCCATCTATCCCTATGTCCCCGTATCTCTCTTTGAGGAGAGAGGGACATTTGGGAGAAGACACAGGCCGTGTGCTAATTGGATCCTGCCCTACTTCCCTATAAACTAACCCTATCTGTAAAAAAACCTGGGTTCACCCACAAGATAAATAAAGAGGAGATGATTCATTTTACAAGAGGATGTTTCATTTTACAAAAGTGTTCCAACAAAAACTTCATTAGCTAACTAGCTCCCACTGGACTGGTGCAGTTTACAAAAACATGATTTGTTCACGTTTTCGTTTGCATGCACGTGAGTGTGCGCCTTTGTGTTAGAAAGGGATGTGTTTGGCCGCTGGTCTGGTGACTTTCGTGGACAACTGTGGCTGAGAAAAACTCCCAGCTGGCCAGCCCTTCCACCATGTATGTTCCTAAAAATCTGGAATTAGAGAGGCCAAAAATCACAGACTGAAAACTGCAAGGGATCTTTGGCGCACCTACTAGTCAATTAGTCAACCAGTAAGTATTTATTAATAACAAAAATAAATGTGTTAGCTAGTATTATAAAAACTTATAAGAGCTCACAATGCTATAGCACATACAGCACTTTTACAGGTCAGGAAACTGAGGTAAACAGCAGTTGAGTGACTTGGCCAGGGTCATACAGCTATTAAGTATCTGAAGCCCAATCTGAACTCAGGTTTGACTCCAAGTTTAGTGCCATATCCACTGGCCACAGAGGTCACCAGAGTAGCAGCTAGATATAACTTAAAGCCTTAGATACTTGCCTGGGCCAATGAGACATCGAGTGGCATACTGGGGATCACGACATTAGTATGTGTCAGAGACCCCACTTGAACAAACACGCACACATTTACTGTAGTGTGTATGTACACAGACACGTACCATATATGCCACATGTGCTCTATGACACATAGACATACTCCGTATCTATGGTTTAATCACTACAACCCTGAAAGGCAGATAATGCCGATGTTACCTATGTCCCCATTTTGCAGATGAGAAAACCGAGTTCATGGAAATCAAAGGACCTTGGCCTGTGGTAACAGATCTCAAGTGGTAAAATGCTTAACAGTCATGGACTTGAATCCTGTTTCTGCCCCTTATTTGCCTTTATAAAATTGAACAAATCACTTCCCTGGCTTTCCTCAGTTTCCTCATCTGAAAACTAAGAGGGGTGGGACCAGATGTTAAGTTTTAGAGTTAGGAATTGTGCATTATTTATGATGACTGTACCAGCAATACTGTGTGTGTGTGTGTGTGTGTGTGTGTGTGTGTGTGTGTGTGTGTGTGTGTGTGTGTGTGTGTGTGTGTGTGCCCGAGCACGCGCCTTTGCAGGCCAGCCTGGGAATGACCTAAGTTCAAGTCTCCCTCCCACCCCCCATTTAGGTATGTATTGCCATGTGACCCAGGCCCTCACTTAACCTTTAAAGTGCCTCAGACAATTTCCTAAAACAATGATGTTCTAGAGCTGGTGCTATGGTCATTGGTACAGGAAGTTCTTTCACTGGGTTCCCTTTATCCATTGAAATCACAGGTCCTGACCAAAAAAAACAAAAACCAACTCAATATACAGTATATACTTTATAAGGGCTGAGAGGCGTAGTGGTCTCCAAATTCTTTTGGTCATACACTCCCATCAAAAACTTCTGGATATGTACCTCTCATGCAAGTGTATTTACTTATTGTAAATTATATACTTTTGCTATTGTACTAATAATACTTATGTACCTTATAAAAATTTACACCAAAAAACGGAGGAGATAAAGATGAAATAACATTTGATCCTGGAGCACTAGAGATCCATGGGAGTTTATAGAACCGGGGAGGTGACGTGCTCAGACTTCTATTTTGGGAAAGTCATGTTGGCAGCTGTATGAAGATCATACCTTGTAGTAAAGTTGTCAGGGAGACCTGAGGATGAGGAGGCTGTTAGAACGATCTAGGTGAGAGGGGATGAGGGTCAGAACTAAGGGGTGTTCGTGGAGAGAAGGAGCCTCCTTCGCCACCAGTGCAGGCCGTCGGCCTGCCACCCTTGGTTCTAGCCCTACCCCCCCACCCCCGCCCCAGTCAGAGGACCACAAATTAGACCTGAGATGCTAGTCTGTATCTGGGGTCCAAGGTTCCGAAGGATGAGCTCCCTAAACACGACTTGGGAACTCTACATATGTGTGCATTCTGTGTTCTAATGTGCAGATCGCAGGTGAAATGGAGATACAGAAATACACATAAGTGCAAAGAGGCTGGGTTAGAAGTGGGCCTCAGTCACGGTTTTCTTACCGCCCCCCGCCCCAAGCAATGACTCCCACTGCAGTCATGCCAGGGGGGAGCGGGGGAGGGTGGGGTACTGTGGACCGCCCGCCGCCGAGCCCGTCTCGCGAGCGCCCCCAGACGGCCGCCAGTCCCAAGGCTACATTGTAGCCAAGTACAAAGGGGCCTTCCCCGGAAGGCTTTCCCTGGGCGGGCTGCACCAACCCCGCGCTGAACCGGCTACAGCCCCGCTCCCTCCCGGAAGCCAAACAACGGACTAGAGGCAGTTCTAGGTCTGAAGACCAAGATCTTTCCGTTAAGTGATCCACGGGCGGGTCCCCAGCCGGGGGTGATCCTCGCCTTCGGCAGCAGCCCCCGCAGGAGGCCAAAGGAAAGGCGGGGTCCCGGGGACGGCCTGCGCGGGTAGGTGGGCAGGCTTTTGTACTGGCATGCGTACAGAGTGGGCATCCAGAGGAAAGCTGGGGATTTCCGGGCCTTGGGCTCCCAGACCTGACTCTCGAGACCAGAGCACCAGTGGAAGTCGGGGCCTGCTTCCCTCCCCCCAGCCCCGCCCCGGCGCCCGCGAAACAAAGAGCTTCTGCGGCACCAGAAATAGCATATCCGCCCCTACGGGGCCGGAACAGCCCGGCGACTTCCTAGTCCCCGCCGTGCGCGGCACGCGCACGCACACACAAAGGCGTGCCATTGTACCCCCAGACCCAGGCAAACGCACGCGTGCGCACGTTATACCCAGCCCCAGAGAAACAAAAGCGCGCGCGCGCACGCAGCCACAAACAGAACACACGAACGCGCGCACGCACGGACAGACCTACAAACATGGAAGCCGCCTAGGAGAAAGGCTTGTGCAGAACCATCCACAGATGCGGTTGCAGACGCTCATAATCACTGACACACAGACATGCAGACACGACACTCGCAGTCACACGCACAAGTGCAGACACGAGTGCACGCGCACAGCTGCACACACCCACTGCCACAGATATGCAGATGCGCGTGAACACGCACAGCCAGGCGTAGAGGCAAACAAGTTCGCCCGCCACACAACGCCGCTTTGTCAGTAAATGAATGAGTCTTTCTCCCACCACAAAACGTGGGAGACAGGTGGGGCCTCCCTCCCTCTCACTGACGCACAGGAGTTGGTGGGTGATCGTTAAAGTCCTCCACCACTGCTTTCCACCCCCAGATAGGACTGGAGGGAGGGAAGGAGGCAGAAGCATCCCAAGCCACAGCCGCCGCCACCCCCTTCCCTGGTTCCAGGGCGAGTGGGGTTTAATCCTGGACAAGGAGGCTTGCCGGGCCTGGGTTTTTATGCAGCCGGGGCTCGGGGCCCGCACTCAGCCTGTCTGCGCAGTAAATTGCTGTCTTTTTGTGGACGTGGTTGTTCACACTCCTCCTCCCCCTCCTCTTTTTGTTGCGGTTGCTATGGGTTACCAGGGCGGTTGCCATGGGTTACCGGACCAAGGCCGGCTGCCTGGTTACCTGACAAACAGTCCCAGCAGCCCGAGCCCGCTGGAGACAGTGCATACTGCAAGCCAAGGCTGGGGAGGAGGGGAGGAACGCGCGTGTGCGGGGCAGAAAGAGAAACACACAGAGAGAGCGCGTGAGCGTGTGCGCAGGCCACTGAGACAGAACCCTGCACCCAGTCAGTGTGTGTTTGCAGCTTCAGGAAAACTACTGCAAGTGGGTGGGGGGGAGCTATAAAGAAGGCCCGGAGGTAAGAAGCTAGCCAGAAACGCTGCTTGAGATGCTGCCCGGCCTGTGGCTGCAGTCAGGGGCGTTGGCGAGGGGGACCAAGGAGGGAGGAGGGGAGATGCCTCTCGGGCTCGCTAACGAAAGTGTCCAGACACAAGAGTGTAAATGCACGGGTAAAGGGGGCTTCGTCCTGGGATTTCTTCCTTTTTCCGATACAGTTCAGGGTTCAGAAGGCAGAGGGATTTTGCAGAAAAAGAAAAGGGTCGTGGAGGAGCAGAGCTTAAACTGCTAAATCAGTTCTGTCCAGTGAGTGCACTTGTCAGGACAAGGAGGGAGGAAAGTTTCCTGCAAGAAAAAGATCAATAGTAGG
>CM053581.1:573421023-573468624 GCA_028627135.1 Pseudochirops cupreus
CGAGGGAGGAAGAGAAAGAATCTAGAATTTAAAGTTCTATAATCAAATGTTAAAAATATATATGTATATATACATATATATACAATTATTATTATTATTATTAACTACATCCAACTGGAACTTAAGATACACAGGCACTGTGGTTGGGAGATCCATCCTGCCCTATCGGAAAGTCAGAGGGTTGATGGGGGAGGACAAGGGGATGGCTGTTTTGAGGGGGGGGTAGGGGAAAGATGGGGAGAAAATTTGAAAAAATTTTAAAAATTTAAAAAATAAAAAAAGAATATATCCAATAATAAAAAAAGAAAGAAAGAAAGGCTTCCCCGCTCTAAAACCCTGTGAAGTGTTTTCCTTTACTGTAGAATCTTGCAAAGTGCTTTCCCTTACTCTAGAACCCTGTGAGGTATTTTCCCTTACTCTAGAGCCCCATGAGGTACTCTCCCTTTGCCCTGGAACCCTGTGATGTGCACCCTGGTTTGGCACATAGTAGGTGCTTAATAAATGTTTAACGACTGATGAAATCCAAGATCCAAATAAACATAGAACCCTAGACTAGTCCTCCTATCTGTGTTTAAGGACGGCCAGTATGGACGAGGAAAAACCAAGGGTGTGATTTCCCTTCCAAGCTCATAATCTGGTCTTATTCCAAGTAATATGACAAACTAGCTACTCTTTAGTTTTGTTTTCAGGTCTTGGTTTGTTTTTTTTTTCCCCTGTAGGGAGAATGACCCAGGCTCTGGACTAAGATAAATTAATTCCATATGATTATTCACTCCCCATTTTCTAATTACAAGTGTGAAATATTCTGCATCTCTTAGGGAGAAACACACATCTGATCAGCTATGAAATTTATGTAGGGCTATGTTCTGTCCTCCACGCACCCCCCTCCCCACACACACACACACAAAGGCAAGAAACAAAGGAGCATTTAATGAGGAATTTCAAATTTCATCGTTATCTGGAAATGAAGAGTTCCACACTCACCAGAAAATTAAGGACAGGCAGTGTGACCTAATGGTTAAAACCCTGGAGCTGGAGTCACTCAGTGAGATGACTGGCATCTTTAAGCTCAGCGTGGCCCGTGCCCTGTGCTAAGTGAAATCCAACCTGAGACACTTAAAGCACCTTAAGGTTCACGAAGTGCTTTCTGTGTTATTTTGTCCATTTCCCTCTGCTCTCAGATCCTTGTTCTTGGCATCACCATCATCACTGTTGTTCTTTATTATCATTCCCTTCATTAACTGCATCATTATTGTTTATCACCATCATCAATATTATTACTCTAAAATTGAAATAGATTTCTAAATGAATTTTGGGAGCCATCTTTAAAAGCTGCAGAGGAAATGAGTCATTATGGTCACAGCTGAGATGAAGAGGTAATGAAAATGACCTTCTCCAAAATCAAAAGCCTTTGCATTCTTCTCCAAGTCCACGATGACTCCCCATCAAACACCTATGAGCCCCCTTTGTTTTACCTTGGTCCTGAGGGTGAATCTTCTACTCACATGGATGCAGATCTCATAGTCAATGTAGGAGTGCCAGAAGTCTTCCTTCTGAATGCGAGGATCCCGGACCCAGACGCTCACAAACTCCTGGGAAGACATACCAAGCCAAGGGATTTGTTTGAGAATAAAAGGGGATCTTGAAAGGCTAGAAAATGACTGACTTAGGCAATCAAGATGGGAGACAGTGTTTCAACCCTTTGCAAGGAGAAGCAAGATGTGACTCATTGACCCTCAACAGGTCTGGGAAAATTCCTTCCCACAGAATCAGCCTACCCAAAAAGGAGTAATTTTTAGAATAAGACAATACTGAGGTTTTAGTTTGGAAATATTTGTGACTTCTTCCCCAAATTTGACAGTCATGCCAGGTTCATTAACATATAAGAAATAATTTCAAGAAAGTATTTCTCTCTTCACCATGCTCTCCTGCCCTCACAATAGAATGGACATTCCTTAAGGACAGGAACTGATCCATTATCATCCCTATATGCTTAGCACCTAGCACAGTGCCTAACACACAGTAGGAGCTTAATAAATGTTTGCCAAATTAGATTGGATTATAATGCTCTTATGACAAGGGAAAGAGCCGAACTCCCAGAGGGTGACAGGGAAGCAACCCTCTCCCCACCTCTCCACTCCCAACCAACTTTCCAAATCCATCTGGCCTTTTGATGGATAATCTTACTCTGGTTTGATCCCTTCTCTAAAACAGGAGTTTCCACTCATGCATCTCAGTAAAACATTTTTGCACAAATACAGCGTATGTACTTTTACTTTTAAATTATACAACATAATAACATACTATGACTTGTGTATGCTAAAAAAATACAAAAATAGACATTGCAAAAGAATGAGATAAAAATGAAATAGGGCACCCTTGGAGTTGACTGGGTGGGAGAGTAACCTGCTCTTTGGGAAAGTCACCTGGGCAGGGGAAGGGAGTGTGGGCTGGAATGCTTGGGTGAGACTGGGAGCCAGGAGGCCAGTTTTTGTCTTTCCATTCCCAGCCCCTAGCAGTGCCTGGCACATGAGAGGCCCTGAAAGATAGTCCCATGAAGAGCGAGGCCATCCTGAGAGCCCAGACAGCTTCTGGCCACAGGTGCCTCTGGGCCAAGGCAGGAAAGGAGGAGGCATAAAGACTGGACTTGTGATTCATGGGTACAGGGAACTCCCTCTACCAGGGCAGGGCAGCACCTTCTAGAGCAGGAGAGATTTGTGGTGAGGGTCTGCCAGACAGAGGCACACTGACTGGAATGATAATAAGGATAACGTAATACTATGACTAACATCAGTTTATATTCGTGGTATGCTTTCTGTCTGAAGTGAAAGGAAGGCTGACAATGGCTGATCCACCTCCTTCCTCCTTTCCAACAGTGAATCGAGTTAGGACTTGGCAAAGGAGGATGAGGGGATGGGGAAAAGGCCTAGCTCAACCTCACTTCACAAATATTAAAGTGAATACCCATCAAGTCCTACTCTTGGGTTCAAGAAGCAGTGGTGGGAGAACAGGAGTGAAGAGGCATGGGTAGGTGACAGCTCAAGAAAAAGATCTGCAGGCTTTAGTGGGCCACAAGCTCAACACATGATGCTGCAGACCAAGGACTAATGAAATCCCAGGCAGCATTGACAGAGGGGAAGCCTCCAGGGGAGAAGGCAGGCCTGGAACTCTGCCCTGCCGGCCCCCACTCCCCACCCCGGCCACATTCAGAATTCAGGCATTCCCCTCACACTCTTTAGCAATCCTGGAACTCTACAATTCTACTTGGAAAAGGAAAAAGTTGACTGGGGCCTTTCCCTTCTTTGGCCAGCTTGTGAAACACACAGGCTGGGCCCTGGCCATGCGGTTTGTAGTTAGTCATATGAGGAAGTAGGTGATGACCCATATGAGTCAGGACAAGAGGAAAAGGCCAGGAGGAGCGCTGGGACTCCCTCCCCTCCCCCAGCCCAGACAAAAGAATGCATGACACCTCCTTAACAGCAGGGGCAGGGGTAACCCAATCCCATCAGCATTTATTAAGTGCCTCCTAGTACCAGGAAGGTGCTGAGGTTGGCCGTACAATTAACAAAAAGAAAGTCAGTTCCTGCCCTCAAAAAGCTTACAATCTAATGGGGGAGAGAGGCAGGAAAGGAGGAGGCATAAAGACTGGACTTGAGGGGCAGCTAGGTGGCGTAGTGAATAGACAACACCAGCCTTGGAGTCAGGAGGACCTGAGTTGAAATTGGGCCTCAGACATTTAACACAAAAACTAGCCGTGTGACCTTGGGCAAGTTTCTTAACCCCAATTTCCCTACCTTCCCCTCCAAAAAGAAAAAAAAAAGACTAGACTTGTGATTTCATGGATACAGGGAACTCCCTCTACCAGGGCAGAGCAGCACCTTCTAGAGCAGGAGAGATTTGTGGTGAAGGTCCGCCAGTCAGAGGCACACTGCTGCTATGATATGATGTCAAATAACATAATATAGCAATGCAACATAATAGAATACAATGATATTATTATGATAATAATAATAATTTAATAATGTTACTAATATTAACTTGTATTTGTGGTGAATTTTCTCCTTTTCAAAGCAATATTAACCACCCTGTGACCATCATTAAAAAGAGGTATGAGATTTTCAGACATTTTAAAATCACAAGAGCAAAATGACTGAATTTGAGTCAGAAGGAACCTTGAAAAGGGGGAAAAATCAAGCTGGGGGGGAACCAAAAATATAATGCTTTCTTAAAAAATCATAATAAAAAGTATGTTCTTATTGTAATCTAGGTTTTTATCTAAATCATCATGTGTAGCTAGCCCATAACAATACCCTGTTTGGACTCATATTAAGAAGTTATTTATTCACAGAAAAATTACAAATTAGCTTTTAAATAATTCCATTTGTCCCACAAAGGCACCAATGGCCAATTACTGAACCAAGAAAAGTCAGGAGGACCTGAGTTCAAATGTGACCTCAGACACTTGACACTTAACTAGCTGTGTGACCTTGGGCAAGTCACTTAACTCCAATTGCCTTGCCTTCTCCCCTCCAAAAAATAAAATAAAATCACCTAGGTTTCTCTGCCACTGCCTCCCTCCCCCACCTGTTTATAAGAAAAAGGCAAAAACTTGAAAGAAGGCTTAGGATAGAGACTTTATTTCCTCTACTGCATCAAGATGAAAAAGAAAGCATACATTTCCAGAAAAGAAACTGAAAGGAGAAGGGGATGGGGAGAGAAAACAATTTGTTATCTACAAGTTAAGTAACTACAAGTGGTCTTCTGTCTCAACTGCACTTTCTGCTTCCTTGGGTCAGTCAATTAGCTTCTTCCTGACTCAGTTTTCTCAGTTGTAAAATTCACCTACCTCCCAAGGTTGATGTAAGGATCAAATGAGATCACAACTGTAAAAAGCTCAGCCCCACACCTGGCACGTAGTAGGTCAGCTGTGAGGCAGAATGAAACACAACATTTTTGGACACGGACAAGATAGGAATTTGTTTTGTTTGGCTGTGCAGACCCATTACAAGGATTTTGCTTTTTTCTCCCTTCCTCTCTCCCCCAGTGCAGTGATGTAAGAGAAAAAAATCATGATTAAAATAATAATAATAAATTCAATTTTAAAATAAAATATGCCGGCTCCCCACCCCCTGCCTCCAGGTCTTCATCACATTTCTGAGACACTGTTTTTAAGCAATGGACTAGTATTATACATAAGAAATGGTGAAGATGAAAAATTAGAGAAACTTGGGAAGAATTATATGAACTAACGATACACAGAGAAGTAAACAGAGCCAGGAGGGCAGTTTACACCATAACCCTAATAATATTAAAGGAGAACAATAAAGAAAAACTTCAGAGCACTAGTCACTGATGGTGACTTCAGGAGAAGCAGACCTCCAACCTCTGGGCAAGGAGGTGGGGGACAACAGGTGCAGAATGAGGCATACACAGATATGGCCTGTGTATTTCTTTTTCTTGACTATACTTACTTCCCAGACTCACAAAAGTGGAAGGTCAGAAGGGGGACATCCGTGACCGTCCAGTCCAACCCATATACAATAGGACTCCCCACGGTAGCATCCCTGGCTGGTGGTCATGCAGTCTCTGCTTGAAGACCCTTATTTGTTGCAAGGGAAGGGTATGGAGCTGAGGGAGGGAAGTCATTGCTGAGCAACAGGGATGGCTTTTGCAATGAGCATCAGTAGAGAATCTTTTAATAGCTCTCATTTTCAGGTCATTTTCTAGAGCAGACGACTGCCACGCCCTGAGCTAATGGCCCTTTCCCCGGTTTGGGTCATCAATTCTGCCCACTTCTCCTGGGCCTCCTCATGACCCATAACTTTCCCAGAGTCCTCTCACTCTCTGTGACTGCCCACACTGTACTAACAGCAGAGAGCTTTCCTTCAGCTCTAAGAGAAGGCTAACGTACACACCTTGACAAGGTCAGAAGGCTGTCCTCACTTCAGCTGGTTCATGGGGCCACTGAGGCAGGCTGGATCCTCTTGCTTTGGCCTTAATCCCCAGAGAAAGAGGCTCTCTATGACCTCCCCAGGGGACAAGGTCCTCCACAGAGCTAAGAGGCCAATTTTACCCACCAGACACTGAAAACCACTTGAGGGATGGGCACATATGCCCACCCAGATCCAGAAAGAGGAGTCATGGGACCTCCACAGCACCAGCGCCAAATGGGTCGCCTCTTCTCTGGCCTCATCCTCCTGAGCTTCCTCAGAACTTGCCCCTGTCAGCCACTAAGGATGGGCTTCTCAAGCCTTTTTTGCCTGGAGTCTCTAAGATAACTCCTGGTTCTTCTTCCATTTTCCAGCCTCCTTTTTTGATCTCTTTCACCAGTTCCTAGAGGTCTCAAACTCAATTTATTCAAGATGTCTGAGGTCAAATTTGAATTCAGGTCTTCCTGTCTCCAGGTACAGCACATTATACACTTTGGGCTGAAAGGATAAGACATTCCTTTGAAGACCTGCCTCAAACTCCTCAACTAAAAAACAGGGTGGTTGAAGCTGACGGCCATTTGGGTCCATCTAGGCTTTAAATCTAGGCTTTTCTGATCCCTGTTGTATCAAATCTCATAACTTCTCCCTAGAGGCACATGCCCCCATATCCTAGGAAAACTTCAGACAACTGAGTCTGGACCACCATCCAACCTGTAGGCCCTCAGGAATGCCTGATGATGCAGTCTGGGGCTGGCCCCAAAGTCATCTCTTTTGCAAAAATCTCAACTTTGCAAAAGTTGTTTGCAAAGATAATACAAACCAGAGACAGTGTGGTCTGGGAGATGAAGAGCTGACCAGGAAGACCTGAATTTGAGGTCCTGCCAAACACATATAGGCTGGTTGTGTGGCCTGAGGTAAATCATATTTCTTTTTTTTTGGAGGGGGAGGCGTAAGTCATATTTCAAACATCTTGGTGCCCCAGGTCAGTGGATAGAGTGCCAGCCTTGGAGTCAGGAAGATCTGAATTCAAATCTAGCCTCAGACACTTACTAGCGAGGTGACCCTGGGCAAGTCCCTTAACCTTGTTTGCCTCAGTTCCTTATCTATAAAACAAGCTGGAAAAGGAAATAGCAAAATCACTCCAGTATCTTTGCCAAGAAAACCCCAAATGGGGTCATGAAGGGTCAGACAGGACTGAAAAAAGAACTCCACAATAACAATTAGCTTGCTTTGGTAGAGGTAGTTCCCCATATCAAGGAAATCCTAGGTCCAGGCTCTGTTTCTTGGTACAAATTATAATCCTGTTTATGCTGTTTATTGTAAATACATGTACAAAATACATGAGATAAGTCACTACTTTACATGCCGATGATTGAGGCCTGCACCAAACCCAACTAGTCAGAGAGTCACACAGTGTATGCCTGTGCCCTTCCCCTTCCTGCCCACCCCGCAAACGGCCCAAAGCAGCAGAATGGACTGCGTCCAGCTGGCCGGCAGACACCACCAAAACACCCATTCTGGTCATTAATTCTTACATTCAGCAGTCACTTAGGAAGCCCTACTGTGTGCTGGGCCTGGCATACAGAGACAAAAATGCAGCAATGCCTGGCCTCAGGGAGTTGACATGTTGACAGAAAAGTTAACAGAAAACCTATAAAGAGTAATCTCCTGGGGAGAAAAGACAAGCAGGTGAGGGGAGGAGGGCTGGCTTGGCCTTCCTGGAGGAGGTAGTCCTCAAGCTCAGCTTTGAAGGCAGAGGTGGGAAAGAAGGCCGAGGTAAAGGGAGTCGGCCTGGGCAGAGGACAGAGATGGTGATGGAACGTCACGTACAGATTAGAGTCAAGTGGCCGCTTTGGCAAGAAGACAGAGGTTGCAGTACTAAGGAATAAACCTGGAGGGGTGGGCTGGACCCCAGCTGAAGGGTGCCCACCCTGCTGTTCTCCTCCCGCCCTCCCTCCCCTTTCTAGCTTTGTGTGTCTCTTCCTTTTGACAGAAAGCTCCTGGAAAGCAGGGACACTCCTCTCTCTCTCTGGCCTTTCTTTGCATCCCCCATATCCATCCCACAGTGCCCAGCACATACTAGGCACTAAATAAAGGCTTATTGTCTGAAAGCCCCAGAGAGGCTTTCAGGGCTGAAGAGAGAAGTTTCTGCTTCACCCTGGAGACCAGCTGGACTCTATGAAACTTCTCCAGAGAGGGGGCTGACAAATCCAACAGACCTGAGTTTACCTGGGGCTTCCTCATTAGCTCCATCCAGCTTCCAAGAGAAGGCTGACTCACTCTGCGCAGCCCAGAACCTCCTCTCTGCTGCAGGCTCTGCTGCAGGATCACGTGGAGTTCTTGGGGAGATGGTCTGAGCAGCTGATGCTCTCAGTCAGTTTAATAATCTTATTAAACATTTTAATGACTTCTCGGCCTAATGAGAAATCGAAGCTGAAAGCAGAAGGCTCAGAATGACTAGAATTACCCCTTCCCCACCGGCCTCCCAAAGACAGGCATGGGAGCAGGGAGGGAAGGCTGGATGAGGGAGGGCAGGGCTTGAAATCCGGTTCCCTCCACGGTCACTAGGAGGCCAGCTGGCTGCTGATTAACCAACTGCATGGGCTCCGAGAAACCATCTCTCCAAGGTTCAATTCCCTCATGCAAACAGGGGCAACATATATCTACCACCTGCTTCACTGGGACTGGGCCAGGAGGCTCAAATGAGATCCATCGATCAGTCATCAAACATTTCTATAAAGGACCTCCTCTGTGCCAGGCACTGGGCTGGGAGCTGGGGCCCTCAGCGATCTAGGATACTCTCAGATAATTGAAGTCCAGTGCTTTCTAAAGTAGAAATCATTATGTTAATTCAGAATTATAATCACCTTCTGACTTTTCCTACTCTGACCTTTACTTAGCTTTGTCTTGTCTCCTCCGATTACCAATGCTTCAGTAGAGACCTTGTCTATATGACCACTCTCCCTAACCTGGATCACAATCCATCCATGTTCTAAGCTGTGGGATTCTCCTCCATGCTTCCCACAGGGCCCACCAATGTACTGGGGCCCCCACCCCTTCTCTTAGGGCCAGTGGAGTCCCTACATGTAACCCATCCAGTGACATCCTAACTGAATGTCCCACAGGCATCTCAAAGGCATCATTTCCAAAACACAACTCATTTTCTTTTCCCCCAAACTCCCTCTCTTCCCAAACTTCCTGTTAATATTGAAGGCACCTTCATCTTCCCAGTCATCCCAGCCTACAAGCCCAGTGTCCCCCTCACTCCCAGGAACTCCTCACTCTCTCTACCTGGCCAGTTGACAAATCTTGTCTTTTCCACCATCACAACATCTCTAATAAACATCTCTCCATTCCTGCAGTTACCAGCCTAGCACAGAACCTCATTGCCTTACGTCTCACCACTCCAATTCATCCTACAGTCAGCCACCAAGGTTGGGGTCTTTAAGAGCACTTCACAATTTCTTAAAGACAACTCATCCCATTCTCCTCTTTTCTGTACAAATCATGAGCAGTGCTTGCCCAAGGTGTATGATGAACCAGCCCTTGGATTGTCTGGCCAATGACATATCATAGACTAGAACGGGGATTCTTCATCCATTTGGTTCTCCTGTGTGGATGGTAAAAACTAAACTTTTCCCTGGACTCACAAGCTCACAGATCAAGAACTCAAAGGAGTCTTGTAGGACACCTAGACCAATTAATTCCCTTATTCTACCAATGATGAAGCTTGGTAAGTCACACACAGGTATTAAGAGACAGAGGCAGGATTTAAACCCAACTCCTCTTATGCCAAGTCCAGAATTTGTTCCACTTTTATTTTTGACTCATTATGACCCTAATTTAGAAGGCTCTGCAACAGTATTCCTGAAATTAGATATTGAAACTGGAGGATCCCAGTTGCTAAGAAAAGCTTAACTAGAGGCTCTAAGATATTCCTGGATGTTGTCCCAGTATGACATTTTATCTACTTCACCGCCAGTGAACAAGTGAATCTTCACAGAAACCTTTTTTCCCATCGATCTTTCCCCAAGGTGAGAAAAAGAAACGACAGGATGGTGAAGGAGGGTTTCATCCCTGCTCCAAATGTTTCCTTACTTAAAAGCCCTCTTCTTCAGACTGTGATTCTCATCAGACAATCTCTGGCAAACTTGACAAGCATTTTTGAAGCCAGGCTCGACAAACACAGGAAAAAGGAAGGAGGTCCTGCACTTGTGGAAATGACATTCCAGGAAGTCTGATGGCATGACCTGAGAAGTACATAAATACAGTCATTTTAAGCTATTAAAGCTTAACTTCACTAAGACTCAGTATAGAAAGAAAGACAAAGTAATTTGGGGGGGGTGGGGAGCACTCACCACTGGAGCATGAGGAAACATCTTGAGGGAGACAGATGTTGGGATGAGGACTTAGGATGGTCGGAGAGAGCACATTCCCGACAAATGGTTGTTCAACGTCCACAAGGCTGTCAAATGAGATCATCTAATCCCATTGTCTCATTTTATAAATGGGGAAACTGAGGCAAGCCCAATGAGATCAAGGGACTGTTTGAGGCCAAACAGTAAGGAAGCAGCTGAGCCAAAATTCAAACCCAAGTCTCTGCCCCCCACTACAGGCTTCTCCTACCATAACATGGCCACTTATCTGGTAGCCATTATTATAGAATAATGTCAGCATCCCCTCAATGCGTCCAATCTGTCACCTCTGCAATAAAATGCAGGCTTTTTGTGACCCTAAACCTAGGAATTCTGGTGCCTAGGGTCAATTCAGGTGGGAGCTGGTGCCATAGAAGGCACACTGATCCCAGATGCTGATATTCTAGGAGAAGAGACAGCCAGTCCTCAGAGAGCCCAGCTCCTGGGCAGAGTTGGGGAGCTCAAGCCTGGATCAAAGGCCCCAGGGTGTGTTATGGGAATCTGAAGATCTTCCCTGCCCCTAGGCCCTTTGATAGGCTTAAGTGGCTCTGAGAACCTTCCCAGATTTGAAAGTATACTCTGCCCCCTAATAGGCTGAATGTGGTCACATGGAGTCTGTGGCAGGAGGCTTCTTCTTCAGGAATGCCTCCACCTTGTTGCTTTGTGATTGGGTTGTAGGTCAAGAGGGCTGTGACATTCTCTGATCCAGGAGAAGGCTATATATACACCCTGATGTGAGGTTTTGCTTTGGGGCTCACTTTGAGAAGAGTTGTGTGATTTGGCCAGATGAGACTGTGGGCAGCTGTTGAGCCCCCCGGCTGTGAAAAACCCAGATGTTGGTGCTTCCCTCTCTGGTAACTGACTAGGAATGGATGTAATGGTCAGACAGTTCGAAGCCCATCTGCTGATCCGTTTCTTTGTCTGCTTGTAATTCTGTTTCTATTCTTTGAAGTTCAGGGTGCTGACTTTTCCCCTGAATTAGGTAAATGATATTCATTTGATTGATTAAAGTGAGACTGTTAACCCATTCTGAGTTGCTTTCCTTTAGAAAAGCAGATCTAAGAACCTGTGCTAGCATCCTGGGTATGCTAGGGTGCTTGCAGATACAGGGTGAGAGGACCCTAGGAGTGAGGTCCCACTGCCGGTACTGCTGATCAGCGTAGGAGCAGGTCATGAGTCACAGAAAGAAAAGACTTCCCCATATAAGTGTCCTGGGGCAGAGCACGCTGGTACTACATCCAGGCTCTCTCATGAAATAGTGGCTAGAGGGCTGGACTTGGAATCAGAAAGACACTAATTCCAGTCCCATCCCAAACATTTACTCTCTGTGTGACCCATATACAAATCACTTAAACTAGCCCTCAGTTTCTCCAACTGTAAAATGGGGATAGTAATACTATCTAATGCCTCTAGGTGACACAGTGAATAGAGCACCAGTCCTGCAGTCAGGAGGACCTGAGTTCAAATCTGACCTCAGACACCTAACACTTACCAGTCCTGTGACCTTTGGTTACTTAATTGGGTTACTTAAACCCAATTGCCTTGCCTTCCCCCCTCCAGAAAGGAAAAAAAAAACCCAGTATCTAAGCATTAACATATGTAAAGCACTCTGCAAACCTTAAAAATGCTATACAAGTGCCAGCTCTGTTAAAAAAACTGTTTTTGGATAAAAAGACTTATCTCCTGAGACTGTCCTAAAGGTGAGCACAAAGCCCAGTTAGAGAGACAGGAGAGTCCCATCCCCAGATGTGACAAGGGTCTAGATAAGATTCACATCTCTGACCAGACAGGTAGAAATTGGTTTCGTTTCATTCTCTCTCCCTTCTCCCCCTTTTATTCTGTATTTCCAATCTATTCCATCCCCTCAAGACAAGGCTATCTCTAATGGAGCTTCTCCCACTCATAGACTCTGAGGGCTCTGTTCCTTTCACTCCCAAATCGAATTCTGCCTCCTCCAAAACAGAATCTAGCTCTATAGTAGGCCTAAGTTTTCCGTCCACAGGAGGAAATAGGAGATGCCCTGGGCCCATGCAACAAGATTCCTTTATTGGGGAGTAATTAGGAAGTTAAGTTGCCCACTGAGAGAAATTCTGAAGTGGTTCCTGTTGGCCAGTTGAAATTAGGGAAGGAAACAGATTCAGAGCCATATTGGGACATGAAGGAAATAGGGGTTGGCTGTGGAACTGAAACCCTAAGCTACCAATGCAAGGAAGGCCAGAAAATGCCAGGCTGCCAAAAAGCTGTAAATAATGGAGATTCATTGTTCTTAAACGCTCCATTGTCATCTCCAATTTTATGCCTTTTTTCTGTGGCCCCTGGACTCCTCCATCTACCTCCCCCGACTGAAGCCTCCCCTTTAATAAAAGAAAACATTTCATTAAAGCCAAGCAGTACAGTGTCTGGGTCACCTCTCATATACCGAATTCTACTTCCCTAGCCCCCCACCTTGGGGAAGAGGAGACAAGCTTGCTATCTTCCTTGTCAGATTTCCAGGACCAAGGTCAGTTATTCAGTTCAGCAGAGTATGTAGAGCTGTGTTTGCCAGATGACAATCATCATATTCATTATTTCCCTAGCTCTGCTTTCCTCATTCTCTATCATTTGATACAAATTTTCCCATGGTTCTCTGAATTCTTCATTGTCCTCTCTTTTTTGTCTGGGTCTGAGATTTCTTTGGTGTAGGGAACTCCAGGTGAAGAAATTCCCTTTACCAATGTAGGGCTGTATCTGCTCGGAAATTTAAGAGTCTTGGAAAGCTGCCTGGGTCCCTAAGGGGCCACAAAGCCTGGCACACTTAATAAAATGTAATAATAACTCTTTGATTTATTTACTTATCATTTATTAATAATAATAAATTAATGTTTGTTGACTCTATGACTAACAGTCATTTTATGACTTGAACCCAGGATTCTTGATCCTGAGGCCAAGTCTCTATGCTCTACTCTATGCCTGTCCCTCATCCTTTCTTATAACACAATAATTTTCGTAGAATTCAGTCAGTCGGTCAACAAGCACTAAGTAACAAACAGTAATTAAACACTTACTCTGTACCAGTGCTAGAGATAGAAAGAAACAATAATGCAAGTCTCCTAGAGATAGTAGGGAGGACCCCAGAGTGCATCTTGGCCAATTACTCCATTTTACAGATGAAGACACTGAATCCTGTGGAGACTGCGTCTTGCTAAGGTCACATGGGTAGGAAGCAAAAGGCAAGGATTCAAACCCACATCCTCTCCCTTCAAATCTAGTGCTCTTCCTACTGTACCATTGGTCTCCATCATGTCCATGAAGCCAAACACCTATTAAGTGCCCCTCTGATTCTGCAGGAGATATCTGTATGTGCTCCATCCACCCATTATTTTCTGGCCAGATTCTCTCCCTCATTCATTTTGGGGCTGCTGCTCTTCTCAGCTCTCCCTGCCCCCACCCCATAGGAAGGCACTGCGCCAGGTACAGGCTCAGCCACACCCAAGTCCCTAGACACCAATTCTGTTTGCAGTTTGGGTTTTGTTCTTTCTGAAACCACAAAGTTTTACCATGATGAATATTTCATTATAGATGGAACCTTTCTTTCTGTCATCTTCCTCCTCGGGGAATACATTCATTAGGGAAATATATGGGGCAAAAAGTATGAACAATTTAATGACTTTTCTTACATAATTAAGATTCATTTTAAAGATGCTTAGAAATAGTTGTTAAGAAGGAAGTTCACCAAAAAGGGCAAAAGAAACGGCTGTCTAATGGAATGAATGCTTCAGGCATGTGTGATTTCCACAGCGGGTGTTCTCCCTTCCCACCTCGGCCAATTGGAACCCCTTTCAGGCTCAGCTGAAATGAATAATGAATCCATAAACATTACTAAGCACCTATTATATGCCAGGCACCGGGCTGGAGATACAAAAAGAGGCAAAAGACAGTCCCCTGTCCTCAAGGAGCTTACCGTCTAATGGGGGAAGATGAGCAAACAAATATAAACAAAGCAAGCTGTTCTCCAAGAGAACGTGTTCTCTGCATGACCGCCCTCCCCCCAGAAACCAGGGGCTTGCCCCAAAACATACTTGGGGAAAACACCTACAATGTGTGCAGGATGTCTTGGCCAACAAGCATTTCCAGCACCTGGCACATGCTTAGCAAAGGTTTCCTGACTGATTGGAGTGGACAGAGGCAGCAGATGGACCCAGGAGCTGGGTCCTGGGCTGAAGAGGGGAGGGGACATCCAGCTGGACTGCTTCGGGGAAGCTGCCATCTTCTCTTAATGACCCCAAGTTTCTCCCTGGAACACAG
The DNA here is from genome assembly GCA_028627135.1 of Pseudochirops cupreus. NCBI lineage: Eukaryota > Metazoa > Chordata > Mammalia > Diprotodontia > Pseudocheiridae > Pseudochirops > Pseudochirops cupreus. Next base: position 573,435,653 of record CM053581.1, read on the forward strand.
GCCCATCTTTTTACCTACCAATATTCTTCCAGAGCTATTGTATGGCCAAGATCAGGAGAAATGGAATTCCAAAGCATTTAAGTTGCCTAGCACACAGCAGGAGTTTTTAATAAATGTTAACTGAATAAATGAACAAATGGATGAGCAAAAGATGCCTTTGAAGGAATGAATGAAGGGAGAAAAGAAGACAGGAAGAGAGAGAAAGGGGAAGGGGAGGGGGGGAAGAACTGACGGCCAGTCAATGTGTTCTGCCCCCATCTGTCATATCCACAGAAGGGTTTGCCTAGGCTCCCAGCACTTTGACTGTAACAGTAACAGTAACAGTATAACAGTAACAGTATAACTGGAAAGAAAGCGGATGCCCATGAACTAGAGCATAGTTAACCAAGCTCTATGGAATATGACTGTGCTATAAGAAATGAGATTACTGAGAAGCATGAGAGGACTTACATGAACTGATGTAGGGGGAGAAAATAGACACAATATCTACAACAAAGGAAATGGAAAGAAACACACACACACTTCAAACTGAAACTGATGCTGTGAAATTACAATGACTAGATGTGACCAGAGCCACAGCCAGGGGATGGAGGGTGATGGGCAGGACAGGCAAGTCCTGGGGGTTTTGCTGACCCTTGTTAAGCAACTAATTTCAAAAACTCTACAAACGAACCAAAAAAACCCCTCTTAATGATCCTGACATTCTTCCAAGCCTGGTACTTTTCTGTAAAATGCTGCATTTGGGCTGGCTTTATTTTTCCACTTAGGTTAAGTTTATCTGCTAAAGAAACAAAATCTCAAATGGGAAAAATTATTTAGGGGGTGAGGATGGGGAAAAGGGAAGGAACTGTGGGAATGAATCGCAAGAGAATGGAAGAACTCTGCTCATTGCCCTTTAGAATCCTCACTCAGTATCACGAGGCATCATATGGAAGAAAAGGAAACCTTGTGTCTTGGAAAGCTCCTACACGGTCTCCTTACTCAGAGGTTCCAGACTGGAGGCCTCCCAGAAAGCACCACACTTGCTTCATTTTGGCACAAAATTACACAATCTTAGAGGCCATCTAGGCCAATACAGACCTGAACAGATGCCAAGCCCCACCCCCTTTACAACTTCCTCTTTGCTTAAAGACCTCCAGGGACAAGGAACTCACTACCTGTCCTAGTTAATTAGAAAACCCAAAATGTTAGGAAGTTTTCCCTTAAATTGAGACAAACACTGCCTTTCTGTAATTTCCACCCACTGCTCTCAGTTCTACCTTCTGGGGTCCAACAGAACACAGCAAATCTGCTTCCACATGACAGTCCTTCAGATACTCCTCAAAAGCTTCCATACCCCCACTTTATTATGTCTCCTCTCTGCCCAAATTCTAGATTGTCCATCTAATCATAACTAAAATATTATGGTGCTTAAGAGTCAGAAAGAGGCCAAGGGACAGCAGCCGTCACCAAGTCTTGTCTACTACCTGCAAACCTCTGCATTTCCCCAGATTCCAGGCCTCTTCCTTCTCTCTTTAGCCTACCTGCCTCCCCCAAACTGGGCCTGCAGATCCACATGGAAAGGCTCTGGCTAAATTTAGATTTCAGTCTCAATGACAGTGAGCACCTCAATGCATACCTTGCTTTATACCAATGCAGAAACTACCTTAGCCCCAATGACAGGAGTTACTGCATTAATGGGGACACTCAGGCATCAGTTACCGATTAGGGCATCCTCTTCATTTCTCCCTCCCACCCATTCCTCCTCAGAACTTTGTAGCCATCTTTGCAGATCAGCGCTGTTTGGGGCAGCCAGGTGGCCCAGAGGCCTGGAGTCAGGAAACCCTGAGTTCAAACCCAGCCTCAGATACTTCCTAACTATGTGACCTTGGACAAGTCACTTAACCTCTGCCTGCCTCAGTTTCCTCATCTTTAAAACAGGGATAATAATAGCACCTCCCTCTCAGGTTTATTGTGAGGATCAAATGAGATAACAATCATAAAACTCTTAGCACAGCACCTTGGCAGGTAGTGGGCACTTTAGGAATGTTGGCTGCTATCACCATCATCATAGTAGAAGGAAGTTCGTTACCAAGGAAATCACAGGTGAAAATAATATAATAACTAAAGCTCTGAAAAAAAAACTAAATAAAAGCAATTGTCCTGGAGAAGCAACTGAGTCCAACCCCAAATGAAACAAGCTCTCCATAGCTGCCCCCAGACTCCAGAGTCAAAGAGAAAAGCTCAAGCTGGTCCCTTTGGACCCTGGATTATAGATGAAAAACCCCCTTCTGCACAAAAGTCTCCATCAGAAGCTTGTCTGCCACTCAGATACCTGCCCCACCCCCACCCCCCTTCAGATTCTTGGCTTCATCTCCATCTCTGGGAGTGTAGACTCAGTCTGGTCCCATGAATCATCTTTATTAAAATATGTGCCCATAATATTTTAATTGTAAATTAAAGCTTCACGCCTGGATGAGGCTGAATGCATTCTCATCTGGCTGAGGCCCTCAGCCAAGGAGCATTAATTGGGAGGCTCCATCAGCCCCCATACCATTCTCAGAGGAGGAGAACCAATGCTCCGGGTGGGGGGGAGGGGCTCTGGTCCAACCTTTCACTCCTCTCGCTAGATTTATTAAGGCAATAAAGCTGTTTTACCAAGGCAAGCTGCAGCAGGTCCCCTACCCCCAGCCTCCAAAGAAGAAATGAAGGGTCAAATTTCCAGCCTGGCACTGTTCAGTAGATGGCCCAGGGGTTTCACTCCCAGGGCACTGAGAGACCCAAAAGTGGGCTAACCTCAGCCTGAATAGAGGAGATTGGGAGAATACAGAAGTACTTTACGCCAAGCCAATCCTAGTCTGCAGCTGTTCTCCAGCAGGTACAGCAGCTTCCATTCACATCTCACCACCCCTGCTTGCATCTGGGCTGAGGTGGAGGCATGCACACAGTGGGTGGAGAACATCTCTCTCCTGTTTTGGACTGTAAGAAAACTTCACTAATGATGAGGTGACTCCCCATTGCTGCTGCTCTCTGGGGCCTTCACCCACACATGCAAATTGGTATTAAGAATGGAAGATTTAATTTGGAGAAGTAGACACTTGAGAGGATTTAAAACCAGCAAGGAGGAGGCTCTTGGCAGTTCTGATGGGGAAGGAAAACTATGTTACTAAGCCGGAAGTGCTTAGTTACTGCTGAGGCTCCTAGCTGAGCAGGAAGGATTTGGAGCTGGGAGGGGCCTCTGGGAGGCATCGAAGATAGAGCTCTGGATTTGAACTCAGGACTTCCTGACTCTAATTCCTGCCTTAGAAACCTACCCATAATCCCAGGGAATTGGCCTCGATTTCCTCATCTGTGAAATGAGCATATTAAAAGCACTCCTCCACAGGGCTGTTGAGGACCGAAAGAGGTGACATACACATGGGCTGTGACTGTTCTGAGTTGTTATATAAATGCTGACAAGTATCCCTGGTCCAACCCAGCCTTTCACCACCCATTTTACAGGTAAGGAAACTAAGGCTGGGCAGGGAGGGCTTGAGAGATTGGAACTCAGCTCCCCCTATGGGCATGATTCTGGCACGTACCACCTATCTGATCTTGGGCAATTCACAGCAGCCCAGGGGCTCGGTGCCATTTCCTCATTAGTTAAAGGAGGAGACTGGGCCAGCCGCCCTCTCAGGTCCCTTCCTGCTCTAAAGCTGATCCCCAGTCACTCAATTTCTCAGAGCCTCAGTTTCCTCACCTGTATAATGGAGAGAATCCTCATGCTGATACTACCTTATTGGGCTATCATGAGGAAAGTGCTTTGGAAACAACTGCCACTTGAAAGAACCTTAGAAATGTAAAGAATCATAGATTGACACCAGGAAGGGCCCTCAGATTTTACCCAGAGAGGTTACAGGGCTTGTCTAGGGTCCTGTGGGTCACAGATCCCGAGAGGTTGAGCTGGAGGGAGTCCCAGAGCCCATCTAGATTATTTTACCCATGAAAAGCCTGCTAGAATGGCGAAGTCATTTGCCCAAGGTCACAGAGGTGGTCAGTATAAGAACTCAGGTCCTCTGACTCCACACCCTGGCCTTACTGCAGCAGTAAAGAAGATTCCAATTCCAGGCCACATGCAGGAAGTGAGAAAACACCTGGGACAGCAGCAGGGGCCGAGGTCACTTGTTTTTATCCTGGGAAGCTTCCAGGCAAGAGAGAAGATGAATTCTACCCATGGGCAGAGGATCCCCAGCCAGCTTGTGACACTCCCTCTGCAAAGTGGAGTGGCTCTATGACCATCAGAACAGAGGACCAAGGTCATCTACTCCAGTGCCCTCATTGGTGGATGAACAACATGGTACCTAAAGAGCTCCCATGATTTGCACATTGGCAGCAGGATTCGAACGCAGATGCCTGGACACCAACCCTGGCCTTTTTCCCCATGCACCCCCTGCCTCATAGGTGAGGAAAGCCTGTGTAGCTTCCCAAAAGGTCTCCCTGTGGACTATTTTCATGAAAGAAGTGACTTACGGTTTTCTTCTCCTCCGGAAGCATCTTCAGAACTTTGTTCAATTGATGAGAGTCTGAAAAACAGAAGAAGATATGCTAAGTCCTTGGGAACCACATTGGGCTGGGGCCCTACAGGCACCATTAATAGACCTGAAGTCCATCCAGCTTTCTGGACCGTAGACACTGCCTTCACCATTGGATACAAAACTACCACATGGCTAGTCTCAAGCTAAGCCCTGCACCAAACTGTAAAGCACCGGGGACAGACCCTGCCCTCTGGGAGATTCCAGTCCTCTGACCAAGAGACAGCAGAACTATGAGATGAAGATGTATATTTTAAGCCTAAGGAATTAGAGCTTAGCACAGAGAAGGCAGAAGGCAGTAGGCAGTCTAAGGAATCCTTCTCCTGGCTTAGCTCATTTGACTTGATTGTATGAAGAAAGGAACACGCCACAAACCTGGAAAGGTCGGGGGCTTCCCATGCCAGACAGAGAAGGGTTTGTACTTTATCCAGAGGCAATGAATGGGTACTGTGCAATCCCTTCCAGCCCCATTATACCAATTAGTCATGTTTCTAAAGGGCTTTTCTGACAAGCACCAGGTGAGGATGTGATACTGTTGATGCCCTTCTTATAGATTAAGGAACTGAGTGAGGCTCAGAGAGGAAAACAGTGACTGAGGAGTCACATGATTTCTAAGTGTCAGCAAGTGATTGGTGTCAATAAGTGACCATCCACTCAGCCTGGCTCTCTGGATTCCAAGTCCAGAATTCTTTCTACAAGACACATTGTTTTGCTTAAGGAATTATGTTACATCTAGGGCTGTATCCCAAAGAGATCATACAAGTGGGAAAAGGACCCATATGTACAAAAATATTTGTAGCAGCTCTTTCTGAAGTGGCAAAGACCTAACTGGAAATTGAGGGGAGGGGAGGTCCATCCACAGGGGACTGGCTGAACAAGTTGTGGTATATGAATGTAATGGAACACTAACTATTGTGCTATAAGAAATGATGAGCAGGCAGACTTCAGAAAAACCTGGAAAGACTTATATGAACTGATGCTGAGTGAAGAGAGCAGAACCAGGAGAACACTATACACAATGACAGACACGCCATATGTGTGACGACTAACTTGGATAGACGGGGCTCCTCTCAGCAATGCAAGGCTATAAGACAACTCCAAAAGACTCGTGATTGAAGGAGACATCCCCATCCAGAGAAAGAACTGAGGAGTCTGAGTGAAGATTGAAGCAAACTACCTGCTCTCTCTCTTTTTAGTTTTGTTTTGTTCTTCCTCATTATTCACTCCATTGGTTATAATTCTTCTTTACAAGTTGACTAATGTTTAATGTGAAGGTATCTGTAGAACCTATATCATAATGCATGCTTCCATGGGGGGATGAGGAGGAGAGGAGGCGGAAGAAAATTTGGAACTCAAAAGTTTGTGGAACTGAATGTTGTAAACTAATAGTAAATAAATAAATTGATTATAAAAAATTAAAAACAATAAGATTGGATTAGATGGGGGGGAAAGCTTGTGGAAACTAATAGTAAATAAATTTTTAAAAAAAACAGTCAGGAGAAAAAAAAGAATTACATTTCAGAGGGGCGGCAATCTCACTCTCCCAGGGCCCAAGGGTCCCCATCCCGGGACTTCCCAGGTTACAACTACCTCAGGTCAGTACTTCCTTCTAAGCACCGCTGCTCCAAAATGAATCTGGGAGCCGCCCCTATCAGACTGGTGACTACCAGTACAATCAGCAAGAGAAGCGCCCTCCAGGAAGGCTCAGCAAGGGCAGACCGCAATCCTTGGATCCTTGGGAGGACGGGGGAGGAGGAGGCATGGGACAAGAAGGCTGGGAGGGAGGATCATGTAACCAAGTCCCCACCTGGGGCCTTCAGTCTACAGGAGAGCATCTCCTCTTGGGGTGGGGGAGGTGTAGCATCATAGGAAGCTAGATCTAGGACTTTAAGAGGCCTCAGAGATGGGCTCCTCTAAGCTCTTTCATTTGACAGATGAGGAAAGGGAAGCCCAGGAACTTGCAGTGATTTTCCTCAGATCACAGTTAGAAAGAAGCAAAGTTGAGATTCCAGCCCAGGCCCCTGACTCCATATCCAATGGCTCCATGGGTATGTTGCACCTAGTTCCTCACGCCCTGCCTTGTTCCGCCCTGGACCATAAGCCCAGGAATTAGCCAGAATCCCCATTTGCCTGTCTGAACTTTCTCCTGTCTAGATCCACCCCAAGCCTCCCCAGTGGCCTGGCCTCAATGCCCAGCTCTGTCTTGTGGGGATGGCCCAGGAATGGCCCATTCCACAGTTAGTCAATGACCAGAAAGAATTGTCGGGGAGCAGTAACAAGAGGCCATGAGCATTACGACCACAGCTCAGAAGGGTCCAGGTATCAAGAATCAGCCACAACTGGTGCAGCCGGGGAAGGAGGGAGGGAAATTAGAAAGAGAAGGGGCAGAGAATGACCAGATGCCGCAAGGGAGGGAGGAAGATTCGAATCCAGGCCCAGAGCTTCCCTGGCCTCTGCTTGGGCCTTGGTTTGCAAAGCCTGACTCTGGGGTGTGGAGGACAAGAGACAGAACTCAGCCAGCCCCAGTTGTCAGATTAGAAGGAAGAGAAAGGCTGGCTGGGGCTGCCTTCCGACAGTGAGAGCGGAGTCTGGAAGGAGAGAGGCCTTTGCTCACATTCCATGCAAAGCCAGGATAAGCAGGGCTTTTCAAAATTGTCTAACTTCCTTATTGTTCTGTTATTTTAACAGAAAAAGACTAATGTTGTGTGTAGGTTTTCCCAGCAGCAGAGCAGGTGCCAGTCTGGGAAACCAACACCTTCTTGGGTAGGTGGAAAAGCAGGTGGTGGGAGCAGCTCAAAGGAACAGGTGAATGCACTCTGGGGCTCGCAAGAGGGAGACAAGCCAATCCCAGTCTAGCCCTAGAACAAACCCCAGGGCCATCAAATCCAACCCTCTCGTTTTACAGGTGAGCAAACTGAGGCCCAGGGAGGTGACACTCATGGCTTGCCCACCCAACATCACAAAGGTAATGTCATACATTCAAGGACAGTCAGCCTAGGAGGGAGAAGTATTGCAGCCAGAGAGGCCTTGATGCCCTCCTTCCTCAACTGACAAAAGCTCTAGAAATAAAACCAGCTACCAAGACACTATACGGAGGGAGCTCACCACCCCCAAGCAAGGCATTGCTTGCAGGGACACCATCCACACAGACTGATGTGATTTCTTCCTCTGATGCAGAATTCTCTACCGGTAGCCCTGGGAGTCAGCAGTCTGTCCAATTTCACGGCATCAATCCAACTCTGAAGAGCCTAATACAGAAGGGGCAATCCTTCACAAATCAAGGAGATGCGTGTGAGCTGCTGGCGCTATTGTCTTAACTCGACTCTCTGGGATGCTACAAAGAAAACCAAAGCCCGAAACGGCTTCATGACATCCCAAGGCTCTATGGTGGTTGACTTCTGTTAGCTAAAAAAAGAGATGCTATAGCAGGATCTGTATAAAACTGGAAAGCATGGGAATCAACCCGCACACAGTAGGAGCTTGACCAGAATGAATAAATGAAGTACAGAAAATTATGATTTAACATAAGGGAAAGAGAAGGCTGGAAGCAGCTGGTGTTACCTTAGTAACCAAGAACAGGAAATTCAACTTGCTATTAGAACTTACCCATCCCAGTTTCTCAATGGCTGGGGGAAGGGGCGGAGGGAGAGAATTTGAAAACCGAAAATAAAATAAAATTGTTTTTTAAAAAGAATGTGCCCATCCTATCCTTTCTATCTGGGGGAAAGTGCAGAAGAGGGTTTGACAGAGAGTGGCTTTTATTACACTGACAAAGCACTTTAACATCTGTTTGCAAAGCACTTTGGGTAAAGGATCTCATTTGAAATGAAGTAATCCTGTGGAGTGAGAATAATTGGATTCTGAATCTAGAGTCAGAGGTCTGGGGTTCAAATCCAGCCCGTGACACTTACCACAGTGCATCCTTGGTCAAGTCATGTATCTCCCCTAAGCCTCAGTTCCCTCATCTGTACAATGAGGGAGTCAGCTCCAAATCTATGATTCCTTATCTTCATTCCACTCAGCATTTATTAAGCACCTACTCAGTACGTGGTTAGTTGTCAGGGATACAACATCAAATGAAATAAATGCAGAAATCAACAGGTCAGGGAGAAGGGCAGGGCTATCCACGGCTACAGACATCCTGCCTCCTTTCCAGTAGCTTTTACCTTTGGCCATCAGACTTCAAGATGTCACATCCAAGCCGCAGTCCGGATGCCAGGGACGAGGACAAAGAGGGCTGATAAGCCATCCCAGGAAGCTCAGAGGCCAAGAGACTGGCCCAGGGTCACAAAGCTCCGAGTATCAGAGGTAGGATTTGAACCCAGATCTCCCTGATTCTAAGTCCAGCCCTCTAGGAACATCTATCACCTAGTGAGGGCTATGTAGAGTCGGCCTTCAAACATACAGACTGGCTTCAGGCCCTTTTCTCTGGCCAGAGAACCCAGTAATTGCTATAGATTGTCTCTTTCTTTGGGGGTCATTCAGACTCAGACTCACAGACTGTCACAGCTGGTAAACCCCGGCAGGTCCAGCCCCCTTCACGTCACAGACGAGGGAACTGAGGCCAGGGAGGTGGGAAGGCTGGTCTTGGGTCACACTTTGCCAAAGAGATTTGGAATCCAATTCAGAGCTGAATGGCCTTTGATGAAGCTGATCAAACTTCTGGTGAGAATTTGAACAGAAAATACAAAAGCTTTCACTACCAAACTGGAAAGTCATTGAAGGAGCTGTAGAAGTCTCCCAGTCATGGTCAAGAGCACACAACTTTGGAGAATCTGTCTAGCCTTAGAAACCAAGCAAATGTGCTTCAAGGGTGACCTTTCAGAAAACCAGTCTGTGCTTTTCCTACAGAACAAAGGTCTACAAGTCAGTCTCGCTTGGATTTCATTTCCTGACTCAATGGATTATAGAATCTTAGCCTTAGAGGAAGGTACCCTCAAGGGCCCCAAAGAGGCTGAGCCCCTCATTTCAGAGGAGGAAACCGAGGAAGGCACAGAGAGATGAAGCCACCTGGCCCAAAGTCACAAGCTCTCCTCGATTCCTTCCATCTCAAGCAATTCTACCACTAAAAGAATTCTCTGGGGTCTAGAAAGAGCCCCAGACTAAATTGCCACCTGCTGCTTTTTACCACCTTTGTGACCTCAGAGAAGCCCCTTGGCCTCTCTCTGAGCCTCAGTTTCCACAACTGTGAAATGAGAGATTGGATCAGATGTGCTCAAAGATACTCTCCTGTTCTAAATTGTTGCCCCTCATATGATACTTTGCAAAGCACTTTACCTGGGAGGTAGGTGCTGTCATCATCCCCATTTCACGGATAAGAAGAACGAGGCGAGAAGTCACACAGCTAGGAAGTGTCTAGGGCGGGATTTGAACTTGGGTCGTCCTGACTCTAGGGACTGCACTCCATGCACTGTGTCACCCAGAGGAGGATATGCTGACCTCCTGATCTAGCACATGACAGGGCTGGATTCAATCACAGGATCCTGGATTACAAACCTCGGCAGAGTGTAGAGCTCTCCCAGGCAGCCCCTCATTTCACAGATGAAGACAACGGCCTCAGAGGAGAGACTTGCCCAGGGTCACCAGGGTGCACATAGCATGATTTGTACGTTCTTTCTTTAGCCTGGCTGAGCTTTCCACTGGGATGCTCTGCCACGCCCACTGTTCTTATGGCCCTAAGGCAGAAAGACCGAAATTGTAGCTAAGGCCTTAAAGTCCCTCAAGTCACAGGGCAGGAAACAGAGAGCCAGTGAAGGCCGTGGGATCCCAGATCCAGCAGAAGCCCCACAGGCCAGAGACAATGGGACCACTCGCATTCACACAGCTATCAAGTAGGAGAGCTGGGATTTGAACTCAGATCCTGAGGGTCTTGGAACCACATCCTTCCCGTAGCCCCCACCATGGAGACCTCCTAGCTGTCCAAGCTCCAAGTTAAAAAGCCAGGGGGCATCAGAGCCCAGGTTTGAGTTCTTTCCCACCCAAGGGGCAGCCCCGGCCCGGCCCCTGCCCCTTTTGTTCCCGACTTCCCAGGGTCTAGGAAGGGCAGAAGTGGGGGAAGGGTCAGCCCGTAGACTCCTCCCAGGAGTCCTTTTGCATTTGAAGATGATGCAAAGCCCTTGGGGGTAAGCGGGGCTGTTCAAGTTCTCCCAGGAATCAGCAGGAGAAGCAGGAAGAAAAAACAACCAAACCTTTCCCACACAGATAAGCATCATTTCATCAAGCCTGGCCTGTTGTAATCTGGTGGCCTAGACGGCCCAGCTTCCCAGGCCTCCTCCAGGCTTGGCCCAAATCCCGCCTTCTGCAGGAAGACTTCGCCAGCCCTTCCCTCTGTGGGCTCTTTGCTATTTCTCCCCCATGCAGAGGTGTTTGGGTGTTTGTCCCCCTTGAATCGAAAGCTCTGGGAGGACAGAGACGGCCTTTGGCCTCTTTGTATCCTCGGGGCTTAGCACAGTGCCTGACGTAGCAGGCTCTTAATAAATGCTCATTGGCTTTGTCCCTTGCTGCACGAGCGACTCTGGACAGCTCACTTATTGGCTCTGAGCCTCTTCGTCTGTGCCGAGGCCCTCGGAGCTTGGAAGCCCTGAATTCCAGTCCTGCCTCAGACACTGACCCTAGATGCCTCACTTCATCCCTCCTAGTCTCAGCTTCCTCATCTGTCCAATGGCAATAATAACAATGATTAATAGCACCTGATCAAATAAGATCACGTATGTAGAGTGTTTCGTGCATATGAACGTAGTTATAATTATGACAAATCTAGGCTCCTGGTCTTGAGGTGTTGGCCTTATAAACGCACCGCACACACGCTCCCACACACGCACACTCAGTTAAGAGCTTCACCTCCGAGGCTGGAGAAGTTAACAACACGTACAGTCAAGGATACTAGAAGTGCAAACACCAGGAAATCAGAGACGAGGGAAGTGGCTGGTTATGTGGCGTTCTGTGACCGCAGGCTTATCAGGCCAGGAGAGAGGCCACTCTGGCCAGGCTGGAGGAGGAAGCCCAAGGGTCTGCTTTCAAAGCTTCCCCAGTCGAGGGCCAAGGACCCCCCCAGATGTGGGAAGACCTATCCGGTCTCATCCTAGCAAAAAGCCAAGTAACTGTCTTTGTGCACAGCGGCTCTCTCTCTCCCTAGCAACCAGACATGCCCCTGCCCACTGGAGCCTTAGAGTCTAGGGCAGGGGGGGATTTCTTTGGGACAGAATTGCCTGAACTCCTTACCCAGAGCTGCCTAGAGGTGGTATAGAGTCAGCTATCCTGGTAGCTGGAAAGTCTCAGGTTCAAGCAGTGCCTCTGACACTTACTAACTGTGTGACCCTGGGCAAGTCACTTAACCCTGTTTGCCTCAGTTTCTTCATCTATAAAATGAACTGGAGAAGGTGATGGCAAACCACTCCAGTATCTGCCAAGAAAACCCCCCAAATGGGGTCACGTAGAATCAGACACAACTGAAAATGACTAAACAATGACAACAAAAGAGACGCTTCCCCTTTTGTGTTTGCATACCAGCACCTAGAACACCCTCGGCACAGCATGGAATAAATGCTTGTTGGCTGTGCTGATTGAGAAAAAGCATGATGATAAAAACCTACTCTTAAGACGGTGGGGTGCCTGTAACTGGGGGACAATAAAATAGTATTTAGGTAAAGAAATAAAGGGATGAATAAATAAATGGATGCACGGGTGAGTAAATAAAGTCAGTGTAGCACAGGGAAAGAGCCCTGTATTCCTATGCAGAAGGACCAGGCCTGGGGCGGCTGGGTGGCTCTGTGAATAGAGCACCAGCCCTGGAGTCAGAAGGACCTGAGTTCAAATATGGCTTCAGACACTTAACACTTACTAGCCGTGTGACCTTGGGCAAGTCACTTAACCCCAATTGCCCTCAAAAAAGAAAAAAAAAAGGACCAGGCTCAAATCTGGGCTCTGTCACTGGTTACACTGGACATGTCACTTCACTCAGCAGGCCTCAGTTTCCTCATCTGTAAAATGATGAGGCTGACTGAAATGGCCCCTGAGGGCCCTTCCAGCCCTGCACCTATGACCCTCTGCTCCATCTGCATTTTTAAATTATCAGTTATATGTGTGAGATATTATTTATGGTGCCCTCCCTCCCATCCCAGCCCCCAGACCACAAGTTGGGAGCTGAGGGTCCAGGAGCCCTCCGTGTTCTCTTCATGCTCTAAAGTTCAGGCCTCCTGTTTCTAGGATTTAAGCCCCAGAGTAGGGCCAGGACCACCCTGGCCTCCAGGCCAAGGCAGCTGGAGCAGGAGAAAAGAAACAGGCTGGTTAAAGAAAAACTCCTTTTCAATGGCTCTTAACCTTGGCATCCTATTGATGAGCCAAAGTCCAAGTCTGAACAGTACAAACATGCCAGGGAGAAAACAGAGGGCAGGGGTGGGGAGGGGGAGGTGGGAGTGGGAAGGGGGAGAGGGTGGGGAGAGGAGGTGGGGAAGGGGAGATGGGGAGGGAGAAAGGGAGGGGTGTGGGGAAGGGAGGTGGGGGTGCGGGTGGGGACTAAAAATCAGATCTAGATTTGCTCCAGCAGAGGCTTGAGATCATAGGATCAGAAAGGGGCCTTAAGACAAGCCATCAGATCCAGACTCCTCAAATTACTGAGGGGAAAACTGAGCCCCACAGAGGTGAAGAGAGAAGTCAAAAGACCCACGTTCAAATCCAGACTGCCAAAGTCACTCAAACAACAATGATTTATCGATAAATAACAAGTATCTTTTAAATTATTATTGTTTACTATGTGCCAAGCACTGATCTTGGACAAATCACTCAGCTTCTCTCTGCCTCAATTTCCCTCCCTGTAAAATCGGTGGGCTTTATGAGAAAGCCTCTAAAATGTCCTTTCCCTCTCCAAATCTCTGATCATAAGACGTGCCCAAGGTAATCCAGGTAAGATTTGAACTCAGGTCCTCTGCCTTCACAGCTGGTGCTCTTTGCACTGCTTTCTCCTCAGTTTTCTCCCAAAGAACCAAATCAATCCAAGAATCGGAGAATCAGAAGAGCCTTCTGAGTCCACCCTGGACAAAGATTCACTTGTACAATCATCCCCTACAAGGGCCCCTATATCCTTTGCTTAAAGGTCTCCACTGATGGGGAGTTCACCATCTCCCAAGCAAGGCAACCTGATCCACTCGGGAGAGCTCCCTCTGTTAGAAAGCATTCTGTGAGCTTCCTCTCTGACACACTCCCCAGCTCCCCTGGTCTTTGTTCTGCCCTCTTGAGCCAAGCAGGCAACTTGGGAAGGCTTGAGAACTTAGATCAATACAGTGAGTGACCAGTCAGAAATCCAGAAAAATGGCCAGATACTCCATGATCCGGGACAGAGAGGGGACCCACTCAGGGTAGAGAAGGAGATGCCCAGACATTCTTCTTTGAACATGGCCAATTCATGAATTTGTTTTTCTAGACTAGATAGATAGATATAGATGTACATGTAGATATATGTGTAGCAAGAGTTTTGTTTTTCTTTTTTTAAGGGAGGAGAGGTGTGAGGGGAAGCAAAATCAAATGTTTGTTCATCCAAGTGAAGCTCAAATTATTAAAAAGCACCATAAAGACAAAAACAAAAGGCTGGACCTAAGACAGAAATATCCAGATAGCTGAGAACCGAATAAGAACCCTAATCATCCAGGCGGGCTTGAGATAGTACCTTGCCACTACCTGGCATACAGTAGCTGCTTAATAGTTGCTTGTCGATTGACTGATGGATATTCACCCATACTAGCTAACCTGAAGTCTGACAAACTCATCTCTTCATAAACCACTTGTTTTTCCAGGCTCCACTCTAAAGATTCATAAGCAAATTCCCTTTTCCACAATATTGCCAGACCGCCTGGGCCATCGTAAGCACTTAATATATACATGCTGATAGATAATCACACTAGACCCGGGCTATCTGCTGGCACTGGGGAGCAGAGCCCCTGTGAATTCACAATCACAACCAGAGCTAATATTTCTATTAGCTCCAATGCAGATAGGGCTTTATGAACATGACAGACTTTGATCAGGGCTTCTCGACAACTTTGTGAGGTGGGTGTGGTGATGACTTCCATTTTACAAATGGGAAAACTGAGGCTCAAGCAGTTAGATGACTTGTCTGGGGATCACATGGCTATTGTGTCAGCCAGTCCATCAATGGTCAGTTGACAAACATTTACATCCAAGGCAAGAGTCGAATTTAGATCTTCCTGACTCCTATTTCTGCTAAGCTAGGTGCCTCTCTTAAAAACAACACATTTCTTAGTATTTTATGATGCAGTGGTATATTTGAAACAGATCTCTAATTCCCAAGGGGGTGCTCTCTTTGGCTGTAGACATCGTAGCCACCCAGAGACAGCAGGAAAGAACCTTACGCATCATCTCTCTAGTCTCTCATTTTACAGATTGGAAAACTGAGGTCCAGAAGATTAAAATAATTTGTCCAAGGTCAGTAAGCAACAGAGGTAAGATCTGAACCAAGGTCCTTTGACTATAGGGCTAGGACTTTTTCCTCTACCTCACCTCCCCCCACCCCTTCATAGCCTCTTGTAACACTGGATCAAATACAAAGATGTTCTAGCTTTGTGGCAAGAGTGACAGATAACAACTGGTACTTATATACAGTGCACTACAGTGTAGTATCTTTAGGCTATTAAAAGAAGTGAACAAAGCCCCCCAGCATTTTGAGAGGACTCCCTACAAGGGACTAACAGGAGAATTTAGGCAAGAGTAACCCACGATGAGTAGGCATGGAGGGATTGCAATCTGCATCACTGAAGAGAACATCCACATTGACAAGATCAGAGATCCCTTGAGCTCTATGTCTTTCTCACCCCTTCTTCCCAAGAGGCTTTCTTTGGCAATGTGCTGAAGCCTACTGATACTCAACATCTACCATTCTGACTCTTCACAATTATGGTGCGGGTCCATGATCCACGGTCATACTACATCATCAAAAGGTTACTGGAGCTAAAGAAATGGGGTTTTATTTCAGGGAGCACTTGAACAATTACCCAAAGGTAAACGTGTTCTCCTCCCATTCATTTCTGGATCCACCTCAACGTCCACCTGCAACGTTTGTTCAAGGTCAATGCACTGAAGGACTGACTATGTCCATGAACTGCTCACCCAACTGCAAGTCATAGTGCTGACAATAGACTACCCAGCATAGGATGACCCAGAAAATAATAGGAAAAGAAACCTAACAGTATCCTGTTCTCCAAAATTCAATGAATAACATTTTAACCAATTTCACAAGCTACCCAAGTAGACAGTCCACCCCCCCATCAACTCATCAATAAGCATTCATTACATGCCCACTATGTGCCCAGCACTGTACTATACAACATCTTGAGGTACAAACCCACTTAACACCTCATGATAATTTTAGAATGTAAGATCCAGAGGGCACCTAATTTTGAAAAGCAGCAGTTTTATAACTGATTTCTGAAAGAAAAAAACAAATTCAGTGTGAATGGGAAGCCTTTAAAGTTGAGATTCTCCAAAGGCAGTACTAGAATGTAAATCGGAACTTTTGTTTAGAGTGAGCTAGAAGTAGACCAGTCTCATTTGACTGCCCCAACGAAAACGCAGACTTTTTGTTGGGGGAAGCAGAACCGGCTTGGGGTGGGGACAGGAATCCCACGAGAGTTACTTGTTTACTAAAGACTGTGCACCCGGAGTGGGAGAGGTGGGGGAAATCTTTCTTTGTTTAAATTCGCGCCGAAACGGGACTCCGCCCCTCCTCCAATGAGAAGTCAGAGACCCTCTGACTTTACCTGCGTGGAATCCATACCCTCTCTCTCTTCCAATAGAACTTAAAAGAATGTACTTTTTATGACTTTTTATGACTCTCAGGGTTTTAAAAAAGGGCACCTGGAGGTGCTCTCTCTCTCTTGCTCTCTCCTTCTTCTTCGGACATGTGGCGGGGAGAGGTGTCTCCCCGCCCCAGGGTATGTATTTTTTTTTTTAAGAATAAAACTCCTGTCTGCTCAAGTTCTCTTCTACATTCCTTTGATTTGGGTAAGTGAGGTTTCTCACCCACACAAGTGCTAGACATCAAAGCTACTGAAGTTTTAATACTAAAGTTTACCATCTCCTGGGGCACAACCATGGCCAATCTTGAAAGCACTCTTTAGAGAGAAACAGGATAGTACAGGAAAAAGCATGATGTCATAGGGCCATGGAGTCATAGGGCCAGGGTTCAAATCCTACCAATCTGTTTCCTCAACGTAGCTGCCCAGCAAAGTGTAAACTCCTTGAGGACAGAGGCTTTTCCCCCCTAGTTTGACTTTCACTTCTCCCTCTCTCATCTAATCAGTTGCCAAGTCTTATCCTTTCTACCTCTGCAGAATCTCTCCTCTGACACCTGCCCCTACCCTGGTGCAGGCCCTCCTCACCTCACACACCTGGACAAAGCCTGCAGGTGGGTCTGCCTGTCTCAAGTCTCTCCCTGTTACAAACCATCCTCCATTCAGCCACCAAATCAATTTTCCCAAACTGCAGGTGTACCCATTGTATTCCCCAATCAATAAACTCCAGTGACTCCCTATCACCTCCAGGATCCAATAAAAATCAGCATTCAAAGCCTTTCATAATCTGGTTCCTTTCCACCTTTCCAGTCTTTTTACACCTCACTCCACTTCCTGGCTTCCTTCAAGTCTCAGCTAAATCCCTACCTTCCAAAAGAAACTTTTCCCAGTCTCCCTAATCTTACTGCCTTCACTCTCACATTGCCCTCAGTTTATCCTGTCTGTATCTGATTCTTTGCATGGTATCTCCTCCATTAGACTAGAAAGCAGAGCTTGGGTTTGTTTGGGGTTTTTTTTGCCTTTCTTTGCATTTCCAGCATTTAGCACAGTGCTTGGCACATGGTGGGCTCTTAATAAATGCTACTTGACTGACTTACTGGCATAGAGCAGGTTCTTAATAAATGCTAGTTGACTGGCTGGTTTATTAGTACTTGGTAAGCACTCAATAAAAGCTAATTGACCAGCTAACTTACTGCAGACAGTAGGAGCTTAATAAATACCAGTTCATTTTACTTGATTTTGCCTGCCCAGAAACATGCATGATGCTTTGCACGTTTTTTGTTGGATTAAATGCATGTTTTCATTGGTCCAGGGAGCTCAGAGAAGAAACTCTCTACCAATGCACATGCTCTGTAATTTTATAGCCTTAGAGAACTAAGACCATGAACAAGGTTAACTGAGAGACCCAGGGTCACTGAGCTACTATGTATTGGAAGCCAGACTCAATTCAGGTCTTCCAGACTCTGAGACCTCTCTCCAGCCACCGTGCTAGGCCATCTCTTGCCTTGCATATGGCAGTCCACAATAAATGCTCACTGGACTAAGATGGATTGGTCTATCAGGGGCAGGCTACTGCCAGAGTTTGCTTGTTCTGGGGAGCACAAGGAGAGGCTTTCTTGGCCACGGGATGCTAAAGCCACAGCAAATGCTGTACAATCAGAGGATGAAGAGGGCAAAGATCCCTGGGTTCTGTGGAGGACCGGGGGAAGGAGATGATATGCAATGAGATATTTTAACTTCAAAAAAACAATGACCCCATGCTTAGGGAATTACTGACCCCAGTGTGTCCAGCCACTTGAGCCTTCATTCCAAAGAGATTTCAATCCAGTGTTCAGTAATCTTCACCTCATGTATTTTGGAAGACTCCAGAAGTCTTCAAAATATTAAGTTGTGGAACAATGGCATATGAAAGTAATAGAATATTATTGTATGAGGACAAACAATGAAGAGTATCTTGCCTTCTGAATGGGCGGGGGAGGGGTGGAAAGAGGGAGAGAATTTGGAAGTGAAAATAAAAATTATAAACTAAAAAAAAGAAATAATGAAGAAGAGGAGTTGGGAGAAACCTAGGCAGATTTGTGCCTCTCTTCAGACCCAATACTGGTTATTGGAGGCACTCAAGAGCTCAGTTTCTCTTTTAGCGTTCTTTCCACTTACATTATTGTAGTCATTATACGATAATCGTTATTGGTGGAACTAATAAACTCAATAAACATTTACTAAACATCTACTATGTACCAAGACTGTGCACACTGTAAGACTCTTAACAGCTAGGTGGCACAGTAAATAGAGCAGCCAGCCCTGGGCTCAGGACTTCAGTTCAAATGTGACCTCAGACACTTGTCACTTACTAGCTATGTGACCTTGGCCAAGTCACTTCACTCTAATTGCCTCACCTCTCCCTTCTCCCCCCCAAAAAAGATTCTGGACATCTTCCTGCCTCAGTTTCCCAAACTGTAAAGTGGGAATAATAATAATAGCACCTAACTATTTGTTATATAAAGGGTTGTTATGAGGATCAAATGAGAGAATATTTGTAAAGCACCTTGCAAACCTTAAAACACTACAGAAATCCTAGCTATTCTTAGATAAAGAGAAAAACAAAGAGATCTTGCTCCCAAGGAGTTCAAATCTACTTGTTGGACAACTTAATAAGTAAAGACAGTATGGCACAATGGTTAGAGAGCTGACCTTCTCCAGGAGAACCTGGGTTCAAGTCTTTTCTTGGACTCACACTGACCCTGGGGCACCTCCTTATAAGACTATGCACTTCAAGGAAGGTGCAGCCCCCGAATTGGCAGAAAAGTTTTCCTCACCTAGGAATTCCCTATACCAGTGAAACCACAGGTATTCACTATATACATGTCATTAATGATATCTTATTCAAAAATCAAGGAATCTTGCTATGATGTGGGACTCAATTCCATTCCAGTCACAGGAGAGAGCTAGAAGAGACATTAGTGATCATTTAGTCCAATCTTCTCATTTTACAGATGAGATAACTGAGGCCCAGAGAGATAAAGTGAAGGGCACACAGGTTGAAAGTGGTGGAACCAGAATTTGAATCCAGGTCGTCCCCACGTCTATTATTTAAGAGAACGAGAGGGTAGCAACATCAATCTAACTTTGTTATTCCAAATATAAAAAATTGGAACTTGGCACCTTCCAGTCTATTGCTGCGGTGGGAAGACGGGCGTTGCCACATCCCTTTCTGGAGAGGAAGCATCAAGCTTTCTCCTGCACTCCCAGCTGTCTGTCTCTGATGCTTTATCATGCTCTGAACTAACCTGGAGTTCTCAAATCTTTGCCAGATTTCTGAAGCTCCCTGTGGCATGAATAACTTTTCTCTATAAGCTTTCTCTTGAAATCACCCCGGGATAATGAATCAATGCACATCCGACGCGGCCAGAATCCTGGTAAAGAAGTCCTCATTTAGCAGAGAGTCTGAGCTCAAAGGCAAGCGTCCAAAGAGGGAAGGAGAGCCCTGATTTTTCATAGACAGAATCAAGAAATCACCGACTGTCAGAATGGAAAGGACAAGTGAGCATCCAGTCTTAGCTTGAGGACCTTCAGAAAGAGGGAACCAACCCACCACTCTGCCCAGGCAGCCCATCCCACTTTTGAAAAAGTGTCAGCAAGTTTTTCAACTTTAAATCAGTCTCTTTGGGAATTTACAAGGGCTGCAAATAGCTCTGCCCTCCGGCTGAGCAAAACTAATCTCTAGCACACAAGGCTTCAAGAGGATAAACATCTTTTGGTTCCCTGCACCAATGACTGATAAAACTCAGTGTCTTTTCACAAAGTCGAGCCCGGAATTGAAGTCAACCTCCAGCAGTGATCTGACCAGGGCAGATGCCAAAGGACGCTCACCTGCCTCGAACTGAGCACCATGACTTTCCAAACACAGCATCAGATCTCGGAGACTTTCTAGATTCATTGCGCTTGCAAACCCTGTTATCTCTTTCGGACGGGTGGCCGACTTTAATGATTTGGTTCCAGCCTCTGCTTTCCTGATCCACTGCTTACAGTCCTCTTTCAGTGAGAACCCATTTATGTCAACCTTGACAGTGCTTCCCCTCAGCGTTTACTCTCTCTCTACCCACTTTGTGACCTACCTTTATCTTAAAATGTGGTTTTTTAAAAAATCACACAATATTCACAGGTTATACTCAGATTGACACTCAACAAATTAGAAACAAAGGGATACATAATGCAAAAATTCTAATCTTCACTAAATCTCAGCCTTGCCTCCCCTAAACTCTGTTAGCCTCAGTTTCCTCAACTGTAAATTGGGGATAATAATAGCACTTACCTTACAAGGTTATTGTGAGGATCCAATGAGATACTATTTGTAAAATGCTTAGCAGAGTGTTTGGCACACAGTAGGAGCTTAATGAAAGCTTGTTTCTCCCCCCCCCCCTTCTCCTCTTCTATGACACGGAACAAAAACCATTTCAGTCATTTATCTAAACAAGAGGGCTCCATCCCAGATTATTAAAAACATATAAACATACATATGCACATGGGTGTATATATTTGCATTTTGTCAGAAGAGAGCTCAGATGCCATAGTCAATCAGTCATGATGGATTTCATAAGTGCCTACTGTGTGCAGGGCATTGTGTTAGTATATGGAGCTGACAGCGAATGAAGCCGCGCTGGAAAAGTCAGGAACCATCCTTGGCTCAAAGAATAAAGGATAACCAGAATAGCACCCGTGCCTGGATTTTTATTGATAGGGAGAACTCCAGATGGAAGAAACTTTCCCAAAACAGATCTGCCTCTTAAGGGTTGTTAAGACAGCTGCCCGGGCACTGAGAGGCCAAGGAGAGCCAGAATGAGTCAGACACAGGACTCGAACCCTGGACTTCCTGATTCCAAGGCCTGCTCTTTACCCACTACTCCATACTGCCTCCCCTTGTAAAGGATGATAAAAAAAAAATAAAGAAACTTAGCTTTGTTACCTGCCCAGAAATCCGGCGCTTGAAGACTGATTCTGAGTCTTCTGTTGGCTGATAGGTTCAGTCACAGTCTATTTTAACAGCTCAAACAGACCCTAACTTCAGCTGGAGCAAGGGGGCAGGGACAGGTGGAGGGGTCCGCCCATTATAACTATCGGCCCTCGGCCTCCGGCTCTACCGCAATGTCCCGGCGAACGTCCAAAGAGCTGCCGAGGCCCGCGCCAGCCCCCACTCCCACCTCCGCCCCACCTTGTTCCTTATTTTGTTACAAGATTCATGTAATCACCTCAGTCTCACAGAAAAGTGTTTCCTGTTCAACTTCATGAAACCACCCAGCAATGGAGAATCCCAAACTAGGTTACCGTACTTCCGTCACCTGGATTATTGCCATTGGAAGGCGTTTCTGTCAAGAGTGAATGGATAAATTGGCTCATTTTGAGGACGAGCAGAGAGAAATACAACTGACATCCCTACATTAAGGGGGATCTTCCCTTCTTCCTCCCATCCCATCCCATCCCATCCCATCCCATCCCATCCCATCCCATCCCATCCCATCCCATCCCATCCCATCCCATCCCATCCCTACCCCTACCCCCACCTCCAAGAGAAAACAACCAGTTGCTTCTTCATTTGCTCAGGGTTTTTTTTTTGTCTTTAATTATTAACATTTGTTTACATATCGGACTTTTTTCAAAGCTAGAATTAGGGGCTTTTCCAGTAAATGGGACTTAAACAAGGAATCCGGCAGAAAGCTAGTCACACAATAACCACCAGCATCTACGGCTAAAGGCATTAATTCAAATTGACCTCCCCCGTGGTCATCAGCTCCGCCCTTTCAGGCGTCGGACCAAGAGGAGCAGCGGATGCAACACCCTCCTCCACCTCCGGCCTAATAACAAAGAACTTCTTAAAAGAGAGAGAAAGTAAGCTCAGAGAAAGTAACCGGTATATCAGAACAATCTCACATTAAATGCAATACTCTCCCCCTTTCCCCATAGCCCCCCAACTCCACAAAGAAGAGGAAGGAGGATAACCAAGTATTTAGGGTTAGGCACAGCAGCTACTAATATCTATAACGTTAGCTACAAAGTGCCATAAAACTTTAAGGTTTGCTAACAGCTTTATAATTAAAGAGCATCTCATTCAATCCTCACTACAACCCTGCAAGGTAGGTGCTCTCATTATCATTCCATATTGGAAGGAAGGGAGGGAGGGACGAAGGGAGGGAGGGAGGGAAGAAAGAGGGAGGGAGGAAGGAAGGAAAAAAAGTCATTCACCTTTTCAAATTGAGTCTGAGACAAGTTAAGTGACTTGCCCAGGGTCACACAGCTAATAAGCATCTAAGGCAGAATTTGAACTCAGGTCTATCCTCTCTATCCTTCTCACTGTGACCTCTTCCAGGCAGAGGATACATTGGTTTGACCTTGCATACAAGCACAGAACACAGAACTTCAGGCAAGGCCAATTCTAAGCTCAAGAAAGGTGAGTTGTGATATATTATACTGGGAGTAAAGCCAAGGATGTGGGCCCTGGCCCAGAATCTCTACAGCCCTCTCATTCCATCTCCAGCCCCACCACATAGACGTTTCTTTCCGCATTCCTCAGATACCTGTGATTTCTATCAGTGCCTCCTACGGATTCAAAGGCATAAATAGTTGAAATGAAATGCAAGTGTGTAATCTCTGTGTTTATTCTGCAGTATTATTGTGTTTGTAGACCATGCCTGCAGGCTGGGCTCCCTACCTCCCCACTGATGGAAGGGAAGCTCCCAGCCAGCAAGGGCTCTTCCCTCTGCATCTCACACAGAGCAGGCCCTCAGTAAAGGTTGGATGAATCACTGAACGATTTGGAAGGAAGGCCCCCAGCTTCAAATGCTTTAAGGAACAAAAGCAACCCTACAGAACAGGAAATGGGAAAGAGTGGGCCAGCCCAGCCAGACTAAATGCAAGTAACCGCCAGGATCTCCAAAGCTCGGCGCTCACTACTAAGGCAGTGGGGCAGGGGAGGGTCCTTCTGGGGGCAGCCTGTTGCAGCAACTGGGAGATGTGGTCTCTGGCAGTTGGTTCGGTTTAACTGTTTTTCTTGGTTGTAAAGGGGGAAGTTGGGATCTGATGGAGTGTGAGGGAGTATCTCCGAATATGCTGGCATCAGAAAACTGTGACAACAATCTATTTATATCCTGGGTGAAACCACAGAGGGTGCACAGAGGCTTTGGCCAACAGTTCATGGCAGATGATGCCCCCAGAGCCCCACAATTAAAGAAAGGCAGAAAGAATGAAGGACCCCATTTTCCTGATTGCTACAATCACCAGGAGCACCAAACCGCCTTCACTTGGCACACATACATGTCTCAGATGAAGTGGCAGCTCAGAGGACCCAACCAGAGGGGCACAGGACCACCAAGCGCTGATGGCTAGCAATATTCACTGATCGGGCAATCGCTGTAGGAATTCATTGTGACAGAAGGCCCTTGGGCATCCAGGAGGCCACAAGAAACCACTGGACTTTTATTTGAGGGGAGTGGAGCTCAGGGGGAGAAAAGAGGAACCATCAGTGACCTCAGACCACTTCCAACTCTGATCTTGGTCTGCCATCCCTTAGAATCCTGGGGATCTGACTGGAGATAGCACTTTCCCCTCTGTGAAGTGAGGGGCTTGTTCTCAGTAACCTCTAAGGTCCATCATATCCCATGGCCTTGAGTCAGCTCCCCTGACAGTGGGGCCTGGGGGCATCTACTGCTTGGCAACATTGGAGGCGCAAGATGCCTGGAGTGTTCTGGGCATCTGTGCCCTCTACTCAGGGGCTACACTCATCGTGCGCCTTCCACGCTGAAAACAGGATCACTGGGGGATAATATGCTCCTGTATCTGGGGGGAAATTTGTTGTATATTAGCTTGCTATTCTATTTAATCAAATGTCTTTTGGTTTAAAGAAAAGGGGGGAAAGGAAAGGGGAAGAAAGAAAAGAGAAGGGGAAGGAAGGAAAGGGGAAAGGAGAAGGGATGAGGAGGAAAGGGGAGGGAAGGGGAGGGAAGAGAAGGAGAGAAAAGGGGAAGAGAGAGAAGGGGAGGGGAAGAAAGGAGAAGCGAGGGAAGGGATGGGGAGGGGAGGGAGATCAGCAGTTATATTCTAGAGCCCTAGACATGGAATTCCTGGAACCTCCCTCCACCTGGAGAAAGCTGCCCTGTCAACCATCTTCTGGTCTGGCTTTTCTCTGCTCCAGACCCAGCCCAGCTCTCCAGCCTCAGGGCCACAGAATCCCAAAGAATGCTCCCTCTCCTCCAGTTCCATCAATTGTCACATGTGGAAATGATAAATGTACGGATTTCAGAGAATCAAGAAAAGGTGGACGGATAAATGCAGAGTAAACCCGGAAACACATCACACAAAAAGAAAAACGGACACCAGGAAGTACCAATAGCAGTGACCACTCTTGGTGTCAAGGAGCAAAACCAAAAGCCCCTTTCCCTCCTCTCAGTAGAGGTGGGGGTCTAGGGGGGAGGAATCGCACACCCGTGTCTCTGTAGGTCCATCTGATTTAACTGTTTTTCTTTGTCACATGGGAGAATTCATTGGCAGAAAAATGAAAAGGCATCAATAAAAAATGTAACAAATCTGGTATAATTGAAAGAAAAGACAGGCCCAGCATACAGGAGGCGCTTAATAAATGCTTGTGGCCTGATTGGCCATGCATGCTGAAGTCTTAAAGCTCGTTTCATTCACGTGATTTCCTGACCATTTGCAGAGGGACAAGGCGGGGCCTTCGATATAAAAACATTGTTCATCCATTGTTCATCCACGTGGGCCATAAAGACCCAATAAAGGGTGAGATCCACCCTCTAATGTCCACTCCCCTTCTGATCACCAACTGCCCGGTTTTCAGATTCTTGCTACCTAGCTGGGTCACTGGGCATGAACTGACTCTAAAAAGGCAGAAATGAAAATATTCCCACATTTAAGAATATTTATTAAGCACCTACAATTTACAAAGCAATGGGGATGTGTGTGTCTGTGTATGTGTATGAACTGTAGCATAGGACCTGCCTTCTGGGGGCTCATAACTTACCAAGGAATGGATGGAAAAGCATTTATTAGGCACTTACTGTATGCTGCCCACTGAAGATACAGACACAAGTAGTGATGGGAACAAACATAAACTTAGGGAATCATCCTGTCCACTAAGCAGACCAAAGCATCTGGGTACCAGGAAGCAGAGTAAGGAGAAAGGGGTAAGAGGGAGATTCTTGAGCTGGGGGAGCAAGGGATGAGGGATGAAGAGAGGAGGGGATGAGGGATGGAGGGAGGAGGTAGAGGAAGGATAGAGGGAGGAGGGAATAGGAAAGTGTCCTGGAGCAGGGGCCACCAAACATGGGCCCTGAAGGACAGGAGTTATTTTTTCAGGGCCCATTCCAGAAAAGGGCAGCAGTGGGTCCAAATGTCTGGCACCAGGAGAGGACGGAAGAATATATGGAGGCATTCTGGGTAAACCAGCCTTCTTGTTTGCCCAGAATGTAAGGGCACACTGAAAGGAAGGAACAAGAAACAAAGCTGTAGAAATGTCTGCCAGAGGCAAAGGATGGAGAGCTGTAAAATGGCAAGGTCAGGAGTTTCTATCTGATATTCTGGGCCAAGGGTCCTTGAGGCATGCGTTTGCCTAGAAACTTCTCCCCACGGTCATAGACTTCCCCGTTCTGCCACCTCTCCCCCCCAGCAAATGCCCACTCTCCCCAACTTTGGCATCTAGAAGGTCACAAGAGCAGCTCAATCCTCCCATGAGGAGAGCTGCTGCCTCTGCAATTGAGTCCTGGGGGAGGGAAAGAGTCTGAAGACCTGGGCACACCAGAGATGACCACCTGGCTGCCAGTTTACTCACTGTGACCGGATTCGTATGTACCATGAACAAAAACAGTTTGAAAACCACTGCTGTGAATCAGGGGAATCACAGAAGGCTTTGGACTAAGGGGATTTTGGAGCAATTCTTGACTTTTTTGTGTTGTGGGCCCCTCGGGAAGTCTCTGGACACCCCAGAATAATGTTTTTAAATGGATAGAATACACAGGATTCTGAAGGAAAACAAAAAATAAGAATAAATAAAAAGGGGCAGCGAGTAGAGCTTGGCCCTGGAGTCAAGAGGACCTGAGTTCAAATCTGATTGCAGACACTTGACATTTACTAGCCATATGACCTTGGGCAAGTCATTTAACCCTAACTGCCCTGCCTGCCCTCTCCAAAAAGCAAAAATAAAAATAAAATAAATGAAAAATGAAGGAAAACAACTATACTGAAATGAATAAGTAATTTTTTTCCCCATCTAAATTCATGAACTTTCTGGAAGTCTGTGAACTCCACAGTAAAAACCCTCGGAGAACATGATCAAACCTGGAGGTGACTGCTTTAGCCCGGAAGGGAAAGGGAGACTTGGAGGGAGAACAACCAGTTAAGAGGCTGTGACAACAGCCCAGGTGAGAGAAGAGAAGGCAGAGCCTAGGATCTGGTGGGAGGGGACCTGGGTTCGAATCGTGCTTATTATCTCTCTGTCCTGGGAAAGTCCTTGAACATTCTGGGCCTTTAGTTTCCTCTTCTGTAAGATTAAGGAATTGGGGGATGAGGGTGAAAAGGAGGAAGAGTAGGTTGGGCTAAAGAGTCTCTAAGGTGCTAGAATCTTGATTATTGTCACAAAGACTTCAATTCATTGATGCCTCTAGTTTTTCTATCACAGTTCTCTCTGTCTGTCTGTCTCCTCTCTCTCTCTGTATCTCTCTGTCTCTGTCTGTCTCTGTCTCTGTCTCTGTCTCTCTCTCTCACACACACACACACACACATCTTCTCTTGCATGAGTAGAGGGAGGAAGACAGATGGCAGCCCTCTTGCCCTTGAAGATGACCTCAGGTGCCTCCCAGTGTGAGATCTTCAAGGACAAATACACCATGGGGAGGCACCTAATTCATCTTCTTACTCATCATTAATAATTATCAAAGAACCAAAACCAAAGGCAAGCTAGGCACTCTGGGAGATTCAGGTCTTGGCTGGCCCCTAATAGGGATGGGGTGTCTCAAATCCTCAACTGCTTCAAATTCAAGGTTGTTTCAGTCACCAAGTCATTTTGTATTTACCAAAGGAAGAAAAGCTTTGGGGACAGAATGATGGGGAACTAGCTAAATAAAGTCAGACCAGTTCTTTCTGTTCCTCCTCCTAATCACTTGGTCTGCCTGGAGGTATTGGGGGGAAGGAAAAAAAAGAACGAGTATTTATCAAACACCTACTGTGTGCCAGGCACATATTGTCTCCTTTGATCTCGTTTGCTTCAGTTTCTCAAGTTAACTCAGGTTACCAGGCACCTCCTTCTGCGAAGTCTGTGTTAATACTGAGTTTAGACTTTGTCCTGCAGGTAATAAAAATCTGGGGCTGTTTTTTGCAAGACAAAAACATATTTTAGGGAGATTAATCTGCAAATAATGAGCAAGATGGATTAGGGAAATGAGACCAGAGAGCGACTCCAGCAATGATCTAGGCAAGAAATCAGGGAAGTTTGAACTAGGTGATCGAGGAGGGAATGAAACAAACAGAGAAATAGGAGAAAATTTTAGAAAGTCAAGAACCTGGGTTCAGTCATTTTAGTAAAACCAGTTACCTTCCCTTAGACACAGCTGCCTGACCTATAAAATGAGTGGACTGGGTTGGATGGCCCATAAGACACTTTTCTCTCTCCATCTGTGATCCAAGACATGGAAATTACTAAAGTGCTGAGAGACATAAGAAAGGAAAGAATTAAGCACGACTCCCATGTTTCCAGCCTGGATGACAGAAAGAATGTGTCACAGATAGAAATAAGAAGTGGAAAATGGAACCAGTTTTGAGTAGCAGCGAGAAGGAAGAGGAGGCCAGTTGGGGGCTTACTGAGGAAGAAACACAAATGGAAATAGGCAGAAGGGAGGGAGAGGCTCCTGACTGAGTTTGTATAGAACATTGGGAAAGAAATCAACTCCTGGGCTAAAAGCTCCCTATTCAATAAAAGTTGCTGAGGAAAATGGGAAGGAATCTGGCAGAAATTAGGTTTAGACTATGATCTCACACCTTGTGTCGCCACAAGAGATTTCGACTAGAGATGAACTACAGAAAAGCACAACACCAGAAAAATCTCTCTTGCAAAGTGTGTTCCTTCATATAGAACAGTGGTTCTCAACCTTCCTAATGCCACAACCCTTTAATACAGTTCCTCATGCTGTGGTGACCCCCAACCATAAAATTATTTTCGTTGCTACTTCATAACTGTAATTTTGCTACTGTTATGAATCATAACGTAAATATCTGATATGCAGGATGTATTTTCATTGTTACAAATTGAACATAACCCACAGGTTGAGAACCGCTGATATAGAAAGTAACAAGGAACCATCAAGCTTTGTGGCCCCCAATGACAGCAAAGAAATGCCACACGGAAAGAGAACGAGAAGTTAGCAAGCCTGAGTTCCAGCCCCAGCTTGGCTAACAAGCTGTATGTGGTGTGGAATAACAGCCTCTCTGAGTCCTGGCTTCCTTATCAATAAAATAATTGGGGGGGGAAAGGGGAGAAGGGGAAAGAAAGGGGGAATTTCAGTGGTCTCTGAGAATCCTTTCAGCTCTACTGCTCAATGAATATAGGAAACTGTCATTCTGAAAGATACCATTTGCCACAGAAAAAGGAACCTGCCAGGAACTGTGTGATTGGCTGGTCCCCATTCAGTCAGAACAAGATAAAATTAGTCAAGTAAGAAATTTGAAGAAGTGAGAAGTAATTTTGGAGACCAATCCCCCCTGAAAGAGGAAATAGCATGGAAACAGAAATAAAAAAATTTAAATATAAACAAAAGAAACTTAATTTTAAATAGGGAAGTTTGTTGTTTCTCCCATGAATTATTGCTGTATATCATTTTTCACATGTTCGTTTTTATTGTGTCCCATACCCACCCAGCAAGTTATCCTCTGTATAAAAAAAAAAGTTTTTTAAAAAGGGCATTTTAGCAAAACTAACCAACATATCAGCCCGCCTGACGATACCCACTATATTTCACAGCCAGTCTGATCTTTCAGCACACCCACGGTCTGACACTTTAAAAAGTCTGAGAGAATATTTTCTCATGGGGGAGGAGGAAAGGAATACTTATACAGTGCCTACTAGGTGGCAAGCATTGCATTAAGTACTTTTTACAAATATTTCATTAGCTCCTCACCACAAGTCTGAGAGGCAGGTGCTATTATTATCCTCATCTTATAGATAGGGAAACTGAGGCAGACACAGGTTAAGTGACTTGCCCAGGATCACAGAGCTAGGAAGCATCTGAGGGCAGAACTGAACTCAGGTCTTACTCATTCCAGGCCCAGAGATCTATCCACTGTGTCATCAGCTGCCTCTGGTCCAGGGTCCAAGCTCCGTCCTTAAAATAATCATCACTTACTTTCGTTTATGTTTCCAAGATACCAGGGATTTACTCCAAGAGCTAATTCCCAGTAGATAGATAAAGTAGTCAAAATAATCCATTAATCAACAAATTAAAGAATATTTTTTTAAAAAGTTCTCAAAAGAATTATAAACTGTTTAAAAATACAAAATATGACAAACAAAGCCAGTGTAACCAAGATTAAGAGGGAAGTAGGAAATTGGGAAAGAATGTTTACAACCAGTGTATCCAATAAAGGCCTCATTTCTAAAATATACAGGGAATTGAGTAAAATCTATAAGAATACAAGTCATTCCCCAATTGATAAATGGTCAAAGGGTATGAACAGGCAATTTTCAGAGGAAGAAATTAAAGATATCTATAAGTATATGAAAAAATGCCCTAAATCACTATTGATTCAAGAAATGCAAATCAAAACAACTCTGAGGTACCACATCTCACCAGGCAGATTGGCTAAGATCACAAAACAGGAAAATGACAAATGGAGAGGATGGAAAAATTGGAACACTAATGCATTGTTGGTGGAGTTGTGAACTGATACAACCATTCTGGAGAGTAATCTGGAACTATGCCCAAAGGGCTATAAATAATTCACCCAGTAATACCACTTCTAGGGTTGTATCCCAAAGAGATCATAGAAGTGGGAGGAAGACCCATATGTACAAAAATACTTATTGAAGCTCTCTTCGTGGTGGCAAAAAACTGGAAATTAAGGGGATGCCCATCAGTTGGGGAATGGCTAAACAAATTGTGGTATATGAATGTAATGGAATACTATTGTGCTATAAGAAATGAGGAGAAGATAGACTTCATATTCACCTGGAGAGCCTTATACAAACTGATGCTAAGTGAGAAGAGCAGAACTAGGAGAAATTTGTACACAATCACAGACACATCATATGTGTGACGACCAACCTTGATAAACTGGACTCTTCTCAGCCACGCACAGGTATAAGACAACTCTAAAAGACTCAGGATGGAAGGAGATGTCTGCATTCAGAGAAAGATCTAGAAAGAACTGAATTTAAATGGAGACTGAAGCAAGCTACATGCTCTCTTTCTTTTCCATGTTTGGTTTTGTTTCCTCTTTCCCATTGATCACTCCATTGGTTACAACCCCTCTATACAACCAGACTGATGTCCAATGTGAAAGTATTTGCAGATCCTGTACTTGATTGCATGCTGCCATGGGGGGGGGGGAGAGGAAGGAGGGGAGAAAATTTGAAACTCAAGGGATTGTGGAACTGAATCTTGTAAACTAAAAGTAAATGAACAAACCAATTTTTAATAATTAAAAAATAAAAATGATTTTTTTATAAAAATGAATTTTTAAAAATTCTAAATATGGCTCCACATGATTAATCACTAGAGAACCACAAATCAAAACAATTCTGAAGTTTTGATCCATTGGAAAGGCTCCCCACGCCTGGACTGGCGGCTTCTTGAGTACCAATAAGATTAAAATGCCCTTTTTTGGGCAACAGGTAATGAAAAGGTAAATTAATGAAATGAACTTCCAAACTCCCAAAGCATCAAAAAAAATAAGTAAAAATTAATCAGTCCCATGTCAAGAGAGCACAGACCAGCAGAAAAGCAAGGGCCTTCATGGGTCTAGAAAAAGGAGAAGGATGTCAGTGTTTCTCCGAGGCTACCCTGTCCCCTGATGAGAACTCTCACCCCCTTTTCTTCTCCCTTCAATATACAAGGCCCACAAGGCAGTTCTATGACTCATCAATAGAAAGGAAGAAATAAAAGATTCCCTGAGCTCATCCACCTCCAGGGGCCTTCCCTCCTGATTTCCCAAGCAATCTTCTCATTCTAATTCAGCTCCTCAAATGCCATTCCCTCCTGGGAATCAAATACATAAACTGACCAGCAAAAACATCCGGCCTGCCTGACTCTTCTATTTCCCATTGTAAATTATTAAGTTGTCGTGCTGGTACAACCAAGTCTCATGTGAGTTGCGGTGGCAAGAGCCAGTTTTCCCAGGACCTCTTCACCTCCCACTCATTTCTGAGTCCCACCATTTCAGATCTTGGACCCATGGCACAATACCATGGATTAGAAGAGCCTAATGACCAACCAGACCCAGCAACCTCTCCTGGTGGCTACTACTGCTCCATTAGGAAACTCATCAGCAAATAGGTCTTGGGGTAAATCAGAAGAGCCCCCAAATTGGAGAAAGACTGCCAAGTTCAGGTCTCTGGGACTGTGGACAAACCATTGTACCTTAATGTCCCCACTTGTAAAAGCGGGAGAGTAAAACCTGCCCTATGAAGCCCAGAGGCCAGCTGTGAGGATTTACAGAAGATGTAGCTAGCTTGTGAAGAGGATAGAACCAGCCCTGGAGTCAGGAGGACCTGAGACAATTCCTAGTTGTGTGACCCTGGGCAAGTCACTTACCCCATTATCTTCCCAACAAATGAGAAGATGTACCGTACCCGACAAGGCTAGATAAATATCAGTTATCTTTACCTTTGGTTTCCCCAAATAATTACAAATACCCTAATTTAGCTGCCCAACCATCTGGACAGCACAGAAACACATTTTTAAAAACTTTTTTTGCACTTAATAGTATCTTTTTTTTCCAATTTCATGTAAAGATCATTTTAAACATTCATTTTTTTAAGATTTTGAGCTCCAAACTTCTCTTCCTCCCTTCCTCCCCGCTCCCTAAGACCACAAGTGATCTGATACAGGTTATATATGTACAATCAAGAAACACATTTTTAAAGGCATGTATTAATACCTGCTCACTCCAATATGAAATGGATTCCTGATTTCAGAGCTGTGGGTAGGCCCCTCAACATGCAGACTGCAGCCTGTGGAAGCCTCCCCAGCCTGGGGAGTCATGTCTTTGCCTAAATTGACCCTGGGGGAGGGGTCCGCTCCATGAGCTGGGAGCCTTCCTCAATTCCTCCTCCCATCCACAGGATCCCAATGGGGCACGCCCAACGTCAACCAAGCAAGCAGTATTTTAGTGAGCCTCCGCTATGGGCCTAGGTAACCCCTGCTCTCCTCGTGTGATCCTCCCATCTTTTTCAACCACACATTTCTATAAAAACAGCCTTTGTCAACCAATCAACCAATAAGCATTATTAAGCATCGTACGCTGTGTGCTGGGCGCTATACTAATGATATAAAGACAGATAGAAACAGTCCTTTGAGGAGTGTACATTCTACTAGGGGAGACAACGAGAGAGTGAGAGACAGAGAGACAGAGA
>CM053581.1:573469124-573498904 GCA_028627135.1 Pseudochirops cupreus
TCCTGCAAATTCCAGTCTGGTATGGCACTCCCCACCCTTCCCCAGGCCAACCCCCTCCCCCCCTCAAATCTCAACATACTATAGCAAAGATATTCTTGGAGGAACAGGGCAAAAATAAAGAAATCACTAGATCATTCACAAATATTGACCAAACATAGAACTGTAGGCCAGTTTTTAGTATAAACCACTGGGTTCTGCAGTTGCTTTACAAGGTTAACTAATATAGCTGAGAAACCCCCACAAGACACTCTCGCTTTTACTCCAGTGCCTGGATGTATTTGAAAGAATCCAGATTCAGGCATCACAGTGGCCTGCCTTAGAGCCAGCACTGATAGGAAGATAGTTCAGAGGAGAACATACTGAATTCGGAGTCTGAGGAGCTGGGTTCAGATCCTGCCTTTGCCACTTTGGACAAGCCATTGTCAGTGTGAGCATTTACACTTTGGGAGTCAGCAAATGTTACAAATCTGGGCTTGATCTGTTGTTTGTTGATGGTCTAGACCAGGCTGCACAACCTACAGATGGTCTAAAGATTTGGGGCGGCCAGATTTCACGGGCCGCCGGTTGTGCAGGCCTGGTCTAGACATAGAGGATGGAAAAAGTGATAGTAATGAAGAGAGAGTAGGTTGTTAACATTTCCCAGCATCCCCCTGACTTTACCCCTCATCTATTTGTCTCCTCATCTGTTTCCTCCTCTATTAAATTTCTGGGGCTCCCACATATCTTAGGGCTGCAGGTGGCGTCTGTACCAGCCATGGATTTTCTGCCCTTTTTTTTAAGGTCTGAAGAGCATCCTCTGAGGATGCCAAGCAGGGGTAGAGATGGGAAGTTCACACATTGTCCTAGCTTAAATCCTCCCTCCTACAAGAAGCCAGTCCTGATCTCCCTTAATGTCAGGGCTTCCCCTGTGTTGATTATCTTGCTTATTTATCCTGTGTTTATCTTACTTCTACATCATGTTGCTTGCCTATGGTTTCCCTCATTAGCCTGTGTGCTTCTTAAGAACAGGGACAGCCATTTGCCTTTCTATGTGTCTGCAGTGGTTAGTACAATGTCTGGCATACAGTAGGTGCTTAATAAATGCTTATGGCCTGAGTACTGTGAATGCTTTGTGTTTTCTTAATCTGTGTCACTTGGGCCGCCTGCATTTTCTGTGGAGTGAAATACAGGCTGCCCTCTACCCTATATGCACTGGTCACTGTGAGTGCTTGTAAGGGAGCCTTTGATCTTCTTACCCACATTCGTGAAAATCTTGAATTGAGCCTCTTTTGGAGACTTCCCAGAAGAGAAACCTGGATGGGGACACTCATCAGCTAGAAACGAATGACCTTTTGGCAGTCAGCCTGTCACCTTTTCTCTGCCCACCCCTTTTCCCCACATCCCCATCCCTGAATTTCACCATGCCTTTTTTTTTTAAAGCTAGAATTTGTATGGCACTTGTACTTTCCAAATGTCTTGTGTGATCCTCACACTAGCCCTGGAGGTAAGTGGTATTATCATTTCCATTTTACAGATGAGGAGACTGAGGAAGACAGGGTTAAGTAAACTTGCCCAGAGTCACAATGCTGGTAACTGCTTCAAGGCAGGTTTGAACTCAGATTATCCTTAATCCAGGTCCAGAATTTATCCACCTATGTCTGAACCCCAAGCATGAACCCACCTTGGCCAGAGGTTCCACCTGTATCCCTCATGGCACCCCCTCCCTACCTGTCTGTGCCTACTAGAATTCACTAGCTTTCTTCAAAGCACAGTTCTTACTGAACGGTCAAAACTCCCCTTGCCCCCCAAGATGTTAGTTGGCTTGTTCTTGAAATTACCTGGGTTGTGTCCTAAGTAGAATGGGTGCTGCTGGAGTCCAGGGCTGGCCGTTTGTTATTGTCCTGACATCTGACATATTGTAGGTGCTTAACAATTGCTGTGGGATCGAATTCAATTCAGGCAAAAGGCATCAGGCAAGCCAAATGAAGCTCAGGTTGAAAGGGGGTGATGGGGTGGTCCTCTGGCCATTCTCAGAATTAGGCTGCTTGTCGGGGTTCTACCATCATCTCTAATCTGGGGCAGCATCTGCTCCTGGCAAGTGTTAAGGATGGGCAGGAAATGCTCAGAACAGAATGAATGGATCAGCTACTAAAGGGAGCAGAGGAGGATGGGAACCCGGAAAAGACAGAGCCTGGAGCCCACCTGGAGCTGGGAGCCACCCAGGAGCCTGGTTGGTCTGGAGGCTGACAGCACGTGGGTTTTACCCTGCAGGATCTCAGGACATCCTGCAAGGAGCCAGCTTGACCCTTGACACAGAAGGGGAGGCTTGGCCAGAGTTAGCTCTTTTCACAGCTGGGCATTGTGCTAGGCACTGGTTAGCTGGCTGGGAGTGGCCATGCTTGGAGTGGAGGGTTGTGATGCTGAAATGCCCCATGTGCCTTTGCTTCCAACTCAGCAGACATTTCTTAAGCAACTTTGATCCATCTGATCACAAGAAGAGCTAAGACAAATGAAATGTCACCTATTAGGTGACCCAGGTGCAGCTTGGAACCAGAGGTAGGCAGATGCGGGTTCAAGTCTTCCCTGTGACATAGACTGACTACATGATGTTTAGTCTCTCCATGGCCTTGGTTAATTCTCTAAAAGTACTTAAAACACATTAACAGAGAGTGTTTCCTCACCCAGGAGTTCTCTATGCTAAGGAAACCACAGGTCTCGTGTCTTTGTGTCAGGTGGTGCTGGGGTAGCAAAGGTGACTGTCTCCACCTCTTTTAAGGAGCTAATCCAACAATCACCTGATTGAAAAACAGAATTTATTCCACTTTCTGGCTACCTCCTCCTGGAGTAGGGTAGGTCTCAGTTTTGTATTTTCAAAGCAGGGTCCTGAGGATGGGACCAGTGGATCAACAAGCAGGTCACAGAAAAGAATGAGCAAGTCCTTGGCTTTTGGGAGAGGGGAGGGTTGAAATGCAGGTGTCAGCAGAGACCCTAGAATTTCATAAGGCACATAAGTCATTAGAGACCAGGCTCTCCAACCTGCAGACTTTATATGGAGATGGCAGTGCCCAGATTGGGCCTGGGGCATTGTAAACAAACTGTGGCCATGGCAGAGTGCACCTATTGCTGGTAAAAACTGGGTAATGGTACCGGTCTGGGCCTTACCAGTA
The DNA here is from genome assembly GCA_028627135.1 of Pseudochirops cupreus. Classification (NCBI taxonomy): domain Eukaryota; kingdom Metazoa; phylum Chordata; class Mammalia; order Diprotodontia; family Pseudocheiridae; genus Pseudochirops; species Pseudochirops cupreus. Next base: position 573,472,271 of record CM053581.1, read on the forward strand.
TAATCAGAATGTTTTCCACAGATCAGGGATTCTTAACTTGGGGGCCTGTGCATTGATTTCAGGGAATCTGTCAATTTGTATGGGAAAATTTTTGTTTTTGTTAATTTCTAACTAAAATTTAACATTTCCTTCAGTTACCTCAAATCATTATTTTTGGAAGGGTCAATGGAGTCCATGACATTAAAAAAAAGGTTCAGAATCTCCTGATACAGTATGAAGAGTTTAGTAGTGAGAAATCTCTTAATTATCATCTCTGTTGATTTGTGTCTTCTCAGCAAGGTCTAACTAGGTGAATCCTTATATTTAAGACATTTGAATTCTTGTGCTCAGGGCATAGAGGTAGGTATAAGGGTGGGAGTCATTTGAGGCAATCAATCACCTCATTGCATTTAGCACTGATACCTTTATCAGGTGAGAACACATCTCAACTGAATCAACCAGAGGTGTGAACAAAGCCTGAACATCTTAATCCATCAATTCAAAGGCACTTCCTAGGTAGGACAGAAAGTCTCTGTATATAGGTTAAAGGACTTGGTCATACCCTGTGGAGCTAAAACCAGCAAGCTAATTTGCAGTTGGGAAATCAGGAAGGTGGCAAGCCAGTAGAGAGAAATTCTAGTCAAGACCCTGGGAAGGAGTAGCTTAGGAAGGAGAAAAGACTTGGCATAGTCTCCTCTCTCCTCCATCCCTCTGCTTTGGATAGAGAAGATCTTGTGAGTTTTGAAGGGCCTTGGACTTCCATTGTTCTAGCTGCATCGTTGGAAAAGTTGATAGGGTCTACATTGATAGCTGAGGATGAACTAGATACATAGACACATGGGGAAAGACAGCTTCAGGCCTCTCCAAGGAGTCTAGGAAAAGGTATACGGTGCTTAAAGGGAATGCCATGGGATGCTAAAGAGTTTCCCGTGGGGGGAAGGAAAGGGCTTCCAGCAAGCAAGAACAATGACTTACCTCATTGACCATATGTACTCTCTAAGATTTAGCACTTTTCCTGGCATGTATGTACTGATGGGAAGTGTGCCCTAGACTTGGGGGGGAGGGATGTTTTGTACTGACTGTTACACTGTAGTGAATGCCTGTTCAAAAGTTGATTAGCTGATTAATTGGTGTCAACAGATAATCATGGGGGAAACACACCGATGGGGGCTCATGAGTTATAGTATTAGGAAGACACTACCCCCAACCCCTCAGGACCACCCCTAGAAGGGAGAGATGTGGCAATTGTGCTGGGGGTGGGGACCCAGCCTGCCAGGGGAATGGGGGATTGGGAGAGCAGCCCCAGAGCATGTGCTACACAGGCATCATTTCCTACAGACTGTTAGAGGTAGAAAGAGAACATTCCAAAACCTTCATTTTAAAGATGAGAAAAGGTCACGCCACGAAGAAGATCCAGGAACTTTAGGAAACTTGGTAGAATTGAATACTGAATGAAAGGTTAAGCTTGCTAAGGGTGAGCAAAGTTGCCCAGCCACTCCCCGCTATGCTTTGCTGCAAGATTTGAGACAGTCTCAACTTCTGGAGAATGGGGAGAGTTTGTTGCTCAACAAGGTTCTTTGGGAGGGAGCTGAAATAACCCTCTTTTCATAAAGGTCCAGCCTCCCCTCAGTGGCACACAGTGAACCTAACTGCAAATGGAGGTAGGGGGCAAAGAAAACATTTGCTTTATCACCAAAGGAGGAGTAATGCTGATTTAATACTACAGTTTGCACTCCATATCTGACACATGATCATTGGCTTTTAATAAGGGGAATTCTCTAGCTCATGAGCACATATGCTCGTTTATGGTTTCTTTTCTCAAGATTCATTTCATCAGTCCATATTTTTCTGTAGGACTTATAAATAACCCATGATACTTCACCAGAGATAAATAAGAAACATAAAGTCTGCCTTAGGGGACCAGGTGATCAAGAAAGTTGTTTTACTAGGATATGAAATGACTTTTATAATAACAGGTGGCATTTCTGTAGTGCTCAAAGGTTGGCAAAGTACTTGGCATGCATTTTCTCATTCAAGTGTCACAAAAACCTGTGAGGTAAGTAAGTGCTACAGCTCTCTTTTCCATTTTACAGCTGAGGAAGCTGAGGGTCAGAAGTTATGTGACTTAACCAGGGTCACTACTAGTATATGCCTGAGGACAGATTTTCAAGCCAGGTATCACTGAAGCCCAGATACAACCCTCTATTCACCACATGGTAATGGCTGAGACTGAGTTTTGTTTATTTAAAAAAATTAAGATTGAGTTTCGGATTAGGGACTAGCTAATATGTGTCTGAGGCAGATCTTGAACTCAGGTCTTCCTGACCCATCTGTAAATAATGGGAGGGGGTTGTATGACCTCGGAGGTCTCTTCCCACTCTAAACCTATGATCCTCTAGCAAGTCAACCCTCTCTATCCATGACCCCTGCTGCCTCTTGCAGACACTAAACAGTGTCTTTGTCAGTGACCTCTTCAGGGATGCATCTGCTGTGTGGTGAGGTGTAGCCTTTTCATGTGCCATGAGCTGAACTCGCACCGCAGCCCTCCTTTAGGGGACATTGTTCTTAATTAGTTCACAAACTCCTTGAAAGCTCAGCCTGTCTCTGTCTTCTCTTGGTATCTTCTGTCCTTAATATAGTCCTTTGCACACAGGAAACACTTAATAAATGATTTTTTCATCCCACATACCTTACATGTAAGTCTTAGTTTATTTATTCATCGATGGAGATTCTTCCAGGTCTTCTCAGATGGATTGAGAAATAGCCTTGGATTGAAAACATCCCCCACTTATATGTGAGAGCTAGACAGGTGGGAGGCACGGCTTGGGTTGCAAAACCTGGTCTTTTTAACACTGTGATTGCCCTGGTGGAAAAGCAGCGGAAAGCTGGCCTCGGCCAGTCCGACACATCCCGGACAGGCGACTAAGCAAGTCCTTTGTTTTCATATCCCTTGTGCCCGGATGCCGTTGGAGCTTCATAAATGCTTGCCCATCAGTTGCTTTAAAGCTTCCCAAGGCCAGGGACAACTTCACTTTTGTCCTTCTCCCCCCTCAGAGCCCAGCACTATGCCTGGTTAATAACAACAGTTGACGTTCATCTAACACTCACTCCATGCTTAGCACTTGACAAATATTGGCTCGTTTGGTCCTCACGACAACAACTCTGCACGGTCGGTGCTGTTCGTATCTCCATTTCACAGTGGAGAAAACTGAGGCAGGCAGGTTCAGTGAATTGCCCAGGGTTACTCAGCTGCCAAGTGCCTGAGGCTGGATTTGAACTCAAGCCTTCTCGGCTCGGGGCCCAGAGCTCTATCCACTGTTTTTCCCAGCTGCTCTAGTATCTAACTAGTACATGGTACGCACTTAATAAGTGACTGGTACTTGGTGGTGCTAAATCATTGTGTTCACTCACAGAACACAAGTTTCTCGAGGGCAGGGATTTCCCATCTCTGACATCTATTGGGGAGCAAGGCCTCTGCATACAGGAAGCTGTTAATAAATGCTTATTGATTCATTGATGGTAGCAGGAGGTTGGGGTAAAGGATACTTCTGAAGCCACGGCTGAGGGGAAAGCACGGGCTGGTTACATATTGCAAGTTGGGGATGACCAATGGACAGCCCAGGTTCTCCATGGGCACCCTTGTGATGACCTCAGCACGTGGGATGGGCTCCCTACAGAGAACCTACGGTGCAATGATGAGAATTGCACAGGGGGGGCAGGTGTGGGTGGGCTGAGATCTGTATCGTTGGAGGGAAGACCTGTATTGAGGAGATCCCAGATCCACAGAGCTTTGGCATTCCGGGGAGTCCTTAGGTTCAGACCCTACTAGTTTGTGACCTTGGAAAAGTTCCTGGGGCCTCCCCAGGCCTATTTCCCCGTCTATAAAGTAGGAATATGAAATTAAGTGATCTTTAGGTTATTTTGGTCTTATATAGGCTGTTAAAGTTTGGAAAGCATTCCCCTCCCTGGTCCCTACCCCTCGCCCCCACTCCTAGCCACCCTATGAGGCCACTAGTACAAGGATGAGTCCAAGAACCTGAGACTCAGGTTAAAATCCTGCATCTCCTGGCTCCCATGTTGTGGTGCTATATTCTTAACTGTATGTACCATGTCACCTTTCTCTTTAAAAAATGCAGCCTGTGCAGTGAGGTTGGGTAGATGAGAGATGGTTTGGATTTCTAAAGAAGTATTCCTTATAAATAGCAATGATATTTAAAGAAAACATCCATCTGATTGATGCAAGTATCCACCAAGGAAACGGACCTACTTGCAGATGGTCTTAAAACTAAGTCATTCCTGAGAGCAAATTGTGTGATTTTACTATATATACATATATATATGTGTATTTATACATATGTATGTGTGTATGTGCATATACACACGTAGACATATACACACACACATACATATATATTCATTGCTGAGCCTTCAATCGCTAGACCACCAGCCTCGCACGATACGGTTAACAACGTGTGTTTTCACTTATGTTGGATGCCTTCAGGAGAAGTCTGTGATTCCTGGGTCTGGTCTGTGAGGGGGGCTCCTGCCCAGGGAGAATGTTTACTCGAAACTGAAATTCTAGGGGAGAAAACCAGAGACGGCTTGCTTTCCTGGCAAGCACTGGGGCTTGATTCTCGAGAGTAAGAAGTGGGAGACATTGGGAAATACTTCTTTGTCTATGTTGATGAGTGTTTATGAAGAAGGCGAACCAAAAAAAACCTTCTTGGATGATCATCAGATTCCGAATAGCTAGAGAAATCCTTCATCTCAGGGGTAAGTGAAAAATATTCTTTTAGGGATAGAAATTAGTCATCTGACCTCAGCATTTTAAATGGATTCTGCCATATTAAAAATAAATCAAGATGATAAAGAAAGGACGTTGAGGGTGCAATAGAATGAACGGCCTACAAGATTCAAGGTCAGTGGATATGAATTCAAATCCCACTTCTGCCACTTTCTACGTTAACTCAGGCCAACTCATTTTTTCTTTTCTGGGACTCAGTTTCCTGTTCAATAAAATATGGAGGATTGGGGTGGCTAGGGAGTGAAGTGAATAGAGCATCAGCCCTGGAGTCAGGAGGACCTGAGTTCAAATCCAGCCTTAGCCACTTAACACAAAAACTAGTCATGTGACCTTGGGCAAGTCACTTAACCCCAGGTGCCCTACCCTCCCCCCTCCAAAAAAGCAAAAAAAAATATGGAGGAAGGATTAGATTATCTCCAAGGTCCCTTCCAACTCTTACTCTTTGGCAATCAGCCAGCAAGCATTTATTAAACACCTGCTCTGTACTAAACACCCAGTGCCTAGCATATAATATGCACTTAATAAATGATTGCTGACTACCTTGTACAGGGCACAATGCTGGGTTAGGGACATAGAAATAAAGTGTTATAATCTCTTGAGACCAAGGATTGTTTGATCTTTGCGTACCTGTATCTCTAGTACCTAACAGAGTTCCTTGCACGCAGTAGGTACTTGGTAAATGTTGGCTGATGGATAGGTCTACTCTTGTTATTGGCAGGATTTACAAAATGTGATCCTCACAGGAGGGTGGTAAGTAAGTATGATAGGTATTGTTATCCTCCCCCACAGAGGAAGAAATGAAGGTGCAGAGGGCATGAATGAATGGCTTATTGATGGACTTGCCCACGGTTACATAGCTAGTCAGTGCCCTGGATGGGATTCAAACTCAGCTCTCTCCAGACTCCAAGACCAGCAGTCTTTCTACTACCTAAGCTACTATAAGTTGTAGTATATGCCTAGTACACTCCCCAGCCAGGGTGAACTCAATGGAGTCATAGACTTCGAAAACATTGTTTTTCTATGCCTATGGTCTCCCCAGGGTGAGGATCAAGCTTCCCATTCCAGGAAGCCTGGGGCACTTAGAAGTTCAGTCCAGGATCACCTGGCCCTTTTGCCTCAGAGATAGGACCTGAACTGGGTCGTCCTGCCCCCACCTGCTACATCGTACTGGACATGAATGAATTTTAAATTCAGATGGTAGAAATAACCAATGGGGACCAAGGATGCCCTTGTGGCTTCCCTTCCCTGGAGAAAAGGTCTCTGGCAGGAGGGATCTTCTGCTTGCTCAAGGGTGGCAGTAGAAAGAGCACCTGGTCCTACCTGACTGGTTGTGGCTAATTGTGGTGGACGTGTGCTGGAAACATGTGCAACACACCCTCCCCAGAAACTCCTTTTTTATTGTGTTTATTGTGCTTTTTAAATTGTTGTTTATTGGGCTTTGTGAGACTTGGAACAGCTGCCCAACATCCCTTCTCCTCTGCAACCAGAGCCATCTGGAAGCCCCCCGACCATCGACATATCTTCTCCAAACACCAGGAACAGGCTTAGGCATTTGTCAGCACAGGACCAGACCATGACCCTCAGTGGCTTGTGTCAGTAAGGAATGTTGAATCCTCCCAAGGACCTTGTGGGTAGCGAAGGCTACACTTCAATGTGTGCATAGAATAGTGAAGTACGTAGAGTATCAGTCTCCAGCACATCCAAGGTTATTTCTTAAAGCATCACCAGAATGTAAGGATTTGGAACCAGAGGACCTGAGTTCAAATCCAGCCTCCCCCATTTATTACCAGGGTGACCTTAGATAAGTCACCTCAATTTTCTGGGTCTCAATTTCCTGTTTTGGATATTTTGAATGAGCTCTTTGATGCACTCACAGCTGCCATAGTAACTTCTCTTAAGCAGAAATCTGACCTTACTCCATCAACTCCAATGATTCCCTGTTGGCTCCAAGAAGAAATATAAACTTCCCTTTCCCACCTGGTCCCACCCTACCTCTCCAGCCTCATTGGGCACCATTGGAGAGGTGAGGCTTCCCTGTACTTCTCACCTAAGACAATTCATCTCACATCTCTAGATTTTTACATTCACCCAATGCTGAGCAAAGTTTCTCCTCACACCTCATAGAATCCCTTTCAGAATTCCTCCAAGATGGAGCTCAAGCTCAACCTTTGCCCTAAAGCCTTTCCCGATCCCCCCAACTGCCAGGACCCTCTCTCCCAAACTCCCTTGTCCTTAATGGCTTTGTATATATTTCTGTTCATTCACTTTCTCTTTAGGCTGGGCACGTGTCTTGCCTGCTAGATCCCTCAGAGGAGAGATAATCCCAGAGTGGGCACTGCAGAGAGACTTAGAAAGTGTTTTTGTTCACTGATACATGTTGGATTGATTGACATCCTGTCCAGCTCTGAATCTCTGGTCTTCTGTCTACTTTCTCTGCTTCTGTTCTGGGGCTATGCCCCCTGAAAGTCATTCTTTGTTCCTGGATAAGTAGGGGACCAAAGACCATAAAGGATGGGGAGAGAAGGACCTCTTTCTCAAGAGTTTTCCCATGCCAAGACTGAAGCCAAGGGGAGACCTTGGCCATAGCAATAATATAAGAGGTTGTGGTTTACTGGAATTTGTAAAAACCTGGTGGTTTGGACCTTTTCAATGGGCAGGATTGCTTAATGTTTAAGAATTTTCAAAAATGAGGCGAACAAAGGCATAAAGACAGTAAAATGCAGATCCTTTTCGCTCTCACAAACTCTTTGCCTAGAATAACCAGTTACAGTATTAAGGCAATTCATATCATTGGGTGGCTCTCCTGAACTCCATTTCATGGATCTGGAAACAGGCTCAGAGTCGCTGAGATGCCAGAGCCTCCAAGCTGGGCCATAGCACCAAAGGCTGTGTGTGTGTGCTCTAAAGGCCCAACTCCCTGGGACTGAATCTAGTGGTTCCTGGTCTGTGAGCCCTGGAATTGGGGCAAGCTATCCCATGGACCCATAAACAGGGAAGCAAATCTCCAGCCCCTGAATGTTCCTTTATGTGTGTGGCAATTTTTCAAATGCACGTAGAAGCCACGGGGAGAAATCAAATAGAAGTTAATTTTCAAAGGTTAACTGAATTTCTTGCAGCCTTTTATTGGTGTGAATCCTCTCAAACAAGAGACTCATAATAGGTCTGTTTTGGGTGGGGGCCCACAGAGTCTTCTGATGTTACAAAGGGGATTTTGTACTCAGAAAAGTTGGACTAAACTAAGTCTAGTGCACCCCAGGCCCCCACCGTGCAATTTTACAGATAAGGAAACAAACCTACAGAGAATCTGTGACCTGCCCCAAACGTCTCGGATGATAACTGACTTTTACCTTGTGCAGGAATTCTTAACCTTCTTCTTTGCATCATGGCTGTTGAAGCCATTGTCTGTCAGGCTGCTGAAGCCCACAAATCCCTTCTCAGAATCAGATTGTTAAGTAAAATGCGCAGGATCACAAAGGAGCCCTATTCTGGGGTGTATCTGGCCATATCTGCACACACCAGGTAGGCCAGCATGGCAGACCAGTTGGTTTGCTGAGCCTGTCCAGATTGCCTAACATGGCAGCTTAGGTGTCCCCTACAACGTCAGTGAGGGTTGCTTCCTTTGACTGGCTGCTTTCGTCTTCTCTGGTCACTCATTTTCTGTACCCAGAGGGTGAAGACCTCAGTTCAGCCACAGTGAAGACTCCATGAGTGGAACTGGTGGAAGGAAAAGGACTCTCCTTGCCCTGCTCCTCTTTTACATGGGCCTGGGAAGGCTTGTTTATCTTCTCTGTGGTTTGTCCTCAACTCCAGGTGTTGGCCACGATCCTCATGGGACCTGGGGATTTGAGCCAGGGTGACCTTGGAGCCAGGATTGCAGGCAGGGTGGCACAACCAGCTTGGCATGGAAGCCCTGAGAAGCCAGGCTGCCTGGGACTCAAACCCAGGTGGGATTTAGACTTGGCACTGGGACTGTGGGCTACAGGGAACCAAGCTAAGCTAGGAACTGAGTCCCCTGAGGTGGTGCAAAGGGGGCAGAAAGGGGATGGGGCTTCACTTGGGTAGGGGAGTCAGTCTGGACATGTGTCATTCTGCTTTTTAAAGTCAACATATCTATGTCAAAGCTAATCTGATTGTTAGGAACTAGTGGAACTGGGGCACAAGGGAGATTATGCCCTTACTATTGAGGAAACACCATCTATGGAGGTTGGGGCCATGGCAAAGAGCTTGGATATACCCTACACCTTCTTAAGGGATGGGAGAGCTGTGGGGAAGAGTAAAATGCAACACACCTGGCCTTCCAGAAAGTGAGGGCCAGGGAAATCTATGTCACAGCAGAATACTGTTATCAAAGGTTTAAGAAAAAAACAAGTTCATGGACCCCAGATTAAGAACTTGCGCAATGATGCTTCAGAGTTCACAAAATTCTCCAAGCGCATTTTTTTAATCTGAACTTCATAGTTTCCCTGTAAGCAAACAGGTGTGCACAGAACATTCCATTAGGTTGGCACCTGGGAAATTAAAAAAAATTATCCTTCTGGGGTGGGAGTTAGGTGTGTGTGTGTCTGAGTGTGACTGACGATAGGTCCTAGGACTTTTATTGCATAAAGTGGTAAGATTATGTTAGAAGGAGTAGAAAATCAGCTTGGTTCTCCCCTCCCTACCTCTTTTCCCTAGAATGGAGAGTCCCTAGATGTTTAGCCTAGAGAAAAGCCCGGGGGAGTCAGGTGAGGCAATGGGGAAGGCCCCAGACTCCTGATAGCTGTGTCCATGTGCACGGAGGGCTGTAATGCGGAAGGGGGCCTGCTTGGGCCCAGGGGACAGAACTCAGCAGCGGTAGCTCTTTAGGGCGAAGCACATTTCAGTTTGATATTGGAAGAATCTTCCTCAGCCAAGACCGGCTTTCAACTCTGGAGCTAAGCAAAGATGGTGAAAGTGCAAGAAGGCCCAGAAGAGCCTCCCAGATTCCACGTTAATAAGAGAGTTTCACAGGGATGGAGGGAGCCACCTGAGGGAAGGGGGAAAGGGCAGGCTCCTCTTTTCTTGGTCATTCTGACTTGTTAACTTTAATTTCCGGTTCCCTTATTATGAGCGATCAGAGGTTGTTTTCATGTGGCCAAGGAGAGTTTATAGTTTTTCCTTTGAGGCCTTTGACCACTAATCTGTTGGGGAATAGCTCTTGGTGCTAAATGTTTTGTGTCAATTCCCCTTTATAGGGGATAAGGATACAAATGGACCCCTGCCTCCATTGGTGTAGGGAATTCCCAGGTGATGATGCTCCCTCCTCAGAAGCTTGTCTATCACACACACACACAGTCTTAGAGAGCTGCTTACAGCACTGAGTGGTTAAGTGACTTGTTTAAGGTCACACAGCCAGGCTCCCTGGTCTGGCTGCCTCTGGGCCATTAGATTGTTCCTCGAGAAGAATTCCCTGGAAGTCTGTGGGCAGAGGCTGGAGGAACACACATTGGAGATGTAGTAGAGGGATTCCTGCTGATTGGACAGACTGGCCTCTTCCGTCCCTTCCAATCCAAGTTTCCCTGACTGGGTGATGGGCTGCGGTAGGTACTTAGGTGGTATGGTGGATAAAGTCCTGGGCCTGGAGTCAAGAAGACCTGAGTTCAAATCCTGCTTCAGACACTTTCTAACTACGTGACCACAGCCAAGTCACTTAACCTCTGTGTGCCTTGGTTTCCTCAGCTGTCAAATAGCATAAAAATACACCTCCCTCTCAGGATTGTTGTGAGGATCAAACAAGAGGTCTGTCCAGTGCATAGCTGAGGACTCAGCACACAGCAGGCGTTTAATAAATGCTTGTTTCCTTCCCTCTTCCTCTCCCTTTTACATTGTGGTGATTGGTCAAAAGAGCTGTAGGAAACAGGAAGGAGCCATTGGCTGATCAGATACTGGTGATCTCTGTAACTAGGGCACCCCAACTTTGAGCAATGTGAGCTGTGAATTGGGCTTTCATCCAAAGGCTTGCCTGGCCTGCCTCTCTGCTTACTGACTTCCAGTCCTCCACTGCTCCTCTCTGCATGAGCTGGCATTGATGTCATGTGCCCACCACTACCATATGGCAGCAGTGCCACACTGCCCGTCCCCCGTTGGCAGAAGCTTCGTGTTCCCCCTCCCCCCTTGCGGTACCCGAACACTGACCTAATGATGATTGGCTGTTATCATCCGAGCTCAGAAGGCCAAAATGACATCACTATGTAGGGAGTCAAGGTTCGATGTATCCAAGGCTTGGGGTGAAAAAGGCTGGAATACTTCCCCCCAACACACCCTTACTCCCACCAGGAAGCTTCTCCTTGGTCTCAATAGACCTGGAGGCTCCAGAGTCCATTGGCCAAGTCAGCATATCCCAATGGTTTTTTGTTCCTTTTTCTAGCTTGCTTGACTATGCCAATAAGACAGTTTCTTGGACCAAGACCAATAGACTGACATTCTCCATTGAAGGGAGAGTGGGAGGAAGCAGTTTGGGAAAATCCACGGTGAAAGTATCAGAAGCTTGATACTTTGATGGTCCTCTGATGGTTACCTTGCTTTCTGTTTCAAGTAGGTGACCCTTTATTTTACTTCTGGATTAATTCTGCCTGTCCTGGGCTAGGGTGGAGATAAACGCAGATCACAGGAGCCCATGAGCCCTGGTTTGCAGGTCCTGGGATACTGAATGGGGGCCATGGGTTCCAAGGTGTAGCTGTTACAAGCCCCTGGGTGGCTGTTGTCCGTGTCCTCCTGAAATACTTTTCCAGTAGGAGCCCAACATGCTGGAGGCCTCCTGATGCTGGAGGTTATCAGCTGGGCACTGGGGCTGTTCACTGGTCATCTCTAATTCTTGCAGTGGGATGCGCTTTAGAAATCAGTTACAAGTCAGTAGCCAAATCATACTAAACTATCCAGCTGGAATAAAAAGCCAACAGACAGGCATTTGGTCATCGGAGAACCTTTAAGGGTGTGATTCTAGACAGTCCTTGCCTGAGGGCATGGGAGCATTTATTCATGGTCTGAGTGGGGCCTTCACTTTTGCTGTTTTCTTCCTATGAGTCCTTGGCCAAATGACCCAACTGTTCAGATTCCTACTCTGTAAAATGAGAGCATTGGTCTAGATTATTTCTAAGGCGTCTTGGGGCTCTAGAACTGTGGGTTTATTAGCCTGTGTTTTCCCTTGTATGAAAGATACCACAACCTCACTAGACTGTAGGAAATAATTGAGTACCCACTCATACCTTCCGGGAAAGGTTTTGCAGCTAAATCTTGGGACCGTATGACTGAATGTAGTCAAACTAAGCTTTTTATTTCAGAGGGTGACATCATTCCCATTAACCAAAGGAATCTTGATTATATAAAATCTCTACAAATGTATTTAGCTAAAGCTACACCAAAAACACTGCTTGGTTCTTCCATTCTAGGTTTAAAATAAACTCTGCGATTAAATGATTACAGCTCCTTTTTTTTTTCAGAGAGGAAAATAACCTTGCTGGATGCCAAGAGGGCAGGAGGGTCCTTAGCCCTTGTGTAGAATGCAGAATCAATTCCAATCAGAAAGGCAATGAAGCTAAGGAGGGTCTCACGGGAGCCCAGGGGTAATAACAGATGGAAAACTAGCATGAAGCTTCATGGCTCAACACTGGAATAAAGGAGAGATTTGTCCGAGGCAGGTAGGAGTCCCATTGCCTAACTAGGCAACAGTCTGGAAGGAGATGGGGGGAGAGACCTAGAACCAAGCTGATTCCCCAGTGGGAAAAAGCAGTTTGCTTCCTTCATCTGGAGATGTTTAGGCCACAGACAGGACGGGGAGCCAGAGATTCAACCCAGAATGCTAGTGAGCCACTGGAAATAAGTCCTGCTCACTCACACTCTACCTGGCACACTAATGGTGTTTGGAGCTTACAAATGACTAGATCAACTTTTGAAGGAGCAAAATATTTTAAACTCATCCTCATATTTTAAAAATTCATAACATGACAGCCTGTATTGAATTGCTTGTCTTTCCAGTAGGGGTGGGTGACGAGGGAGGAAGGGAAAGAATCTAGAATTTAAAGTTCTATACTCAAATGTTAAAAAATATATATGTATATAATTATTATTATTATTTACATGCAACTGGGAATTAAGATACACAGACACTGGGGTAGGGAGATCTATCCTGCCCTACCGAAAAGTCAAAGGGGCGAGGGGGAGGACATAGGAGAGAGCAGACTGGGGAGAGGTTATACAGTGGGATGGCTATTTTGGGGTGGTGGGTGGGGGAAAGATGGAGAGAAAATTTGTAACTCAAAATCTCGTGGAAATAAATAATGTAAACAAGAAAATAAATAAATTAAACCAAATTGAAAAAATTTATAACATGGTTTAAAATGACATTGGGAGATAAAGAGAGGGGCAGAGTAAGTGGGTTGGAACCTGTGATATTGTCTTGGTATGGAAATTCCCTCTACCAGAACAGGTCTAGAATTCCTCTGGAATTGTCCTAGAGAGTGGCCTGTGGTCACTGAGAGGATCACCAAGCCCCTAGCCTCTCAGGAGTAGGCTCACCAGCTCTCACTGTGTTAGATTGGAAATCAGACTGAGAACATTGCCCACATTGCAGATGGACCCCGAGGAAAAGTTCATCCAACCACCATCTGGGGAAGGGTCCCCCATCACATGAGGGTCCTGGCTCCAGAGGTGGGAAGGACCTCAGAGGAATCTAGCCCAGCCTTCTGGTTTTACAGATGAGGAAAATCAGGCCTTAAAGCCAAATGTGGGCATTCCACAGTTGGGTTGTGACCTTCATTCTTCTCCAGGCCCAGCTCCTTCTGTCAGTTATACATTATGTCCTTTGGGTCACCCATTGGCAGCTTGTCTCAAGCTCTTTGGATACCCATCCTGTCTCTTTCCATTACCCTTTGGGCCACCTGCTGTAGAGAATCATCTTAGTAATATTCTAAAGGAATGGAAAAAATTAGGGATGGAACTTTTACTGAAAAAGTGGGGTATCTATTTCTGTGTCCTCAATAACAACTCAAGCTAATCCATTACTCTGGGTATGTGATCTTATTGGATTCTCATGTACCAAGGGCCTGGCCCCTGAGTCCAATCCTTATAGAGGCCTTGTGGCCTTTCAGTTGGAGCCCACCCTCCCTGAGAAAGGGGTGTGTGTGTGTGTGTGTGTGTGTGTGTGTGTGTGTGTGTGTGAGAGAGAGAGAGAGAGAGAGAGAGAGAGAGAGAGAGAGAGAGAGAGAGAGAGAGAGAGAGAGAGAGAATAAGAGAGAGAATGTGCTGATGATAGTACAAAATCCCCCACCAAAGAAGCTAAGGAGCCCACTCCTGGTAAAACCAGAATGATTCATAATGGAAACTCCTTGACCATTCTTGGGACCCTGGGGAGATGGTCTGTAACTGGTCATGGTCTGCTGACCACATGGTAATCCTGTCTCTCTGGCTGTGGCCCTTCCCTTGGGCTGACTTCTTGCAGTCTCTATTTTGGTGGGAGAATAAAGAGAGAGGCCCAAACAAGGCTGACGTTGTTCACCCAGGTGAAGGAGGCCAGGGCTTTGAGAGTTTTGTAGTCAGAAGAATGAGTTACCTGAGGCCCCAGAGTCCGGGAATGAAGTGTGTCCAGGCCAGGGCTTTTCAACTAGCCCAGCATTAATGCCCTCAGAACTCAACCCAGTGATCACTGAGACAGCAGAATTGTATCTTGCACCTGGACAAACACTATGTGGAAGCTGCATTAAATCTTCGCAAACTCTCCCCTGATACTGGGAATAGAGGGAAGCCGTGGGGTGGGGAGAGATACCAGTCCTCTAGTTCTTGCTAAATCTTTGAAGTAAATACCTCTTTGGAAAAGCTAATTGCTATTATTATCTCCATTGGATACCTGAGGCAAATAGAGATTAAGTGAGTTGCCCAGGGTCACACAGACGCAAGTGTATTAAGTCATTTGAATTCAGGTCTTCCTGACTCTCTAGGGGTGGGACTCTATCCACTGCATCACTCCACTCTATGGGGACTTATGGAAGAATTCTAGGATCTTGGAAACCATGGTTTGAGAGATGTATCCTCTCTCACAGAAATCAATGAGAACGCAGTGGGTCTGGGCTGGCTGCTGGGGTCACTCTGGCTTTGGGAAATGTGACGAGATTCTGCCTCCAGTGAATGAGAAGCAGAGAGAGAGACCCGGACAGAATCCTAGCCACCATCCTTGTATTGACTTTTCCCATCATTGTTAACTGATTGGTTTGGCCAAGGAGTGGCAGAGGAGCCCCAAGGGCCTTCATTACCATGACACTCACCCAAAACCTGACTCCCAAAAGTGGAGGTGACTGGCTTAGAGACTGGCCTTTTCCGAGAGTGGAGAGCCATTCCTTATCTACTCTCTTTTACTACCAATTACCTAGTGGAGAATGGGGTGGACGGGGAGCCAGTCATGAGGTTTCTTCTCCTCCTCCCTGCCCAACAATCTTTAAATGGTATTGCCTGAAATTTTCTTGTATTCCTATAAACACAGTATTAAAAGATGGATGAGAGTTCAAATCTGCTTATCAGAGTGTAGACTGAGCTTGGAAAAAGGATGATGGGCAAAAGCAAGAAGCAGACTGCTGGGACATCTGGCTGGGGCTTCTTGAGCCATATACTGAACTCAGATGAGAGTGCATTGGAGGGAGGAAGAGAACAGTTTTCACACCCAGATTCCCCTGAGGCAAGACCTAGTAAAAAGAAATCCTGGAAGTGACACAGCAGTGGAAATCATTTTGGCATATTAGGGTCAAATGGGAAGTCATCTCCCTGAAGAGAAATGAATGACTGGTGTATAGTGAAGGAAAATCCTGCTTCTGCAAAGGGAGGAGGGAAGGAATCCTTCCCCTCCCAAAGGCTCAGACTGCCTTGCTCCCAAGGGCCACAGCCTAGGCTGTTGAGGTCCAGCCCAAGATCTCTAATTGAGAGAGCTGACATTTGAACTCAGGACTTCTGACTCACTATACAGCCTCCTTAGTACATGGGCAAGAATTATTCTGGATTAGTGGTAATCTTCACCTAAGGGTGGAGTACCTCCATTGATACAATCATAGGTACTGCAGAACATAAACATCTTGTACCTGCTGAAGGATTTGTGGGTGTGTGGGCAGGACTGTTTTAAAAACTTGGTCATCCCCAACCAGAACTAAATTTAAAAGTAGCTCACATAGAGAACCACAAACGGCCAAACTGCTCAGCATTTGTGTTTTGTATGTGAGTGTGTATGCAGATAGACAGCGAGACAGAGGGACATATGGACAAACGGAGACAGAAAGAAAGAAAAGTAGAAAAAGAAAAGAAGGAAGGGAGAGAGAAAGAAAGAAAGAAAGAAAGAAAGAAAGAGAAAGGAAGGAATAGGGAGAAAAAGGAAGAAAAAGGAAGGGAAGAAGAGAGAGAGAAAGAGACAGGAAGGGGGCAGGGAGGAACACCAGCGCGTCTCCATGCCTACAATGTTCTCCCCCCCTGCCCGCCTGCAGGGAAGAGCACCCCGGGTGCCACCTTCTACATCACTGGGCCCTTTCTTGATTTCTCCCTCCCTCCAAAGTTGTTAACACTCCTTCCTTCTTGAAATTACTTTGTGTTTAGTTAATTAGGAGCCATAGATTTGGAACTGGAAGGGACTTTAGAGCTCATGGAGTCCAACCATTTTACAACAGGGGATAGACTTAGAATCAGGAAGACATGAGTTCAAATCCTGTCTCAGACACTTACTAGTTGTGTGATTGTGGGAAAGTCACTTTCCCTTTCTGAGCCTGTTTCCTCACCTTGGATTTGCCGGCTTCATTTTATAATGCCAGGAGTTCCCAGAACTGGGATCTGAGTCTAGCCCTCTGAAGCGCCCCGTCCTTCTTCTCTGCTTGCCTGGTGTCTCCCTCAGACTAGAATGTAAGCTCCCCAAGAGCAGGGACTGGTGTGTGTGTGTGTGTGGTGTGTGAGTGTGTGTGTGTGTGTGTGTGGTATGTGAATGTGTGTGTGTATGAGTGTGTCTGTGGTGTGTGTGTGAGTGTGTGTGTGTATGGTATGTGAATGTGTGTGTATGAGTGTGTCTGTAGTGTGTGTGTGAGTGTGTGTGTGTATGGTATGTGAATGTGTGTGTGTATGAATGTGTCTGTGGTGTGTGTGTATATGGTATGTGAATGTGTGTGTGTGTATGAGTGTGTCTGTGGTGTGTGTGTGTGTGTGTGTGTGAGTGAAAGTGTGGTGTGTGAATGTGTGTGTGTATAAGTGTGTGTGGTGTGTGAATGTGTGTGTATGAGTGTGTGTGTGTGGTGTGTGAGTGTGGTGTGTGAATGTGTGTGTGTGTAAAGTATATGTGTGTGAGTGTGTGTGAGAGTAAAGTGTGTGTGTGAGTGTAAAGTATGTGTGTGTGAGTGTGTGTGTGTGAGTATGGTGTGTGAATGTATGTGTGTATGAGTGTGTGTGTATGAGTGTGTGTGTGAGTGTGGTGTGTGAATGTGTGTGTATGAGTGTGTGTGTGAGTGTGGTGTGTGAATGTGTGTGTATGAGTGTGTGTGTGAGTATGGTGTGTGAATGTGTGTGTATGAGTGTGTGTGTGTGAGAGTGTGGTGTGTGAATGTGTGTGTGTGTGTGTATGAGTATGTGTGTGTGTGAGTGTGGTGTGTGAATGTGTGTGTGTGTGTGTGTGAATGTGTGTGTATGAGTGTGTGTGTGTGTGTGTGAGTGTGGTGTGTGAATGTGTGTGTATGAGTGTGTGTGTATGAGTGTGTGTGTGTGAGTGTGGTGTGTGAATGTGTGTGTGTGTATGAGTGTGTGTGTGTGTGTGTGTGTGTGTGAGTGTGGTGTGTGAGAGTGTGTGTGTATGAGTATGTGTGTGTGTGTGTGTGTGTGTGTGTGTGTGTGTGTGTGAGCTGGACTTTCTGTTTTTGTTTTTCCCGTTTTGGTCTTTGTATCTCCAGCCCTAGCACAAAGCCTGGAACATAACTGGCATTTAGTTGGTTGAACTGAACCATCCGCCCCTTTGGGACACAATGTGCTCTTTTGTAGAATGAGAAGCCAGACCCAGGTTCAGATTCTACCTGGGCCTCATACAGGCCAGGGGTGGGACCTGGACTTGGCCTCTTAACCACTTCATCTTCCCGGGCCTCGGTCTCTCCATCTGCCAAACAAGGAGGTTGAACTAGCTGACCTCTGAGGTTCCTTCTAGCTCTTGGTTAGGGAGGATTTTAGGGGGATTCCTTGGAAGCTCTGCCTCTAAGAATGTGGGGCCTTACCCCAGGTCGCTCCCTCTCTGCCATCTGAGAAGCCCTCCTGACTGTCTCTGGTCTTGGATCAGAGAGGGTGGAATCAGTGACCAGCAGGAAGGGAGAGAACTTCCCCTTTAAATGATGAAAACAAACAGGAAACAAAAACTCCATCCCACCTGCCGGGTGTGTTTCCCTGGGTGAATCAGCTGCGGTAATTGGGGTCTGGTGGGCAGTAGCCGCCTCATGTTTTCAGTTTCATGACTAGCATTGTCATGCATGGAATCCTCCACCTGAAGGAGGCTGAGAAACGTGGCCCAGCCTTCTTGCAGTCAGCAGGGGAGGGACGGGTGGAGGGAGGGAGGAAGGGATGGATGGATGGATGGATGGATAGAGGGAGGGAGGGATGGATGGATAGAGGGAGGGAGGGAAGGGATGGATGAATGAACGGATGGATAGAGGGAAGGAGGGAGGGAGGGAGGGATGGAGGGAGGAAGGGATGGATGGATGGATGGATAGAGGGAGGAAGGGAGGGATGGATAGAGGGAGGGAGGGAAGGGATGGATGAATGAATGGATGGATAGAGGGAAGGAGAAAGGGATGGATGAATGGATGGATGGAGGGAGGGAGGGAGTCCCAGGGGCCAGAAATACTGGTTTTGCTGCTCTAGAGCTGCCTACCAGGGTAGGATTAAGGAAAGGAACTGGGTTTGTTTATTCTGGAGAAGAGGAGATCCAGGGCCTAGGTTAGGGTGCTGCCTTCCGGAAGCTGAAGGGTCAGAAAGATGCAATGTGTTTTGCTTGGCTCAAGAGGCACGATTTGGGGAGGGCGGAAGGCAGCCGGGGGCAGGTTTCAGTGCAATTTCGAGAAAAACTTCTTCAGAAAGAGAGCCCTCTGGAAGTGGAGCGGGCTGTCTCTGGGAACCTGGTCTCTTCTTCCCTGAGGTTCCCCGAGGGGGAGGCTGCGTGACCATGGGTTAGGGCAGGGAGTGAGCAGGTATTAAAACACTTACCATGGGCTGGGCTCTGTGCTAAGTGCTTGACCATCGATACATCATCTGATCTCTCAACAGCCTGGGGAAGGGGGGTGCTATTATCATCATCATTCTTATTTGATAATTGGGGAAACTGAGGCAGACAGAGGCTAAGTGGCTTGCCCAGGGTCACACAGACAGTAAGTATCTAACGCTAGATTTGAATTCAGGTCTTCTTGCCTTCAAGCCCACAGTCCTATGAACCGAGCTCTTGGGCCCAGGCATAAGAACATTGTTCTCTCTCTTGGTTCCAGGGGGATAGAAACAGATTCTTTGAGTGAAAGGACTAATGATTGGGGGCTGGGGGGGTGACCCCTTCAACCCGGCTTATTATCAGTCATCTTTAAAACACAAAGGCCTCCTCTGAGGGGGCCGAAGGAAGGCAGGTTTTAATTTGTGTTCTGAACATGCATGAGAATTAATTGCCAAGTTTGAGTAAAGGTGCCCGCTTCCCTTGGATGGCTTTTATGAGCGGTGTGGTGGTGGTGGGGGGGTGGTGGTGGCTCTGGACGTGTGATTTCGAAGAGAATACCCCAGCAAGGAAACTCCCTCTACCATACAGATTGCCAAGAGAGTCTTCCTCTGGATGCCAATGGAAGAAGTTTGTTGGATGATTGCTCAGAGAGGAAGGACTGACTTCCAGGTGGGCCTGAGCCACCGTGTTCCTGGGCATTGGCTTGGAAACCCAGGAAAAACTGAATCACCTTTAAATACCCATGGTGCTGTTGGGCAGCCACAGAATTGGGCTTGGATGACATGATGGAAAGAGATCATTCAGACGAGTCACCTTGATGCAGGGGTTGGCAAAGTGGTCTATTGGAAAGGTCATTGGATTCTGAGTCAGAGGTCCTGGGGTTAAATCCTCGTTCTATCACCTGCTAGTTGTGTGAGATCTGGTGAGACATAACCTTTCCTGGACTCGCTTTCTCATTTGTTAGAAGCCTCCATGGTCTCCCAACTCTCCATCCTGATTGGAATGGATTTGGGTGGAGACACTCGGTCAAAAGCTGGGAGAAGGGAGTACCCAAGTCCATCCAAGCTCATGATGGAGAAAGGTGGCCCAGAGCCCTTCAAAGACCAGAGGGATGAAGAGGCCAGCACCCATGGGTCAGCTGATGCGTTAACATGGGGAAGAGACACAAGGCAGGGGAAGAGACAAATATCGCTGGATCCTGGGCTCTGACAAGAGCAGGCAGGTCTCAGCCAGTGTCAGGGCAGAGACTAGGCCTGACTCTGAGCATCATCCACGGTCAAATCGAAGGCGGCAAACTCCCAGCTCTTTTGGCTGGAAATATAAAGTGAGCGGGTCCAAAGGGTGTGGCACCAATCCATACACATGAATGAGCTCACACCCAAGATCTGTTTTGTGGAATCTCTGGCACTTTGGGCAAATTCCAGAGCTCAGCCCAGTGCCTGGGCATAGCAGGCGCTCAGTGTTCATTACTTAATTTACTGGAGTCCCTTCCCTTCCCTTCTCTGGACCCTCAATGAGGGGCTTGAGCTACATTTTCCTTCTGGCTTTAAATCTGTGACCCAATTATCCAGTATTTGTAAAATGACTTCTGAGGTCCCTTCCAGCTACAAATCTGGGATCAAAGCAAAAAATGGATAAAGAAATGGACCAGCGTGATCTAAAAAGGGCTGCATTTGAGGTCAGAGTTATACTCTGTACCCATAGGACCTTGGGCAAGTCATTTCCATTCAATTGGCCTCAGTTTTCTCCTCAGTAAAATGGGTAACACTTGGTGAATTCTGAGGTTTCTGTAGCTGTAGATCTATGAGCCTACGAGTCAGGAGATGTGGACTCAGTCTCCTGCCTCCGTCTCTTACTAGGTGTGCAACCCTGGACAAGTCAATTGTCTTCTCCTGGACTCAGCTGCTTCATCTGGACTAATGACCTCTCAGGGCCCTTCTGGCCTTCTTTCAAGATTTGACTCAAATTCCACCTTCTACAGGAGGTTCCCGAGAAGGACATTTGAGTCCCAGAAAGTTTAGGTGACTTGCCTATGCTCACAAGGGTAGTCATAGATTTGAACCTAGGTCCTTTGATTTCAAATGCCCATTGCGTCCTTCCTTCCTTTCCTCCTTCCCTCCTTCCTCCCCTTCTTCCCTACTTATTTCCTTCCTGCCCTCCTTCCTTCCTTCTTTCTTTTCTCCCTCCTTCTGTGTGGCTCTAAACCTAGGTCCTAAATCTAGGCCAATATTTGGACTTAATCTCAAATGATGAGAGCTTCTTCTGAGAATATTTGTCAGAGAGATTGGCTTTCAGCCCTGCCCAGTTTTCCTGTGTCTCCTTTCCCAAGGACTATATTCTTCCATTGAGACTTAACCCTCCCTTTTCCAGGCCTCTGAGAGATAAGCGCTGGTGATTCAGTGACCCCTACAAGGAGGGAACTTTCTGCTATGTTCTCCTCTCTCTTCTTGGGGCCATAAACAAGGAACGTGGGGCAGGGCTCCTCTTTGTTCAAATTCAATTCAATAAATGCTCAATGAGCATGTGTACTAGGCAGTTGCTGTGGATACAAAGACAAGGGATCAAAAAGTGTTTTGCTGTTGTGTTGTTTTAAGTCATGTTTGACTCTCTGCGACCCCATTTGGGGTTTTCTTGGCAGAGATACTGCAATGATTTGCCATTTCCTTTTCCAGATCATTTTACAGATGAGGAAACTGAGGCAAACAGGGTGACTTGTCTAGGGTCACACAGCTAGGAAGTGTCTGAGGGTGGATTTGAACTCGGGTCATCCTGGCTCCAGGCTCAGTGTTTTATGTGCTATGGGGCCACTTAGGTATCTTCAAACAAGTACTTATTATGAGATAAAGACAAAAAGAAGCCAGGCCTTGCCCTCAAGTAGCTTCCATTCTCCTAATGGAGACTGAGCATGTTCACAGATAAGCACAACAGAAAGAAGTCTCACCCTGATACTCTCTGGGAGACCTTTGATAAGTCACCTCATTTCTCTCTGACTCAGTTTCCTCGGGTATAACACCTATACCGACGTCACAGAGGATCCAATGAGATCCCATTTCTAAAATGCTTTGCAAACCTTAAGGTGCAATGTAAATGCATTATTATAACATAATAAGTTGTGACATTATAATATGTTACATTCTGACATATAATACTATAGTAGCAAGATAGTCTACGCCATAAATTGGAGCATTATTACAACACAAACACAACAGAAGCTTTATGATCACGCTATTAATTGATCGTTATACACCTTTAGTTAGTTAATATCAGTTTCCTCATCCCTAAAAAGGCGCATTGATAACACCCACATTTACCATTTACCTCACAGGGCAGTTTGGAAAATCAAATGAGAGAATTTAGGTCAAGTTTACTTTTTTTGGTAAACATTTATTTATTTTTTGCTTTTTTTTGGAGAGGGGAAGGCAGGGCAATCGGGGTTAAGTGACTTGCCCAAGGTCACACAGGTAGTACGTGTTAAGTGTCTGAGGCCGGATTTGAACTCAGGTCCTCCTGACTCCAGGGCCGGTGCTCTATTCACTTCGCTACCTGGCCGCCCCGTCAGGTAAAGTTTACGAAATTTTTTGAACTTTTTTTTGGATCCTTAAAATGATAAATAAATCGTAGTTGTGATTAAGAACCTCAAAGTCAAACATAAACGATAGATTATTCTTAGTCTTCTCATCGGTAAAATGAGGGTGTCGGACTAGCCGGCCTCTGACGCCCCTCTGCTCCAGGGGGAGGACGCCATGAGCCTGAGGACGCACAGAGACGGGACAAAAAGGGGCTTACGTCTGTGTCCTGAGAGGGGAATGCCACATGCCTGGGACATGGACAGTGTACCTACCAAGCCCCGGGGGTGGGGGATTCGGGGAAGGCATGCACGCTCGGACACCTGTGGAGAGAGCCGTGCGCATCCGGGGCCAAGGACAGCTCTAGAAATCCGAAAAATAAATGATAAAACTAAACTAGCTTCTCGAATTTCCCTTTTTCTTTCTTTCTTAGATTTTCTTCTCCCCCCCCCCCCCATCAATAATGTGTCAACGTTTTCCTCTTGCTCCAGACCAGGGGTTCTCAACCTGTGGGTCGCGACCCCTCCGGGGTTGAACGACCTTTTCACAGGGGTCGCCTAAGACCATGGGAAAACACATGTTTCTGATGATCTCAGGAACCGAGACACCGCTCCTCTATCCGTCTCCAGGCGGGTCTGCCCACATGCAGATATGCCCAGATAAGAGTATTAAAGGGTCGCAGCATTAGGAAGGTTGAGAACCCCCGCTCCAGACTGTCCAAGTGTCCGGGAATGAACGAGGCGCTCGCACTCAGGACGCATCCTTACCTGGAGCGGGAGCGAGCCCCTCTTTGGAGAATAATCAGGGCCGTCACAACATGCCCTGACGTCGAGGGCTCTGGGGTTTGCAAAGCCACTGACCCGGGGGACACCCTCTGAGGGGCCCAACCTCCATTTTATGGGGGAGGAGACTGAGAACCCGCGCGGGGAAGCGCCCTGGCACTCCAGGAAGGGCAGGTGGCCTTTCCCAGCGGATGTTGGGTCCCCATCCATTTGCGTTCAGCGCGAGCGGACGCGTGAATAGCTTCTAAGCCCTGGGTTTTTGCCTTTCTTTGGACCCCCGGCACGTGGCACAATACCTGGTACAAGGAGGGGCTAAATCAATGCTTGTGGATTGATTGCCTGCCTGACTTCAAGCTAGTCAGGATCCACGCACTGTCAAGCTCTGTAGCCAACGTGCTGTCGGCCGGTTCCGACACAGCGGCTAAAGTCTTACCGATGCCGTCTGATCAATTTAAAGGAAACTCTTCTCGGTTTAAAAGAAGGCAGAGCAGCAGCCACAGGGGCGATCATGGGATGACTGTGCCTCGGACAATTCTAGGGGTGGTGCGGGAGTGCTTGCAGCGTGGAGGGCGGTTCTTTGGGGACCCTCTGAAAGTCTGCTTTAGGGGCCTGAGAAGAAGGCTTGAAGCCAGGAAGTGCTGAGTTCAAATCTCACTTAGGCACATACTAGCTGTGTGATTCTCAGCGAGTGCCTTAGTTTCTTCCCGCTTCAGTTTCCGCATCTGTAGAATGGGGCTGATGGTAACATCCATCTCTACGTTACGGGGTCATTTAGAGGATCAAATGATGTAATGTGTGTAAAATGTTTTACGATCCTTAAAGTGCTACATAAAGGTTATTTTGTGGTTGTTATTATTATTATTACTGAGGCTGGTGGTGAAGGGAGGCTTGGGAGAGGGGCGCGCGGTGATGGGGCTCTGGGACACCCCTGGAGGATGCGAGGGATGAAGTTGCTGGTTTTCTTGGGAGGGTAAATTCCTCCCTCTCTCCCAGCTCTCCCAGATGCGGATGCTCTAGGACAATGCCCAGTTTGCCCCATCCTAGTTATGGCTCTAACCTGTCTGTGCAGTGAGAATCGAGACGTGGATAGAACTGAACCTGGAGTCAGGAAGACCTGAGTTCAAATCCACCTCACTTAATTTCTGTTTACTTTGGTCTCCTCAACTGTAAAATGAGTGTGAGAATAGCCCCTCCCTCCTAGGGTTGCTGTGAGGATCAAATGAGAAAACATTTGTAATGAGTTTAGCCGGGCACATTTATTTCTGAAAGTTGGAACCATGCAGAGAAATCCCATGGCTAGGGCTGCCTGTCCCTGCTTTTCTGCTTTTGAGTATCAGCCTCAAGCCTTCCCCCTATGTGGAGCTCTTGGAAACAAGTCTGAGCATTTTGTACCATTGCAGCAAACACTTACTAGGCACTTAGGGTGTCCTCCGCACGTCAGGGAAAGAAGCAGAACTGGGCTTTCTCTTGGGCCAAGAGAAGGTCTTACGGGAGACCTCTGCCTGGACTTGGCTCTGGGAGTGGTCTCTGCAGACAGAGGAAGTGATTCATGGGGGTTGGCTTCTTTCTGCGAGGCCAAGTTCACTCGTGGGTTTTAGGGAGGTCTTTATGAGCCCTTTCATCAATGTTTGGGAGTCCGGCTTTCTGCCTTGGACAAAGGCCACTGCTGTCCTTGTTTGTGGGACCTGGGTTGTGCTTGGTGGTTGATGAGCTGAAGGAGGTTTGTGTCAAGTGTCTGTCCTCCAAGAAAAAACCCACATGTACACACATAAACCTACATCCACACATATACACATGTACACACATCCACACATATACACACATCCACACATGTATCACTACTTCTTTCCCTGTGGCTCTCTAGGGTTTGTCAGTCAGAGGCGGCTGCTATTCCCTCCTCATCCACTGGCATCCTCCTTCCTTCTCAATAAGCCCCTGCCCACAGTCTTTCTCTCCTCACCAGGGTTAGGGAGCTAGGTAGAGTCTAAACTAAGGGTAGAAAGAAGAGACTAGAGCAGAAAGCAGAAGGGAAAGAAAGGGCTTCCTGCCCTCTGGGGGCACCACCCACTGGGCCCCTGGCATTCACTGTGCCGAGGCAGGAGGGGGAGGGGAGGGAAGTAATCCACCTGCAGGGGGCGGGGCTTGGGCTACAGCTCCCAGCAGGTACAGAGCTTGTCCTCTGACCTTATCCACCTTCCTTCTCCACAGACGATGGAGGAAGCAGACAAAAGGTTCAGCCTCAACGCTCTGCTGCCTCTGGCCCAGGCTCTCCCTTAAAGCACGGCTTCCTGGTGCCTCAGCCCCACTCTCAATCTCAGCTCAATGAACACACTCATATGATATTTTTAAAAATTTATCAGAATTGCTTTTATTTGACCCCGTTTCCTGCCAAGATTCTTATTTCATTCCCTATTTCAGGTGGCCCAAAAAGAAAGCCCTTGGAATGGAGGGCGTAAAGTCCTGCAGACTCTGTACTTGGTGCTCACTAAATGTGGATGCCGTAGGACAAAGCCCCTGCCGCTCCACCCTGGTTATGGTTCTGTTTCTTTTCAAACGCTGGCACAGCAGTTCCTCCATAAGAGGCTGCCAGAGCATTGTTTTTGTCCTGATTCTCTTCCTTGGATCCCGGTGAAGGGTTCATCCCAGCCCCTGACAGTTTTTCTTTATAAACCCTATTCCTGTCTTCCCATCACTGCTCCCCAGATGGCTGACCCCAGAGAGATCCTGATCACTGAAGCCAGGTGAGATCTTCTAGGACTCACAATGTAGGACGTTTCCTGATGCACTTGGAGGGAGGGACAGGGACATGATCCAAAAGGAAGAGGGGCCATTAAGGCTACTTTTCTCCTCCTTTTTAAAATAAGACTCACTGCTCACTCTGCTGCCAAAAAGTTACATTGGCTTGGATCCTCACAACCAAACCCAAAATTCCATTTGGCTTTGAGAACCCAGCAAGCAGATGTATACGCATTTTATGCAACAGCAAAGAGTCTGCCAGACTCACCCCAGGACGATAGAGAGGAAGGGGCCCTGGTTTGGGGATCAGAAAACCCAGATTACAGCCCCAGCTGCGACACTCATTATGGTGCAGTGTTGTCCACTGAGAGAGGTGTCCAAGGGTCATCACGGGGTGCGAAGGGCCAGTTCCAACTTCATATGTTTTACAGACAGTGCCACTGAGGCCCAGGGTCACACAGGCAGCAGTAAGTGGCTGAGCCCAGATTTGAACCCTGATGTTGGGGCCTTAAATCCAGGAGCCCGTAGTCACCACCACCTCTAGTTCTGAGATGTTCCACA
>CM053581.1:573499404-573528009 GCA_028627135.1 Pseudochirops cupreus
TCTCTGTCTCTCTCTGTCTCTGTCTCTCTCTGTCTGTCTCTCTGTCTCTCTCTGTCTGTCTGTCTCTCTGTCTGTCTCTCTGTCTCTCTCTCTCTGTCTCTTCTCTGTCACTGTCTCATCTCTCATCTCTCTCTCTCTCTCTTTCTCTCGCCCTTTTCCTTTTTTTTTCTTGACCAACATAGGAATTTGTTTTCTCTAACTCTACGTATTTCCATTGAGGTTTGTTTTTCTTGTCTTCTCAGTGTGTGGGGGGAGGGAGGAAGAGAATGCAGGACTGAAAATAAAAAAAATTCAAGTTAAAAAACCCCTCAAAACACCTAAAAAAGAAGAGAACCAGGTGAGATCTTGCTAGGGCTCCCATTTCGTTTGTCATTGCTTGGGTGATTTTTTTCTTAAGAGCCAGTCCCCCAATCTTTTGGGGGTTTAACACATCTTTTTGGGTAGTAGCAGTGGAAGGAAAAGCTTAAGATTTGGTGCTAGAAGGGAGGTAGCATTTCCTAGTGGGTAGAGCACTGGACTTGTGGTCTGGACGATCTGTTTTATTCTGTGACCCTAGGCAAGTCACGGACTTTCCGAGCCTCAGTTTTATTATCTGTAAAATGGACCGAAGAGCACAGTTTATTCATTCATTTGTTAGGTTCATATACATTTATCAAGCCCCTGCGTATTCCTGACACTGAGCTAGATGCTGGGGGTACAACAATCAAGACAAAATAGAACAAAACAAAGTGTCTGTTCAAAGAGCTTACACTCTGTTGGAATGGGGTGGCGAGTACCGACAGATGAGTAAATAAATGCAACGCATTTGCACAGTAATTTGATGAGTGTGTGTGTGTGTGTGTGTGTGTGTGTGTGTGTGTGTGTGTGAGATCAGGGAAGGCTTCTTGTAGGAAGCTGAGCTTAGAAGGATATTAGAGATCCTAGGGGGTAGGAAGGAGGAGGAAGCATGTTCCAGCTGGGGGCCAGGAGGGACCCCTGGGGTCAGCTGGGCAAACCCTTGCTGGGGAATAGCCAGGGCTGCAGGGGTGAGAATAGAATAAGGAACATATTGTGCTATTAAGTGGTTGGGTAGTAAAATGATGAGAGTGGGGAACTAAAAGATCTGGGTTCTAATCCTCCTTCACACGCTAGCTGTGTGACCATGGGGTCGCCTTGTCTTCAGTCTGTCAAAGGATTAAAACCTGCGGGATCTGTGTAAAGGAGTTTTTGTGAGGATACAATGAAAGAGATATACTAATAAGGAGATGATGTGCATAAGCCTTAACGAGCCATGTGAACCTGAGCTGTAAGCAGGCTGGTGGGTGCGAAGCTGGAGGGAAACCCAGAGGCCACTCAGAACAACTGCATCATTTTCCTAGGAAAGTAACTGAGTTGGACGAGGGGATAGGACCAGCCCAGGCTCCCACAATCAGGAAACAGCAGCGCCAGGTTCTCAACCCTGCTCCTTTCCCTCAGCGCCATACAGGATCCTCAGAAAGGGAAGCTGTCTGAGGGCAGGCACCCAGCACCTCGAGCAGTGTGCGGCTCCTTACAGGGCTTCAGAAACATTTGTCAAATTGGATTAAAGTCAGTGTCATTTTCATGAGACAGAACTCTGCTTTTGCACCTGGATTCTCATCTTGTCCAGCCTTTGTGGGAGCCCATTCTTCCCTTTCTTCTCTCCTCTTCCTCCTTCCCTTCCTCCCGGCTCTTCTCTCCTCCTACCCTGACCCAACCAGTCGGGTCCAAG
Source organism: Pseudochirops cupreus (assembly GCA_028627135.1). NCBI lineage: Eukaryota > Metazoa > Chordata > Mammalia > Diprotodontia > Pseudocheiridae > Pseudochirops > Pseudochirops cupreus. The sequence goes on from CM053581.1 coordinate 573,501,134, forward strand.
CCATCACATCTTTCTCACAAACCCTGCCTTGCCCAAGGCGCTAGGGAGGTGGGTCATGCTGGCATCTATCTGCTGTGATGAGGAGGTGGGAGACCAGCATGCTTGTTCTTGAGGGAAAAAAATTAATAAGAACCATTTGTTCCAACGACGTTCGTTAATAAACAAGTGTCAGGCATCCAGTCCCGAGCAGTGACGGGCCAGCAATGCATGATGGAGGGGGTGACACAGGTGGTGGTTTCACCTCTGGGGCAGCTTCCAGGCTCCAAGCCCTGGGCGAGGGCCTGGATCCCCCCGTGCCAGACAGACAGGAGCCTCAGAGAGCTCTGGAGATCATCTCCGCGCACTGCTTCTCTGGGGCACTTAGGGCGTCGGGAGGCTTTTTCACTCCTAGCTCATAGGATTATGGATCATTTGCTGTGGCTCAGTCATGTCAGTCCTGTCAGACTCTTCGTGACCCCATCTGAGGTTCTCTTGGCAGAGATCCTGGAGGGGTTTGTCATTTCCTTCTCCAGTTCATTTTACAGATGAGGTAAACAAGGTTAAGTGACTTGTTCAGGGTCACACAGTTAGTAGGTACCTGAGACTGAACTTAAACTCAGGTCTTCCTAATTCCATCCCCCTCGCCCCCCACCACTGTGCCACCTAGCCGCCCCAATCCACTTATAATCCATGATTACAGGCCATAAGAACATAGACTGAGGAATGGAAGACCCTTTGGCCATCAAGTCCACAGCCCCTATTTTATAGATGAGAAAGGAGAAGTTAGGTGATTTGCCCCAGATCACATAGTGTCTGAATCAGGATTTGAATAGGATCCTCCTAACTCCAAGTCCAGTGTTCAGTTCATCCAGGAGGGTCTGGCTATTCTGTGCTCTTTCACAGAGAGGTCAAGAAAAGGCAATCGGGAAAGGCCAAAGACCGTCCCTGGTCACCCAGAGCCTTGCTGACGAGAAGGAATGGCTGACCCCACTTCATAATGAACCTCACTGGCCTTGGTGGTCAAGAGCTTTCCCCCCTTACATTTTGAAAAGAGAAAAGCCGATTTGCAGAATCTTGCTGATTGCATTCACCGGAGCTCTGGCTTGGCTCCCTGGGCCTGGAAACCAGAAGCAGACCAGTCTAACCGGTCAGGGACATCAGCCTGAAGGACACCTCCTGAGGTCAGTGGGAGGCCAGGCTCTGTACTTCCAAGCTTTATTTTTCTCTTCTCACTCGAAACAATCCCTGTTGCTCCAAGGCTCAGGCTCAGCCTTTGCAGAGAAAGAATCAGGGACTGCCCATCATCACTGTGAAACCTTTCAAATAAACCATTTTGTGAAACTCCTTAGAAAAGGGACCTTCTCATTTAAGGAGCCCCTCTGCTTTGGAGCCCCCACTTGGAAGAAGGGGCTTCATGATGCTTAGAGGTAAGCAGAATTCCCTAAGATCTAGTCCTTAAGTCGGAGGGTCCTCAATGCTTTCGTGCTACAAATGAGGAAACTGAGGCCTCCAGATCTTGGAGGATCCAGAGCCAGAAGCATCCTCAAAGACAATGGAGTCGACTGTGGCAGCATCAGCATGCAGGGCCTTCTCCCTTAGTCCCCCCTGTGTCCTGACTGCATGTGGGCTCCTCCGCATTCACGCCCTCATGGGTGTCCATTCTCCTAAGGTGGGCATATTTTGGGGAGGGCATGCCCTAGGTTTATAAGGGGAGGCATTCTTTACCCAGCTAATTGTGTCCTCTGGCTGAATGCAGAAAGATCAACCAAGTGGGCAGCACTCAGGAGTTTGAGGGGTGTGCATCCAAAGATTTTTACCCCCCAAAGGACTCTGTGTGTCAAGTTCTTGAGTGAAAGTCCTGAGTTCAAGGTGATTGTGGTTGCCACTTCTGTCTGTGACTCATCTGTGGCCTCTTCAAAATGGACCTGACGGCCTCCAAGTTCTTTTTAGCTCGACATTGAAATACGTTTGAATATAGTAGTTTATTTGATTTATTCTGACTAAGGTATAAAGGACTGATTTCTACCCTCAAGTCCTGGTTTTGATTGAAAGTGGAAGAGGGAAGGGAAAGAATAAGCTTTTGTCATGTGCAGGTGCTGTGCTGAGCGCTCTACCATTGCCCCATCCGATCCACAAAGCAATCCTGGCACCCAGGTGCTGTTATTAACCCCATTTTATAGTTGAGGAGACTGAGCTTGTGGCTTGCCAGGGTCACTGAGCTAGGAAGTCTCTGAGGTTGAATCTGAACTCAGGTCTTTCTGACTACAGACCCAGGGCTCTGTCCTCTGTGTCGCCATCTTCAGGTACTGATGCCAAAAGGCTAGTTTGACCAGAACAGAGTGTGTGTAAAGATAAGATGGGCAAGGTAGGTGTGAGCCAGATGGAAGAGGCTGTTAGTGCTGGGCTGGGGACCTCTATCACCCGGGGCTGATAGAGAGCTGAAGACTTTTTTTAAGTAGGGAGGGGATTGTGGGAGGAGTTAGCTAGGAGAAGAGAAGTAGAGCTGGGCCAAGGGAACTAGGAGGAAGGAAGAGACTGGGTCTGTCTGGTCCCAGGGGCAGAACCAGGAGTCATGGGTAGATGTTACAGGGTTACCAGAGTAGATGGACACCCACTGATAAAACATTTAGAAAACTTTCTCAAAATCGAGTGAGGAGGCAGCCTCAGGAAGAGGTGGGTGGGCTCCTCCCCACTGGAGGGCCCCAAGGAAAGGCTGGATGCCCCTTGTCCGTTATGCTCTAAAGACCATTCCTACTCAAGGAGGGACTGAAATGGTCTCTTCCAGTGATGGGCGATGGCTCTGAACCGCTCGTAGGTTGCGGTCTCCTTCGGCAATCTGGTGAAGCCCATGGACCTGCTTCAGAATGTTTTTAAATGCGACAACAAAAGGGTAGTTTCAGCTTCTGCAATTTTCCACAGCTAGTAGTGGCTTTGGGAGGCAGGGGAGCTGTGGCTAAGTCCCGTCTTGGTTCTCTGCTTAACGAGGTCACCTGGGCTATCACCAATGCCCAGAACTCCCCCTCCCCCCAGAGGCTGCCCTTGGCCACACACCTTGGGAATGTCCCTGACTAGCCTTGTGGAGGGAACCTGACCTTGAGCATGGTTGGAAAGCTTGAGCAGATGGCAATGTCAGATCAGTGCCCAGGTGCAAGCTAGTTTTGTCCGCTGGGGTGGCCATCCATCTGGGATATAAAGTTAGGGGTGGAGGTGGGGGGGGTGTGTGTGTGTGAGAACTACCCTGGCATTCCCCGGGAATGATAAAGTGGTGAAATAAGGAAGAAAATGGGACAGGAAAAGTGCTGATGGCTTCCAAAGCCCCAGTTGTTCTCCTGAGCTCTGAGACAGTCAAGAGAGCTGAATAGAGGGAGCACAGTGCAGGGGAAAGGGAAATGGGTTGGAACCCCAGGTTGGCTCCTTGCTTAGCCGGGTTGCCTTGGGTAAGTCACTTCCTTTCTAAGAGTTCCACATTCCTCATTTGTAATTCAGCTCACAGGCATTTCTAGAGTGCTAGTGTCCTGTACTCAAAGATGGGCAAAAAGCAGGGTTCCTGCCTTCCAGGAGCTCATAACCTGATGAAGGGGCTGAACTTTCACTAAAAAAAGAAAAAAGTTAGCACCTGTTTCTCTATTAGCAGGCAAGTTTAATCAATCAACAGACATTTATTAAGCACTTACAACATGCCAGGCAGGCACTGCTAAACTGGGGGATACAAAGAAAGACCCCCCAAATCATTCCCACCAAGAAACTCACATTCTAACGGGGGAGACAATGTGCAAACAAGGCTGTGCACATTTCATGCATACAGGGCAAATGGAAAGTAATTTGTGCTTTACTCACAGTCGGTGCTTAATAAATGTTGCTTGATTGATTTCAGAGGGGAGGCATTGGCATTGGTAACAAAGGGGGAAGGTCTCCTGCAGAAGGTAGGAGTTTAGCAAGTGTCGAGACAGAAGAGTGAGGGGCTGTCACTATAGATTCTCAAAGCTGAGAGATGAAGGGTCTTGTTCACGGAAGAGCCAGGGGGTCAGGGTCACTGGATTGTACATCAAGGAAAATAAAGTATAAGAAGAATTGAAAGCCAGGAAGGGACCAGGTTGTAAAGTATGTCGTAAGCAGTCAAACAGAGGATTTTCTATTTGATTCTGGAGGGGATAGTAGGGGAGTGATGTGGTCAGATGTGAGCCTTAGAAGATCACTGATAGCTGAATGGAGGACAGACTGGAGTGGAGAGAGGCTTGGTGCAGGAAGACCAACATCAGGCTATTATAACAGGTGATGAGAACTTGCAGCAGGGTGGCTGGGGGTGGGGGGGTCAGCAAGGAGGAGCCTAGGGGAGAGACTCGGTGAATGGAGAAATGACAAGTCTGACAACGGATGTGAGTGGGAGTGAGGGGTCAAGACTGTGACCCCGGTGACTGGGGGGATGGTGAAGTTGGGAAGAGAAGGTTGGATGGAAAGACGGTGAGTTTGAGATGGTATGGACAAGGAGGCTGAGCTATCTAGGAGGCAGTGGGAAAGCCGCTGATGAATTATGGCAGAGTCAATAGCTGCCATAATAGGGCATTTTGGAATAAGAATGAAACCCTGTACGACAAGCCCACTTTAGCAATTCATCAGGGCCTAGGTGCAATTTCTATTTAACTTGAGTATGGGTGAAGAAAATTGCTACAGGCAGGGAGACTAGTTAGGAAGCCATTATAGCAATTCAAACAAGAGGTGAGGAGGATCTGAATTAGGGTTCTCCTATATACGAGTGGAGAAAGGACATGGATGTGAACCATTGACATTAAATGGTTAAATGGAATTAGGATCCCCGTCACGGGCAGTGGAGCATGATGGGAAACCACCTAGGATAGGGAGTTAAACTGATGGAATGATGGACCCCTTCAACATCTCAGAGACTCTTTTCCTCTCACCCTCCCAGCATTTGTCATTTTCCCCTTTGCTGATTTGGTGAAGGTGAAGTGGCACCTCAGTTGCTTTAATTTGCATTACTCTAATAATTAGTGATTTTGAATATTTTTTCACAGATTGTTGATATCTTGGATTTCTCCTTTTGAAAGCTATTCATCTCCTTTGATCATTTATCTATTGGGGAATGGTTCTTATAAATTTGGATCATTTCCTTCCAAATCTTGGATATGAGACCTTTATCAGAGAAACTTGCTGCAAATATTTTCCCCCAATTACCTGTTTTCCTTTAAATTTTAACTGCAATAGATTTGTTTGTTCAAAAACAAAAAAAAATCATATAATCAAAACTGCCCATTTTTTCTTCTGAGAGCCCACATTACAGAGAAAGGGGCACTCTGCATTGGTAAAAGGAACTTCCTTGCCTGGAAATTCCCCAGCCTAGTGAACCCATAGGTCTAATCCCAAACCCTAGCTCTCTCCTTAATTGCACGTTACTCAATGACATATTTGGACATTCCTAACATCACCTGTCTCCAGCATAGAGCCATTCGGAGCACCATATGCCCAGGGAGGCTCAGGGACTTAGTTATTCATTGTCTAGGCAGACATCATGCAATAGACTTAGAAAACAGCTGCCCGGAAACCAGCCACCGGAGAAGTAAACATAAAATGGCGTGCCTAATGTAAAGCATTGTTCTGGAGGTCAGGTGAGAGGTGTTTTTTGTCTGGACTCATCACTGCAACTCCATTGATTAAACACCTACTGTGTGCCAGGAACTGTTAAATTCTTTATAAGTATCTCATTTGATCCTCACAAAAACCCTCCTAGGTATGTTATTATTATCCCATTTCACAGTTGAGGAAAATGAGGTGACTTGTCCAGGGTCACTCAGCCAGTAGATGCCAGAAGAGGAACCCAAGTCTTCCTGACTCAGAGGGCTGGCTTTCAGTCCGCCATGTTGTGCTTGTCTCTGTGCAAGGTGTTTTCATAACCTTGTCTCTATTTGACCAAAGTAAAATTAAGATGATTTAGTAACATTCGAGGGGGAGGCACTAGGGGGCTAGAACAGGACTCTTGATGTTATTAGTGAGTATTGCCCACCTCCAACTGTCCTACCTGCCAGGCAGGATGGTGTCTCAGAAAGAGAGGAGACTTGGATTGAAATCCTGGCTCATTCACAAATTAGCTGTGTGACCCTGGCCAGGTCATTGTCCCTTCGTGAACCTAAGGTTTCTCCTCTGTAAAATGCAGGCAGAAGTATTGCCTGCATGCGCTCTCTCTCTCTCTCTCTCTCTCTCTCTCTCTCTCTCTCTCTCTCTCTGTTTCTCTCTCTCTGTCTCTGCCTCTCTCTGTCTCTATCTCTTGCTCTCTGTCTCTCTCTCGCTCTGTCTCTCTCCTGTTTCTTTCTCTGTCTCTCTCTGTTGCTGGGAGGAAAGCACTCTGTAAACCCTCACATCCCCTCATCCCTTCATCTTGGGGACCTCTCCTGGTTCTTTGCTTTCTCTCTCAGAGCTATGGCCTCGGCCGAGCCTCCTTGCCTTCCCCGGGCCCGTTTTTTTCCCCTCTATCACCTGGGGCTGGTCACGCTCCGTTCCAGATCTCATCAACATTAACCCTCTCATATGGAGCTGGAGGTGGGAGTGTTTGTGCCTGGGGCGAGGCAGGAGCTGGAGGGGGGCATTCTCCGGAACGGGGCAGAGGGTCCTCACCTGGTCCCACGTGCCTACGTGCCCCGTGAGGACTCTGGGATCATTCTGGCCCGCATCGATCTCTTCTCTCTTTGAAATCCCATAGGACCAATCAGTGGCCTCCTCACACAGGGCAAGGTTTGGGGATTTTGTTTGTTTGTTTGTTTTTAATCTAGGACTCTGGAAAGGCCAGGGCAGCCAAGCCAAGGAAAGTGCAGAGAGGGCAGAGATCTCTCAATGTTGGGGACTCTTTATCTCGACCTTTGTTTATCCAGGTGATGCCTGGCTTTTGGAAAGCGGCCCCGAGCCAGGGAAGTTGACTCGACCCTGAGGGAGGCCGATGGGGCTCAATGACCTGAGCCAGGCTGGCACCGCGGTGGTTAGGAGCCTCCCCTTTCCAGCCTCTGAGAGGAGCGCCCTGCCGGGGGTTCTTTCCGTCCCTCCACAAACCGGACCTCGTGTTTCTGCAGGGCATCTTCGGAGGGAGGGCCTACGGCCACCTGTGTGCTGTTTATCTTGCTTACGTGTGAGAAAAGCTGCATGTTTGAACTGGGGACAGACTGGCTCGGCTGGAGCCTTCTCAGAGTTTTTTCTTCCTTTCCTTGAAATCCATCTTTGGCCAGGCCAAGTCATTGCAATCAGATTCTCAAATCTATTAAAAAAAAAAACAACCCTAAAGATAAATATTTCTTAAAAAAACAACAATCTTTCATGACATTTTCACTTCTGATTTCTGCAATTATGATTTGGCAAAATTTTCGCCCTGCAACTGAAATGCAATTAACTAGTGTCAGCTGCCTAGGAAAAGCAGCAGAGGCTTTCTTCCATAGATCATAAAAATAAAAAAATTTAAAGCCTGGGACTTTGTCCTCTGTTAATGGCTTTCTAATTCAAAACTCCTGCTTACATTCCTTAATCTTTATGAAGGTGATAAAGAAAGCATAACACTGGGCATTTGATTATAAATTACAATTTTATGAGCCTCCAAAAATGCAAACTTGCAAAGCTTATGTGCGTGTTTACATGTCAACATATTTAAGCACCAGCAGATGTTCTGTGATCAATAAAAGCCAATTTATATACATTACTCTGGAAGGTCCCCAAGGATGAGGGTGGTAATCAACGAGAAAGTTACAATGAAGATGGCGATTGGAGGAAGTTTTATTTCAACTGTGGAAAGAAAATAAGAATCGATTAGAATTCAACTGGCCAGTCCGAGTATGATTTAAAATCCAAGTAAGAGATTTATGGACTTTGGCTATTCCCAGTGTGTGTGTGTGTGTGTGTGTGTGTGTGTGTGTGTGTGTGTGCTGGGCCCACAGGGATTCAGGAAGCAGCTAATGAGGTTATAGTGGCTGGGTGCTATTGGTGGAGGGAGTAAAGGGAGCCCTCTTTGACTTAGTTTCCAATTGTCTCCTGAGTGATACTGAGATAAAGACATCCAACATCAATAATTTTTCTGAAATCAGTTTGGCCCTACCTGAAATCTATTCCTCCTTAAGGGGAATTGTAAGCCACAAACAAAGCCTATTTCCCCCTTACAAACTTACTTGGTATTTATCCTGGATGTCTTTTCTATTTATTTATTTATGTATATGTTATATTGTCTCCTAGGATTAGATTATAAGCTCCCTGAAGGCAGGAACTGTTTCCCATTTCTCTGTATCCCTGGCAGCAAAAGAAGTGCCAGGTATATATTAGGCACTTTAATAAATTGATTTAATTGTCTGTGGCTTCGTTTAGTCCAAAAAGATAGATCTATCTTCTCCCCTTATTTATAGAAAGAATTGCAGGCACTCGGCTTCAGAAAGGACTTCAGAGGCCTCCAAGTTCAGTCGACATCTTGAACAAGAATCTCTTCTCCATGGGATGGAAAGCTGTATTGGATGTCCCAACGGTATCTCATGTGTGATTGTATGTATGTGTGTAGACATACATGCATGTGCCCCCAGTGAGTCCTCGTCAGGAGGTGGGGCAGGCGTTTCCTCATTGTTCTGCTGAGATGGTTCCAAGTCTTTACAATGTTGCTGTTCTTGCATAAGCTGGTTCTCCGCCTCTTACTCTGCATCAGTGCATACAAATCTTCCCAGGTTTCTCTGGCAACGTCCCTCTCTGGTTCCTGAACTCTAGCTGAGCGTCGTCTCTATCTGCCCTTTGGGCATTTCCAATTAGACGTCCAGTGAGAACAACAGACTCCACCCTCCCCAAACACAAAGGCTTGTTTTTGTCCTACAACTCAAGTGCCCCGAACATCCTGTTCTTGGCCCCATTGGCCCTCTTTAGTGATCTTAGCGCCGTCCTCAACACCTTGTTCTCCCTCACACCTCTGGGTCCATCAGTGGAGAAATCTTGCTGTTTCTCCATCCACAGAGTCCTTCGCCTCCATCCTTATCTCCCAACTCATAGTCTCAGCTCAGCCTTTTCATTCTCTCTCTGGGTTTTCTACCTCAAGCCTCATCCATCTCCACTCCATCCTCCCCACGGCTGCCATTTCTGTCACTTCCGGTTTCTCCCGTTACCTCCGGGCTCAGACAGAAGTTCTTCTGTGTCATGTTAAAGCCTGTCATAGCCTGGCTCTGACCCATCTTTCTCCTCTTCCTACCCTTTAGGGTCCAGCCAGATTGGATGCCCCTTCCTCTCCTAGACACACCTTTTGGAATCTTCTATTTTCTTCAAAACTCAGCTCTCCCACCTCCTTCTACAGTCTAAGCAGACCCAGTTTATTATTTTCCATATGTAAGCATGACCTTTAAACTTTCATAGCACAGTTCAAGCTTCGATCTCGACACCAAGACTATTTATCTTTATTGCCTTTGATGTTTTCAAAGCTCTAAGTAATTCTCACTCCTCAGCACCTCAGATAAATTAAACCTTACGTGGCAACCCAGTCATTGGTCCAGTCCTGAATTTCAATGCAGAGAGGTAGGGTTTCCTATTGAGTTCGTCTCAGGATGACATTTATTGATAGTACACACACTGAGTCGGTGTTCAGAAGACACTGATCACTTTGTAGCCTTCTTAGGGAGGCTGATGCCAAAAGATGTACAACAGTCCCCGTCCAGAACTTCACAGGCTGGTCAGTCAGTCAAGCACTAATTAAACACCTAATGTGAGCCAAGCACTATGCTAAGCACTGAGACTACAGAGATTAATGCAGTGCCTCTCCTCAAGGAGCTTACAATCTGATGGGGAGACAATATGCAGATAGTTAAGATGAGAATGGTCTTTATTTTTATAAATTTGAATCAATTCCTTCTAAATCTTAGAAGCAAGGCCCTTAACTAAAATCGCTTAATTGTCAAATCTGATGAACTTTTCTCAGTTCTTAGTTTTCTCAGTTCTTGACCTTTGCTGATTTGGGCCATAGATTTGGAATGGAAAGAGTTCACAAAATTCAGCCCCTCATTTTAGAGACGAGGAAACCGAGATGCCCCTTCTCCACAGAGGTTAAATGACGAGCCCAGGATCACATAGCTGGGACTCAGACTCAGGTATTTGAAGGCATTTTGAGGGTAATGCTCTCCTTGCTTTGGGGGTGGGCAAAGGCCCTGAAGAAGATGATGTCTAGAGAAGGGCGTTCAGTTCTGAGCGCCACATTGAGAATTGGGTAGTTTGAGAGTGTTCCAAGCATGGTACCTAACCATTCCCTATGAAGATCAGTTAAAGGAACTGAGAATATTTAGCCTGGAGCAGAGAAGTTCTGGGGGAGACATGATAGCTGTCCTCAAATACCTGAGGACCTGAAGACCATGGGAAAGAAGTTTTAGGCTTAGAGCAGTGAATGGATGGAGGCTGCAAAAGAGGCAGATTTAGGTGGAAAAAAATCCTACAAATCATAACTCTCCCAAAGAGGAAGGGGCTGCTTCTGGAGGTAGTTGGTTGTCCGTCCCTGGAGATCTTCAAGATGAGACTGGATGCTTACTCGTTGGGGCTGTCATTGAGAGGATTCTGGGTCAGGTCTGGGTTGGACCAGGTGGCTTCCATGGTTCCATTCAACTCTGAAACTGCATTCTGCGAATCTGGCAGAAACGGAGTGATGAGAATAAGAGGACCATAGGAGCACGGGGTCAAGGAAGCCAGGTTAGTAGAAGAGCTCCAACAGGCGGGGTGAGGGAGGATAAGGACTAAGGATGAGGCCAGTGGCTTGGGGAAGGGGAGGGCAGAGAGAACTTGGGGAGCAGCTTCCTTCCTGGTGCTAGTGGGACCTCCTGGGCCAGGGCCTGTCCTTCCCCCATTATGGATGGTTTGAGTTGGACTTGACAAATTAGGAAAATGCCTCTATGATCTCCTAGGTCAGCCATAAATATCTGCTGGGCTAGACTGTGACCACTCTTGCCCTTTTTAGATACTTAGTGGTTTTGCTCACTCAGTGGTAGCCAGCAGGTCTTGTAGGCTACTTTGGACATACCCCCTTTATTCGACCCTTCCCTTCCCACGGCTCTAAATTCTCAGACTGGGACAGCACACAGCCTCAGATTAAACAAAAATGGAAGAAGAAATTGATGCTCTTGTCATTGACAATGGCTCTGGCATGTGCAAAGCTGGCTTTGCTGGAGATGATGCTCCTAGGGCTGTGTTCCCCTCTGTTGTTGGACGCCCAAGACACCAGGGTGTCATGGTGGGAATGGGGCAGAGAGACAGTTATGTTGGTGAAGAGGCCCAGAGCAAGAGAGGTATCCTGATTCTGAAATACTCCATTGAACATGGCACTGTTACCAACTGGGATGACATGGAGAAAATTTGGCATCGTACCTTTTACAATGAGCTTGGTGTAGCTCCTAAGGATACTTAGTGGTTTTTAAAAAATGCTCATTGTTTAATTGGTTGATTTGTGAATTTTACTGATGTGTTTTGTTTTTAATGGTAGTTGGGAGACTCTGCAGTAGAAGACTCCTCTTCCTGGGTTCAAATGTCTTCAGACACTTCCTAGCTGTGTGACCCCAGGCAAGTCACCTAACTGTTTGCCTCAGTTTCCTCATCTGTAAAATGGGCCGGAGAAGGAAATGGCAAACCCCTCCAATATCTCTGCCAAGAAGACCCCAAGTGGGGTAACAAAGAGTTGGACATGACTGAAACAACTGAATAATCACAACTTTGTTTTTACAGCAGTTATTTTAAAACATACTCTTCCTTCTCTCTCTACTCCCACCGCCAGTGAGCCTTCCCTTGTAGTGAAGAAAAGACAGGCTCATAAAACCAACAGAGACAAACATGGTGCTGGATAGAGTATACAACACTCTACACCCCTAGTCCCCCACCTCTCCAATCCATGGAAGGACTGTACTGCATTTCCTCAGCTCTTTTCCAGAACCAAGATTTGTCATCATAATCACCTAACGTTTGATTTCATTTTCGTGCTCTCCTGTTGTACATTATTGTAGTGATTTGGTATTGTAGTACCTTGGTTTCCTAGTCTCAACTTTGCATCAGTTCATCCCAGACGTCCCATGTTTCCCTGAATTCCTCACTTGACTTTGACAGCTCAGCCTTTCACATTTGTTCAGTTTGCTTCATTAAAAATAATGGGAGGATTTAGGATAAGGGAGGATTCATTTGGCTGAAATGAAAACCGGTCTAGAGTCTCACGACACACTCCCCTCCACATGCCCCGTGATCCGAGGACACTGGCCTCTTTGTTCCTTGAACCTTCTGCCTCAGTGTATCTTCCCAGGCTGTCTCCCAGGTTTAGAATCCTTTCCCTCCTCAACTCTATCTCCTGGCTTCTCTGGCTTCCCCCAAGTCCCAATTAAAATCCCACCTCCTACAGGAAGCCCTTCCTGAATCCCCTTAAAGCCTTTCCTCTGTTGTCTTTCCTCAGTTTACCCAGTATAGACATGTGTTTTGCATGTCGTTTTCCCTGTTAGGCTGGGAGCTCCTGAAAGGCTGGGAGCATTTTTTGTTCCTCTTTGTGCTTAGTACAGTGCCTGGCACACCTGGCACGCAGTAGGTGCTTCACAAGCTTGTTGCCTCAACTTCAATGAAATGCCTTCTGGATCTCCAATTGGCTAACGGGTCTATTTTGTCAGGTACCAGGAGGCAGAATTGCTTTTTTTAAAAGTTTTTTTTTGGAGGGAGGGGGTAAGGCAGGACAATTGGGGTTAAGTGACTTGCCCAAGGTCACACAGCTAGTAAGTATTAAGTGTCTAAGGTCAGATTTGAACTGGGGTCCTCCTGACTCCAGGGCCGGCGCTCCATTCACTGTGCCACCTAGCCGCCCCTCAGAATTGCTTTTGATAGAGCCGTCTGCAGAGCACAGCTTTCAGTTATGGTGAAAGGTGGTGGGATAGGGAATATTCGTGCTTCAGACTCCACACCCACCTAGCACAGACAACTGCTAATGAATTTCTGCTGTATCAGGGCACGTCCGCCTTCTCCACTCGGCTCGCGGGATTTCTTAGTGGGGTTGACAGTGACAGGAATTCGTGCAGTCATTATCAAAGAAGAAAATAACACTTCTTGATTACTATCCAAAATGTATAAAGAAAAAGGACAACAAAGACACCCTTTAACGTCATTCAACCAAGAAGCATTTACGAAGCTCTCCCGGCGTGTCCGACACCACGCAAGGCGCTGAGAACACAGAGACAAAAAAGGAACTGTCCCTGCCCCCAAGGGCGCTCGCATTCCATAGGGAGAAAACTACATTCTGCAGATCATTAGATACAAGATGGGACATCCATAGTCATTTCAGAGGGCCCCGGGGGACCGCCAACGATGGGGAAAGAAAGATGGTCTTCCTAGAAAGGAATGAGGGTATCTCAGAGGTGGGGATGAGCAAGAAGAGCCTACAGATGGAATACTGTCTATGGGGGATGGAGGTGGGCCAGTCTGTCTGGAGAGGAGTGGGCTTGAGGGGGTGCAGCGTGTGACCAGCTGGAAAGGATAGACTTGGATACAGATTGTGGAACGCCAAATGAGGCATCTTAGATTTAGTCTTTGAGGTAACGGGGAGCCATGGAGCTTGCTGAGTAGGGGAGGGGGGATGTGGGCAGACCTAATATTTGAGAAAATCGCTTTGTCAGCTAAGTAGAGGTGAGTTTGGAAAAGAGAGACTTGAGGCCAATGGACTAGTTAGGAGATTGTATCAATGGGAGATGATAAGGGGCTGAATGAGGCGGGTAGCCTTTGAGTGGACAGAAGGGGACAGATTTTGCTTAACAGATGATGGATAAATTGAACTGAATTTCTGACCTTTCAATTTTTCACTTGTAAAATCATCTACATAGTTCATTCTAATAACTACTTGGGGAGACTCCTAACTCACAGACCTGCTGAGTCCTCACTCAGAGCTTCTGTTCAGACCAAGGACATCACCTTCCACATGCTAATGGTGTGTGTGTGTTGGCTAGAGAACAGTCAACTCTTCCTCTCTGCTGCTTGTTTAAGGCTGATCTGATTAGAGGCAGGTCTTTGTTAGCACAAGCTAAGTCTTGGGGCCTTAGGATTTAATTGGAACCCAGAACTGTTCTTGGGTAAGTCCCTGGCCTCCCTCCCAGGCCTCATTTTCTCATTCGTAAAATATGTAGGTTGGATGAGTTCTCAGGTCAATCCGAGCTTGGACCGTCCATGACTGCTGCCACAAATGCATTGGACATTCACATTCATGATGGCGTCAGTTTATGCAGATTTCAGAAAGTCCATCTACTTTAACATAAAAAAGAAACAAAGAAAAAGAAAGATAAAAGAAAAATTGAAAGAGAGAAAGAAAAATTAAGAAAACGGAGTGAAAAGATAAAGAAAAAAGGAAAGCAAGGGAGGGAAAGGGAGAGACAGATAGAGGGAGAGGGAAAGACAGGGTAGAGAGGGAGAGGGAGGGAGGGAGAGGGCAGGGAGGGGGGAGGGAGAGAGAGAGAGGAGGAGGAGGAGGAGGGGAGAGAGAGAAAGAGAGAAAAAGAGGGAGGGAGGGAGGGAGAGGGGGCTCTCTCCCCCACACCAAGCTCCCTCCTATAGGAGTTTTGGTTTCTAATGGGATGGGAGAGATTCAGGAAGATGCAGGGAGCTAAGTTTAATACAAAGTAGGGACAGATTGGAACAAAGGATTTTCACAACAACCTGGGAAGTGGGTGCTGTTATTATCTTCATTCTGCAGTTGAGAAACGGAGGCAAACAAAGGTTAAGTGACTTTTCCAGGGTCACACAGCTAAGCAGTGTCTGAGGGGAGATTTGAACTCGGGCTCAGTCCTCTGGTCACTGCACCACCCAGCTGACTCACAGGGCTAGAAGATGGTACCATGGCAAGGCTAAACTTCCCCATTGCCTTCACTTGGTTGTCATAGGACTTGTACTCAAGGCCAATAAAAGGAAGGGAATTTGGAGAAGAGAAGAATGCAGGCTGGGGCTTGGGAATAGGGCTTGGTAGCTGTCCTCACATGAGGCAGTGTGGTGTAGGAGTGAGAATTCTGGACATGGAATCCAGAAAACCCTGCTTCCCATCCCTCCTTAGGCATTTATCATCTGTGCCATCCTGCTACCTTTTGGTACTTCAGTTCCCTCAACTATGAAGGGGAAGATAATAGTAACGAGTTCCTTTTTCAAGTCCAGATTGGGCTAGACGACCTCTGGGGTGCCTCCCATGTTCTGGGACTGGAGCCGAAGTGGGGAGGGTCCCATTTTGTCCAGTCAAAGTGTGAAGAGTGTGGCTCACAGTTAGGAGACTGACCTTCAGGCTTTCTTTTCTGAGATGCTTTGGAATATTAGGCAAAGTGGTGAAATCCTCCTAAAATCCTCTGGACCTGCAGTTATCTGTGAAATCAATCTGTGGAAAAACTCCCCCCAGCACAGAGATACTGTGGGGGGAAATGAGAGAATGGGCACAAATCTGTTTCAATTCCTAGGACAAAATGAACTAAGCCCCAGAGTCCTGCTGAAGAAGGAGGACTGGCCATAGAGTCCGAGGGCCTAGATTCAAATCTTGCCTCTGATACTTTCTACCCAAGTGACCCCAGATGAGTCACTTAAGAATCTCTGAGCTTCAGCTACCTACTGAGTAACAGAAGAGGCTGGATCTTCATTCTATTTCCTCACTGAGGCACTGTACCTTCAGCCTGGTCACAGAGAGACTTGAATGAGTCTCTCCATCTGATTGGAGGATTGGAAGATGGTCCAATAAACTCCTCCCAAAGTCTTTCCTTAGAGAAGGCTTCTGACTTTGCAGGTGCATTTCCATTTTCCACCAGCTACTCTGCTTGGTTTCCATTGCACATGAAGTATCGTGCCTTGAACTAATACCCTTGATGCCCTGCCCTCCTCCCCCTTCAATTTTTCAGCTTCCTTTTGTGTGATGTCTTTCCCCATTCGATTGTAAGCTCTTCAAATACTCAACGATAATAGTTCATATTTATATGGCACTGTAAGGTTTTCAATGTACTACTCATGTTATTAACCCTTCAAATACTTAAAGACGTTGATCAGTCTCTCCTCAGGCTTCTCTTCTCCAGGCTAAATGTCTTCTGTTCCTTGAATGCGTTCTCATACGGCAAGACCTTGAGCTCCTTATCCATCCTGGTCCCCCTCTTCTGGACTGTCTCCAGCTCTGTCCTCAAATGCACTGCCCAGACCTGGACAGAATGCTCCAGATGGGATCTGACCAGGGCAGGGAGACAGCCATCTCCTTCTGTGTTAGAAGGGTCTTCCAGTATGTCAGTGACCCCTCTCTACTTTGTGTTATGTGCAGGTTCGATAAGCGTGACGCTCCCTGTCTTGAATCATCTTCCGTTGTGCACTATTAAAGACAAGTATAGTATGAGACTCGTCAAGACATACTGATGAGGACGGGAGCCCAGGAGAGCAGCCTGGCCCGTTGTGACTTTGGGGTGTTTCTGGGGGCTTTCTAACACCAAGAAACATAGCATGCCACTCTTGGAATTCTTGAAAATCTGTGATAAGAAGAAGCTACTCATTGAGATCCTTCTGGTCCTGCACAAAATCAACGCCTTATGTCGACATGATAACAACGGACTTCCCTAGCTCCCTATGGGTCACACTATGAAACCACATCTGCCTGTGAGAAAAGAGGTGGTGCCCACTAAGGAATAGCTACCCAGGTTGCAAGATCATAGACTTGCAGCCAGAAGAGACCTCAGCATTCAAGGATACCAAACCCTTTCATTTTACTCAAAAGGCAGACAAGGACATTATCCTTCAGAACCATTTCATTAATGCTTTTGGTTTTTTAATTTCCCAATGCTTACATCATGACAAAAGAAAAAACCCTTCATTAAAACTCAACAGCCGGTAACTTTATCTAACATTGTTCCTCTACTGTCTCTGGAGCAGGAGGGGGGAGTATGGTCCCTGATCACACATCTTCCTTCCGGATAGATTGTCCTTCCTGGGCTTTCGAAACAATGAACTCTCTTGGTTTTCCTCTTGCTTGTCTGAACCTTCCAAGTCAGTCTCCTCTGCTGGATCCTCATTACACTCCCTACCTTTGAGTGGCCCCCAAGGCTCCATCCCAATCCCTCTTCTAGCCTCTCTTCACACTCTCACTTGGCAACCTCATCTCCCATGAGTTTAACCATCTTCTTTATACAGATAACCCCCATGCCTCTTCTGAGCTCCAATCCACATGACCAGCTACCCACTGGACATTCCAAGCTGGATGTCTTGGACATAGGCATCTCCAACTCACCACATACAAAGCAACTCATCACCTTTCTCCCCAAGTCCACCCCTTTTCTGAATTTCTTCATTTCTGCCAAGGACACCATGATAATTCCAGTTTCCCAGGTTTATAACCTCTGTATTATCTACGATTTCTTACTCTCCCTCATCCCACATATCCTACCAGTTGACAAAGCTTATTTTTAGTACCTCTACAATATCTTTCTTCTCTTTCCCCTTCCCTTCACCCATAGCCTCCCAGTACTCCAGCCCTCAGTGCCTGGATCTCTTTCTAATTGATCTTCCTGCCTCAAGTCTCTTTTTTCTCCAACCCACACTTAACACTGCCACCAATTTTCTTAACTAATAATTAAAGGATAATTTAAATATGAACAAAAAGATAATTTTCCTAAAGTGTGAATTAGACTCTGTATTTCTCCATTCAATAAACTTCCCTGGCTCTTATAACCTCAAAGACCATGTACAAACTCTTCTGATCAGCATTTCTCGCCCTTTACAAACCAGTCCCTACCTACCTCTCCAGCCCCATCTTTCTCCCCTGATCCCCCTCCCCATATGCTATAGTGTCCTGTCAATCCAAGCTTCTTACTGTTCTTCATGAAGTAATAGTATAATGATAATAATAAAATAATATGTTTGTTTTTTGTTTTTGCTTTTGCTTTTTGGAGGGGGGAGGGCAGAGCAATTGGGGTTAAGTGACTTGTCCAAGGTCATTACAACTAGTAAGTGTTAAGTGTCTGAGGCTGGATTTGAACTCAGGTCCTCCTGACTCCAGGGCCCGTGCTGTATTCACCGTGCCCCCTGGCCACCCCAATAGTATGTTTGTATAGTGGTTTTATCTTTCTTGCCTCTGCAAATTTTCATGGACAAACAGAACTCTTTTCCCCCTCATCTCCTTTTCTTAAAATCCCTACTTTCCTCCAAGATTCAGCTCGATGCCATCTTCTATGTGATCCCTTCCCACCTGTGATCCCTGCCCTGTGCGTGGAGCCTGCCCCGACCATGCACAGGGCCCTTGAAGGCTGAGATTGTTTGACTTTGGCTTTCTGTCTCTAATGCTGTCATAACGCACACTTACGGCTTGACTGGCCATCAGCCCTGCGCAGCCAAGGTTGGTCATTGTATCAGATCTTGATCCTGATGTCTGTGATTTACATTACGGTCGTGGCACATCTTGCTGCTCTGTGTGATATCTGGACATTGTAAAAAGATAAAAAAATTTTCTTTAAAAGGGTCAAATTAGGGGGAAAGATTGCTATTTTTGTCGTTGTTTCAATAGTGTCTAATTCTTTGTGACCCCATTTGGGGTTTTCTTGGCAAAGACGTTAGAGTGGTTTGCCCTTTTCTTCTCTAACTCATTTTACAGATGAGGAAACTGGGGCAAATAAGGTTGAGTGACTTGTCCAGGGCCACACAGCTAGGAAGTGTCTGAGGATGGATTTGAACTCAGGTCTTCCTGATTCCAGGCCTAGCCCTCTCTCCACTGTGCCACCTAGCTGCCCCTAAAGATTCCTATATATACATGTGTATATTTTTTAAGCATCCCATTCAAACCTAAAAGTTTCTTTCCTAGTTTGGGAACATAAAATTCTTATCATACACACCTTCATTTGTTCCTAAAATGAACATATTTGAAATCTTTTGATTCAGGAAACTCTGGGGACATTTGGGGGAAATATTTCTTCTTTTTCTGAAAAACCAATTTTTTTCCCTCCTTGGTCCCCTACTGCCCCCAATTTCTGACCACTGCCCACCTTTCATAACTCAAGGGGAAAGAGCATTTTCTCATAAGAAAAAGCCAAGATTGTAGGTGTAAATAGGGGGTAGGTGGAGGCTCCCTTTGGCCAGACCACTTTCTGAATATATCATCTCTCTTCTGCCACTGAGCGATGTGGGTTTTTTCAAATGGAAATTTCTGAGTAGAGTCAGTCTAGGCTCTGTGGGTAGTGCTTGATCTTAGAAATCTCAAAGGTTTCAGGGCTGGCAACCCAGTCCTTGTGACTCCCCCTTATCCCCATCAGGAAACAGTTTTCATTGAGAAAGGCTATAAATCTGCACAGGAAAACCTGCCCTTGAGAAGCTCGGTACAGACAGAAGCTTGCAGTGCCCAGATGGCTAAGAACAGGACCATAAATTTGCACACACTCTCCCTCCTGTTTTCTAAAATGTTGGTGACCAGACCCCAAGGGACATTCTGTTTTACCGTAATCAGTAGTCACTGAATGACTTTGGGAGACCTTGAGGACACTGGGAAGGTGCTGAATGATGTCAAAGGCAGCTCTCTGGGAAGTACTCAAGACTCATTCTGAGCTGACTTTAGGGGGGCAATGGGATAATGGGAAAAACACTGACCTGGGTTTCAAGCCTATCTCAGGTATCCGATATGGAGCTCATCCTATCAGTTGTATGGTAGCTAGTGGTAGAACCAAAGCTAAGGTGAGACAATTGGAGTATTGAACTAGGGCACCAAAATTTAGAAAGTTTAAGTTGACAGTACATAGGCTCTTTCCACTGGGAAGAAACAAAGGAGTGGTTAGTTAGCAAGGATAATTAGTCAACCTCACCCTAACTGGCCCAGCCATTCCCTGCTTCCTTCTCTCTCTAGAAATAGGGTCCCCAGCAACAGTCTTGTCATGGTTTGGGGTTTCTATCCGTGGAGCTGGTGCACCAGGGCCTCTGTCCCTCTCCACAAGATCATATGCCAGGATCCCTCGTACCAAATGCACCTGAATGTAGTTTGTGCTGCTTGCCTCAGACACATTTTATGAAGGTTGCCCTGGATTCCAGAACTGCTAGTTAGGACTCTGACTAATTTTGTACATGTCTTATCCTCCTTGTCAGCTCATAACTTCCTCAAGAACACGGACAGTGCCTTATTTCATCTTCATAGATCTAGGGCCTAGCTAAATGTCTTTTACAAAGCACTTCACAGATGGTTTTGAAATAAAAGGAAATGATGACATTTTCCAGGGCCCTCATTTCCTCCAATGTCACACTGGAATAGTGATGTCTGGTCACTCCCAGCTCTGACAGCCAATATTCGGACCTTGCCTGCTCCCTCTTTAGCCCTCCCTGGCTGGTAAATGTCTCCGCTTCTAGCCTTGTGCCTTCATTTCTGCTCCCCTCCCCTTTCCCTCTCTTTGCCCCTTTGCTCACCAGGAGCAGAATTCCCAGGCTGCTCTTGGGGTTTCTGTCTCCAGGCTCTCTGGTTTGGAGACAGAACAAATCAGTCATGCTCACCCAGTCTGTCAGTCACAAGCACTTTGCTTTCTAACATGAATGTGGCCTTTTCCTTCTGAGGCTGGAGTGTTCTGGCCCTCGGTTACTCCTTTGTAAAATGAGGGAGTCAGAGTAGAGGCCTCTCAGATTCCTCCCCACTTCAGATCTATTATTCTAGGAGCCAACAGTAATAAGGACCACAGATGAGATGATATTCATTTAGGAATTAATACCGATTCCAAAAATGGTATGAGGATGCGCTCATCTGAGGTCCTTTCCTTGGGAAAGCTACACACAGCTGTTCTCAAGGTCATGGTGCTTCATTCTCCATTGCCCCCAGATTGGCACCTGGAAGCTTCCCAGATAACCCCACTATTTATAGAATCCTGTGTGGCTCCATGAGTGTTTCCTAAAAACCTTCTGTTTGATCCAGGCTCAGCCTCTGTTTGTGTGTTAAAGGAGAGATCAAAGGTTTCTTTGCTTTGGTGAGGTAAGACTAGGTGACTAGTGGTGAGCTCTGTCTCTTACTTTCTGTGTGCGATTGTAGGCAGGTCATTTCTCCGTTCTGGGGAATATGTACCGGTTTCTTTTCTGTAAGATGAGGGGGTGAGGGTTAGATGATTTCTGAGGAGCTCTAACTCCTGCAATGTAGAACATGGACTCTTAGAGCTCAAAACCCAAGGGACCATTAAGACTATATACAGTGTATTGGCCCAGGGAGGGAGATGATGGAGGTGACCATCAGTAAAGATCTATTATTCCTAGATATAGCAAATGGTCTTTGGGAATATGTTGTGATGGAAAAATCATTTCACTGAAATGTTTCTCTTACCAAAAGTATTGTGAAAGAGATAAGAATCAGAAGACTAATATTCATACATGTGTACGTATGTATGTGTGTGTGTGTGTGTGTGTGTGTGTGTGTGTGTGTGTGTGTGTGCCTCCTAGGTCTATGTCCCATGATCCTTACCTAGAGGACACAGGTGCCCTTCCTCTGAGTCAAATAGGAGAGAAACACAGTCTCCAGATGTAGTTTCTGGCAGATTTCTGTTGGAAAGAGATGGAGCCGGGATTTGGAGTAATCAGAATCTCAGACGTGGAAGGGACCTCAGACACTATCTGGTCCAAGTCACATCTGAACAGGAATCCCTTGTGCAATATGTTGACAAGCGGTCATCTGAGCTTTGCTTAGATACCTCTCCCCGTCCCCAGTCTCATCGTATAGCCCACTCCATCTTGGAACAGATTGGTTGGAACATTTTGATTTGTGCTGAGCTGAAACCTTCCTGTCTGCAAATTCCAGCCATTTCCCTGAGTTTTGCAGTCTGAAGCCAAGCAAAACAATTGTAATCCCACTTCTATATGAGGGCTCTTCAGATAATTGAGGACAATTATCCTGTCCTCCCTGCCCTCTCAGCGCACAAAAATATTCCATTCCATTCCCATAGCACAGTTCTTTGGCCATTCACCAATTGTCGGACATATATTTCGTTGCTGTTTCCTTGCCATTATAAATCATGCTGCTGTGAATATTTTTTGTGTATATAAGCCTTTTCTTGCCATCGTTAGCCTCCCTTGGGTCCAATCCCAGTAGTGGGAAATCTGAGTCAAAGGGTATAAGCAATTTAGTAACTTCGCTTGCATAATTACAAATTGTTTTTCAGGATGGTGAGACAAACTCAGAGAGACACTAAGAACGTATTGGTTTGTCTGTGTTCCTGCAACCTCTCAACTGCTGAGTGTCCCCATTCCTCCCCACTCTTCCAATTGGATCGGTATGAGATGATGCTTCTGAGTTACCTTCACTTGTATTTTTTCTGATTATTTATAATTTTGAATGATTTTTCAGTTGGTTGCTAATAATTTACATTTCTTCTTTCAAAAACTATCTGCTCATATCCTTTGAGTACTTATCTGTTGAGAAATGGTATATAATTTTTAAAATTTAAATCAATTCTACGTATATTTTGAGTGTCAGTTTTCAGAGATGCTTAATGCAAATGTTCCCCCCCTCCCCATTAGTATCTTTTTTTTTTTTTTGCAGCAGAAAAGGCAGGGCAATTGGGGTTAAGTGACTTGCCCAAGGTCACATGGCTAGTAAGTGTTCCGTGTCTGAGGCTGAATCTGAACTCAGGTCCTCCTGACTCCAGGGCCGGTGCTCTGTTCACTGCGTGACCTAGCCGCCGCAGTATTTTTTTTCTTATTCTAGCTGCACTCATTTTGTTTGTGTAAAAGTCATACAATTTCATATAATCAAAGTCATCTGTCTTTTCTTTTATATTCTCCTATATCATTTGTCTTGTTGCATCTTCTTTTCTAACTCTCAGATGTCAAATATATAATTTTCCATTCTGCTCTAATTTTTTTTTATTTTTTAAAAAATGTTCAGATCATTTATCCCATTGGGATCAATAGAGGCTTATGATTTAAGATGTTAATCTAAACTGATTTTTCCACCAACTTTTCCCAGTGTTTTAGGCATTTCTTGTCAGATAAATATTTCCTTTTAGAGGAACTTTGGTTCTTGGATTTATTAAATATTAGACTACTATGTATGTTCCCTAGATCTTACTTATCTGGTCTGATTTATTCCATCTAGCTGTACTTCTACTGTATTTCTTATCTAGTAACATATAGTTTGGATAATTTATACTTATAACGTGAGATCTAACAATAACAAACACTCTTCATTTCTATTTTGGGGGGAATTCACAGTGAATGGAGAGGAAATTTTTAAAAAATCATAGGAAACTACTATACACAAGCACATACCATAATGATGGAAAACTTAAAAGAAATGGATAAATACATTCCAAAACATAAAATACATGAACAAATTATGAAATACAGAATCCAATAATTTAACTTCAGAAAAAGAAGTTAAGCAAACCATAAGTGAACGCCCAAAAGAAAAAAAATCCTGGTCTAGATGGATTTACAAGCAAATTCTGCTAAACATTTAAAGAAGAAAACTATCCTTTTATTCAATACGTGCATCCAAAAAATGAAGAAAAAAAAACACCATAGCAAACTTTTCCTATGACATAAATATGGTTCTGAGATCTAAACCAGGCATTATAGCTTTTTCTTGCCTGGAAACAGACCTCTGCCTCACTTTCTAGCCACCAGCTCCAAACCACATCCTTTTCCCACGCTTACCAGCTTCCCTTTATGTGTCGTCTTCCCCCATTAGACTGTAAGCTCCTTGAAGAGAGAAAGCATTTTTTCTTGCTTGTACCTGCACACTGTCTGTCATTATTAAGCACTTAATAAAAGCCTTATTTATAGATCTATGTATGAGAAAGGTACTACAGTTAATATGTACCTATAGATAAATAGAATGAATGACTATTAATATGAAATATTAAATAAAATTGTAATTGCTAACACAGGGCTTTAACATTTACAAAGCATTTGACATATAATATCTCATTTGATATTTGATAAAATATTAGTAAAGAAGTTTCAGAAATATAGATAACTATTCTTTATGATCAAGTACAATCCACACTAGGGTTACAAAAATGTGGTTCAAAATAATAAAATTATCAGTGCAGTTAGTGATATTAACAACAGATCAAGAAAAATCATGTGATTATATCAGGAGGTAGGGCAAAAACCCTGCAGACTGCTAGGTGCTTCCTCAGCATTGTCATTCCCTTCTTCCCCCAAACAAGCCTGGTTCTGGCACTGGGCACCAGTGCCATGGAAAGGATTGAAAGGAATTTACTTACCCTAAACCACATATTAAGCAAGACTAGGGGAATTCTCATGGAAGGGACAAGAGGTTGTTTGGGGGTGGGGGAGAAGAAGGATCTGTAGGTAAGGGACCTTTTCTATGCCAGCCTGGCCCAAATGAAGATGCATTGATTATGGTAACATTCCTTCAGAGGAAGAAGGAGCTCCGAAAACGGGAAGGCTCCAGAAGGTGGAAAGAACATGATGGAAGGGAAATCTGGCTGATATCAGATGATGGTAGTGAGAGCGAGAGAACCCACAACAAATGGAACTGCTGAGGACAGGGAAAAGGAGTGACTTCAAAGATGGCGCCATGAGCAGCTATCAAGCTGGGATATTGCCTTCAAGGCTCAGCGACGTGGAGCCTTTCCCAATTCTCCCCCCTCGTTAGTGTAGCCTCTTCAAGTCACTATGAATTCATTTTGTCTTGACTTTCTGTATATGAGTTCCAGTCCCACCCTTTGTCCCTCCACACACCCCTAACCCCCACCACATAGGCTTCTGGAGGGCAGGGACTATTAACAGTAGGTGCTTAATAAATGCTCATCAAATGGAATTAGGGCTGAGCTACTGCTCTAGGACCTTGACTTGTCCAGGGCATATCACTCTTTCACAGATTCCCATGCCTTCTGGGAATTCCTCCAGACTTACTTGGTGTTTAGCTTAGGGTGAGTAAATTCCTTTCAACACCCATAATGTCTCTGGCAGTTTGTGCCAGAGCCATGCAAATTACCTTGGAATTTCAACAAGCCCTAGGAGGAACTTGGCAATATTGGAAACGCTGGGGCGTGTGTGTGAGGAGGGGAGCTGGTGAAATCTGTCTTGCAGCAACTCAGGTCCAGCTCACCGTCCTCCTCATCATCCTTGAAATGAAGGGGATGAACTAGGCAGTTTCTAAGGCGCCTGCCAAGCTTATGATTAAACCACCCATTTCTTACTTTTAATTACTACTGCCTTATTTTATTAATTTTCATTTAATTCTAATAGTTTTATTGTATGCATTTTTTATTACTAGAACTGTGACAATATCGTTTTCTATTATTCATCATTGTATAGGATCTATGTCTGAAAGGGACCCTAAAAATCACATAACCCAACTTCCTAATTTCAAAGATGAAGAAAACTGAGGGGCAGGGAGAAGTGAAATGGCCCCAGATCATGCAGGTAATAAGGAATTCATGGAGAATTTGAGCCAGAGCCCCGCACTCCAAAGCCAGCCCTTTTTCCTCTTGACTACAAATGGACAGTTTTTGCTGGCCAGCCTGGGACTGGCCAGCAAACTACCAATTATAACATTGTTTCGATGGTGAAATGTACTCTAAATTCCAAACTTTTAGAACATGATCTATTTGAAAAGGAGAGATTCTCTGTAATAATAGGAATCAGAAAGACATCCGTTCTTTGAAGGGCTGTTGGGTCTTAAAATAAGGACCATTTATTTTTTCACTTGGAAATGCCTAGTATTAGTTCAAGAATACTGCCCATATAATAAGTGATCGGGGCATAAAACCCAATTCAGTGAGCTCCTTGTGAAAGAGGAATGAGCCTTCCTTCACTGAACCCATTTCCTGGAGACAGGCATTGGCGTGGGACTCATGATTTCCTGACATGTACCCTCCCTCTCCCAGAAGGTGCTGCCCAATTCTTTCTTTTTCATGGCCGGGCACTGTAGCCAAGTCAACAAAGATTTATTAAATGCTTTCTGTGTGCCAGGAACACAAACATAAGCACAAAGAAAGCCGGTCCCTGCCCTCAGGGAGATTGCATTCTAATGGGGAAGATGGAGGCATCTCAAAAGCAAGGGATGGGGGTTGTGGAGAAGTCCAGAAAGTCGGGAGTGGAGCCAGGAGGGGCGTGAAGGGATGCAGTGGCTGGGTCTGGGTATTGACTTAAAATGGAGGTTTTGGGGAGAACCCATCAACCAAAGGCCAGGATCGGACTTTACCCCTCCTTCATCCCACATCTGGAGCACTGCGTTCCATTCTGTCTGGATGCACATGGTGGGAAGGACATCGACACGCTGGGAGGTGTCCAAAGAGGGCAGCCGGGATGGTCATTTGGCTGAAAGAACTGAGAACGTTCAGCTTGAAGAGAAGACTGAGTACTTGAGGGACTGTCGGTTAGAAGAGGGAACATAATTACTGTCCTCAAGTATTTGAAGGCCTGTCACAGAGAGAAGGGATTAGGCCTGGAGAAGAACTTGGTATTATGGGTAGAAGTTATGAAGAAGCAAGTTAAGGGCTGCAAAATTCCTAATGTCTTGATTACCCCACATTGGATTGGGCTGTTTTGGAAGGTCGAGATTCTCCTTCTTTAGAGATCTTCAAGTAAAGGCTGAATGTCTGCTTGCTTGCAATTTTGTAAGGATATTAGAGGTTGTTCTTGCTTAAAGGATGAACTAGAGAGCCGTCCAGTTCCTTCTTCCCACCTCTGAGATTCTAAGATTTATTCAAATTTCTATGCCAATCTCAGAAACAAAATGTAGCACCCCTGGGGACTCATTCCCCAATTTCCACTTGCATTGTCTATGTCACTAGAGGACAGCTGATTACTTCTCCTTTTAGGATTTGTAACAGCAAGCACCCCAGCACACCCAGGGCGGCTACTAGCACAGGTTCTTAGATCTGCTTTTCTAAAGGAAAGCAACTCAAAGTGGGTTAACAATCTTACTTTAATCAATCAAATACCATTTACCTAGTTCAGGGGAAAAAGTC
>CM053581.1:573528509-573558617 GCA_028627135.1 Pseudochirops cupreus
AAGCCTGGCGCCACAGGCTCCACGTGACCATATTCAGCCTATTAGGGAACAGAGTATACTTTCAAATATCCAAGAGTCCTCAGTCACGTAGACACTTTAGCAAAGGGCCTAGGGGCAGGGAAGATCTTCAGATTCCCATAACAGGATTCTAGGGGTTGCCATGAGGAGCTAGGGTTTACAGTGCTTTTACTCACGAGCTCCCACCCAGAGTTCTACCTAAGGAATATCAGCCAATAGCATCAACTAGCTTTTGGAAGAGTATTTGCTAAGGTTGTACAATGAGAACAATGGAGTCAAAACATGCAACCAAACCAGGGGCATGCTTTCCTTCTGGCCTGAGGAGGGTAGGCTCAAAGTTAAAGTACAAAGGTAGTGAGGTCCCTCTGTAGGGAACACATGGGACAAGGAGTATCTCAAAAGGGCTGGCCCTAGGAATCTTTTTTTCCCTTTGTGGAGCTCTCTGATGGGCTCTACAGATGGGTCCTTTTCTAAAGACCAGTATTCTCTCCATTGCAAGAGGTGAGGATGGGGGTCAAATTCTGTGAAGCTGCTTGGGGGGCTATTTTCATGAATCTCTGTCTATGTTTGTCCTTGGTGTGTTTCTCTCTTCTGTGGATGTGTTGTCTCCTGTTGGTCCCTTCTTTCTGATAATGTGGTTATTGGAAGGAGGAAGGAGGAGAGAGAGAAACTTTTGTTGCCTCTCCTTTGAGCGGGTCCCTCACAGGGGCTTGGCTCCAACTAGAATCCTCAGCTCTAGAAATGAAATCTTCCACCTTGGCTGGACTACTCTGGACTGAACTCGCTGATGGACTGACACTCTTTAACACACAGGCTCAGTGGATGTGACTGATCCTCTCAGCCCATCACACTGCCTTATTTCCAGAGGAAGTCAAAGATCTTCACATCTCCTAAAGAGATCACAGGCTGTAAAACATCATCAAGTTCATTGGTTGGTTGATTGATTGAATAATTGAGGGTGGGGAGTCCTATAAAAAGAATGTACCCAACTTCAGACAATTCAAGTACCTCTGATTTCATCTGGGGTGGAGAGAGGATTCTTTCTTCTGATTTACAACCTGGTTTTTGAGAGTTACTGGTGACAAAAAAGTCCATCCCCCATGTGTAAAGCTGCCCTTTGCACACTTGGCTAGGCTTGTTCTTTGACAATAGACATCCAGTCTGTCACCAGGCTTGTATTTGACAATGCCAGTGCAGGAATTCTGACCACAGCTCACCAGCTGACCTTACCTCCATTGACCAAAATGAACACTGGGTTCCCTTGGGCCAATTGTGAACCTGCACTCAGGAGGTGTGGTTCAAATTCCCTTTCTAACACTTACTGGCTCTGTGACCTCTCTGAACCCCACTTTCATCATCTGTAAAGTGAGCATATAATATTTATCCTCCTTGTCTGAGAGGGCTTTTGTGAAGAAAGCACTGTATGAAAGATAAGTGTGATAGAAATGTGAGTTCTTCTTAGGTAGTAGAGAACCATCAACTTTAAAAGATATTGCTTTAAAATAATTTATTAAAAAAGTAACATGAGACATTAACCCAGCTAGTTAAACTTGCTTAGCAATAGTTTAGTTTTAAATGAATTAATTCAATGAATAAACCGTCATAACAATATTACAGGTTACATCCTCATCAGTCCATCAACCAGGAGAAGGAAACACGTCACATAAAAACAATGGCAACAATGAACATTATATTAAAAATAAACCGACTAATAATCTTCCTGGGTCCAGGGAGGGTGGTACTTTCAACTGTGGGACTTGTGCCCTGGGACCTGCGCTCTTCTCACTGTGAGGGCCTTCCATGGCCCTCTCCACTTGGGGGGGTCCAGCCGCCTTTACTTTACGCCCACCCCACATCACGTTCTCACCATCTCTGGGACGCCAAAGACAACTTCCAGCTCATGGCTCTTCCTCCACCGCCCTCCACTTCCCAACCATAATCAAATTAATAGAGTCATTGCAATTGGAAAGCGAGTATCAATTTATTCCCCTCTGACTCCACTCTCTGTTTGTGTGGTTTCTGTCCTTGGCCGCCATTCTTCTACATCTGTTGTCTCCCCAGTTGGCGTGTAAGCTTCCTGAGGGCAGGAGCGGTCTCACTTTTTGTCTTTGTAGCCCAACAGCTTGGCCCAGTACCTGAGCACATAGTACATAGTTTTTCATTGACTTGTTCATTCCTTCCTTCCTGTGTGCCAGGCATGGAGCTGGTGCTGGGAGTAAAAATACAAAAGGAAAAATAACCCCTCCTCTCCAGGAGCCAAGATTCCATTCAGGAAGATAATATATACGTATGAGCATCTGCCCAATAAAGACAAGGGTGTTCTGGGGGTGAGGGAGAGAGTCACCTCTTCCACCTCCTCATATTTCCTCTTCTCCGATTGTAATGAGTGTGTATAGGACTCTTCTGATCGTGCTTTTTTTCCTTTGCCTGGTTTCATAAAGATCTTTCCAGATGTTCCTGTATGGGTTGTACCTGTCAGTTTTAATCGAGTTCTATTATCCCACATATTCATGTTTCTTAGCTTATTTAAAAATTGTCCTGTTGTTGGATGTTTGGGCCTTGTTTGGTTTTTCAAAATTCCAAGGCATGCTGTGAGTCATCCTTGCACAGATAAGGTTTAAAAACCATTGATCTCTGAAGATTATAATCAGCCTCTGGCTTCTCAAAGCGAGGAGTCCTTCAAAGGCAGTGGCATCAATAATTACTACTTGCAACAGAAACCGAGTCTGTTGTTTTAAGTTTAGCCCCGAACACAGTTGGTCTTTAATAATTGTTTGCTGGATTTAAGTATATTGGCCAATGTGGGAATTTGTTCTGTTTTCACTATATGCATTTATAACAAGTTTTTCCCCCTTTGCTTTCTCAAATGAAAGGGGAAAGGGAAAAAAAGAGAAGGTGAGTCTTTGTTTGAAAATAAAAAAGATTGAATTGAAATTTTAAAAAATGAATTGAATTGCTTAACTCTAATGTAGCCCAGAAGAGACCATGCCACATTTCTGAAGTCGACTGTGGATGATAATTGTTTGACCCTGTTAGGGCTATATGAGCCCACACTCAAAAGCAAATGTTATCAGAGTTGTAACTAGCAATTTTTATGCCTCGGACAAATGCCATAAAAGATATTGGAGGCAAATAGCTTGAACTTGGCCCTCAAATCAGATGTCTTAAAAACAGAATGTAGTGGAGCAGAGGAATTATGGGTATAGACCCCAGGACACTATCTTATGGAGTGTGTGTAAGAGAAACTCTAGGCCAAGGGGGTGTGTTCGTGTTTGGAGCAGGAATGGGGGGAAAACTCCCCTGAGGTGTGGTTGCCAGGGCTAGGACACACCCGGTAGCTCACTAGTTTAATTCTTCTTGCTGGCCTCAGGGGCCATCGCCAGTTGCCTCTACCCCCGCTGGACTTCTGATGACTCTGGAGAGAGTGAGGCAGATGACTTTGCAGTTTGATCTTGCTCCAATCCAATTTGGTCATTGGTCCCCTTCCAGAAGAATAACAATTTCTCTTGCTAAACAGGTGCAAAGTTCAGCTGTTTCTAGTTCCTGAAGGACTTAAAGTGGTATGTGTGATGACTGCCCCTAACTTTGAGCACCCAGGGGCAAAGCCTCAGTTGCCCTGCCCTGGTTGCAGCTCTGAATGTCATAATTATCCAGGTAGGGATTTCTGTGGGTCTATTTATATTTAACTCACATACGCAATTTTCTGTGTGTGTCCACATGTTATCCACATGTTTCTACAGTGGGACTTTTGCCTAAATCTAGCTCAGCTGCATGATGTAAAGAGTAGAGTCGACATCCAGAACGTGAACCAAATGGTACCAATGCTGTAAAAGCACGTGGCAACCACAAGTTATGCACCGCAGCCTATGCGTCACTTCCAGGAAGTCCTGAATTCAAATTTGGCCTCAGACCCTCGTTGTGTCACCCTTGGCAAGTCATCTAACTGCGGCCTGCCTTAGTTTCCTCAATAGTAAAATGGGGAAACAGCACCTAGTTTCCAGTGTTGCGGTAAGGATCAAATGAGACATTTGTAAAGCTCCTGGAATGGTGCCTGGACCGCAGGAGGTGTCGTGTAAGAGTGAGTAATTATTGTTATCGCTATCTGAATGTGAGCTCCGATTGCTGTTTCTTTGTAGGCTTCACATGTGTCACTTCTCATGGAAGATGCCCCCTTCCCTGAGAAAGCTGATGTCACGGCCAGGGGACAGAGCGATGGTTACAAATGGTGCCACGGTGTTTTGTGTCTTGGGACATTGGAGTTAGAGACCGTTGTTGTTGTTCAGCCGTCTCAGACATGTCCGACTCTTGGTGACCCTATTTGGGGTTTTCTTTGCAAAGATACTGCAGTGGTTTGCCATTTCCTTTTTCAGTCTGTTATAAAGATGAGGAAACGGAGGCAAACAGGGTGAAGTGACTTGTCCAGGGTCACACAGTAAGCAACTGAAGCTGAATTTGAACTCAGGTCTTCCTGATTCCAGGCCCAGTGCTCTATCTGCTGCACCATGCAGCTGCTTAGAGGCCGTGACCTGGGGCTCAATCAGTGCATCAGAGGAGACACTAATGTGGAAGAAGGTCCTGAAGGGAAGGAACCTTCTTCTCGGTAGGGGCCGTAATAGCTAAACTTATGGGCCACTTTAAAGTTGGGGAATCTCTCTCCACAGAGCGAAGAAGGGTGGTAGGCTGGCGTCAGAGGGGCTGACATCATGGCCCAGCTTAGTAACGTATTCTGAGCGAGTTTGCTATCTATCAACTCTGGGTTTGGGTTCCTCATCTCTGAAATGAAGGGTTGGCCTAGATCAGGGGTCTCCAGGGGTCTCTTTTTGATTGATGCTCCTATTGTAATTTTTCTTTTCCATATTGGGAAGGGAGATGGTCTAATTTTCCCAATGGTCCCTTTGTGGCTGCTGTGAATTCCAAAGGGGATGTCGGGGGTTTGAATAACTGGGAGGGGAGTGGAGAAGAGTGTGCTGGACTGTAATGGGTGAAGGGTAGCTGTGTTTGTGTTAGAGACTGGACAGCTTGGGGAGGGGGAGGGTCCACCCTTCTTCCCACTGTCCAGTTGGTTAATTACACACCCCTTGGAGTCAGGCCATGGCCCCCTGGGGATCATGTTATGGCCTCCAGGGACATCAGACCTATGGAGATGACCAGATGAGAAGGCCTCTGGGGTCCTTCCTATAATTTTATTGCAGCTGACTAGTTCCCGGCTCTTACTGCTTTTGCACGTTAGGTTCCCAAAAGGTGGCTGACTAGTTCTTCTTTCAGGATTCTGGGGACAGTCCTAAAGGATTAGGTTTTCTCACCTAGTATTATGGCTCCTGACTCTGCACTGAATGCAGACGCCATTGACCAGTCACCCAGACTTAATTAATTTTGAGAAAGGGGGGATTTGCTAAGAACAATTGGTACAAAAACATACTCCCCCACCAAATCTGTGACACCCTCCCCCCACATGTACACAGAAGGTCCCTGGGAAGAGTCGGCTCAAACTTGGAGTCATGTGTGACCAAAAAGTGGCCACTGGTTATTACAAGTCCCTTTCTCCCTGTGTGGAATCCTGAGGAAGTTCCCCTTTGCTGCTTCTTTCTGCTGTGCTCGGGAGGTCAGTGACCTTGTAGAGCCGGAAGCTGCCCTTCCTCGGTGTGTCTCTTGTGTCCTCACTTTCCCATGCAGGCTTTGATGTCAGCTCCTTCTGACACCGCCCCAGGCCAATGGCAAATCCAAATCCTTTTGCCTTCTCCAGCTCACAAAGCCAGCCTCTGGTGGCCTCTTTTACACCCCATATTCATGAGCTCCTTAGCCTCCCCACAGCCTGGTAATGTAGGCACTTCAGGGATGTGTTATCTCTTCCCTTCACTGATGAGTAAGTAGTGAGTGGCTTGCCCAAG
The DNA here is from genome assembly GCA_028627135.1 of Pseudochirops cupreus. Lineage (NCBI taxonomy): Eukaryota > Metazoa > Chordata > Mammalia > Diprotodontia > Pseudocheiridae > Pseudochirops > Pseudochirops cupreus. The sequence continues at coordinate 573,534,416 of CM053581.1, forward strand.
GTCAGACAGCTAGTAAATGTTGGAGGTAGGATTTGAACCCAGATCTCCTTGATTCCAGATTCTATCCTCCACAGCAGGCTGCTGCTTTTTAAATTGTTTGTACTGGCCAAAGCACCTTTTAAAAAACAGTATAAAAATAGGTGGGACCGGAAGAAACACATGCCTGATACTGAAGGAAAGTATGATGGGGTCTGAAATTCTGGTGGAATTGTTAGACTCCTTTATCTTAAGGAAAATATTACCCTTGGATGGGTGGCCAAATCCGCACTGACTGCAGAGGAGTGATACCCTGCATAAAAGTGGTGGGAACAGTCCGCAAGCTAAGCTTTCATGAAAATATTCTGAGGGCGTCCTTCCCCAACGAGAACAATAATTTACAGTGTGGCTGGTGGATCAAGCCCTGGACTTGGAATAAGGAAGGAATGACTTCAGGTCTAGAGCCTTTATTAGCTGCTGATCCTAGGAAAGTCACCGAGTCTGTCCCAGGCCTCAGTTTCCTCATCTGCCAAGTGCAGATATTACCTGTAGCACTTACCTCACGGGGTTGTTGTGAGGCTGAAATGAGACAGTGTGGGTGTAAAGTCCTTTGCATGCTTTAAAATGTACTGATCACAGTACACTTTAGAGACTGATGACGAAACCTTGCACCCTTAGCTGACAATTTAGACAAATTCAGTTAAGCAGGAGAGGACATTCACTGCTTCTGTGGTTTGTGTGATTCAAAGGGAGTGCAAGTATTAAATTTTTGTTCCCTCTGAATTTTGATGCTGTGGGGCAAAGACTCAGTTGCCTTGTCCTAGTTATGGCTTTGTGTTCTATTTTTTTAAAACCCACAAAACCTCAAAGGTTTCTTTCTGTGCTGGTGATTCTGATCATTCTCTTCCCGGTTTTCCTAAAGGGTTCTTTAACATGAGGAGTTCATGTATAGCAATGATTTCAGAGTACAGAATGAAGAAGCTCATAGAGAGCTTGGTACTCTGAGAAGCTTCCCTTGTAGCGCCTGGTGGTCGGTCTAAGCTTGCAGTATGTGACTGTGCATCTATCCCATTGGGTCAGCATCTTAGGCATTGATCTAAGGGAGATGGGTTCTGTTTTCTGCATTACCAGGAGAATGAAGACCCCTATTTAGGGTCCTACCCGTCTATGAGTGGCAGTACCCTGTCTAGACTAGTCAGGTTACTGGGAGAGGATGAGAATGGGCTCCAGACTAGTCTTACTGGATTTGTAGACTTATCCCCCTCCTCCATCCATCTCTAAAAGGACCCGAGAACTACTGAGCAAATAAGAATCACTTTACAGGGAGGAAGATAGAGAGGAAAATTCTTGTGTTCCTTTTTTCCCCATCTCAAGAGCATTCCCAAGATGCTGGTCCCCACTGAAAACTGGAGTCATGTTAAATGCTTTGTGCAGATCATTTACGTGGAGACCACTGCCTCCAGATTTCCACTTAAAAATGTCCTTACTCAGGATGTTGGTTTGATGCCATTTGGTCTTACAGTCCTATCGACTGAACAGGAAGCCGTGTTCAAATGTTAAAAACATTCCTAGGAGCCGAGCTAACCGACTCAGACGGTTGTCAGTAACTCCTTTTCCCTCGCCGGGGCGGGGAAGGAAGCAGATGATGGCTCCGCCATCCCCATCTTCCGATATCGCTCCTGCCGCGGTCATGCTGTAAGCTCTGGAGCCGCGTGGAGATAGGCGCCCACTGGGTGCCAGCAAGTCAATCAGGAAATCTGGCCAGAGATGGCCATAATAACAGCGATACTTAACATTTATTTATAAAGCACTTTCACATCCATTTAATCATTTAATTCAATTAGCCAAACTTTTATGGTGCCTTGGAGATAGCCACAAAGGAAAAATGAATTGTCCTCTAAGAGTTACCGTTCTGCTGGGGGATACAGCAAAGAATCAGACAAACTGAAGGAATTTGAGGACGGGAGAACTGAGGGAAATCAGGGAAGGCTTGCTAGAGGGGGCAGCACCTGAATGAACTTCGGAGGAAGAAGAGAAGGAAGATGGGAGCTGTGCTGAGAGAAGTGCACCAAGCAGAAGGTCGACTGCCACCAGCACAGAGGGGCAGCTGTGTGGAATAAAGCGTGGAAGATAGAGACAAGGATTTCTATTTTATCCTATCTTGAGCTTTCAAAAAAAAATTATCACTTACTTTTGGCGTTTTCCAATGCACTACCTGAACAAGACACCCTTCTTTGAGGCAAAGAAAAAATAGCACCAACCAACCAACACATCGAACACATCTCACAGGGCACCGTTTTCTGCCCCTGTGGTCCCCCGCCTTTCCACAGTAAAGCGAGAAGCCAGCTTCATCACCTGTCGTCCTGGACCGAGATTGGCCGCTGCCCTTTGGTTCAGCCGCCTGTTCCCGTCCCGTTTGAATCCATGTCGTTGTGGTCCTTATTCCCTTCCCTCTGCATTTACTTGTACAGGTCCTCCCATGTTCCCTGAATTCCTCATTTGCTCTCTTCCTTAGGATGAGATCGCATTCCATGATTTTCCTATGCCTCATTCTGTTTCCCTCTTCCTTAATCTGTATGAGCCCACTTCATTTCCAGGATTTTTTTTTTTTTTGCTTTGTTTTGCTTTTGCTATTACAGAAATTGCTGCTATGTGCATCAGGGAGCTTGCTTAAAGTCTTTGACATCCCAGTTTTGGTATTTTGAGCAGGTTAGTGACTTTTCCGATATTATTCCAAATTGCTTTCTAGGACCATCTGCCTGATTCTTATAATGTCCCTTCCAGGGAGACAAGGCAGACATTAATATCCTCATCTTACAGATGAGTAAACTGAGGCCCACAGGGCTCAGCACTGCCAGTTAGCAGAAGACCTGGGATGAAAGACTAAGCCTTTTGATTCTTCATCTGTACCACCTCCAGGAGAAACCAAAGAAGAAACAAGAACAAAGACGTGTGAACCCCACTTCTTTCTTGAACACAGCTTTAAATCTCACACAGATCCTTGCTCTGACCAGATCCCTAAATTACTCCTTCAGTTATGAAGGATGGCCATCATTAGAATAGATGATTCTGATTAGACTTGAACTTCTGCCTGGTTCCAGGAGAGATCTTCTGGAAGCCAACCACCCATGTCATGGGCCATCTTCATTCATTCACTCACCATCCTAGGAGCCTTTGGAGAAAGGGAGTTCATGGGAATCCAAGGCAGTGGGAGGAGTCCTCTTGTGGAGGGGGTGACTCCACATGGGAATAGGGAGTTCTTTAATTACAGACAAGTCTAGGGGTAAATAGCACATACCAAAGGGGGCCCTTGAACTTGGCGGCACCAACCCCTTGACTTTTCTGCATATAGACTAGTTTCCTTCCTAAATTTCTCTCCAGGTTGAATTGTTCAGTTTGGCTGAAATTTAGAGCCATTGAAGAAAAGTAATCTGCAAATTGGATTGTAGGATCATAGATTCTGAGACTGAAGGTCATCCAGACCCCTTATTTCACACTGAGGAAACTGAGGCCCAGCACAACAACTTTTTCCAAACTCATACAGGTAGTAAGTGGCAAAGCCAGGACTGAACCCAAATTGACCCAAATCTAGTATTCTTTCTCCCATGCTACTTATTAGAAAAGTAAATCAGAGTCACATAGTGGAGGATCCTAGGTGTGTGGTAGGGGAGATTTTGTTTAATTCTAGAGACAACAGGGAATCATTGAAGGATGTGACTAGGATGGTGAGAAGAATAGGTCTTTGCCTAAGACAATGATCTTTTTAAAAACTGATTTCTTTGTTTACTTTTAGTTTACAAGATTCAGTTCCAAAATCTCTTGAGTTTCAGATTTTCTCCCCTCCCTCCCCCCTCCCCCCATGGCGGCTTGCAATCAAGTGTAGGATCTGCAAGTACTTTCACACTGGACATTAGTCTGGTTGTAAAGAAGGGTTGTAACCGATGGAATGAACATGAGAAAGAGGAAACAAAACCAAACATGGAAAAGAAAGAGATCGTGTAGCTTGCTTCAGTCTCCATTTAAACTCTGTTCTTTCTAGATCTTTCTCTGAATGTAGACATCTCCTTCCATCCTGAGTCTTTGAGAATTGTCCAAGACAATGATCTTAACAGCTGAGGGAATGAAAAGTGAAGGAAGGGAGAAACTGGAAGCAGGAAGACCCATGAGAGGCTTATTATTGTAGGTAAGAGGACACAAGGAACAGAACTATGAGGGTGAGTGAGCAAAGGGACAGATTCTTTCAAGAGATGCCATGGAGGCAGAATGGACAGGCCTTGCCAGCCGAGTTGATCTGAGAGGGGTGGAGGGAACCAGTGGCAGAAAGGGGGAGGAGTCAAGCATGATTCTCAGAATAGAACCGAATGGTTGGTAAGGCTCCTTTTAGCTCTAAAAATCAGATTCTGTGAAATATCATCAGCCAAAAGCACCAAGAAGATTGGCATTGACCCCAATAATAGCTCACATTTAGAAAACAAAATTGAACCTATGGCAGAATTATTCCCGCTTTCCGCTGAATTATGTGGGATTTTTACAGGGGACTTGTCAATTAGGGGAGAGAAGCTCTTATCCTGGGAGGCCAACCCCAGGCTCTGCTGCCAGGTGGCTGTGTGCCCTCAGTCCCTTCACCTCTCAGGACCCATGTTTCATGGGCATGCTTTTTTTTTTAGAGGTGTGCTTTGGCCTCTAAATGTTCTCCAAGTTTCCTGCCAACTCTGAAACCCCATCATTTGCAGAGGCGAACCTCTTACAGCACAAGGAACACCAAAACAGCGACATAAGAAGGGAAAGTCGGCTGTCCTGTTTCTTGCCCCGTTTTTAAGAGGAGCTGATACCAACTGCCCTGCAGAATTCCTAGAAGAACCAGGAAACTACAGTAAAGAGTTGATGTTTGGGGCAAAGAAAACCAGAGTTTCATTCATTTCACTCTTTGACAAGTACAAACTATTTCCACTTTAAATGCTAATTTAATTAAATTAAGTAAACAAGCTAATTAATGCTTGTCTGGCTCAGAGTTGGAAGCACAAGATCTGGGTTCCAGTCCTGTCCTGTTGGCCCTGGGATACAGAACAAGTCACTTGTCAATCCATCTTGTTTTTTTCCAGCAAGCATTTTTATTAACGACCTTCTCATACCAAACACCCGGGTAATACCTGAGTGAAGAAAGTTTAAGAAATGAGAAAGCCCCAGAGAGAAAAGGAGGGCATGAGCTGGATGTTAAATTCATTAATAGAGCATCTCCAGGTAAGCAATGATAGACACCCCCTTAGTTTCCATTTCTTTGCCACCACAAAGAGACCTATTATAGATATTTTTGCACATATGGGTCCCTTTCCTCTTTGGAAAAATTCTTTCATTTTACAGATGAGAATACCGAGTCTCAGGCAGGAAAAATGACTTGTCCAACCTCATACAGTTTGCAGGCAGAATTTGAACTCAAGACTTCCTGATTCCAAGTCAGGAACTCTATCACAATGTCATGATGCCTGACAATGTTTGGTGATTAACTTTGGAGATTGAAGTGATTCTGAGTTTGGTGTTAGGATAGTCAAGAAGTTTGGGGTATAAAACAGCACCTGTAAGCCAAGGGCACCTTTTGGGGAATCATACTATAATTTGGGTGGAAAAACTTTGAACTTACCCTTCTTCTCTCTTTTTCTCTCTTAGAGGTTTCCTACCCCTTTGAGGCTTTGAGAAACAGCAGCCTATGAGTACCAATCACCATTGAAAACAGTGGGAATATGGTATCTTTGGCTGTCTCTGTGTGCCCTCCTGATTTTAAACAAGCATCTCTGCAGGATCTTCCACATTTCAGTTAGAGGATAAAACATTTAGGAAGCATGTTTCCCACAATCCCTGGCCCTGCAGCCAGTGTCTGTTCAGAGTGTCCACAAACAATGGGAGGCCCATACTTGTCCTGCTGCCTTCAGGAATAAACTGTCTTTTGGAGGAGGAAAAAAAAACACCTTCCTTCTCACGTCCAATTACACTAAACAAACACCCTAAATAAATTCAGACTGGCCAGGCAGGATTTTTCACCTGCCCTTTATTTATTTAATTTTTTTGGTCCACCTTAACAGTCTCATTCTGCTTGACTTGTGACTTGTTCCAATCTCATTTACTTCTCTGGATTTCTCTCTGGAATAGGGGGACGGGGTGGTTTCGAGGTTTGATTTTACTGGGTATCCGATCTATCTGATTAATCTACTTCTCCAGTGGAAAGATCATTGTATTTGGAGTCAGAGTTGGTTCAGATCCTGGCACTGACTCTTTCTAACTGTGACCAGAAGCAAGTAACTGAATCTCTCTGGCCCCCATCTTCTTTCCCTGTAAAATGAAAAGATTGGACTGGAGACCTTGGAGGCCCTTCACAACTCTAAACCTACGGTCTTATGAGGGTATAGCTTTGACTCTTGTCTATATTTTTTAACAAGCAGCAGGGGGCTGAAGGTCAGTCTGGTGGGGTGCCCCTATACATGCTGGCTAAGTGAGCCCAGGAAGCCACTTAGCTTCTGAGTGACCTCAGCAACTTGGTAAGACTATGAATTTTCCACTAGAGTTTCCCCAGTGGGAGTTTCCAACAAGATGAAATCACATATCTGAACGACGGGACCTTCTTTCACTCTGCCCTTTCCACATCAGAAAGAAAGAAGCATGGTCCTAGAATAAGATTACAAATTTAAAGCTGCCAGGGTCTTTCAATGCCCGCCTGGAGAAGGTCACAGAGGTAACAAGTGAAGGGAAAAGATTTGAACCCCCATTCTCTCATGGGGACATATGAATCTCATCTGCATTCGATCTCCACTTGCCAAGACCGGATTTGGGTTAAGTTGTCTTTGGGTTATCTCTGATGGCCTCACGATGTTACCATTTCCTCTTTGTTGAAAGTCACTAACTCAGTTTTCATGTAAGAAGTCAGTTTGGGTAGAAGTTTCCCATCCATGGAAAATTCATATGGAAGACCAGAAGGGCAAGAAGCCCAAGGATAATAGTGGAAAAAAGTGGCCAGCAAGGGAAGCTGTTATTACCGAACTGCTCAAGACAAGGCACAAGTACTTCTTAAAGGTGGTACCAGTTAAGAAATAATTTAATCAGTGAAACAGATTAAGGTACAACCTATAGAAGAAAGGAAACACAGTATTGTGTTCAATGAACCAAAAGACCTCAATCACTTGGCTATTTGACAAAGTCTGTTGGGAAAAAACAGAAAACAGTGTAGCGGAAATTGAGTGTAGCCCAACATCTGACACCACATATCAAGATAAGCTCCAAGTGGATGTGACTTAGATATCAAAGGTGGCATCTTACGCAGATTGGAGGAACAAGGAAGAATCTATCTTTCAGATCTGTGGATAGGGAAGAATTCATGACTAAGCAAGTGGGGGAGAGGATCACAGATAATAAACTGGACTCTTGTTTAGATGAAATTGGAACGTGTTTGCACAAAGAGATTCAATGCAGTTAAAATTAGAAAGGAAGTAAGGACTTGGGGGAAAACTTTGCAGTAAATACCTCTCCTATCTAAGATATATAAAGAATTAATGACATTTCTAAGACTAAGAGCCATTTCCCAACAGATAAATGGTGAAAGAATACATTTTGTTATTATTAAGTGGTTTTTTTTAGTTGGGTCTTACTCTTTGTGACCCCACTTGGGGATTTCTTGGTAGAGATGCTGAAGTGGTTTGACATTTCCTTTTCTGGCTCATTTTACAGATGAGGAAGTTGAGGTAAGCAGGGTTAAGTGACTTGCCCAGGGTCACACAGATAATAAGTGTCTGAGGCTGGATTTGAACTCAGGTAGATGAGTCTTGCTTACTCTAGACCTGGCATTCTATCCACTGTGCCACCCATCTATACTTCACTAATACATATAGAACTGCAAATAATAGCAACATTGAAATTCTACCTTATACCCATCATATCGCCAAAGATGACAAAAAAGGAGAATGTCTGAGAGGCTTCAGGAAAACAGGTGAATTAGGCTTGTGTTACTGGAGCTATTAATTGGTTCAGCCATTCTGGAAAGCTATTTGGAACTATCCCCCCAAATTACTAAACCTGTGTATCCCCTTTGCCCCAACGATGGCACGACCAAGCCTAAACTAGAGCATGACCAGGGAACGAGGACTCAAACCCAGAAGTACAAAAATATTTCCAGCAGCTCTCTTTGTAGCAATCAAAAAAATTGGAAACTCATCCCTTGGGAAATGTTTAAACACATTGTGGTCTATACGTGTAATTTGCCATAACCAATGTGAGAAAATGTGTTTGAACTGATGCAGAGTAAAGTGAGACCTGGTGGAATTTACACAATAACATTATGGAGAAAAAACAATTTTGAAAGACTTTAAAACTCTGATTAATGCAATAATAAACAAATGTGGGGAGGACTGAAGATGAATCTCCACGTAGCAGCTGCCTCCTGCCCAAGTGGTGAAGGGCTTGAAATCCAACATGGGACATGCATTTTTGGACATAGCTAATATGGGAAATTGCTTTGAAGAACTACCTGTTTGTCATGAGGGGTTGTTTTATATTGTTCCTTGGTGCGGAGAGGGGGCAGGAGGCAGTGAAAAGGAGAGAGAATAAATAATTAATAAATTATTTTCTTACTTTACTGCCTTCCCTTCCCAATTGTCTTTAATTTCATGTGCTGGTTTGGGTTCAGAGTGCCTGGATTCAGTTCCTTTCTCTGCTCCTTACCACCTAGATGACCACTGGCAAAGCACCCACATTTCTTGGTTTCCACATCTGTAAAAAAAGAGGTGGCTGGATTAGATGATTTGTAAACTCCCTTTCAGCCCTACATCCAGTGTTCTGAGAACAACCATGATCATTTTAGCCATTAGTGAGTCATATCTCTTCTTTGGGCCTCAGCTTCCTTATCTGTAAAATGAAAGGCCCTTTCGCCTCTAAATCTTATTAAATCTTATGTGACTAACTTGCTTTGTGACTTTGGGGAAGCTACTCATTGGGTCTCAGTTTCCTTCTGAATCTAGATCATAGATCATGCATCCCTGGTTCTAGAGGGTTAGGGGGCATGGGCGGAAATGCTGTCCTAGAAACATGGCTGGGAAGATGCCTGTGTATTGGCCAATCTAATTCACCACTAGACAGATGTTGGGTGTCATTGATGGTAAGGTTGCTGTTTCTGAGGCTCCTTACAGTTGGCAGTAGAATTACCTCATATGTATTTTGAAATCTGCTCATTTTGACTATGTTAAATATAGTACAAGCCCCTTTAAGCCTTCTAGCTTGGCACTCTGGGGAGATGCTCATTTGGGGTGCTAGTCTGGAGCCTTAAAATGCTTCTGGTCTTTAAGCAAAGGTATTGTTGGGCTGTGGTAGAGTAGATACTCTGTCAGATATGGGGGGGCCTTTGAGGGCTCCCTACATCCCTATTAACTCTTAGATTTTGTCAGTGTACTTTGAAAAAATACATACATGCACACATATGTATATGTTTGTGTATATATCTACATGTGTGTATAAGGATGTAGGGATTTGGTCCTTCCCCAATATGTATTTGATGTAGAAAGCAAATAGTAGATAACAGATGATGAGGTGTTAGAGTGTTAATACAGTGTTAACACTCAATGATCTCTTTATGAAATGTGAGTATCTTTCTCTGACAGCAGAATTAAAGGAAGTAACCTCACTGAGTGAGGGAAAAAGTGGACTCAACTATGCAAGGCTTTAAATAGTTAAGCCATGGACTTTGGGTGAGTAAAGAAGGTCAGGAGCTGTCAGTGGAGAAAACTCTTACAGAGTTGGGGAGAGGAGGGGATTTCTCTCTTCTCTTTCCCCTCTCATGACCATAGAGTTTTGAAGGGGAGCCCATTTGTAGGAGACACTGTATCCAACCAGCAGTAGAGACAGATACTTCAGAGAAAAATGGACAAGGAAAGGCAGTCATTTGAGGGCAGTAAGTCTCTAAACTTCTGGCAGCAGAGAAAGGTGGCTATGTATTCAAGAGCTAATTCTGACATTTGAAAGCTATGCTTTGTAGAAGAGCAGGTACTGGGAACCCAGCCAGCTGAGATGCTGCTCCGAGGATGGGGCTCCATGAAGAGCCAGGTGCAGAGAAAGGACATTGGGGCCCTACAATAGAACAGTTGTCCCTTGTCTTGTGTCCCTTGGCTACATGTAGTCTCTACATGCCTGCCTCACTACCATTCTACAGCACGTGTGTGCCTGCTCTTCCCATGTGTATTAGTGAGGCAGTGAAGATTTGTGAGGGGAATGTTTTACAGCTATTATTTTTCTATGGCATCTTAATAAATACCTTCACTTCGACCTAATTGTGTCTACTGGCTGACTGTTAAGGGAAAGCACACTAGTGGGGGCTATATTTTTAGATGTGAAGATCTATAGGGGGTGCCTCCTTTGAAACCAAGGTAGAAGAGCTAATGCAAGATTTTGAGTGAGAGTTGAGGGAGAAACTCAGTGGGGAGATATCTAGATATAGATACACATATATATGTATTATATTTACAAGAAGAGCTAATGCAAGATTTTGAGTGAGAGTTGAGGGAGAAACTCAGCAAAGAGATATCTAGATATAGATACACATATATGTATTATATTTACATGTATGTATAAGAGATAGACATACACATATGAATATATGATTTATATGAATACGTACATGTAGTATGTATGTGTGTGTATATTTATATACATGTGTGTATATAAAACATTTGTTGATCTAAGTTCAAATGCTACCTTGGGCACCCACTAGTGTTGTAACTATGGATAATTTACTTGGCTTCTCGGTATCCCTAGGCATCTATCTCTTCTAAGACAGTACGTTACCAGTGAATTACCCATTTGGATCAGTGAAGGAAGTTTCCACACCTAGAGTTTTCCATCCCAGAGCACTCAGAGGTCTGCTCATATCTGATCACATTATCCCCCTATCCACCCCACCCCCACTCAGCAGCTCTAGTCTTATTATCTTAAACTATGCTGCTCCCTTGGGAGTCAAAAGCAAACTTCTTGAAAGATATTTAAAACCCTTTACAAGTGGGCTACCACCCATCTTTGCAGCATTCTCCTAGGTTACCCTTCCTGCTCTCAGTATCCAGCCTCAACAGTCTTTCTAATCCCTCTCAGAGGCTAACAGCTCCCTTGTGGATTCCGATTTTGTTTTCACATGATTATACAGATAAACATTCTGGATCTATTTACAGGATCCATGTTGTCTAATTCTCCTTAGAATTAGTTCCTTGAAATCAGGATTGCTTTATCTTTATATCTCTGGAACCCAGGATGTGCTCATAGTAGGTACTTAATCAGCTATTACGGGATTAGATTGAACTGGAATGGGAAAATAGCATTTCCTAGGGTGATTTTGTCCCCTCATGTTTGAAATTGGGAATAGGAGAAATGACAACTTTTCTAATGTCATTTAATATCTGAGGTTGTTTTTTTTTTTACCCAAAATTTAAACCCTTGAAGATTTTTTTGTAGTTTTGTTCATTACTGTGTTATTTTTTTAGTCCCTCCTCCCCCATCCTGCATTACAGGGTACCACTTTAAGGGTTACTCCTACTGTGGCATGCAAACATTGCCACTATTTCCGAAACAGACAATTTAAAAATGGAAACACATTATGGCTTTCTTGAGTGACCTCAATCTTTGAATGCGGACCTTGCATGTTGCATCAGCAAGTGGGACCCCATTATACCATGTTCTTTCTCCTGAAATATTGATTTTTTTTTTACAGTATGCCCTCCCCCCCCCTCTTTCTCTTTCTCTCTCTCTCTCTCTCACACACACACACACACACAGGTCTAGTGGGTACACACACACAATCTCTCTCACACACACACACATACTGTCTCTCTCACACACACACAGGTCTAGTGGGTACACACACAATCTCTCTGACACACACACACACACATATACTGTCTCTCACACACACACGGGTCTAGTGGGTACACACACACATACACTCTCTCTCACACACACACACAGGTCTAGTAGGTACACACACACATACACACACATATACTGTCTCTCTCTCTCTCTCACACACACTCACACACACACACACACACACACACACACACACACACACACACACACACACACACCCCCGTGGACCTGGAAAGAAGGGAGCCTTGCTGCCAGGGGCACCAGTTCACCCTCCCCTTGCAGCCCAGAGTAAGGAGAAACAACAGGGATGTGGAGGGTGAAGAGAAGCAAGAGAATTTATCTTTTCAAAGGACCCAGAAAGGGGGAGAAGGAAAGAGTAAATTGAGAAGAAAAGATGGGGAAAATTTGACAGGTAAGGACTCTCCAGTAAATGTACTTTATATTTTCCTCTATTCATCAGTCCCCAAACTGGGGAAATGATAAAGATGATACTTTGGCAAGGTTGTCCCAGCCACAGACATTCATTAAATCTTTTCAAAAATTTACTTATTTTATATAAAATGACCACCACCCTTCTCCTTGGAGACCAGCTGTTCAGGCTGGTGGACATTACAATAACCTGGGACAAATCAATTCAATATTTAAGAATCTGCTCTGTCTTTGCTTTGGATGAAACATCCCTTGTCACGTGGCATTCATCCGCTGCCTGGCTTTCTAGATGTGTGTAAGGGCCACACTCGGAGGTGTCTATTCCATGCCAGAGGACTCTTTTCTAATTTCAGACTCCAATTGATGAGAACCTGGATCCCTCCGTGACAGCCTTCAGACGGAGGGCTGGCCCTGGGGCTGCCTGGGGGCTCTGTAACTGGCAGCAAGGCTGGGGGGCTGGTTGGGCAGAGTAGTGGCATTCTGGCCATTTCTAACTCGCCCTTCAGGCCTTTGGGGGAAGAAGCACAAGGAAAGACTTTTAATTCGAGTGTGCCCTCGGGCACGATCCCTTTCTAAATCTGTCCCAGATTCTCTACTCCACTGCCTTCCTTCCTCACTCTCCAAGTGGGCAACTCCATTGTGACCCAGGCACTTTTGGAGAGACGGCGGAGGATGTTGGGAGCTCAAGGGTGGAGAAAGGGGGCATCTGGTGACCCCCCACTCATCCGGAGTCTACGTGGAGTCCTGGGCAGTAACCAAACTTCTCGGGGACTCCCTTTTCTCATACGGAAAGCGCAGGTGTTGGCCCAGGTGGTCACTTAGTGCCCTTCCCCTCTTCATCTACATCACCCTCAGGATGTCCTCGGTCCTTCTCCAGAAGGACCCTCTCAATCTAGAAGCCTGCGATCTCCTCAGCAGCTTGCAGAGTACACGACTGAGATTCTGGGGGCCATCAGGCTCCAGGTGGGAAAAGGAGACGGGGAGAGGTCAAGCCTCTCGGGTAGACCTGGCCTTCCTGCACTAGGAGGCCAGTAGTCAGGAGGGAAGCAGGGCCCGTGGGCTGGGGGATCTTCTATAGCTCTCCTCCTCCCCCCTTCTCCCCACGCCTTTTTCCTCTGCTTCTCCTCTTCCTCCTCCTCCACAGCTCCTCGTTTCTTCCCCAACCCTCCTCCTTCCCTCCTCCTCTTCCGCCTCCTCAGGGGAACTGGAAGAAACCTTGAAAATAATCTTGTCTAACTTCCTCATCTTAGAGCTGAGGAAACTGGGCCCCAGGAGAGCTGTGCACCTGGCCTCACTTCACACAGGTAACGTGGCAGAGCCAGAATCCAAGATCGTCTGGCCCCACTTCCTCCTGTTTTACAGGTGAGGAAACTGAGGCTCAGGGAGGCTCTGATAGGAGCTCTGACTGAGAACTTTTGCCTTCTGCCGGCTCTGGCTCTTCCTGCAAGGCTTAGTGCCAGCCGCTGTAGATACAAAGGAAGAGGGCTGGCCATTGTAGATACAACACAGTATGCACCTGGCAAGTGTATTGCACACAGTAGGTGCCAGGCACGGTGCCGCTGCACCGCACACAGTAGGTTTCCCGCACGGTGCACTGCACATAGCAGGCTCTGGGTCCCCAGCAGAAGCTCAGGCAATGCCTGAAGCACGGCCAGGTCTCGGAGGCAGGGGCATGGGAAGGACCATCCAGGCCGTCATTCCTAGAGCTCGCTCCAGCCCAACCTCTCGAGGATTTCTAAGGCCCCTACTGTGGACAACACGCATAAGTTCCCACAGGACAGCAGCCCCTGCCCTCAAGGGACTTCCAGTCTCCTGAGGCAAAAAAGCGTGCTCCACCCACGTAGCAAGTGGTCCGGGGCAGGGGGCGGGGCTTCACGGTGCCCGCCTCCCCTCGCTAGCAGGGCTCGCCTCCCCCTCCCCTCTCCTTCCCCTTTCCCCCTCTTTCCCCCCTTTTCCCCTCCCTCCTTCCTTCTCCTCCTCTCTTCTCCCTCCCTTTCACTCCTCCCCCTCCCCCTCCCGCTCCCGACGTGGCTGCGGCTCATTTGCATACGGCCGCTCATTTGCATCCGGCCGGACTCTCGGCTCCCCGGGGCGCGGGCTCCGCGCGGCACGTGACTCCGGCCCCGGAGGGGGGCGGGTCTCGGGGGGCGGGGCCCCGCTGACTTGACACGAGCCTCGGTGCGAGCTCCCTTTGGCGCGGAGGAGCTGGAGCAGCCGTGACCTCCGACCCCGCCCGCCGGCAGCCAATAAGAGCGCAGGTCGTCTCCAAACCCAAAATTTCCACGTCGGCAAAAGTCAAGATGGAAGGGAGCGGAGCGGAGCAGAGGGGAGCGCCGGGGGTGGGGGCCCCCCGCGGCGGACCTGTTGCACGGGCTCGCGTGGGCTCAGCAGCCGCCCGGGCCCCCGGGGGGTAGGGAGGAGGGCCGGGGTGGGGGGCTGCGGGCGCGGGGCGCCGCCTGCCCGCCTCCCGGGAGGGAGCCGGGGCTCAGAACCCCGATTCCCCGGGGCTGGGGGGGTGTGGATCGGTGCACGGCTGGAAGCGCGGAGGGGGCCCGCGAAGCGGAGGGGCAGTCCCCTCTGCCCCCGGCAGGGCATTTCTGCACTCGTGTCCACCGCTTGCAACCCCACTGTAGGACGCTCTCCTCCCTGCAGTCCCGCCCCGCCCCCGGCCTTTCTAGCCCCCGAACTGTGCACACAGGAGGACGCAAAGTTGCTACAAGTTCGGGGGAGGGGGCAGCCCCGCCGAAAGTGCCCGGGGCGCCTCGGAGCCCGCTGGGGTGGGGTGGGGGCAACGGGCAGAGTGGATGGGGGGGGGACAGTCCAGGACCGTGGCTTTGCAGGGCTTTGGGAACTTAGGGACTTGTCTGTTGAGCTCCTCGGTCCACAGTGGCAGCCTCACCGGCCCCGGCTCCGGCCGCCCGCGGCTGACACCTCCCGTAATCAATGACCGGCCCAGGTTCGGTCCTTCTCCAGAAGGCTCCCAACGCCGCCTTCCTGCTCCACGGCTTAGCCTGGGGGCCGGCCCAGAAGAACCCTCCCGGAGGAGCCGTCCAGGAAGGCCCTTCTCTGAGCCGTCGGAGGCAAAGTTCTGTGACGCTCAGACTCTGATTAGCAAAGAAGTCAGTGCACTACAGAACTTTGTCTCCGGAGGCTGCGCTCCGCCCGGCCCCCGAAGGGTTAATGTGGCCGGCCCGGCCGGCTCAGGTGGCCTCCTCGCCACGGGGGGCCCGACGGGTGGGGCTGGGGGGCCTGCGGATCCGGAGCGGGGCTTCAAGCACCAGATCGCCCGAGGAGCCTACCTGGTGAGCCGCCCCCGAGCGAGCGCAGCCACCGCGTTGGGACCGAAGCTCCCCAGACGGGTCCTCCCAGTTCTTTCTCCGGGGACCTCCGCCCGGCCGGGGTTTCGGAGCAAAAATGGCCCATCGGGGCTGGCTCAAGGTTATTTTAAAGAGGGTATCCGGGGCTACCTGGGCCAGCCGCGGGCTCCTTAGTGAAGGTAGCTCCGGCTAGACCCGCAGCTCGCGGGAAAAGAGCCCTTTAGTCAAATCCTCCGGTAAAGCTCTCTGTGTGTGAACGGGCTGAAATGGGCAGAATCGGGGAGACCTGCCGCATTTGTGCTTCCCAATTAGCCAAACCCACTTTCCCGGATCTTGCTAATCAAGTGGAACTGATTTTGTTCATCTTTAAAACCCCTTTAAAATGTTTTTATTTAGAAATCTCATTTGGTCGATGCTAAAATTTGTCCCGGGTCCCTCCCCCACCCCTTTCTACCTGAGTCGGCTGCCACATGGTCTACTCTAAAGGAAGAGGGAACATAGATGCAAAAATGGATTCTCTCACTCCTAATAGAATAAGGTGCTGAATCCCCAAACAGGGATTAACCCTTCGGTCTGCCAGCTAGTGAACTTTGTCCCTAAATCGGTACCTTTCCCAGCTGGTACCTGCCTTTCGGCACTGGCCTTGGGACCTAGGGCTACTGGTGAACCACGTGAAGCCCAGAGTCAAGGAAAGAAGCTTGGACGTGGCCCACCTTGGCCGATCGGGTGTCGAGGGAGTCCCAGGTTCAAATCTTCAAAGCTGAGATCCTGTGAAGTTCTTTTAAAGGGCTCTGGGCTTCCCTTTCCTGATCTGTAGAATGGGGTTAACACTTCATGCCAAGGTTTCACTGGGTTTTTGTGAGGATTCCCTGAAGTGCTTTGTTGGCCATTGTTAGTAATGGGTCCCAGTAGTACCAGAGGTCGGGGTGCGTGCTTGAGTGCAGAGTTGGGCAGAAGACTGTAAGGGACCCGCTGAGGGCAGGTAAGTCCTGATGGTTCAGGATTGCTGCCCAGGGAGGATCATGAAAGGCTTCTTTGGAGGCTGCCCTGGACAAGGGATGGTGGGGAGACGTGTTCTTGTTGGGAGCCTCACCCCCTGTCTCACCTCTCACCTTCTCAGTATAGGAATCTGCCCCAAATTTTCTTCTCAACCTTGGTTCAGATGTAGAAAACCAAGGAAAGCTGAATTGTTTTAAAGCTTGTAGAAAATTAAAGAAATGAAATAAACTGGTTCTTAGCCTGATTTAGGAGCAATTGGGGGGGGGGGGGCTCTCTACCTGCCTGTGGGCTGGTTGGGTGACACCCTAGACTCCCTAGAGAATCCCTAGTTTCCAGACTTCTTCATTCTCCCCCAAGCCATATTTAAGGCCACTTAGGAAAAAGAAAAGCCCTATGATATGGTTTGGTGTGGTGGGGGCTGGGCAGGGGTTGGACAGAGTACTTGGGGTCAGTGGGATGCTCTCAGTGACTTGTTGAGGGTCCTTACCTTGTTTCCCCATGGGTGGTCATTAATTAAAAGGATAAACATGGTGGCCCTATGGTTTATTCCTGCATTCACGTTGGTTGGGCAGGACTGTGGTAGTGGATAGCAGGTTGGATGAATTGCTTCATGGAGGCAGGAGCCTGAAGTAGCAGAGGCTGGCTTCAGATCCTTCTGCCTCCCTTCCTCTGTGATCTTGGGTGAGGTATTTGACTTCATCGGTTTCCCCCTTTGTAAAAAGAGAGCATCAGATGTGTTGGATTCCTCTGGGTGGCCAGATAGAAGCAATCTCCAGCCATGAGCTATTTCTGTGTCTCAGACCCCCTCACACCTTCATTTTTGTTACCTGAGTTGTACCCAAACAAGCAAGGACTTTTTTTCCTCCTAAGTATTACTATACCTTTGGACTTCCCTTCAAAGACTGGGAATTTCTATTTTTAGATGTAGAGGTTGGGTAATTTGGTGAATTCTCAAGGGTCTTCTTTTTCAAAGATTGACAAACTGTTCTGACTTGTGGGAGAGGGAGGCCTGCTGGAAGGGCCCTTGGAAGGGGTCTGCAATTACTGATCTTTGTGATGGGGGGGGGAAGAAGGGATCCATCTCTGACCCAGACGGTCTCTCCCATTCCCAAAGTGAGCTCCACCCCAGTCTCCTCTTCCCTTCAAAACTCATCTCCTACGAAAGACTCACTGTTCACTCTTCCCTCCCCACCCACCCCCAGCTGCTAAGGTCTCCCCCTAAAGAAAGTACTTTGGTATTTAATACGCATCTTAAAAGGGTTTGTACATGGTCTTTCCTTTATGTGAATATAAGTTCATTTTTTTTCTTTTTGGCTTCCTGGTGCCCAGCACAGTGCCCAAAATTATAACATTAATAGAATTGGCTGTAGGGCCAGAAGTGATGGTAGAAGTCATTTTGACTGATGGAGGAGACATCAGATCTGGAGGTGTGAAGTCACTCTGTATTCTCAATAACTTAAAATGAAAAGCTGTACCAGGTTCATTCAGGAGGCATACATTAGGGGCCTACTATGTGCAGGTCCTAGGCTGTCCAGCGGGGGCTGTAGACGTGACCTGATCCTGCTTATAGTCAACATAGACAAGCACGAAGGCCTCTTCCAGATCCCAAGTCATGCTTTTATGATCGTCCTTAGATTAATTTTCACTTTTCCAGATCTCAGTTTGTTTCCGGGTAATAGCAATTTGGCTCTAGGAAGACTTTTCTAAGAATTTCAGTTGGATGCTGGCTCTCTTGTCTCATCTTCATTGTTTGTGGTGAAGGTTCAGCCCAAGGGCTTCCTGCCTCCTTCCAGAAGATTTCCTGATCTTCCCCACTTAGAAGCTGGGCCCCATCCCTGGATTTTGTACATGAGTCACAGTTCCTTGTGAACATGTCTTCCCCTTAGTAGAATATAAGCAGCTTGCAGGGAGGGGTAGGTTTTATTTTTGTCTCTCTATCAGAAGTGCCTGGCCCATAGGCAGTGCTGAGGAAATTCCTGCAGATTGAATCAGATGAGGCAAGGTAGGCATGAGAAGGTGAGGGAGGTAGGTAAGTGCCTTACCCTGCTTTGGTGTAACGATGAGGAAGTTGTTTGGGTGGCCCAGGTCCCTCACCTGGACAGCCAGGGCCTTTGGCTTCCTAGGCCTCTGGAGGTGATTCCTTCCAGCCTGAGCTCTCCGATCCTATTAACTATGATGTCTCAGGACTCAACTCTCTGCGTCCTCTTTCTAGGCTCGTAGGATGAGGCAGGCTTTTTGTCTGAGCCCTAGAAGCTGTAAGTGGGCTCTGAAGAAGATGAGGGTGATTTTACTTTGGTGGGGAAAGGTTGCCTTCTTGCAGTGAGTTCCCTCTGCCCTTTCTCTCTGCAATACTATGTGTAATTTCAGGAAAGGACCCCCCCCCCCCCCGATTGGGGGTGGGGGCCTATAAAACATTAAAGTCAGAGGTGCCCTTGGCCTGTGTTCCATTCTGGTTCTGACTGGGTCCAGAATAAAGGAACCAGTAGACGATAAGCCTTTTGAGGTCAAAGGTTTGGCTTCTTTTTTGTTTCGTTTTGCCTATCAAAGTGCATAGAGTGCTGGACCTAGAGTAAAGGAGCCCTGTAGAGAGCCTGCCTCAGATGCTTAATGTGCTGTGTGTGATGGCCCTGGGATAATTACAGACCTGCCTCAGTTTCTTCAATGTAAAGTGGGGATAATAATAGCACCCCTCCCAAGGTGGTTGTAAGGATCAAATCATAACCTATTTGTGATGCAAGACCCATTACAGTCTTGGGAAACCAAGGGGAGGTTCAGCCCTGGGGCCCATTCCATCCCAGCTGGACAGAGCAGCTCTCCAGGGCTCCCACATCTCTGCCCCAGGCGCTGCAGCCTTGGCTCCCATACCCAACCTTGAGGTCTGGGATCATAATCTGATAAATGTTGCCATTCTGGAAAGATTGTGCCAATGGGCTGACTCCCCTTTGGCTCCACTCGCAACTCCCCAAACCCAGATGCCCCTCTCTGGCCTCAATCTCCAGGTGTGCTGTCTCACCCGTTAGAATGGGAACCCTCAAGGATAGGGGCTACCTTCAACTTTGGCTGCTGAGCACCGTGTTAGGCACAAAGTAAACCCTTAGCAGATGTGTTCTTCATTCCCCCTTTCCATCAGTCATGGTGGGATAGAAAGAACCCCGAGGGAGAAGTTGGGATGATGCTTTAAGAGCCAGACGGGGCCTTAGAGATCGTCCAGTCCAAGACCCTCATCTTACTGAGAAGAAAACCCATTTCCCAGAAGGTTAAAAATGCCATGACTAAGGTCGCGGGGATGAGGGATGAAGCTGGTCACGGTTCGAGCCTAGTTCTTCTGACTCCAGAGGCCACATTCTTTCCATGATTTTATGCCCCTCACTCTGTCTTTGCTTCACGGGAATTATGGACCGAGGTGGGGGGGTGACCTTTGAGCTTCCATTTCACCTCCTACAAAGTGAAGGTGTTGCCCGGGGCGCTTTTTAAGGTCCTTTGCATCCAGATTAGAGTCTGGCTTGATCGCAGGTTTCTGGGGGCTTTGCTTTGTGATTTTAATCCAGAGGTCATGTTCCATCTCTCAGGTATAGGGTATAAATTAAATGAAGAATGTGCCCTGGGAAGGAGCAGGGGAGACCTTCCCGAACAGCCTGTCCTTGGGGTCCTTCTGGCAGGTGTTTGAGGGGCAATTTCTAGATGAAATGAACTCGTTCCTATGTGAATTCTAGAAAAGCCAAAGTCTTGTTCTGTATGTATGGTGAGAAGTGCCTTGGCCTCGGGCTTAGCAAAACCTGGGGTCAAATCCTAACTCCACAAGAGTGCTTACTAGGGCTGTCAGACTGAGTTCAATGCAACAAATGCCTATTAAGTGCCAGTCGGTTTCTGAGCCTCAGTGTCCCCATCTGTGAAATGGGGAATAATGACACCAATGGAACGAAGCTCCTAAGCTTTCCAGAGTCACACGAGGATGTGCACAGGCTTCTGGCATATTTTTAAATGTACAAAATAATTATCCAGTGTTGCTCTTGGAAAATGGATGATGACGGGGCCTTTTGGGGAAGAGTTGAATAGAACATGGCACATGATTTGCTTGCCTGGGGTGAGACAGAATCACGAAGGGATTGGAAGAACATATATGGGAAGTATCCTTGCCAACCCTCCCCTTTCCACCTCCAGCCTTGGTACTGAGTCAGGCTGGTTCTGAGTCAGTTTTCTGCTGGTTGGTTTGATTAGAATAGAGGGTGGGCACAAAGGCTTTATCTTGCCTCTCTCTGGTTTTTATAGGGTCAAGGATCCTAACTCTGGAGCTGAAAGGGACCTCAGGCCATCTGGTCTAACTTTCTCATTTTACAAAAGGGGAAACTGAGTCAAGAGACTTGTGCAAGGTCACCTAGCAAGTGTCAGAGGCAGTTTTCCACTGTCAGAAATACTAATAAACATGAAGTGTCAAACACTGGAGGGTGCTCCAAAGAGCACATGATCTTTGTGGTCCACTGGGAGTTACATTTGGAGTCAAGGGACTTGGGTCCAAGTCTTGGCTTTGTGTGCCTTGGGCAGGATACAGCTGTCCAAGTCCTGCTGGACCTTGTTTTCCTCACCTATAATATGAGGGGGCTGGGGACAGTGAGATGGTTCAGTGAATAGAGCCCGGGTCCTGGAGTCAGGAGGACCTGAGTTCAAATCCGGCCTCAGACACTTTTAACACAACAACCAGCCGTGTGACCTTGGGCAAATCACTTAACCCCAATTGCCCTACCTTCCGCCTCCAAAAAGCGAAACAAAACCAAACCAAAAAATCAACCCAACAAAATACAAAATACAATGATGGGGTGGGACCTCTGAGGCCCCAGCTCGAAGTCTCCAATTCCTGACTAATAATTTCTGCCCCTGGGCTTTCTTTTCTTCTTCGCTGGGTCAAGATACTTTATCATCAAGAAATTCTGATTAGATGAGTAAGTGTGTGTTTGTGTGTGTGTGTGAAAACTTATCCAAATAGGACAAAGCTGCCTCGATGAACTTGAAGGAAACAGGAACAAATCGACCCTCAGGGGCTTCTAATCAGCTTTGGCATCACTCACATGCAGATATGCTTCCGAGATCTGTTCATCTGTTCGTACAAATCCTGTGCCTCTTCCCCAGCTAGGCCCTTCCCCCATCCCTGCGTGGTCCAAAGGGTCAGGCAGCTGTTTGACAGACAGACAGACAGATTATAGATTCCATGCTCTTTTGGAGGATTGCTTGCCTGGGATCCTCTGGTAAATCGGGTCAGGTGCCGGCTCCTGCCTCTGCCCCTGAACTATCTATGGGACCTAGGGGAGAACGCTGACATTTTCATCAGTCAGGCAGGCAGTGTAGTCAGCGGATGGGGGGCTTTGAATCAGGAAGACTTGAATTCCAATAACATTTATAGAATGCTCACTACGTGCCTAACACTGTGCCAAGAGCTTTACCAACATCTCATCTGATCTTCCTAACAGCCCTGGGTGGCATTCTCATCCCCCTTCTTACAGATGAGGAAACTGGGCCACGTAAAGATGAATGAACTTGCCCAGGGTCATACAGCTAGCAAGTGAGTGAGGCTGGCTTTGAACTCGGGTCTTCCTGACTCACATGGCGCCCCTTGGCTGCCCCTCAGAGGCTGGCTGTGGCCACTAATTACACCTCTCGGCTTTAGGTTCTTTATCTTTAAAACGGTGGTCCTATCTCCCAGGACCAGATGAGATGACATGTAGCAGACCATCAAGCAATATGAAGATGTTATTCCTGTAATCACTAATCCCTCTGAGCCTCAGTTTACCCATAACTTAAATGAGGGAACTGGACAAGACGCATCTAAGAACTCGCCCAGCTCTAGTCAGTCTGTATACGTTTAATTAAGGCCTATGTGATCGATGAGCCGTCGAGGCCGTCTTAGACTCATTCATTCCTTGAGGGGAAACAAACCCTCGAGTCACAGAATAATCCAGCATAGTAGCAGCAGCAGCGCTGGCTTTGGAGTTAGGGCACCTGGGGACTGGGTCATGACCGCCACCGGCTCCCCATGTAGTTTGGGGTGAGTCACTTCTCTGTGGCTGCACTTGTCCCATCCAGAAATGAGGTTACTAACCCATCACACCTACGGCAAAGGGCTGTCTTGTAAGGCTCATAGGAAATAATGCCGGTGGAAGTTCTTTGTCAAGAAAAGACAGAAGACAGAAGGCAACCTACATAACTATGGATTCTGCAGCTTTGGACCAAGCTTTCACCCGTGGGCTTCTATTCGAGGGGCTCTCTAAGTGCTGGTTGTATTGAAGGCGCTCCATTTCCCACCGTTGTGTTGGCCGTCTCCTCTTCCCCCACCACTTCCAATCTCTGTTTAACTTCAAAGCTCAGCTCAGCCCACCCCAGCACGAAGCCCTTCCTCCGCTTGCCCCGCATCTCTTCATGTGTCTTTTCTATCTCTCTATGTTCATGTTCTTTCCCCCTTCCTTCCTCTTCACCCCCTAAATGTTTCCTGAGGGTTGGCATCATGTAGCTTTTGTTTTCCTGTCTCGGGGTCCCATCCCTGCCCAGAGCATGGTGATTTAATAACTAGAGGCTTGTTGGTGAATTCACTGATTGGATAAAGATGACTAATTAAAATTCATGGGCTCAGTTGGAAGGGACCTCAAAGTCCATCTCGTTCAACTCCTGTTTACAGATGGGGCAGCTGAGGCCTAGACAGACAGCTGAACTGACTTGCCCAAAGCCACTGGGTATCAGGTGGGGGGGACTGGATTTGAACCCAGGACCCCCTGCTCTTTCATGTAGCAGGGAAGCTTCTGAAGGACAGCAATGTTCACTTTAGTTTGACCCATTTTAATTCAAACTATCTAAATCTGAATTATCATTAGGAAGGAGTAGTACTGAAACATTTACTCTCTGGGGACCTGCATGAAATATCTGGAAGTGGCACAGGCCATCGGAAAGCATGTGAAGCTGGGGGATTTGGCCTTGAATCCTTCCTATCTGTGACCTTGCACACGTCATTCCCTTCCTGGAACCTCAGTTTCCCTGTCTGTAAAATGAAGAATTGGTCAGTGTGACCTCTGAGCCCCATCCTAGCCTAAATCTAGGCTCCTAAGTTGTGGGAAATGTTCTGTTCTATTCTTTTAATCTCCCGGGTTCAAACTGGGTTTTTGATTTGTAGATTTTCTCCCTCCTCCATGTTTTCTTTCTTTCTTTTTTTTTTAAATACACGTTGTTCCTAACCAAGTTGGGTTTTCATTTGGGAATCAGATTGCTCTCAAAGCTGACGTTTCAACCTCGGTTTATTTTCACTAACCTTGGCATGGGGTGTTTACCTATGGCGAGATAATTATATCCTTTGGCACTGAGCCCCTTCACACGTCCTCCCATGAAACAGGGTTGGAATGATCTGTTTCTCCCTCCAAGGTTAGAGAGTCGTATTTTTGGTGACTGGTCCTTCTTTTGTTAGTTTCTTACTGGGGAATTTGTGTTGGCCATTGACCGAAAGACCCCCCCCCCCCTTTCTTCCTCTCTCTCTCTCTCTCTCTCTCTTTCTCTCTGTCTCTGTCTCTCCTCTTTCTCTCCCTCTCTCTCTCTCTCTCTTCCCTCTCTCCCTCTTCTCTCTT